>OX104114.1:12845436-14045436 GCA_944474755.1 Limnoperna fortunei | reverse complement strand
AAGGATTTTATTTCCACTATTTCATGCTAATGTTCATAGTAAAAGTGCAAAGTCATTAAATTATTACTTTACTTTCAATAGACAGTGGCGGATTACCAGACAGACCTTGTCAGTTGACAGGAAGTGCAGCCTCTATTGCGTAAGTAGCAGTCGTAAGATTTTTTACAAAATTTCTTCCAAGTGGTATTCTGAGAGGTCTATGGCACTATCTTCCAATACAAGGAAGAATAAAATGTCCTAATAGTTTCTTTACCATTTATTCTAATATGACATGTTTTAAAAGCTTGAAGACGACAACAAAAATGTACAGTATTTGTCTTATTAGAATAGAAATAATTCTATTGCTCACCTGTATTTATGGAAGTGCAAGATGAACATTTCCTTTGCTCTGCTTTGGGGTAAAAGTTATTTGTCTACAAATTTTACAGAAACTTATTTTACAGCAGTCATCAAAGTCTCTGAAACCTTTTCAACTGAAAGATTGCATGCATATCAATGCCTTTCAAACTAATTTCAACCCAGAGCTTTGTACTAACTGCACTTATGACCATTCTCAGAGCTTTCTATTGAATTCACTTCAAAACATCCATTACTTAAGGGACTTCTCTTTTTTAAGGCAATTGACTCGTGTAATTATTTTTTTCAAGTTGTACCCTCTGCTTGTATAATTGATTGTTAATAAATGCAATTAGATAAAACCTTAAATAAATTTCTTGTTTATAGTGCTTGTAAACAACAAATGCAGGATATAATCTCGAGAGGTCAGAGTGGAGGGATGGGTGGAATGGATATGGGTGGAGGTGGCATGTATGGAGACATGCAGACGGTTGTCGAGATGATGATCCCAGGAAACAAAGTCGGACTTATAATTGGTAAAGGTGGAGAGACGATCAAAGTTCTACAGGTAATTGTTGCAACAGAGCCAGAAATCTTTATACATGTATTCATAAACAGAAATTGAATACTTGAAAATTGGTAATTGCTGCTGTTTATTGACAACTGCATGTATTGTTTGGTAGATGAACTAATAATTGTTTGATATTTCATGAACGTGAGGAAGCTGTGTAAACATCTATGCATTTTACATTAATAAAGACCTGTACATTACACAACTGTTGTAGATGAGTATGTTTGAGGTTTGACCAAGTTTTAGCCTTTTTTCAGTTGTATTGTGCATCTAGTTATTGTTTGCAGTAACTGGGGTAACTCGATCAATGCCAATGGTTACATTCCAAATGAAAAACCCAGAATAATTATTCTTCTAAATGATCATTAAAATTTCATAGGTTTGGATAAAAATGTGTTTTAATAAATTATAAATTAGTTAAGTGACAGTTTGTATAAACTTGTATAAAAGCTCCAGAGCTATTCCAAAAATGGCTATTGGGTTAGAGGGCATTTCTTAATTAGAAAAAAGTTATCCAAAATTAGATATTTTGAGAGAGCTTCTATAACTGTAGATAGCCAAAAAAATTTGCATTATCCCGATGCAGTAAGTTTTGGAATAGCTCATAATTAAATGAGTGTCAATTTTAGACTTAGGCAGGTTGTGTGTTTTCTGTGTAGGAACGAGCTGGTGTTAAAATGGTAATGATACAAGACAGTAACATACCATCGGCTGCAGAAAAACCGTTAAGGATAAGTGGAGAACCTCAAAGGTGTCAGGTAGAACCTCTCCTGTCGTTATTACCTGCTTTAATGCTTCCTTTCTTGAAATTGTGTGCCACTGAGATTTTACTTCAATTTTTAATATTACTTTTGCCATCTCGTAATGATTGTTTCAACAGTGATGTAGATAGAACAAAAAAAAAAAAATGTTTGAATGGAAATAGTCCACAAGTATTGTTCTACACAGAGTATTTATAGTCTGGCACTATTATTTCAAGAAGAGAAGCATTTAAGACCCCATTTTGTTGTTCCAGAAATTATTGTTGTTGAAATAATGAATTAATCTTTTAAATGGTTATTTCATTTGCTCCTGATAAGGTCTGGAACAGCAAGGGAATTGGCCAAGGGCCATGCCTGCATTTATATTAATGCTTAATGTTAATTTGTGGTATTATGACAGATCTTTTAATTATAGGAAAGGGCAAATGTCAAAATGGTTATGATTCAAGACAGCAATATACAATCAGCCCATGAAAAACCTTTGAGAATAACAGGAGATGCTCAGAATTGTCAGGTATAATGTTGTGGCCCCATGTCCCATATTAACAGGTATTATGGTTGCCTTCTTGGCATTGATAATGTGAGCAACTGTTGAGTCATGTTTTTTTCTTATCACAAACTTAACTCTCATACAGTTGAATTTTATAACACTTGTAACTGCACTGGCCACCAGATGTTTGTATGAGACCATAAAATACTCGATAGGTTAGGTGTGGATGGGTAAAGCATCATCTTGTTAGTATCTTTCCTGTGAATAGGAATACAAAGATTTAGGATATAATTTTTACTGAGGAATGCTTAGAAATCTAGGTATGGTAACATAGTTTATCTTGTATAGTATCTTCTCTTGATGCCTCCTACATTAAATTGGAATGGCCCACTTGTATAACAGAATGTTAAGCTAACAGTGCCTAGGCAAGAGAACAGTTAAATAACTGTTAACAGCTTTGTTATGAAGGATAAGCACATTTATAGGTTCCATGCGGTTCCTTTTTAGTGGAATTGGATGGGTGTCATCATGTGCCACATTAACGTAAGAATTCACAACTTTGTGCCATAGAGTTTCTACATTCTGTGATGGAATAGGTTGGGATTTTTACCATACAGTCAAACCTCGATAAGTCGAAGTTTGCCGGACCGTAAAAATATATCGAGTTATCCGAAGTTCGAGTCAACCGAGTTTAGGGTGTGATGTCATTTTCATTATGTGATTTTAAAAAAATCTAACGGTAGTTATTTCATGTACATTGATTTGAACTTCGGCATCGCTTGCTTTGTCACGGTATTTGTAGCGTGCGATATATGAAGTATTTTAGCCATTAACATAAATCGACAATAATTAATAAATAGTGTAATCATATTTTATAAACTTTATTACGAAATTATGGTATGGAAATACATACCAAGAAAACACTCAACTTACAGTTCGATAGAACTAATGAAAAAATACAAATTGTTTTTTACGTAATTGACAACACACAAGTCAACAAAAATAACAGAATGTCTTTATTGAAACGAAACTCGACCACATACATCATTGATCAGATCAAAAGCAATTTTCAATAACTATCATTTTTAATTAAACATGACAAAATAATTCGGACAGTAATTAGCGGATCATCAATTAACCTTAATAATGCATGTCCTGCGCTTGGATTACCAGTTCGTTTTATTAAATTGCCTATTCAAATTGTAATTGCCAATCAAAAATCGTGTTTGCTCTATGACAGGTGTTTAAAATAAACAGACGCGTATTAAGTAACAATACAACAAATACAAATGAAATTGTTAGTTTTGACATCGACATCGAGAGCAAAATTAACTTCGAGACAACGAGGTTAAAATTGCACTAATTAATATTGTCCGGACTGCAAAAATCCATCGAGTTAAGCGAAATATCGAAACAACCGAGATCGACACATCCGAGGAAGAAATGCATTGTTGATATGGGAAAAATGCCGGGACTTAAAAATTATATCGACATAACCGAGGTATCGAGTCAACCAAGTTCGAGACAACGAGGTTCGACTGTATTTTTTCTTGCTAAGCATACATACTTTATGGGTAGGAAAAAAAAACTATTATTAGATCAAGACAATTGTGTACATTTGAATCACTAAAGACTTGTAGTGTCAAGTTGTGATGTGGTATGCAACTGTTAAGACGTCATACAGTTAGTTTTAAATATATTTTATCAAAAACATTTGATGCATTATATACATTAAAAATAACAATCTGCATTGCTGTTTATCTGTCAAGTCAAACCTGTCTTAAGCGACCTTTAAAGGGAAATTGTAAAAAAAAAGGTCACATAAGACCAGGTGGTCTTTTTACAGAGGTCATGATGCTTGCATTCCAGTTAACAGTCGTGTTGTCAGCTTGTAAATCTATTGTTTAAGTAAAAAGTAAAATATGACATTTATTTTATGTTTTAACGAAAATACAAAATATACAGCAATTATAACTGTTTGATTATTGGTCATATTAAAGCAGGTCAACATTATTCCCCATTCAGTTGTTATATTTTCTTTTTACCAGTTTTACTGATTTCCTTGTTTTAACAATACTCTCTATGCAAAAAGAGCAAGTCAGTTTTAGAACCAGTTTACACCAGTTCATTTTGATTATTCCCCTTTGTAAAACAAGGTGGAATATTAATAAAAATAAAAGAAACTTTTTCAGAAACATTTTCAACATGAATGGCAACAAAATCAAATAATGACGCTGACTACTATTCATATTTACAGCGCAATTACTTTGCTTCTAAGATGAAACATTTTCGATTGCTTCAAACTTAGTGTTCAACTTTCAAAGAAGCTGGATTATTGACGAATCTTCTTTTCGTCAAAACAAGCTGAAAACATATTAGTTGATAGTGTTAAGATAGGGAGTCACTATGTAAAGGTAAAATGACTGGGAAAATGCTGGGGATGATTAAATACTCTCGCATAACACATGAATTCATTATATGTGGGTGTTAATAAGACAGGTTTGACTAGTTTTTTTTTTTTAATGCAGAATTTAAATCTAAACGCTCTTATTTATAGTAGTGTTTTTAGGATTTTTTTCTGTGATTTATGTTGCTTGCAGTAAAGGAAGTTGTTATTTTTACTAGCCTATCTGGGCCCGGTTTAATAAAACATCTCAAATTTGAGGATTTCCTCAACTCAAATATTGACCAATCAGATTGCTGGAAAATTCAAACTTGAGGAAAAACTCAAGAATTTGAGGAAAATCTCAATTTGAGAAGTTTTATGAAACTTGGGCCTGATACTTTTGTTGACAATAGTCGGCGAGGTAAATTGAACGTTATTTTTTGTATGGTCCATATTTTTGTCTTGTATTGGCTACTGCACTTGTGTTGACTATTTAACATTGTGGTTTTTTTCCAGAGAGCCAAAGAAATGGTGATGGATTTATTAGCTGAAAAAGAAATGGAAGTAAGTATATACATATGACAAAGACAAATAATGTTCATGGGAACCATCTTAATAATCAACAAGTTTGATTTAAAATTGTTTAAACTTCTGGTTGTTTGAAGTCAACTACATTTGTGGATGATGGAATTTGTTTTCATAATGAGGTCTCACAGACATGCCACAAACTTTTGATGTAATTTTTAAAATTGTGCAAATTCTTAAGAGAGGTAAACATTAGCTTAACTTGATTAAGTATATATTAATTGCTGAAGACTGGATTGCTATATACAGCACATTTATAGGTTCCATGTGGTTCCTTTTGATGGAATTATATGGGTGTCATTATGTGCTACATTAATGTAAGAATTCTCAATTTAACTCCATAAAATGTCTAGATGGAGTTGCTGAAGGATTTTTGCAATACTCGGACCCAATAGTTTCCTTCCAAGTTTATTATACCCCTTTCAAACTTGTTTGGGGAGGGGGGGATTGGTATATTGGAATCCATCAGTCTTTCCATCTGTCCACGTCCCTTTTAAGTGCTCCTCCTCCTAAACTGTCTGACAGATATTGATGAAACTTAACATGAAGGAAGTACATGATTTGTACATGTACATGAAGAATTGTGTTGGATATTATTCAGGGGAGATAATTGGACATGAAAGTGAAGCGTGGGGGGGGGTATCCCTTTGTGAGCTTGCTCACAGTCCACACTTGTTTGTGTTGACAACGGCACGCCAGATGATAAAGGTTGTCGAGAATTTCTAAGCTGTTAAAATATCAATTAATATTTAGGTCCTTGCAACAGGAACTTGTCACCAGTTTTTGTTGCCTTCACAGTTTCTCTTTTGTATCTGGAGTTATGGGGCCTTTTTTAAGTCTGATAATCTTCTGATGTGTGGTTTCCAGGTGTCTGAATAAACCTTAACCAAATTATTATGTATCAGTAAATTATGTTTTGGACCACTTGCACACATTCAGTTGAAATTTAATTGATTTAAATCAGCTAAGGCCAGTTGTATCAATGTCCTTGGGACACAAGTGTATTAAAGACTAATAAACTTTCCCTGCAATTAAGTAAGTATATACTTCTAGGTTTTTTCAATTTTCAAGTGCAAACAGGTAAACAATGAAGCACTTTCCATTCAAATGTATTCTTGATATAATTAAGAAACTTGTAATTATTATTATTTTGATTATTTAACCACTAATTGAGACATTATAAACAAAAAAAACATGACTAATAAGAGGTTCAATCCAAATTTGTCATGGTTGTTCTATTGACAGTACATAATATAAAATTGAAATGTTTGTAAAAGCACATATTTACAGCCCATGTGACCATTGTTCTGTCAGATGGGTGTCGAAATGTGCAATAGAAATGTAAGGATTCGCTAACACCATTACAATCAATGAATGGGGTTTGATAGTAGGCCTTACTACATTTAGTGCAGCTATATTTAATGTAATGAATTGCACTCAATTATTATCATTAGTTGGCATTCTCAACATGTGTTAGCTTATTAGTAGCGTTTTTATAGCTTTTGCACAAACCCACCTAAGATAAGTTATTTATATGTGTCACACAATTACTTTTTTGCAATACATGGTTATTGGTCTGACCAACAGATGTTTATACGAGGCGATCAAATGCATGCTTTGAGTATGTTGTGTGTGCAAGGTTGACACAGGGCAATAATAGATTCACTTACCCAGTACAATCAATGGATCCGCTTAAACAGAAGTTATTCATTCTACATTCAATGCAGATATTTTAGTTTGGTCATATTGAAAGTTTTATATTTTTGTACAAAGTTCAAAAGGATCTGCTGGAAAATGTCTAAGTGCCCTCTTTTTAGAATTTGCATTGGTAGTTGCTATACTGTTCTTGAATGTTCTACAAAGCCTGATCAGAAACGCTAGATAGCTATCTCAACAAGATAAAGTTTAACATGAACCTGTAGGTGTGGGGGTGAAGTCTTATTGGAAACTGTTGTCCTAATTGAAGCCAAACTTGGTCACAATGTTTATTGGGTTATTGGCTATTTCACAAAGTAAAGATAATTTGTATTAGTTAAAAATGTTCAAACAACTTCTTCATATCCTAAAAAGTAAAGGAACCGTAAGAGTCTCTATAATTATTTGTACTTGTGATATTTCATGTTTTTGTATGTTGGAAATTCTTATTGTAATCACATTTTGTCCGACATCCTGTTCCATACTTTTAATAGGGCTCTTTGTTTATTTTATACATTATGAAATTCTTTCATTGCATTATCATTTCTATAAAGAAATCACCTGGCCAACATTATTGCAGGAGCTTGCACTAAATTCCAAGCTTGCACAAAAGCTTTAAGGCTTGAGTAACGTTAATAGTAAAAGTTTTTCATTGTAATGTACACAGCACATAATTAGAGCCCATGTGACCATTGATCTGTTAGATGGGTGTCGTCATGTGCAACATAAATGTAAGGATTTGCTAACCTTTGGGATGTTTATACATTCTATCAATAGTAGATCTTACTACATTCATTGCAGCGTTCTTTCATATTGTGCATTATTTATAATTGCATAAATTTGTCCACACATGTTAAAGACTTTATCTTTTCTAACCTATTTTATTTTAATCTAAAGACATCTTGTTGGGATCCTAAAATGCTCAAACTTTCTCAAAAGGCTTGTTAAATCGAAGTACTTTTTACTCTCGGCATCACATTATCATTTCTGTAATTCCTGGCTTTTCATGCTTTAACTTTTAGTTAAACAATTCAACTGGTTATCAATGTGAACTTTTTGTTATTGTTTAAAATCTAAACAGTTTGGTAGGTTGAAACTATTACTGTTTGATTTTGACCCTGTGGCAAGGTTTGGTCTAGTAGTGTGCAGTAAAACTGGTATTCTAGAGTATTGCAGTTCGGTGATTGACAAAGCACAGTATTTGTAGTCGCCAAAATTGGGTATAATGTCTTTGTAGATGAAGTAAACATACATGTGTGTTTTGTTTAACGAACTAATGGGTTATCTAGGAATTCATCTGTCTGCCGAGGTTATTCCTAACATTATACTACCATACATATTGTGATACAGCAGGCCTGTATATAACTGTGGGATATCTTCCTAGTTTGTTCAGGAGGCTCGACAGATTATTGTACATTTAAAAATGAAGATATATAGAGAGTTGTTTATTGCGCACATAATTAGAGCCCATGTGACCATTGTTTTGTTAGATGGGTGTCGTCATGTGCAACATAAATGTTAAGGAATCGCTAACACCATTACAATCTATGAATGGAGTTTGATAGTAGACCTTACAACATACTGTAAATATGTTTCTAGTGCTGCCAGTGTCCCATTAAGTTAAAAAAAAATTTTTATATTGAACTGGACTAACTTTGAAGAGAAAATATGTATCACTGGGTTTTGATATCTACCAAATTGTAATACATTGTTTTAATTTTAGTCGATGGGAAGAGGTGGCTACAATGACTATGGTCAGAATGGAGGTGGCTCGGAGGTATGTATGAGATATCGACAGATTTCTCAAACAGTGGATTCCATATACATTTATGCATTAGAACAAATTTGAGAAATCATTATCCAGGGTTTTTCCTACCTGTTTTCAAATGGGACATGTATCCCTGGTAATTGGGAAAATTGTAATGTAATCTCCACAATTGTGAAAAATGTTGTTTTTGCTGTTGAAAATGGGGCCTAATATTTGCCCCAAAATAAAGGTAGGAAAATCACTGCGTTATCCTCGCACTTCATTCAGTATAGTGCTTATAATAATGCAATGTTCTGGTACATAAATTTATATGGAAATACTTGCGTGTAAGTATAAACAAGACAACAATTACACAAAAACAAAACAATTAATGTACTTCAGTATGTATTAAGACTACTCTTCGTCAACTACATTCATTTTTTTGAGGGGTGGGCAGGGGCAATCTAAGACGTGAAATGAAAAAATTTTCACAATCGACTGAACATGGTAACTGGGTAGGAAGAATTTGGCACATTTATTTACAAACTTCTGTCAGGCCAAGTAAAAAATTAATTCTTGTATCATAAAAAATATTGAAGAATGCCATGAACAGGCTTCTTTAGAATTTGTCACTTCAGGATGAGTATGGGTTGGGGTAAAGATATTTTTTCTTGGCCTGATTTTTATATTGCATGTTAATTGCTTGTTGCCTGTTTATATGTGTAAAATTTTTGCTTGCAGAACATGAGGAGAGGGGGTTTTGATGATTTTGGAATGAGAGGTGGAGCAGAAGTAATTATAAAACTGTAGTTGGTCCACAATAAACCTTGAACTCCACAGAAATTTATTTCAGTTTTAATGTTTCTAAAAAAAGCAATGCAAAGGGTTTAAAACTTTAAACTGCTGCAAGATATTCTTTTTTTTGTGTGTGGGAAGGTATGCCATTTCTAGTTAGTAATCTAATTGCCTTTTGTACTTGGCTTACATCAAATCTGTCAAATCTGTTTTAGACATTTCTTCTTGTGGTTTTCAGCAGTGTATGTCAAAAATAGAAGACATGCTTTATGGTGACAGAACAGGATTTCTGAATAAATCTGCACGGTTTTCTTGACCAAAATAGGCTTTCCTGTTATTGAAAAAGTTACCCCAAGGATTTTCAAAGTAAACACATCTTGGTTATAATTTTGTGGACTAAACTTTTCTCATCTATTTGGTGAAGTAGATATTTCCCATTTATAAATGTTTAGTTTTACCTATATCTAACATGGGTTGGTCCATGTTTGTTCTTTCCATTCTATTCTAGGCAATCTGAACACTTTCAGAGTTTGTCAACAGACAAACTTCAATTTATTCTGGAACAAGTTTTATTGTGGAGCATTTTGTTGTGCACCTCCCCTGGCCCTACTGCATAAATGTCCCTGCAGCTTATTTACAAATAAAAAAAACAAGTTGCACATATTTAAAATTGCAGAAAAAAGTCAATCATATATTTCTTTAAATTAAAAATTGTTCATAGAATAACAAGATAGGGGTTGAAGTCCTTGCCATAATACAGTACATCTAATTTTGAGTGTTTTTAGAAGGTGGAAAAGAAATGAAGCTAAACAGTCTGATTTGTTATAATTGTGGGTCAATTAAAAATTAGGTTTTTCAGTACATAAACAGTTATAAAATTGTGTTGGAATAATATTGCTGTTATTGCATAACTTTCTTAAATTGCACCATTACATTCATGTCTATCAAACTGCTTTATTGTTTTAATCAGATTCAAGTTCCAAGAACTGCAGTAGGAATTGTTATTGGTAAAGGAGGAGATATGATCAAGAAAATCCAGTCAGACACTGGAGCTAAGGTCCAGTTTAAACCAGGTACAAAAATATCCATACATAGATATATAAATTGTTTTCTTTGCTTGAATTGTTTGCATTTTTTGGCACTACTATAAGCAGGTTTTATAGGACCACAAACCTTTTGCTATCATAAAGTACTATTCTTTTGGCATTGCCCCCACCCCCTTTTTTTAATCATTACACACCTGTAAACTAGCACAATACACATTCAACAAACAGAATCAATTAATATTTCCTGAAGACCCATGCCTTCAGACATTATACAGTCAAATATATATACAAAAGTAGAGAAATTGTGTTTTTACATTTCTGAGGCAGGCAAAGCTCTTGGTCTTGTTTATATGTAGATATTTCAAGGCACACTTTGACTTATTTTAGATGATGGTAGAAGTGAGAACCGTGTGTGTACTGTTAGTGGACCACCAGATAAAGTACAGAATGCCATCAATATGATACAGAAGTTGTTACCAGATGAGGTTAGTAGTTATACAGAAAGAATTTTGTTTAGTAATTAGAAGTGTAAAAAAAATTAAAAATATTGGAAAGTGACAATACAAATAAATTATATTTCTCATTGGTAATGGAGCCAGTTATGAGTGGACTGTTTTTGTCAGAAGATCCTCATTTGTTGATGGTGGTGTGTATACGAGAAAAAGTTCCCCAAGAGTGGACAGTTGAGATAAAAATTCCTCTTTGGTGTACAGTGTCGTAGATCAGTTTTGACCAGTGGATACAATATATTCCCTCGCATAAGACTATGACTCATATAAGACCACCTCCCCTTTTCAGGACTTTAGTACATCACTTTCGACTTGCCCCTCCCTAAGATGCCCATGAAATGAAAAAAAGTTAGAAAATGATGTCTGTTGGACAACTTTCAAACAGTACCGTTAAAAAAAAAGATTGTGACTATTAGTAATTAATGCATACCAGTAGATAAACATTGGTTGCAAAGTTCATTAAGTATTTCCAGTTTTGGTTAGGTGATAATTGAAAAACATTATTTGCGCTTTCTACTGAGTATCTCTCGTTCTGTATCTGAACTAACACTTCCTTGCATTACAGGTTGTATTCACATAATTAATTTCTCAAAACCGTCGATGACTATTCTCAATAGTGTCCTGAATATTTTAATATCTACTAAACCTATGTTTAAGAACGTTAAATCTAGTTAAGTTCCCTGAATCTTCTCTTGGGTCTGAATCCCATAAATTCATCCATGTCATTGTTGACACTAAACAAGTCTTCAGCTGTCTCTCGATATTGTCATACATATCTTCAAATGTACTTGTAATCACTTTTGTTTTCCTCTGTGCATCTCTAAGGTTAATGATTTAACTCTACCATGCCTTTGTGACCCACTCGCAGGCCAGTGCAATGGAATATAATTTATCTGATTTAGTTAGGGAAAGATTTTAAACATACATGTATGACAACAAGTTTAATGATAAACAATGACAATATAAAGTGTATTATTGTTAATTATCATTAAAATGCTGTATATTTTTGACTATTTGATTATTATTTTTTGGATAATTCTTACCTTTACATGGAAAGAGAGTGTGGAATTCTATTGCAAGGTCTAAATCTTTTTTAGCTCACCTGACCCAAAGGGTCATGTGAGCTATTGTTATCACTTTGCGTCTGTCGGCGTCGGCGTCTGTAAACTTGTTACATTTTAATCTTCTTCTCTGAAACCACTTGGCCAATTAAAACCAAACTTGGCCATAATGTTCATTGGATGGACCTTTACAAAGTTTGTGTTTTTTATTTTGATTGGTAAACTAATATGGCCGCCACCTCAAGACTTAGTTTAACATAGGACCCTATGGGAAAAAAGTTTAAAAGGGCTTCTCTGAAACCGTTTAACCAATCAAAACAAAACTTACTAGCAATATTGTTTGGATGGTCCTCTATAAAGTTTGTGTTTTTGATGGGAATTGGAAATTCAAAATGGCGGCCACCGCAGGACTTAGTTTAACATAGAACCCTATGGGAAAAAGTTTGAAAGGCTTTTTTTCTGAAACCGGTTAATCAATGGAAACAAAAACTTACTAGCAATATTGTTTGGATGGTCCTCTATAAAGTTTGTGTTTTTTATGACAATTAGAAAATTCAAAATGGCTGCCACCGCAGGACTAAATTTAACATAGGACCCTATGGGAAAAAGTTTGAAAGGCTTCTTTTCTGAAACCGGTCAACCAATGGAAAGAAAACTTACTAGCAATATTGTTTGGATGGTCCTCTTTAAAGTTAATGTTTTTTTTATCCCAATCGGAAATTCAAAATGGCACCACCGCAGGACTTGGTTTAACATTCGACCCTATGAGAAAAAGTTTGAAAGGGCTTCTTCTCTGAAACCGTTTAACCAATCAAAACAAAACTTACTAGCAATACTGTTTGGATGGTCCTCTGTAAAGTTTATGTTTTTTATGGCAATTGGAAATTCAAAATGGCCACTACCGCAGGACTTAGTTTAACATAGGACCCTATGGATAAAAGCTTTTAAAGGCTTTTTCTCTTAAACCGGTTAATCAATGGAAACAAAAACTTTCTAGCAATATTGTTTGGATGGTCCTCTATAAAGTTTATGTTTTTTATGGCAATTGGAAATTCAAAATGGCCGCTACCGCAGGACTTAGTTTAACATAGGACCCTATGGGAAAAAGCTTTTAAAGGCTTCTTCTCTGAAACTGGTTAATCAATGGAAACAAAAACTTACTAGCAATATTGTTTGGATGGTCCTTTATAAAGTTTATGTTTTTTATGGCAATTGGAAATTCAAAATGGCCGCCACCGCCGCAGGACTTAGTTTAACATAGGACCCAATGGCAAATAAAAAAAATCTTCTCTATACAACGGGTTAACCAATGAAACAAAGCTTTCTAGTAATATTGTTTGGATGGTCCTATTTAAAGTTTATTGAAAATTACAGGACTTACTTTAACATCAGGGAAATGCCATCTTCATTGCCTATAAAATCAGGTGAGCGATACAGGCTCTTAAGAGCCTCTGGTATTTTACCTTTTGAGGTATGAAAACTTTTTTACCCTTAAGTAGTTGGCCATGCCCATAAGGTGACCCTTCTCCCAAAATTAAAATCTCAAAAAAGTTGTTTAATATGTGAAAATATACTATGGTATTCTTCAAATGAACATAACTTTCTTTTTAAATTGGACATAGTGCCACACTTTGTGCACAATAAAGACCCCTCTTTGTTAGTTTAAAAAAAGTTAGATATTGTGGCTGCTAAATTTTCTACCTCTACTCAATTTGCCACATTTGTTCTGTGGAATTAAAATTTGTGAATTGGTTTATTATACCCCCCGCTTTGAAGGAGGGGAATATACCGTTTTACCCTTGTCTGTTTGTTCATATGTTCGTTTGTCCATCCATTAAAAAAAATCTGTCTCAGTTTTCTAATCAACTATAGGATGCAGAAGCCTGATATTTTGCATGTTGCTTCATCATAAAGAACAATATGGTGTTAAGCAATTTTATGCTCGTAGGTCATCGACTTCCTTTTTACCAAATACTATGATTTTTATTGTTAACTTTTTCTCGTCCTGCATGTAGCTGAAATACTGCTCAATGGACATGAATCAAACATCCAGTCAGCCAATCTGAATTTGTATGACCATTTTGCAAATAGATTTATGGTTTGGCAATTTGTTGTCGTCAATATATACCTGATATTATGCTTACCTTATGTTTAGCAACCTTAACATCAGTCATTGGACATGACAAGTTTACACATTTAAAATAGTAACATGATGAAAACATAACTGTGCATGTGATTTACACATTAAGCCTCTACACAAATTTGTATTCAGGCAGAAGTCATATGCTAGATAAATGAATGAGATCCCTGGCATCATCAGTTTAATTTGATAATGCTAAAAATTGTTTTTCAACACTACAAAAGTTCTAAAACGAAATAGAACAGACACTGAGTATGCGCAAATAAAATGCAGGTTAGCACATCTAAATTACCCTAAAACACCTGTTCTGTACTTGGTTCAACAAATAGTAAGTAGGAGATGAAGAATCTTGAATATTAGTTGGTGCTATTCCATTAAAAGAGGTTTTATGGACTCTACAATTGCCACAGCCAAGATAAACATTCAGTTTTGCATAGTAGAATGGGCTTATGACCATGGATGACCCAGAACCTCTTGAAATAAAATTCCTTTCCTACCTAACTGGAATCTTTCACACAGCAGTTGGACTTTGCAGTTGAATGTGTTTTCATTATCTTTCAGAGAGATGGACCCATGGGTAGAGGATATGGTCGAGGTAGAGGAGGTCCTGGTGGAGGTAGAGGAGGGAGAGATTTTGGACCAGGTGGAGGTCGAGGAAGAGGTGGAGGTTTTAATGACGAGAGCTTCTTCCCGGTACCAGCTGACAAATGTGGTCTTGTCATTGGTAAAGGTATGCATAGTTTTCAGGGTTTTTTTAATTTTAAAAATTGTCTGAAGGGACTGGTTACTGTATTTCGCTTGTCAATTTCATTCAGCTCATTACTATGTTGAAACTATATTTTACTGTAAGTGAAAACTTGACATCACCATTACACATTACACATCTTCTCTTTTGAAGCATTGTAGTCGATTGACTTTTTTTTCACAGTACCCATTTTATTTTGCCAAATCTCTTTATAGAAACATATGTTTTTTGTGTTTCTGGCAGAACAGTAATTTTTTGTGCAATTTTGTGTCAATGATGAATACTTATTTAGTATAGTGTACATAGATTAACATTATTACCTTCAGGTGGAGAAACAATACGTCAGATAAACCAACAGTCTGGTGCACATGTAGAGTTACAGAGAAACCCTGGTCCCAATCCTAATGAAAAGGTGTTTGTAGTGAGAGGTAACCCACAACAGGTCCAACAGGCTATACAAATGATAGCTGAAAAGGCTGGAGTGCCAGTTGTAAGTACATGTTAAAGACAGATTGTAAAACAACCTTGGCAATATAATAAATGTATAAAAAGTGACAGCAATCACAAGGAAGATTTATCAAAGACATCTACTTGTTAACTAGTTCTCGAGCTGGAATTCTTCTCTGGGGTATTGGGGCTGTTACATGAATACATAAAAAAGGCACCTATTGAATTGGCTTTCAATCACTTAATGGGTATGAGCATAAAAGAATCATTAAAATTATAGCAGCTAATTTGTCTGGTCATCATATTGTAAAGTACCTTCCCTTGGTGCTGCTTTAGCCTTAAGCAAACATCTGTCACCACCAACCTGTTATATACTTTTTGTCTTGCATTTGAAAAATAAATACTTAGTATCAAATACATGTCCACTTGGAACATAATTATGAAGACGGCTTTGTGTGTTTATAGGTTTTTGTAAGAAGTCATAAGTGTTTTTAAAATACATGTCAATTTTTTGTTTTGTTTTTTAGGGTCCTGGAGGCCCAGGTCCAGGTGGACCTCCAGGGGGTCATGGTATGGGAGGACCCGGTGGAGGCCCTGGAGGATATGGAGACCAATATGGGGGCAATGGTGGTCCAGGGCCTGGAGATCAAGGCCAATTTGGTGGTCCAGGGTAAGTCACTTGTGCTTCACTGGGGAATCTGTGATGAAATTTGTAGATTAATATCTGTCTAATCAAAATTGAAATCTTTTAAACAAATTTTCAATGTGGTTAACCTTTTAATACAGGCACAATTGCAATAATCAAAAAATGTTTCGATATTTAAGATTGGGAGGATTCTTATGTCCCACCTTTTATATTAAACATCTGTCCCACAAACATGACAGAGGTGTATTGTCAAATTTTTTCACAGAATTCTTTATTAATCATGTTTCAGTATTCATAAAGTTATGACAGCATTAAGAGAAATCCATTTTGAATTTTTTTTTAAATAACTTTGGTCTTCTTTCTATCAAATTCTTCTAAAATTTTACGTAGGCCAAATGATGGAGGAATGAATTCTGGGTACGAAGACCATTACGGTCATCATGGGTAAGTTCATGTTTTCACTGTTACATATACATGTTTTAGAACTAACATTTTTTCTTCTTAAAATATTTTATTTCATCAAAAATTTGAAGAATGGCCATTGTGTTGATAAATGACCTATACATTAAACTTTTTGACCAAAAACATGGGTTTTCAGTTGCCTGACATGTATTACTTGATATGCCCTATCCATTCTCATACTGGAAAAATAATTTTGTATCATGTTTTAAGTTCCCATGGGTGTGTTTAAAAAAAATTTTGGTGTAATATGATGGCATTTTGTGTATGCCTTACATCTATAAAAAAATACGATAAATTTGTATCGCTCTATAAATTTCACTTCATTACCTACATATGCTTTCAAAGACGTTTGTCTACATATATAACTATTCCTTTTCTAAATTGCATTGTAATTAATGTCGGAAAATGGCATAGAAGTTTTTATCAGGAATAAAATTAATGCTACTGAACATGGGCAAATTGAGTATGAGTTAGTGTTCTAATTGTAATTATTGCATGCTGTTGGAAACGCATTTTTGTGGCTTTGTGTTAATTGGCAGTGTAATACTAACCACAAAATGCTTTTATTGATTTGCTGAAATTGATTTTCGTATTTACCTGCCTTGGAACAGATTTTTTTTTTCAAAATTGATTTTCAGGAAAGGGACACTTACAATATTGCAAACTTCTTATTCACTGAACTAGATGGCTTCTGTCCAATATTTCTGGTCTGAAAACAAAAGACAGTGACTTAACAAATATGTGGCTTTTGATGAAATGCTAAATTTCTTGCAGTGTAAAAACCTTTTTAACAATTCAATAATGACCAGAATTTTCAGATAAATGTTTTAATTTTAGGCATCTGCCCCTACTGTTCTTGCTTACTGAATGTAAACAATAAATCATTTGGTGATACAATTTTTTCCTTTGTGTTAATTATTGCAAAAATTCTCTTTACTCTGTAATATAGATTGTGTGGTTAGTTTATGGTATTGTTGAGCATGAAATATTCCACTTTTCATTCAAGTCTGGAAACCCACGTTTTACCTCTACTGATAGTCTTTTGGGGATTTATAGCTTGAGTGACTCAATTTGTATCTGCTTCAAAATAGAGATTACACAGCTACGTTGCTTCAGCTTGTTTTGTGTAGTGGCACATGTAACAGAATAGCATGAGCAATAGTGGATGGCTTATTTCTGCAGCGTTGGAAATGAATAGTCTAAATCAATCCAAAATTTTATTGATATCCGATTTTAAAACTGATAGAATTAAATTAAGTTGTTTTTGTTTTTTTTACAGAGGTCAGCCTCCACAGCAGCAATATGGTGGTCCACAGGGAGGTGGTGGAGGATGGGGAGGAGGGGGATGGGGTGGCAACAGTTATGGAGGCCCTCAAGGTGGCCCAGGTTATCAACAACCCCAACCCCAACAATCTGGAGATCCTAACCAAAGTAAGTATAAGAATATCTACAGCAAATCTTATTTACTTTAACATTCTCAGTCTAGCATAAGAGTATGTAGTGATGTGTGTATTAGTCCATCGGTAGTCTTGGCAAAAGAGTCGAGTTTTTTGTATGAAAGGAAAACGAATGGATAAGAAAACTAAAGCAACAGCAACCAGATGTTTTGATAAATCAAACAATTATAATAAATAACTGGGTACTACATGTATGACAATGATGGATGTACTTGTTGATTGTTTAACACAGAATAATAGGCAGTACTAGCCCACAATTACCCATGCATATGATAAACAGCATCACCCCACATCCTTTTGTAAACTGATGTCAAAAACACATTAGATGTGTATTTTATTTTAAAGGTAAACAGGCCCAAGACAATGCTGCAGCCTGGGCAGCCTACTATGCCCAGTTCTACAACCAAACGCCATACGGTCAGTACGGAGGTCAACAGCCACAGCAGCAGCAACCAGTTCAACAACCCCAGCAAGCAGCCCCTCAACAGGCTTGTTAGTATAATATTTTAGCTCTGAGTTGTATATTAATGTTCTTTCTGTTAGTTTGTTAATGCTGCCTATTATGTGTGTTTGGGTTTCAATTAGCTTCAACTTATCAATAATGTATTGTGTTATGTCCTATTTGCTAATTTTGTAACTTTTCCTGTTATATTGCAGAATAATTTGGTCTAATATTCTTTATTTTATACATTTGTGAATTTCATGTTGTAGTAGAATGTCTGTACGTGGTCTAAATGTTGTGTAAAAGTGGAACCAGAATTGTCAAATTTTTATTGGCTTTAAATTGAAAGGGGTGTTCCCACTTGTCTCGCTTTTATTGATGCTGATCTTGCTTTCTCCCAGCAGCAATCAACCCAAATACTGGGCAGCCTGATTATAGCCAAGCATGGGCAGAATACTACAGACAACAAGGCATGTATACTCAGGCTCAAATGGTCTTACAGCAGGCTCAAGCCTTACAGACTGGAGCAGGATCTCATCAGCCTGCACAACCTCAGTAGCTTGTTCAGTGGGTCTCGTAGCAGGTAAGCAGTCAATGTTTTGTACTGGGAAAAAGAATTATTAATCTTTGTTGAATACAACTATCATGTTAATAACAAACAGAAAAAGAAAACAAACTATCCATTAGGCCACGCCGAATCAATTTCTTGTTCGTCGGACCGCCCGCACGTAAAATTATTTCAGAAAGAAACAAAATTAAATTTCTTCCGCCCGCATTAACCGGAAACCCGCCCGCGTCCAGAAACGGAAGTTGTCTTTAAAAAAAAATAATCTTCTCCGCGTTCTACGAATTCATCCAACTGCTCCGATAGCTGGAGATTCAATTAGAACTTAGAAGGTTAAAGTACCGTTTCACTCGTCCCCTATAAAATCAAAACCGAAAGTAAAATGTAGAAAACAATGACAGAAAACAAGAGTGTGGTTGTGGCAGCAGTTGCTACCTAGTTTAAAGTACTGCTACCAAATACAGCATTAGAATGTCGAATGGACGACACCTTTATCGACCCAAGGGAAGCCTTCAACGCACGCCAATGTTTCTAACCTTAGTTATGACAACATTATGAGAATCAAAATTAAGGACAATCCCAAGTTTTTGGGCAGATAAAATGATGGCATAATAGTTAGACAGGTAGTCTTTTATTTTATCTTTTTAATCAATCTTGAAATTATGTCTTGCCAAAAAGATTTGGAGACATAACTGAATAGTGGTATGGGCTGTCTGTTGGTCAGTCTGTACCTATTGATAGAAAGCCAAGGCAGCATATTTTTAGAAGTTCTTTTCTGCTATATAATTTACTAATCAATTAATTAAGTCATAAAACACTGAGAACAAGCACTTGTTTAATATCAAATACATTTTTTTTAATTTCAGTTATTTTCTTCAAAATTAAAAAAAATCGCTCGCTCGCATCAGTTTAACCATGAAAACCTGGAACAAATCTTTTTAAAAAACTAAAAACATGTCGCTCGCCTTAAAAAAAAATATTCGCTCCACAAAATCAGAATTTCAAAAAAAAAATTAATAACAAAAATTTCGCTCGCTCGCTCCTTATTTTCAAAGTTAAAGTCCGACGAACAAGAAATTAATTCTGTGTGGCCTTAATTATAGATGTCCAGTAAACAAGTATATTTGAACCGTAAAATATTAAATAACCATTGAATAAGTCTTGTTTTCAGGTAGACAAATGATGAAACCAGATGTGCTATTTTGACTTTTATTTTAGGAATCGGATGGCAATATTTTGGTGAAGAAAATTGTATAAGACTGTTGTGAAAGAATCATCATTTAACACAGAATCCCAGACATTGGCCAATAAGTGCTCATATTGTTAAATATTTTGACTTTGTTTTGGGGTATTCTTTAATTTGTTGAAATTGTAAGTGCATTTTCTTATAAATTGTTCCTATTAATAGAGTATATGTTTATAGCCATAATGTCATATTACAGATGTGTTTCATTATTTTAATGTATTAAAGAGGAGTATTTTATGAATATCATTGATCATTTTACCCTTGAACTTGTATTGTGTATTATAAAATGAATAATAAACTCTGTACCTCAGTGCCAAATTTGATTAAATTTAGGATACCCCAAAACAACTTACATTGTCGACTTATTAATTTGTCTATCACAAACATAGTTGTAGAAAATAGTTTGTATCTTTTTTTACTTTTTAGACAATACATTCCAAATGGTAAATGCTTTTTGTTTCTTGAAAATATTGCAATTTTTCACTGATATGATTATTATTATGTATTTCTTGATAAATATTTTGCATTGCCAATCAAAACTCTTTAATATGATCATGAAAGACTATTTTATTTTTGTGTTTATATAATAGTTGTAGTTGTTCGAGAACGACATCTGTTAACTTTTAATGAAAATATGTGCATTGAATTTATCGCTATTTAAAGATTTCATGTTAATATCATGTTTTACTTAAAAATGTTGAAATTATTTTAAAGATAATGCCTTTGAATTTAGAGATATAGTTCATTATTATGTTGAAATGTCTAAAATTTTTGAATTGTTTTTTTACATGATAAATTGCATTGATATAAATGAAACGTTTTTTCGTATTGATATATTATTCATTGCATATTGGTCATAATAATTATTTTAGTTTGCCTTGAACAATGAATTTTTAAACTTTGAAATATTGATATATTTGCCATGTCTATTGAAGTTCTAAATGTTTGTTTTTCTAGTATTAATATGATGCATTGAAACCCTTTAAGAGAGGGGTAATCTCCCTTTTATAAAGGTAGGTTATCTCCCTTTGTTCTTGCTTAAAATGATGATTGTATCCAACTGTATTATTGATGATAAATTGTCCAACTTGTTACATTTGATTGATGATGATGCTCATGTGTTGAAGAGAATTTTATTATGCATTGCGTTGTTCATATTCTTGAAGTCGTCGATTCTTGTTGCCATTGTAGCTGGTCCCCAAAGGTCTGCTCTGCCAATAGGTCATCATTGTAAATAGAGTGTCGTATAATCCCATGCATATTCAGGTTTTCCTTTATTGGACCTTGCGCCCAGGTATTGTTATTAACGTTGTACAAGCTGTTGGTGTTTATAATTAGTATATTCTATCTAGGTGATTTGAATGTTTATCTTACATAGTTCTTAGCCATTTTCTTGATATTTGCTTTGTATTAATGTTGTTTTAATTGATCACACACAATCATCCATTGACCTTATTGATTGATCACATTTGCTGTATTTTTATATAGAGTACTGATAAAGCATTTTAACAATAATGTAAACCCAGTGATAGTTATCTCTCACATTTCTTTTGTGCTGTGTATTATGTAAACTTATTTTTGACCCTCAGAGGGAATTGTGTTTACCACATGTCTACCTAAGAACGGGTAAGGTTATGTGACAATAAATATGTTTTAAAAATTAATTTGCATTTATGTTTTATGTTTTTGCCGTTCACCTCACTAATCAAGTTATGAGTCTGTATTCATAGATTTAAACAGTTTGGTGAACAGAGATCCAAGGAGAGAAAATGGTGGTGTTTGAATGGCAGCTAGTCCTGACAGCATTTGCTTGGAAATATGGACATACAAATGAATTGCATGAAATGAATATTGATGGCATATTTGTTTCTTGTTCACATTAATTTTCTGTCATGATTGAAATGTTAATTGATGCCTGATGATATATCATGTTTTAATATCAATGATGAATATTATCTTTGAAATAATGATATCCTTTGATGATACTTGCATTGAATTGATAATTTTTCATTTATTTTTTGTTTTATTGACCAAGTCACTGCCATAATTTGAATGCATTTTTACAATCAATAATTGCCATTTTAGAACAATTTTGAATGATTTTCTGTGATCTTTTATTTATATTTTCTGCAGAAATTGATTTCTTATTGCAAATAGTCCAATATAAATTGTTTCATAGTAAATCTTCATATTTTGTCTGTTTGTTCTTCCCTGAAAAGTGTGATTCCTGATTGCCATTCACCATATTGTGTGCTATGCCCTATTGTTAGCAAGGACCCAAAATCTATTCAGTCTGTCAACTTGAATTTTGTATTTTCCCTGCTGTTGTCTATTCGTACTTGTAACATGAACATGTGACATAAAGAATTAGGAACAAGTGGCTGCAAAACATATTTACAACACCAATTTAAAGTCATTATCAACTGATGATGAAAGTAAATCTTGGGGGGAAAAAATGCTGTGCTAAACTTTATCTGAAAAAAACTTTAAGGGAGATGATAGCATCTACACTGTTTCCATGGAAACGAGTTATTGTAAGTGTAGCTTTTCGAGTCGTACATCACGTCCAAATGACCCAAATGATTGTATATCAATTTATTTGATGGTTTAAATCTGGAAACCAGTCTTGGAAATGCAGGTTTTCCTACAATATGGTGTTAACATAACATTTGTTTATAGACATTAAAAACGTAGACTGATACCACAACAAATACACAAACAAAATAGATCATTCAAGATTTTGAGTAGGTGGTGTACAGGCTTAGTCTTTACAATAATATACACCTTGGATATTGAAAATCAGTTGTCCTGATTTGAACTTCCTGTAGAAAGTAACACCAAATTCAAACTAGGAAGATATTAATCGAGGAAGAATGTATACTTGGCACATTCAAATTAGCGGAAGTGTTTAGGTTTTTAGCTCACCTGGACCGAAGGTCCATGTGAGCTATTGCTATCACTTGGCGTCCGTCGTCCGTCGTCCGTCGTCTGTCGTCCGTCGTCTGTCGTCCGTCGTAAACTTTTTCAAAAATCTTCTCCTCTGAAACCACTGGGCCAATTTTTTTCAAACTTGGCCACAATCATCCTTAGGGTTCCTAGTTTCAAGTTTGTACCCAGGGTGTTGATCAACAGACAAATATGGCCGCTGTTACTAAAAATAGAACATGGGGGTCAACACAGGTTTTTGATCATTATCTAAAAAACTATAATAGCTATAGAGAAAACCGTTACTTCAAATTGATCAGCACATTAAGGTCTACAATAGTTGCTATTAGTGCGAAGTTGTGTATTGGCTTCTTGTAGGAGTTATTGCCCTTTTTTGACGATTTTTGACAAAATTTTTGGTATTTACAATATAACCTGAAAAATATACGAGGTAGAGTGAAACTGTAAATGGCAAAAATGATCAGCAATAAAAGCCCTACAATTCACTTGATTGGTCTGAAATTGTCAGATGACTCTTTATATGAGTTATTGCCCTTAAATGGTAATTTTTTATGAAATTTTCCGTTTTTGTCCTGTAACTTTAAAACTACAACAGCTAGAGTAAAACTGTAAATAGCAAAAATGATCAACAATACAAGCCCTACAATTCACTGTATTAGTCTGAAATTGTCAGATGACTCCTTATAGGAGTTATTGCCCTTAAATGGCAATTTTTTATGAAATTTTCCGTTTTTGTCCTGTAACTTGAAAACTATAACAGCTAGATTGAAACTGTAAATTGCACAAATGATCAGCAATAAAGACCCTACAATTCACTTGATTGGTCTGAAATTGTCAGATGACTCCTTATATGAGTTATTGCCCTTAAATTGTAATTTTTTATGAAATTTTCCGTTTTTGTCCTGTAACTTTAAAACTATAACAGCTAGAGTAAAACTGTAAAGAGCAAAAATGATCAACAGTACAAGCCCTACAATTCACTGTATTAGTCTGAAATTGTCAGGTGACTCCTTATAGGAGTTATTGCCCTTAAATGGCAATTTTTTATGAAATTTTCCGTTTTTGTCCTGTAACTTGAAAACTATAGCAGCTAGATTGAAACTGTAAATTGCACAAATGATCAGCAATAAAGACCCTACAATTCACTTGATTGGTCTGAAATTGTCAGATGACTCCTTATATGAGTTATTGCCCTTAAATGGTAATTTTTTATGAAATTTTCCGTTTTTGTCCTGTAACTTTAAAACTATAACAGCTAGAGTAAAACTGTAAAGAGCAAAAATGATCAACAATACAAGCCCTACAATTCACTGTATTAGTCTGAAATTGTCAGATGACTCCTTATAGGAGTTATTGCCCTTAAATGGCAATTTTTTATGAAATTTTCCGTTTTTGTCCTGTAACTTGAAAACTATAGCAGCTAGATTGAAACTGTAAATTGCACAAATGATCAGCAATAAAGACCCTACAATTCACTTGATTGGTCTGAAATTGTCAGATGACTCCTTATAGGAGTTATTGCCCTTAAATTGCAATTTTTTATGAAATTTTCCGTTTTTGTCCTGTAACTTAAAAACCATAGCAGCTAGAGTGAAATAATAAATTGCAAAAATGATCAGCAAAAAAGCCCTACAATTCATTTAATTGGTCTGAAATTGTCAGATGACTCCTTATAGGGGTTATTGCCCTTAAATGACAATTTTGTTAAGAAATTTTCCATTTTTGTCCTGTAACTTGAAAACTATAGTAGCTAGATTAAAACTGTAAATTGCACAAATGATCAGCAATAGAAGCCCTACAAATTATTGCTTAGTCCAAAAATTGCAAGATGACTCTTTATAGGAGTTATTGCCCTTTCATTATGAATTTGGACATATGAACAGTTTTTTAATTATAAATTAGTCTATAACACACCTATTAGTAGAGTAAAACTGTAAATTTCTAAAGTACCCTAAAGGACAATGCCTAAAAACCATTTAATTTTCAGAAATTGTGGATGGCACCTTATAGGAGTTATTGTATTTAACAAATTTTTTGAAGAAATGTTTAGTTTTTGCACAGTAACTTAAAAGCTATAACAACTAGACTTAAACTGTTAATTTCAAAAATTTTAATATAGTTTAAGTCATTTGGATTCCAGGTGAGCGATTACAGGCTCCTGGGAGCCTCTAGTTAATATTCACGAGCTAGTTGGATGGATTGAAAGGATGAGCTATATCTGGTGAGTATTTTGATGAGGAATCGCATGACAGCAGGTCGCCTAACTACGACTATTACATGTCAACATTAATATCGATGCAAGTCACATGCGTGGTCACTGGTTAACGGAAGTTGTCTTTTTTTGTGTCTTGTCTGTTCAAAAACTTTAAAACGGCACTTCGAATTAAACTGAAGGAATAATGATTCGAAACTATTGTGCAGCTACGAGTCATTATTGCTGATAAGCAACTATTTTATGAATTGTCTGAAAACCAAAAAGGAATTGGAACGTTCTAGGATTATCGTAGGGAGATCAGCTCACAAGATGATTTTTTTTGTGCTCTTGGACGTTAAACATCTGCATTCGCGAATCCGAAGGTATAGGGCTTTCTCTGGGTTCTCCGGCTTCCTCCCACAAAAATTGACGCCATTATGTAGCTGAAAGTTGCGTAAAACTTAGTCATGACCAATCCTATGATATGTGTTGACATTGTGTAAAGGTTATTTTGCTGGGAACTTAGTTGATCAATTTTGTGTCCACTAATTTCGTAGATCGCTGGCTACCACCCAATGTTTGTGTGACAGACTTAGTTCTGGTACACTTTCATTCCGTAATGGTGGTTTATGTGATGTCGGTGCAGTTTTGCGACTTTCGTTCGTTCCATCCTTTTAGTCTTATCGGCAACAAAGTAGGAATTGTCTATCGAAGATGCTTTTAAAAACTGGCAAATCGTGGCAAGCGGGTATTTAACATAAATACCGATTCATTTCTTTTTTTCAAGTACAAGGTCAGATATATTCAACTTGGAACGATTTAGTACGTCTTATGATCTCTAATACAAAGTTAAAAGGTTTCAGCTAAAATTTACAAATATAGGAAATTAGGAAGCCAGAATATTCCACATTCTGATCGTACGTGCGGCACACAGGTGTATTGCTTATTTTGGATTGGCTGAAATATAAAAAAAACTATCATGGAAACCCACAAATGACATGTACAACTCTTTAAGTGAGTAACCCTTGCCCAATAAAAACCATTGGTAATCTCGAATGCTCGGGACGAATAAGCAGTGCATACCTCTTACCCGTCGATTAACACATTATCATATCGAGGAATAGAAAGACTACATATACATAGACGAAAATGTCCGTTTATACTTGGATATACGTTTCCCATAACGATCCATTAACAGGAGTGACGGCCATAGAAATGCTGAAAGGACAAGATCAACATATAAAACCTGCGAAGAAATTGTACAATAAATTTGTAGATTTTTTATATCTTGAATATGAATAGGCAGCACTGATGATACTAGGAGAGCGACCAGGGTTCGAGTCATATATCTAAATAATAGTATCCGGTGAACATTTTGTGAAATCAATACTATGACGTGCTTGTTCAACAAAAATGAAGTAAGACAAAACAAAATAAAACAAAACCCCACGTGACTTGAAGGAAACAATTGTATGCAAAATCTACACAAAAACAATGGATATTGCAGAAAAATGCTAAGTGGCGTTTAACAACATTCAAACAAACATTTCATTTAGAAAAGTGTAAACCCTATCACTGTTGCAGTAACCTTTCAAACAATGCTGCATAACCAAGGAAAGTGCATCACGTTTAGCCCCGCTGCGTATTGAACCAACAAACTTATTCAATATACTATTTTGATTGTAATTTAATGCGGTTTTATAGAACTTTCTGCTATTTCAGCTACATGTATATCATAGCGTCCAGTGTAATCAGAGTATGCAGTAACAAGAATTTAATGCTAACAATGCAAAGATTATAGTAATTTAAAGTAACGAAGAAATATTTTGCGACAAATAAATTATTCGGATTATGAAAAATCCGTTCAACTGAGACGGTTCTTGTATTGGACCAAGCGGAATATTTTAATACTTCCCGAATCTGAATTGCTACACCATATTTTGCCAGTTGTATCCATGGCAACATCTGTAAACCTACCAAATCCATCTTCACAATTTGCGACTGCAACTCCACGCAGTTTTCCATATGGATCTAGAATATGCAGTGTTCCATCTGCAGATGAAATGATAAAATTGCCAATGGGACTACGACACATTTCTATTGGGAGAAAATTAATTTCCGAGTCAACTGGAAAAAATGGCAAGGGCAGATTGAATATTGTACTGCCTCCATTATAACTGGTTAATTCTTCTCCATTTTCTCGGAATATAGTAACCGAATGTCTTCTTTGATCCCGATCTCCGATGGCAAAGGTTTTTGAATTTTTGTTTGCGACTGCTAGATGAGGCCATAGAAAGATATTTTCTGTTTTCTCGAAATCACTAAGATACTTTCCTTCAGCTGAATAGAACCGTACAATGCCCTTTATGGCAGCGTCACTTTCCTTTCCAGACGATAACCCACTAGTACCACAAATTAGAATTCTGCCATCGGACATCTCCGTAATTGACATGGGGAAATAATCATATGTGGAGGTGAAATGTGACCATCCTCCAAACGAATACCTCAGAATTAAATTACTTCGTCGGAATATACCCAATATGTCTCCATTTTCTAGTTCTATTATATGCGTGCAGGGTTCTGGTGTTCTTATTTTACCTAGTAGTTTACCGTTAGATTCAAATTTTAAAATAAACGGAACTGTTGCCGGAAGTACATACGCTCCGCCACTCTTTGCGGCAAAAACAGAATAAATATGACCTATGCCTTTTTTGTCTGCAGGTACATCTAAAGTAAAGGTTCTGACTAATTCGCATATATATTCAGTCCGTAAGCCAGTCAAGAAGAGCAAGTGAATTGGGAGTCGAGGACTAATAGCATCAATAGATGTCGTTTTATCGACGTGCGTGTGCTTTAGGAAACAGCTTCTACATAAACCCCGGAAACAAGCCGTGCAATATTTTGATATATTGTTTTCTTCACAAATTTTACACGTAATCGGGGGTTGTGATGTCTGTATAAAATAGTTTGTCAATAAATCTTCAAAACCCTTTTCCGGAATCTTGCAAACATTTCTACAAAGAGGACAGGTTATTTCATCTTTATGTTTTGACGGCAATGTACTTTCCTTGACAGTCAATGCGTCTTTAGGCTTATGTTTCTCGTTAATGGATACTTGGTTGCAGTAATCCTTCAAACAATGTAAACAAAACGTGTGGCTGCAAGGGAGTAACTTTGGTAATGTGAAGTTTTCAAAACATACCGGGCATGCGTCTCGGTCCTCCATTTGAAGATTTACCTAAAAAATGTATCATACAGCATATTTTAAATATGCATCTTTCCACACTAACATTTTAAGCGAAAACGAAAGTAGCAATACTTCTAACTATATTACTTTGATTCAATGAAAAAAGATTACAGTGTTACAAGGTTTTGTCTTTCAATACAAGAAATTATTTTACTGTATCACGGATATCTGTAATGTATGGATACAATCTCGTCTGTCAATTTCCGACCATCAAATCACCAATTGATGTCGGAAAATCTTCAAATACAATAGAGTTATCTCCTTATTTCATGACTCGAATCCAGGCTTCGAAACAAAGTGAAATGCAGATATATGAGTGTTTTTAAGACCTAAGATTTATTATAAAATAATATGAGTGTTTTTAAGACATAAGATTTATTATAAAATGTTATCATTAAATTTCAATTTTAAGCGTAATTTAGCTATTGTATTGCGATACAATAATTATAACATGCATCGATAGGTGTTCTTTTTTCAAATACCAGATTCATCTCCGTTGAATACATTTTAACCAAAAGTGACCGCTTTCAATATTCTTTACGCGTGAACACATGGTTGTGGGGCGTGGGATGTAACATGCCCATGGTCATGAAATCGACACATATAATAAAATTTAATGATTTTAACACTTTTGAATTGTATTGTTTCGTAACTTAATCTATGATAAACCACTGGAATTTGACCTCATATAGTTTTGCGACGAAATTGCCGGAAGCAGAAAAAAGCTTAGGTTCGCGAATATAGAGCCCGTACATATTGTCCGGGTAGAAATATGACCGAAAACAAAAAATATCTATCCGTTGCGAATGAAACGAGCTCACTTTCTTAGCGTTATCTAAAGGGTTCGAAATATGGCTGAGAACCAGAGATGCACCTATAGTGGATGATTATCTCGAGTAAGACTACCCAACATATACATCCTTCATTGCCAATGAACAATGTTAGAAAGGTATCTAGCCACATATTTCTCAAACAACGGCTCATTGCACGACCACATTGACCACATCGAAAGAAGACATTTGTCAGTATTAACTCACTCCGTCGGATCCACGTGGTCGGATCAGACTTGTCTTGGATATATTTACACTAGAAAAATGTACTTTTCATTGATCAGTCATATCTTAGAATACGGTGACGTTATATGTGACAATAACATGTAGACCTTAGAAGATAAATGCGAGCGTTTTCAGATTGAAGCAATGCATATGTACGGAAGGGGCAGAGCTAACCTCGCTATATACCTTTGCATATATGCAAATCTCATACAAATTGTACTCAGCGAGTCTGTATTAAACTGATAGATGTCATTCAGTTTCGTATACGTTCTGTACCTTTTCTGCATGTTCATGTAAATACACTGATATGAACAGACATACAAAATTTATCGCTCCTCATTTTCGACAAAATATGGCCGAACAAAACACCTTTGTCGCAAACGAATAGACTCGTATTTCGAACTATATGACCTATTAGGTACGTCAAAAACCTGTGGGTAAGCAATCCAAAAATACTGAGAAATTTTGATACACGTATACCACACTTTAATTTAGTTTTCAGTTGCTTACCCAACTTACCTGAGCTTTATTACAAAATACAAAACGAAACTAGAAATTCCCATCAAGTACGATAACCCACATGTTTGCTAATTGGTCGGTTCCGTCATGCGACATAAATATCTATCATAAAATACATTGTGACTATATTAAGTTACCGTTCACCATGTTTACGGAAGCAAAATTTATTTTTCTGTGACCATGACCGTTGCGATTACTGATAGAGGTACATGTATATGTTCTTCCTTATTTTTTTTTTACTTTCGTTTCTTTTCGAATGTTCACTTTCGCTTTTTAAATTGTTGATCTTTTGCACGTGATCTTTTGTAAAATACTATTGTGTGTTAAATTTGTTTTCATCACAAACTGCAAACAGTTGACTTAAACGAGTTAAAATTAATTGCAGTCACAGGGAAATGGTTAGTATAGAGTTCTTACTTGATTATTCGAAAGCGTATATACGTACTGGTTTAGTGATTTCTATCACTGATAGAAAACTAAATCTTTGTACTATCATTAACTTTAAATGGTGGTCAGGTGTAAGGAAGATGCACATTAGTGTTCGGTTGAATTGATCATCTTCATCGCGTATTGGGGCCACGGTGGCCGAGTGGTTAAGGTAGTTCGTCTACAGATAGCGGGGTCGATTCTCACTGCAGACAGGGTGTAGTCGACTCTAATGATTGCCAGTTTTCCTACCGAAGGTCCGGGTTTTTCTCCGGGCACTCCGGCTTTCTCCCCAATAAAAACTGGACGCCATGATATAGCTGAAAAATTGCTGAAAGTGGCGTTAAACAATATTCAAACAAACAAACAAATACATCGCGTATTAATTAATACATTCAAATTCAATAGGACTAAGTCTTATAGGAAGCTAATGATAAATATATTGAATTAACTTTGCACACAGAGAATGCTATAAATAAGAACACACTGTTTACATTTAACCACGTGTATTCCCTATTTTCGGAATACAGAGTAACTTCCCATTTTCAAGAGTTGTCTTTCATAACAGCAGGTATCAAGTATTGAACAGATAGGGAAAAATCACGTTTTTACTTTTTTAAAATAATGTCTGTGGACTGACTCTTCCAGTACAACTAAAAAAGCTGCACAAATAGTTTGCACATCATCATAAATTTTACCGGATGATTTGCTATATGTGAATAAAAAAATATTGTAGAAAAACAACTTTTTACCCACAGTAGGAACTATCAAGTACCTGCTCTAAAGAACAGATAACTCTGCAAATGGGAGATAAATCTTGTTTACCACAAAAAGGGAATTTAACAGATATAATGTAGCGCTATTCCATATATTAATTAGTTGTGTGTTTGAACGATTTCGGCTATATCATGACGCGTAGTTTTTTACGGACATTGGAAGCCGATATTAACACTACCTTCGTCAAGAAAACAGTACATACCAAGGATAATTAAAGTGATTTTTTTTAAAAGCTGGGTACTTGCTGATGGATACAAACTAGTTTTAAAGCTTCAATACTGATGTTCAACATTTTAGCTAAATATTAACTGACAGACACTTGTTCTTGTCAAAGTCATATAAGTATCTGCTGCTAGTTATGAATAAAATGAGATCGTGGGCACAGTTAGGTTACTTCTGGATAAGATAAGAGTAATAACATACGTATTAGATATTCCTTCCATGTTTTAGATATTGCAACAAGCATTTATTTTCTTTTCAGACAACGTAGAACCATGAACGAAAATGTCTGCTCCGTTTGTTGGGACACATTCAAATTTCCAAAACTATTGCCATGCAAACATACATTCTGTATTTCGTGTCTCTACGAATTCTTATCGGGTTTACAAGACAAGTCAACCCTAGTGTGTCCATTATGCAGGGAATCGTGCTATGTTCCAGACAAAGGGTTTTCGGACTTTCCAACAAATTATTTCGTTCCAGTTGAGAAAACTGCAAAAACGTGTCAAGAATGCAAATTGTTACCCGTTTCCAGAATATGTCATCAATGCAATGTATTTCTTTGTAGAAAGTGTGATTTTACCCATTCTCATTCTAAGAAACGCGGAGAAGGCGATGCCGATGACAGTGATAGCGAAAGTATAGCAAGTCTTCCATTTCATTTAAAATGGCTGCTTATGCATCAAAATATGAAGACGGAATTCTTATGCAAACACATTTCAATGTTCGTTGCCGAATTTCCTCATGAAGACAATGTTAGAAAAAATGTCAGATCAATGTCATTGTCGAGAGACGGCGGTGTTTACGTAAGATTGTCGGATAACGAGTTTCTTTTGAAATACAACCAAAAAGGGGAGATAACCGACCGAATACCATTGCTTAAAGGTGATGCATCCGCAATCTTAGAAGTTCAAAATGGTTTGTTGTTAGTATCACATTTTGTTATAAAATCGACCGTATTCTACAAACCTAACATTTTGTTAGAAAATGGTAGACTTTTTCAACATTATGAATTCGCGAAAACACCAGAGTTTTATCCTTTATGTTTAGCAGAACTTAAAAATGGTAATATTGTAATTGGTGGACCAACACATCTGTGTAATGATAAATGTAAAGATAATGATTGTGGAGAGTCAAAAAACAATCCGGGAAGGCTTCATGTCTACTCCGACAAAGGACACATTCTAAAACAAATTGTGCAAGATACCTTGGAAAACATTTTCAAATTCCCTATTTACATTGCTTCGAGCTCTAAAGCTGACACAATAGCTGTGTGTGACAGAGAACACCATAAAGTCATCATTATTGACACCCAGGGAAAAGTGAGGGGGTTTTACAAAGGTTGGGGAAGACTACCTTTTCCTTTATTTCCAGAAAAGGAAACTTTTCTGCCTCTGTCGGTCTGTTCCACTTCCGACGGAAATTATGTCGTAGCCGATCCTCGTAGAGAATTCCTACATGTTCTGAGCCCGTATGGGAAATTTATTGGTATTATGCGTTGTGAAGATGGAGAAGTCTTAAACGACACCAGTGCTCTCTGTGTTGATACGGAAAATAATGTATGGGTTGGCCACCACAACGAAGGAACAATTACAGTTCTAAAACCGAGTTACTTTAGAAATGTTTTTGATCGTTCAGTTTTACCGCAGCTTCCATTATTCCCGTACTTGGGTGGCGAATCAGACATACCATTTTTACAATAGGAAGAGGACCATAAACATTGGGTTACAATTTTTAGTTATTTTTGTACATGTCATAACAAATCGAGTAACTACATATTTAATTTACCTATATGATCGCGTTTCTACAGAAAAGCAATATATATATATATATATATATATACATATATATAGAAGCTTAATTTAACACATTATAGCTAGTCTAATTTTAAACTTAGAATAAGGTCTAAATCGCTACACTTTGGGCCCTAAATTGTCAACTACACGAAATTCAGGTGCATTTAAGTCGTAATAAACTTCTAATATGTGTTACTGTATATATCAGCCCAGAAATACCCATGTCAGCCACGACAGCTTTAGCCCGAGTGCTGATATTGGTCGAGGGCTGAGACCAGTGCCAATATGGAAATAAATGACCATATAATAATGTATATCAAGGGCTGATATGGGTCGAGGGCTAATACAAGGGACAATATGGAATAACGCATTGTCATGATCTATTTATAACATGTTTGAACCAAAGGTTTCCCTATATTTACACTAAATGTGTGATGCTATAAATATATTCTAGATGTTACATTTACGGCGAATGTGTTGTTTTCCATAGTCAAGAATTTCAAATGACTGTCTAATACAGTGGTTAACAAAATGTGCTTACTGTACCTAGCTTCACAGTATTTCATCTGTGCTCATATGAAATTTACGTTTGTGATAATGATGTTTCAAAGAATAGAGCTATACGTTTTGTTGTTATATCATTATTTATCACATCTATTAATTTGATTCATTTTGACCTGTTGAATTCCGATGCCAGAATGTTGCGATTCATCAATTTCCTATGAAGGTGTGTGTGATTCCAACCTTTAATCTCCAATCAACAAATATTACCCGTTTTAATGCTGAAGGTCGGAGGACCAGACCTTAACAACTAGACGCCATGTGTTAATAGCTGAGTGATTTTATATGAACTCCACACAAATTAACACATTTATTTCCTTTTCGTGTGTTGAGCAAACACTTTATACAAGCATAAAACTTGAAATACATTAAAGTTGTCACAATTTAAATTATATTTCATATAAATGTTCGCATTTTTGTTTCTGTAAATGTTGTAACACGCACATTATGATTCCACAAATTTAAAAACTTGACAGTTTACCAAGTTTACTTAGTTATAGTCCGAGAATCCTCTGCCGTCCAACTTTTTTTTTGCGTCCCAGCTTTGTTTACATTGGATACCGAAAGGAGTCCGCTCAGAGGAAATATCGATTTATAAATTATTTAAGATGACCTAATTTTAGTGTTTTCAAAAAGGCTTTTCCAATTTAATGTATTAAATAAATTTTATTTTCTTAAATATTCATGTCCTCCTGTAAGCCATATTACGTTAAAAAAATGTTATTGTTATTAAAATCAACACTACATGTAGTTAAAACCATCTAGTAAACATTGGCAGTATTTAATTATTGGTACAGGATTTTTGTCCGGACAAAATGATGAATCTTGAAAATTTTAGGCTCTAATGCACGTCCGTAGTCGGGGTTGGCTTTCGTGTTGTAAATAATGATAATAACATTTGTCCCGTGTAGGCCTCCTTAAACAGTATGTAAACAATATACCTGTGAATGTTCAAGGTCAGTCTACAAAAAATAGTGTTCAATCATGGAGGATAAAAACGTACTTATGTGTGCCAAAATAGCAGGAGGCACTGCAGTAGCTTTTGTCATTTCATATGTAGCCTGGAAACGATTAAAAAGACATGTGGGGTAAGTATTTATAGTTATTTAGTATATCAACGTAATTTACAGAACTCAAAAAAAAGAAAACAAAATATGATGGGTTCTCGAAAGCATGATTAGGAAAAACTCGGTAACGATAAATGTATTGGTATATAGCACATAGACTACTATCATCGCCACAAAAGTTGAATTACAGTAGGAAGATATGTATGGTACGCCGTTCTGGTCAAACCGTGTTACGGGAAAATACAAACATTAAAGTGTACATCATGACTTATCACGTCGAAACTCAATATCCTTGTACAATTATTATGCACATTTAATGTAATGTTTAATTGAAGCCCTTAATCTTTAACGTGAACTAAAGTTTGATCCGGAATTCTGACAATTCTGTGATTTTTTTTGATTTTTTTTGCAGCAAAGAATATACAGCAGATACTGTGGTCTTCCATCAGCCAGGGAGAGGACCAAACGTTCCTAGCATGACACCATTTGCTGTCAAGTTGGAAACTTATTTACGGATGGCAAACATCCCATACGTTGTAAGTCAAGTTATAATCTCACAATTTGCACTGTAACACTCGGTACCTGGCATGGTTTATTCTCAATTTTGAAGTCTGAGTTTTCTTTGCCGAACCGAAGTTTTTTAGACTTGGATGAAGTTTGGGAGCGCTTCCTTCAAAATCTAATAAAACATAAGACGGCAGATGATTCACTTACTATAAATTCTTTAGAAGTCTCTTCCAGCTGCTAAGGAATAATATTAACCATAGGTTTGGTATGCAGGTGGAAATATTTAAGGCTAATTCTTATGTAAAGATTACGAAATCAAAATCAACATAATCCTGCACTGGAGTTAAAAATGTTGTGCTATATAAGAACAAAACCTGCGACACTAGAACAGGAATACAGACAATAATTTAGAACAGTCATACACATATATTTCGTATTTCATTCCAAAACAAATTAGAGATATATCCAACAGTTTTTTTTAAAGTTACGTCCGATCCGGGTTGATAACGGGGGATCGGCAGTAGTGATTTTAACTGCCATTCCACATTGTGTTATGCTGTCATAGCAGATATCACTATAACTATCACAAAAACAGTCCCAGACAGGTGTCTCCAACAAAGTATATCGAAACTAACAAGTTGTTGTAATTCCATACAAGTATACACATATATACTACGATAGCTGTGTCCGGCATAGATTTAGCAATTTTTCGAAAGATGTTCTTTGGGGTGGTCTAAGGTTGGGGATTGACGAATGTGACATACAATACAATTGGCAGTATATAATAATTGTTGTTTAAATCTGTCGGTCATATATCACTTCTATTTTTTGACGTAATAATTTCTGTATTGGACTAGTAATTAGGCTTGCTGTATTGGCCCGAGGCGTAGACGAAGACCAATGCACCTGGTCGAGGACTAATAACCTGTACAATACGAACTCGTCATGATATCTGTATTATTTATCTATAATATGATATTATTACGTCCTGATTTCTGTAGCTGTATTGGCCTGAGGCGCAGTCGAAGCACCTGGCCAAGGACCAATAACTAGGCCAATACAAATAATCATCACGTGATGATATTTTTATTAATTAACTAGTCCAAATGAATAAGGCCAATACATGTTGGAATCAGGCCAATACAGGCCGATCAGGCCAATACCAATATTGGACTAGTTAAATCCGTATTGGACCGATTCAGCAAAATATATCATGTCTGCAGTTCTACTGTTATCTGAGTGAATATTATAGTAGTTGATTAATAAAATTTAATAAAAACGAGTATTTATCAAAAGCCAAAAAACACTACTACACCCGAAACAACACTTGACAAAAAAATTACATCAAAGCTGCTAAACATATTGGTAACTGGTTTTTTCGTAGAATGTTTTTAGTATGGAAAGAAGTAAGAAAGACAAGTTTCCATGGATCGAGTACAACGGTGAACAAGTAGCAGACAGCGAATTTTGTATTGAATTCCTCAATAGAAGACTTGGAATTGATTTGGATAAAAAATTTACAGACCGCGAAAAAGGTCAAGCGAGAGCTTTTCAGAAAATGTTAGAAGAAAACACATACTGGTACGTACAAATGTGTTTTAATAATTGTATTGTATTTACTCCAATATAACTTTTTCTTGTGACACAAGTCATAATAATTTGCTACGCTTGAATCATGTAAACGACCTTATATATAGTTTTTTCATGTTTAAATCGACTCTTTATTAGGGACGCCCTATAGTGATCAGTCTGTACAAATATGTTTTAATAGTTGTATTTACTCCAATGTCACTTATTCATAATTTGTTCACTGTATAATCATGTAAACGACCTTATATAGAGTTTTTCATGTTTAAATAAACCCTTTATTAGGGCCCCACCACTTAATGGCGGACGTCTTATTGTGATCAGTCTGTTCGTCCATCTTAAACTCATCGTGTCCGGGCTATTTCTTTTTTATCTTTTGATCTAGGTTTTTGATATTTGGGATGTGGGTAGATAATATCAAGGCAATGTGTCGTATACCATGGTTGATGGCCTTTAAACTTGACCTCAAGGTCGGCGGGGCCCACAGAAATGGATACCATCTCACTGATATCTAGCTTAAGGAATAATTCACGGAGGCTAAGGTTTATCAATGTTTTACAACGGACTGACCATTTATGTCGCATTATTTTATCCGGAGTAGATGAATATGTTTAATTATATCATGCACATGACATTGAATAACTAACGGTTGCAGTTTTCTTGTATCTTTATAGGACTTTGGTTTTAGATAGATGGGTATTCAATAAAAAGTATCCTGTTAGGGAAGTTTTTAAAATTCCCTTTTATTTGTGGTTTCTTCTGAAACGAAACCTAACCAACATGGCATATGCAGCAGGCATGGGACGTCACACGCAGGAGGAGGTCTATCATATCATGGACCTAGATCTGAAGGCTTTGTCAAACTTCTTAGGTAACTTGTAAACTTGTGAGTGCTATAAAATGGCGTCAAGTGATTAATACATAAGTTGAAACAAATATATAAAAATACTTATAAGTAACATTATTAAATAATTACATTGTCAAATCCCTTCATGTGGTGTTGTGGCTTTATCTCTGCAGAAAAAAACTTATGACAAAGCTGTTAAAATATTTAAATATTTATATGCATATTTTGTAATTATCAAGTACAATATAAAAAATCTGACCGCAGACAATAGTGGATAACTGTTGTTGCCGCTAAAAAAGCTGTTTTCCACCCCTTCGAAACTCTCCATACTACTTAGTGGCAGTCGAATATTGGTCCACATTTGCTCATTTAATTTCCTTAAGTTAGCAAAAGTACTGCTTGCTGGACGTTATGAACAAAGATTCGTGTAGAAAATTGTGATTTTGTTTGTTTTGGTTCTATAGACATGGTCTACTATTGTTTACAATTAATTACACTTCCACATTTTACATTTAGCTTTATAACGAATTTCAATGTTATGTCAAATTTAAAAGATCATAATTCTGTGTAACGGCTCTTTCTTATCTGCGAACTTACTGCAAACTACACGATTGAAGGCGACTAAAACTTATCTCAACCAGATTGTTTGTATGAATTGGTTTAACACCACTTAAGCTATATTTCAGTAATGTTATGATGTCCAGTTTTTATTGTAGTAATCGGACAGTAAAACATCTGACCTTCGCTAAACAAAAAGGCAATCCATTACTGTGGAATCGAGCACACCCTTCCCACAATAAAGAACTCACAACCTCAATTTAACAGGTCAGTGATCAAAAGTAGATGACTAACTACCGTAACTACTCGGCCACGAGGTCTCTGTCTCAACAAGATGCGGAGGAAGTAAATACACCATTTTTAATGTTCATTATCTTGGTAGAAAAGAATGACTAACAATCCTCATATTATCAATTCTACAAGAACAGACCAGACATCGTACTTGCATTACACAAGTCATTTTTATTAGTTAGATTCCAGCAGAATATATGAGAAGTGAGGAAAGTTCAGGCGTAAACAAAATACAACATATAGACAGTTTAAAGAAAAGGAATAATGACAGAATCTAACACTTTTTCTATGGGTCTGTAGTCAATATTAATAGCAGGGTCGATTTTTTAGTTTAAACAATATTTTGACAGGTCAAAATAAATTCCTATTAGGAGACACACCCTGCCAGGCAGATTGTGCGGTGTTTGGACAGCTCACGGAGATGTATTGGCAGTCATTTGGAACCGAGATGTTAACTATTATCAAAAGTAAGATTTATATTGAATTTCTGTTCCCCTTTTGCATAATAGGAATCGGGTATAGGTGTAAGTATAAACAATCAGTGAATCGGGTATAGGTGTAAGTATAAACAATCAGTGAATCGGGTATAGGTGTAAGTAAAGTATAAACAATCAGGTTTATGTGTGTGGTAAGTAAACACGATCACGTATATGTGTATGGTAAGTAAACACGATCAGGTTTATGTGTATGGTAAGAAAACACGATCAGGTTTATGTGTATGGTAAGTAAACACGATCAGGTTTATGTGTATGGTAAGTAAACACGATCAGGTATATATGTATGGTAAGTAAACACGATCAGGTATATGTGTGGTAAGTAAACACGATCAGGTATATGTGTATGGTAAGTAAACATGATCAGGTATATGTGTACGTTTAGTATACACAATCAGGTTTATGTGTACGATAAGTATACACAATCAGGTATATGTGTACTGTAAGTATACACGATCAGGTATAGGTATACGGTAAGTATACACGATCATGTATATGTGTACGATAAGTATAAACGATCAGGTATAGGTGTGCGGTAAGTATACACGATCAGGTATAGGTAGTAAGTATACACGATCAGGTATATGTGTACGATAAGTATACCCGATCCGGTATATGTTTACTGTAAGTATACACGATCAGGTATAGGTATACGGTAAGTATACACGATCATGTATATGTGTACGATAAGTATACACGATCATGTATATGTGTACAGTAATTATTCCTGATCATGTATGTGTGTACGGTAAGTATATACGATCAGGTATAGGTGTACGGTAAGTATACATGATCAGGTATAGGTGGTAAGTATACACGATAAGGTACAGGTGTACGGTAAGTATTCACAATCGGGGCCTCGGTGGCCGAGTGGTTAAGGTAGTTCGTCTTTTATTGATCACGTTGTCTGTCAACACTGAGATTGCGGGTTCGATTCTCACTGCGGCAGGGTGTACTCGACTCCAATCTTAATTGACAAGGAGTGCCAGTTTTCCTACAGGTCCTACAGGTCGGGAGTTTTCTCCGGGTACTCCGGCTTCCTCCCGCAATAAAAACTGGACGACATGATATAGCTGACAAATTGCTGAAAATGGCGTTAAACATCATTCAAGCAAACAAACAAAAGTATACACGATCAGGTATAGGTGTACGGTATATTATCCTAGTATCAGTATTATTCCTGAAATTTGATTGGTCAGTTACACGTCTTTACAAAACCAATATATACCCTGGGCGTTGCTAAGTAATATACAGGTTGTTGCTAACAAAAGTACTTAATATGCGTTTATATTATAAATGGAAATTGCTTTGTGTCTTATATAGGATAATGAAGTCTTTAACCCTCTTGCTGCCGAATATATTTTATCAATTTATCGCGCCAAATATCAAAACAAGTCATTTTCTATGACGTTGCAAAATTTGCGCTGTCGCATCTTGTATATAACCTGGTATCCTGGTGCAAGCTATATGGGTCATGAAAATTGAAATTTTATATAAATATGGGTCATAAAAATTGGAAATTTTATATAAATATGGGTATTGAATTCAAATCAAAAATGGCACATCGCCACCCTAAAAATTACCTAGTTACCCCCCCCCCCCCCGGTCCAAATGTGTTTATTCTTAACAGAAAAAGAAACAAGAGATATGCAGTTTGACAAACACCGACTTCACACTATTATGACGTCTCTGCAAGACATTCAGCATTTCAGCTCCAAAATTTATTTCTTAAACATCTGTTTGAATCTAACAAAAAAAACCATTTAGAATTGTAAGGTTCAACCAAAGGTAGTACCCTACACCTTGTAAAAAACCTCGTTTTTATCAATTTCATACAAACTTTCTTTGATAATGATGAAAACGTTAATTTTAAATCCGTCATAACGTTGACAAAGTACCTAAAAATCCATTATTTCACACTACTAATACCAGGGATAAATACGTTAGATATGGAGATTTTATAACACCTTTAGCACCACTGTACACTTTCGGCTTTGCCTCAAGGCGTACTGGGGGCACTTCAGGTGTTAAAATCTCCATATCTACGGATATGCACGTATATAACTTATAATATTGAGTGAAATCTTTGTATTGTTTTTATTTTAAGTACTGCTTATTCCAAACCATTACTCAACAAACTCTAATTATCATAGAGACAGCTACCACAAAACTCTGAAATTGAACCACCGGCTTTACTTTGTGATTGTTTAATTCTGCATATGTTTTATGCATATGGTTGTAGAAATGCACTAGAAGCCACTGATACTCTCCACAAAGATATTACTATATAGTTTGCCGGATACTCTCCACAGTTATTTTTAGTATTAGCCGAAGAATTAGTCTTAGCCCTGTACCAATTGAACAATTGTGGCATCACAACGGTAATCACAGTTTCGGTTACTTAGCTAATTAAAGTAATTAAATTAGCGAGTTAAGTACACCCAATGAGCGTTTCTGATGGTACATCGCAACACTAAATTATCTGTAAATCTATTATATAACTCTGTCAGGACAACTGTTTTATTTAGTATAAAGTTCAAGGTACATTGAATTACTACTAACAATCCAGTTATGCAACCACTCTTTGCCAGTGGCTTGACGCCATTTTTTTGAAGTAGGGAAGCTATTTTTGTATGAGTTGATAGAGGCTTGTTATTTTCAGTGACGCGCGATTCTGGTCTGTTATCACCAAGATTCGTGAAAAACGTTTTAGATATATTTTTGTTTCTGTAACCTATTTAATTCTTACATTCAATTAATTCCGACAAGACCCCATTTTGTATTGGATATCACTCCAGGGCAGTTTGTGTGACCAGATGATATATGCAATATGTTATCCCGCAATGCCAATATTTTCAACTGCCCAATCTCGATTTTGTTACATACCATCGTAACTTGGCTTGACGGGATCAACTGATCACTTTTAATATTGACCACGCCCACTTGCCGATCTGCTGTCGATCGCCATCAGTTGATTAATATGATTTTAACATACTTTTCAGAATATAAAAATCTGTGTGATTATTGTGAAAGAATGAAAGAAAAGTTCTGGCCAGACTGGGACAAGTGTACATTAGAAGGAATCAAAAACGCCAAAAAATAATATTCAGTAATTATATGGTGGCTGCAAAAGCGTAATACATCGGATTTTGGAAAAAAACGGCGATTCCGCAAATATTTTCAAAAACCTTTTCAGAGACAATTGCTGTGCAAATATTAATGTTGTAAGAATAAAAATGCAAACGACTTACTTAATTTATATTTGGAATATTAAACATACATGACATTATTGTGTATTGAGAAACATTAACTATATAATTAATTTTGTAAGAAATGCTATTTATAAGTAAGGACATCTGGACTAAACGTTTGTCACAGGAACTAGACTTGCTTACGGTTTTGTCTTGTAAAAACGCACATTCATTCAAAAATTGTCCTTGATTTATTGTCATGCCTGGAGTTAAGCTAGCAGTGCAAAACATAGCTAACAGTCAATAACCAGTTCATTAAAGTAAAAGGTTTTAGATGCCAACTAAACTATTTGTTATCTTGGTTTATTTTGTGAATAAACATGATCTTCAATCTCCCAGACAACAGACAAAACTGTACAGTAAATGTGATAAAGTTCAAGTTATTTTTCTGTTTAATGTTCTAATTGTCAACAATATATGAGTCATATTTATATACCTTTTAAGAATACTTGGTAATTAGTACCACTGCATTATGCATATTACCCTGACTTTTAAGCAAGATGCAAACTGCTCAGAACAGGACATGTGATACTCATGAGCAGTTTACAGGATGCTCTGTGCTTAAAACAACGACAATTATAAGAGCACAAACTTGAAGAGTGTCATCAAATGTCAGCATCAATCTGAGCTGAATCTGTCAAATGTCTTTATTCTTTTTTTTTATATAGACAATATTGCCAACGATTTACAACTTATCTTCCGGAACACTAGGTGTTTTGATCGTTTTTGTTGTAAATTCGTTGTGTTTCTTAATTGCCCCATTTTCTGCTTGTATTATGTCACGACATCCAGAGCATGCATTGTGTAAGCAAAATATCGGATCTTACAAGCCTGTATATTTTAGTATAGCGAACGAAATATCTGATTTTACAAAACTTTGTGCGTGTGACGACATTAAAAGGCATAGTATATTTTTGATTTTACATAAACTAACAATCGAAATACTACTGCGAATGCATATCGCGTAAAAGGTGTAATACATGGAAAGAATTAACTGCATATACTTTATCAATCTATAAAAAGCTATTTCATTAGAATTCAGATTTCCAGAGGTTTCTGCTATACATTAATAAGTATTTAAATTCGTTGTCGTTTATGCATAGTATTCTTAGAAGGAAGATATCAAATGCAAACATTTGAGAAATTTGTATTATGTATCAGAAATTAATGTCAACGTGATCGAGTTATATTGCACGGCCTTGGAAGAGGACCATATACTCCCAGTTAATTCCATTCGGCGTCAAGCTAGAAACATATCTACGTATGGCGCAAATCGAATACCAGGTGTGTATGATGATAGAAATAACCACAGACATTTTTTTTCTATAAATTCTAGATACTGTATTAACTTTATACTTAACAGCATGACGGGTACATAAATATCTTGAAATGTATGCAGCTATGAATGAAATGCAATTACCAAGGAATATTTGTGAATATTTTCTTCTAAATGAACTTATTGGTTGCAACTTGACCATCATTGACGTGATATATAGTTTTGATGACATTGTACTGACGTCCCACTGTCAGATGGAAACGTGAATTCAAGTTCAGATTAAGACATTAAAAACCATGGACATGTAGAAAGACATACTTTTGTGCATTAACTCTATGTTTGCGATAGCTATAGGACCACATTTAAAGCTTACAGCTTAAAATTCCAAAACGATCAGCGATATCAAACTTTACTATGCTTATAAATTAAATGTCCAATTATTTTCTGGATAGTGTTATGTTGTTGGTACAATAGTTTTACGGTATAGATGAAATGATAGGCCAATTTAAATTCGATAAGCCCTGTTACTGAGTAAAGCATATCTTCGGACTTCTAAGACTATGGTACTCCGAAGGCCGATCTGGCATTAAGCTGCTATTTTAACAAGCACAAAAACAAGGAATAAGTCGTATTTTTGTACATTGTTCAGTTAACTTTTCACACAGTATGTGCCAGGACGTACTAAAGGGAAGGTACCGTGGATAGAATACAACGGCGGTGTACTCGGAAAAGTATCCCTATTTGCATTTCTTAATTATTAGGCGTAGGTAGTCGTAGTTAAAATTTAGAAAATGATTTTTATGCCAAAGAATGCCATTTAGAACTGATGAACAATAATTAAATGATAAAACCATAATTTTTGTGCATTTGGTCTGGGGTAGAATTAGTATTTGCTTTGTTGACCAACTTATCAGCAAAAAAACCCTCACGCCGGTGATGCACATATATATTCTTGATGTGACCCTACCCCATGCACTCTATCTCTCTCTCTCTCTCTCTCTCTCTCTCTCTAAAGTGAAATAATTATTGTAATACAAATGATCCTATACAAAGGTAATTAGGTCGTTGGTACTTGTCGGAACGCCAAAATGACTTAACATTAGACACAGTGGTTCGATAACACATTATGTTTACTATACACGCACAGCCCATAGAATTATTGATAAAATTCAGTTGATGGTTCCGTTGCAATCATTTATCTCACCCCCCTCCCACACACACACACACACAAACTATTTTTGGAATAGCATACACATTAAAGATTTCAATTCACTTTAAATAAGCATTGAATTGACATTTTGTGTTCATGTTAATACAATTATAATTAAAGTATTTTACTTAGTATAAGTTCCCATTTTAAAAGAGAGTAAAATTAATAAAATAGCAAACTGTAATGAATAATACTTGATACACGCGAGTACATATTTGTTTTTAAAATTTCTCTTTACAAATATTCTGTTCTGGAGTTGTAAAATGTTAACTTGTTTCCGAATTAATAAATACGCTACATCGCAAGAAAAAATAAAGCAAGGTTTGAATTTTGTGTTTACCATTGTAGAAATTGGGGATATTTTAATATGTTTATTGTTAGCTCTATGATTTTTTAAGGTATAAATAATCTTTCTTTGCGTCAGTCGTCATTCGCGTGTAGACAGGAGATGGAGCTCTAATTGCAAAGTCTCTTTTTGATAATACCCTATTGTTTAATAACATGTTTAAAAAGTCCATGATTAATACATCAATGTAGCAACCTTCATAGCCTTATTTTGATTGGATACAGTTCACAGCACCCCCCCCCCCCCACACCCCCACCCCCCCCCCCCCCCCACACATTAATGAAGGAAAACGTTATTCTTTCTTTCTTTCGTTAAATAAATTTTTCAAAGTTTTTTTTTCTTATTGTTGTTTGTGCAGTTTTTGTTCCACTTTACATACACCTCTAAGAGTTTAAATGCGTCGACTATCTTTTTTAAAAATAGTACTTGTAAATATATGCAAGCAATTAAGTAATTTAAACGTCACTTTATCACTACGCGATCAACATGATCAAAAACGTGTTTGTGATTTGTCATTTTTTTTTTACTTTCTGAGATCCTGCTTGAAACACAACGTAACCATAATGTTGTTTACAGGTGACAAGAAATTCTTACATGGAGACGAACCCTGTTGAGAAGATTGTGCTATATTTGGAATACTCTCACAACTTGACTGGCATACACATGAAAACGAAGCAAATGTATACATAAACAGTATGTTTCCCACCCTAGTACTATGATAAACTAAGTCCCGTGATGGCAGCCGTTTTGACTTTCTGTCTGGCTTAATAACATAAATATTATAGAGGGTTATCAATAACTTTATTCAATAACTTTATACAATAATGCATAATTAAACCCCTAAGGGTTGAAAGCATACAAATAAACAATTACAAATAAACATTGAAACTTCAAATACACAAGATTGTTTAAGTGCATTTATAATAACAACTATATATGATAAATAAAAGAATTATCAGTAGTGGTGAATCATGCAATCACAGGTTCCACTTTCCTCAGTACAAGTGACTTTTTTATAAATGGAGCAACGTGTTGCAAGTGATTCGATGACGACAATATTTTCACTAGGTTATTTATTTGTATTATGTCATTTTCCAGTTTGAAAGTTTTAATATTTTTATGTTCAAATTCATCTCTAATAGATTTGTATTTAGGGCATTTGAAGAAGAAATGGAATTCGTCTTCAATGTCATTTGTATGACAGTACTGGCATATTCTATTTTCTCTTTTTATTCGTTTATATCGCCCTTTTTCAATTTCTAAAAAGTGATCACTTATTCGCATTTTGCATATATTTTTTCTATTTTCGAAATCAGTTTTCATAATGAAACTTTCAATTTTGTATTCAGTTTTAATTTGGCTGTATAGAAATATTTTATTTTCATTAGTAGATGATTTTAGTTTATTAAAGAATAAGTCTTCATATTTTTTTTTTCTATTTTTTTTTCATATTATTAAGAGATGTTTGATTCAAGTATTCTAATTTGTTTAAATCAATATCGTTTGATATGCATATATTATTCACATATGAATACCACGAATATGTTCCATTTGTATGAAGATTTTTTGATAAAATAAAAGCATCGTCCAATAATGGATTGCTAGTGCGACTTAAAAATCTTATTAGATACTTGACGGATTGCATTTTAATGAATGTATCTAATAGATATTGAGCTAATTCGGCTCAAGCTGCTATATTAACTGCTTGTTTGCTGAGTCCCAATATAAATTTACAGAATTTCAAGTTTGATTTTTCTATGTAGCTAGTATCTATAAGTGAAATGATATCAAATTTTGGATTATCTTTGCTTCTGTTTAAAGATTTAATAACTTTTTCATAAAAGTCCATATACCAAATTTCTGAGTTATATGTAAGGATTGGTCTAACTAAAGATTCAAAAAGTTTTTTATATACGTTTAAAGGTATATTTGTTAGTGGGTTTAAATATTTAAACATTGAGAACATTACTTTGTTTCCCTTTTTGGATAGTTCTAAATGAGAGGAGTGAAATTTTCCTGACGATTCAATAATATTTCCTAGATATTTATATTTCAATACTATTTCTATTTTTTCTTTTTATCTATTATATTTTTTTGTTTGAATATCATAATTTTAGTCTTTTTTTGTATTAATTGAAAGTTGCCAATTAAGACAATATTCATGTAGTTTGTTTATAGATTTCTGAAGTCCTTTTGGAGTTTCAGAAAGTAGTAGGATATCGTCTGCAAACATTAAACAGTTTAAAGACATATTTTCAAGAGTAACTGGTTTACATTCCTGAGAAAAAATGTCAGGGATGTCATTTATATATATATATATATTAAATAGTAGAGAGCTTAGGTTATCTCCTTGTTTCACACCTCTTTCTATAGTAACAGATTCCGATAAAAAGTGTTGCGATTTGACCGAGGCAGTAGAACATTGGTACATGTTTTTGATTGTATTATATAACTTTTTTCCTAAGTCTTTATTTTTTAACAGTTTATATTGTAGACCGATTCTCCAAACAGAATCAAAGGCTTTCCTTAAATCTACAAAACAGCCAAAAACTTTCTTTTTTTCATTGTTGACATATTTATTCAATAAAGTTTTAAGAACAAAGAGACTGTCTGAAGTTCGATTATTTTTGCGGAATCCAAATTGTGAAGGATTTATTTTAGCTTCAAATATGTTTAGAAGTCTAACATTTATAATCGAGTTGAAAAGTTTACTTAAACAGTTGGTTAGGGAAACTCCTCTGTAATTTGATAAAGTAGAGGCATCTCCACTTTTAAAAATTGGAACTATGAAGGAATGATTCCATTTTTGAGGGTATAAAGATGTGTCTAGTATAAGATTAAACAATTTTGCTAAAGCAGACAATAAGACAGAACTACTGTATTTTATTACTTCATAACATATAAGATCAGGACCACAGCTTTTGCCATTCTTTAATCTTTTGATTTGGTCTTTGATCTCAGAAATAGTTATCGGTTTATCAGTATCTTTTTTGAGAAGATTTTGTTCTTGATTTATTAGATCAAGATTTACTTCATTTTCAATGTTCTTATTAATTTTATTTGGATTTCCTTGATCCTTGAAATGGTTAGCAAATTGATTAAGATCAATATTTGGTTCATCTGTTACTTCCTTTTCATGTTTTATGTTTTTCAAAATTTTCCAAAATTCTTTGCTCTCATTTGTGGAAAGATTACTAATTTTGTTTATTATATTTTGTTTGTATTCTTTTTTTAATGACTTTGACAATTTTCTTAATGACTTAAATTAAAAAAAAAAATTTTGTTTGATTTCTTGATTATAAGGTAACAATTTAAGTTGTTTACTGTATTTATTTACTGTATTTCTTAATTCAAGATATTTATTATTGATGTGAGCTGATTTTTTCGTCTTTTTTTTCTTTTTAAAGTATTTTGTTTCATGCATTTAGCTGATAAATTGATATAAATGTCTGATATCTTTTCACTTGCCATGTTAACTCCATCTAAAGTCTTTTCAAAATTATAGTCATTATAGTTTGTTATATTTTGGAATGTATGGTTTTCGTATAATTCTTTTTCTAATAGCATTCTGGACAATTTTATCTATCTAAATACATATTCTTGTTTGTTGTAATTGTTTTGAAAGTTGTTTATTATCACATAAAATTGTCTGTTTATTTGAATGTCTTAACGCCACATTCAGCAATTTTTCGGCTATATCATGGCGTCAAGTTTTTTTTTGGATGGAAGCCGTAGTACCCGGAGAAAACCCCGACCTTCTGTTAGGAAAACTGGGAATCCTTGTCAGTTAAGATTGGAGTCGAGAGCACACTGTCCACATTAAGACACGAATCCACAATCTCAGTGTTGACTTACCACATGTTCAATAGTAGACGAACTAACTGATTATCACAGGAACATTGCTGTTTAAGTCATTTTAGTAAAGAAGACTTTTAAATCACTTCCCTTTAATTGTGATTCTATAATTCTTTGTTAATTAAGTACTTTGACGGCAGCCATTTGTGAATTTCTGATTAATGTAGATGATATAAATTATGTCGTTGGTAGCCATCTTGTATCCCTGATAAGAACAAAAACCTCTTTGTAGAGCAACATCCAACAAACATTCACATTTATGTGGCTTCTGAAATAAAGTTTACTTTCAATTGGTTTAGAAAAAAACACAATTTAAATTTTTCCCCTTGTGCGTTTGTATGTTAAATCAAGTCCTTCTATAGCAGCCATTTTGGAATTCTAGTACGAACAAAAATATAAACTTCTTACAGAGCTATACAATAAATATTAATTATACTACAACTTCAATCAGCTTTATATTATCTAAAAAGAAGGCATTTTGAAAAGTTTTTCTGTATGGGCTTTTGTTTACTAAGTAATGCAGTGGAGGAATTTAAAAACAAAGAAAAAAAGACTATAATCAACACTGTGACCATGTTGATGAACTTTGTTTCATCATTGCATAATGCAGAAATCTCTGTGACTACTGTGCAAGAATGAAGGAAAGATTCTGGAAAGATTGTAATGAATGCACAAATAGGGAGGCACACTAAAAACTATGAAATAAAATATTTAAAACAATAGAAAAACTAGTGTAACTTCAAGTTTTATTACAATGAAAAAGGTCTACATGTATCACTCTTTCTGGACTAGATTTCATGGTGATAGTGCACTTGAAAATGTGTAGCTGTTTTATAAGAGTTGTGTTAAAATTATCAACTGAAATTGTCGTCACAAGATTTAAATCCCCTGTTTGAAGGTTTATTTGAGGTTTTACATAACACCAAGTGAAGTTTTCAGCTGTATCATGACATTCAGTGTTTTATTTAGAAAGGAGGTCAGATTACCTAATGTTTACCCTTAACCTTTAACAGGAAAATCAGTTATCCTCGTCAATTTTTAGGACCATTTTGTTTCGAGTAACATGGACTTTGATACACATGATTTGCAGTATAAAGATTTGTACATACGATTACGGTACCCATTACATAGATCAATCCCTGTTGGTTTAAGTTTGAAAGGACCAGTCACTTACTTTTAGATATAAAGTTTGTTTTATTAAGCAGTAAATTATGTATCTATACTACTAAAATTACAGACCCGTTTTTTTAAGCGCGCATCACAAAACACAGAGAAATAGCGCAGTATTAACCCATATAAGGTTACATGCAGTTAATGTTACATATGCAAAATATTTAATTTTTATATCGATTATTGCTTTAAATAATTAGCAATTAACGATTAATTACGTCCGCAAATTTGTACCGGATACGGTCCTCCTTTACATTTAAAAATTTGTTTCCGGGGCAACCCGTGAGGGGTAAAAAAAAACACGTTTGCATACCCAACTGGCAACTGTTAAATTAGATGGCATTTAATACGAGGTAAATTTGTAATCAGTGAAAGCGTAACTTTAGTTCTTTTTTAATGTCATATTAGTCCTGATCACGATGAAAACTAAATTCGTAGGACCTACGAGACATGTCTGGTGAAAATCCCTTCGATTCCAATCGTTTTCGTAAAGTGAGCCGGCTGAATTTAAACAAGAACGAACTGTTCGCTTGCTTCACGTGACGGAAGTCTATAGCTGTAGTTCGTACTTCAATATGTATAAGGTTACATGCAGTTGATGTTGCACATTAAAAATATTTAAAGTTGATATCGATAAAGTCTATTATTAAAATTATTTCTCTGTGTTTTGTGATGCGCTCTTAAAAAAGGGGTCTATAATTTTAGTAGTATAGATGATAAACATTTTGGTAAATTTCTGAGAGACAACGACCCCAAATTTATGAAAAGCAACCCATCCCTGTCATATTAACCTACAGTTGTGTTCCTTATATTGCTATCATAAAAGTAACCACCAGAATCAATACCACGGGTTCAAAAAATTCGTCTTTCTAGTATAATTAATATAAGAAAACTATTCAATTCAAGTAATACAGAAAAATGTGCAATTATACGAGTTGACCATAGTTTAGTTATTTCAAGGCAAAGACTGAGGTAAAATAATCGTAATGCCTTTTTAAAAATAAATATTATCATTATATATATAAAGTATTTAAAGCATCTAACAGATCTACGCAACTTTAAAAGCAATGTCAGTTAATTCTAGGTGCAACCCCTTGTTAATGAAAATGTTCGGTAAATATTGAACTAGTTTTTTTAATTGAAACAGAAAACTTGTGAGTAATTCATACCAAGTCATGTCAAGATTCTGATAAGAAGCTCCAACTGAACCCTGTTGCTCATCTTGTGTTTAATGTTGTTAATCTTTTGGTGAAATATAAACCTTGGTTAAAACTGTTATATTTAACAAACCTTCCAGGGCTAGGTTAAATATTTAACCAAGGGTTAAAAACATTCAAATGGCTGGCAGACAAGTAATTTGTTGAATTCCTAAAGTTAATATTAGAATGAACAAGAAAGAGTCGTTTTATTGGAAATTAATTGCCATATTTGAGCCTTTTTTGTTTGTAACAGTGGTTGTTTGTTTATAGTTCAAAATATATAATTGTTCCACTTGGCTTTGTATAGCCAGCTCTTCTTTTTTAATAAAATTATTTTTTTCGACCTTTTTGTCTGAGGTAGGGTTGTCTTCCATTGTAAGAAGGATGTGCAAGAAATTGAGAATTATGGGGAAAATACAACCTCAGTTAAGTTTGACCCTTTGCTAAGTAAGGGGTTATGTAACAAAAGGTTAAGCACTTTAACAAAGGGTCAAATTTAACCTTAGGTTAAATTTAACCACAAGTTGATACTGCTAACTGTATTTTCAATGCCAATGATTTAACAGAACACAGATCAATCTGTGAACCCAAAACATTTAAGTTTCTATAGGTAAGACATCCATACAAAAATCTTCTGTGTCAGACTGATTGGACAAAAACATACATAAATAGTTTTAAAAATACTACAGAGATCTTCTAAAAGAACTTCTAATACTTTGTAAGCTTCATTTTTGTGTTTTAAGATCTACAAAATAAGAAAAGTATCAACTAGTTTATACAAACATTGATTGTATTCCTTTTAACAATATAACAATAACTTTGGAAAGAAGATTCTGAAATCATAAACTGCAGTAGCAAGCAGTTCTTTAAGGAAAAGGTAAATATCATATCATAAATAATTATAAGAATGTTAATGTTTATGAAGCTTTGATGACACAATTTGACTGTGATGTCATTACAGTGAAATTATATAAGAGATTAAATTAGCTTATTACCAAAAGAGTTAATTTGAAATTTGAATTCAGCTAAAGTAACAAAGAGCACAACCATAGCTAAATTAAGTTATCATAAATAAATTAAGTTATCAGAAATAAAAACATGTTTATTCTGCAATTGTCATTTTAAATCAGCTTATGTGACTTGACTGTATATTTGTTTGTGATATACATTCAGTGACCATTTATCACAAAATTCTGATATCTGATAACTGATTCTTATCCATGAAATTGATTTCAAAGGTAATGTTTTTATTGCATAATGTGTAGAGGCCTGATATGGCATTGAATGTTTAAGGTCATTCAAAATAAATAGGAATGACAAAAGTATAGACCATTTGTATAAATATTGTACAACAGATCCACATAATAAAAGGTCTTGGATGCCACCTCACCCTGTTGGTAATATGGGAGTATCAGAATGTGTAATAATTTATATATGAGGACTGCCGTAAACGGAGCATTTTCCTCATTTCTATGCTTTATCCTTCTATTGTTTTTAGAACACTAATATATGTACATATGTTGAAGTATTGTACCAACCATATAATATATGTATTCAGCAGATTTTTTTACGTCTACAAATTAAGCCCAACACTATAATATATTAAAAACAAGACTATGTATGTAACATACAAATAGCATTACACTGTCTTCATATGTATACAGAATATATATTACTTAATTCTGCAATACTCATTGATTTAAAGGTCAAGTGACACCTACTAGACTGTCATGTAACTTTAACATATTACTGGAGTGAAATTGAGGTTATTGTACTTCATCGGCAACCTATATACCAAATATTGTCACCTTAATATGCATGGTTACAGAGGAAGTGACAAATCCAAAAACTTGAACATGCTCACTGGACCATTAAATTCAAGTAAATAATGAATAATGTCACGCTACAGTGCATGGTTACTGATAAAGAACTGGCATAATACACTACTTTTAACAAGGCCACTGCTAAAATACCTTGACAATTGATACTTATTTAGAATTCTGACCTCTTCTTGATGTCATCATCATTCATTTGGTCAATTTCTGATGATATTTAGCTTGACTTTGTTTCCAAGTTCCTCAGCCAGTCTTATTGTATCTGTTTTTCTGGTCCTAAAATAACCATAAAACTGGCAATTCAAGTTTAGAGGTCATGTTTTATGGTTGCATAATTTTAGATATGGAAACTGATGAACAAAATCAGTTTTTGTAGCTTGATATTAAATATTATGTGAAAGGATCTATTGAAATATTTATGAATTATTGATAAAAGCTTTTAATGATATACCTAAAATTATATTAATACTGTATTTAGTCAGTGTAATTAATTAATGTGATAGAAATGTAAAAAGTTGTATAAACCTATTGTCTTTTAGACAGTTCTTCAAATTCCCTTGTCAGATTTTAAAACCTGTTTTAACCCACATTTTCTTTTGAAATTCCTGTACCAAGTCTGGAAAATTGCCGAAGTTGAAGTGGATTGTAGTTTTGACAGTTTTTTTTTCAATATGTTCGGTACTATGCTATTACCTTCATTCATTGGAGAAACAGAGAGACAAGACATTTCGATTGCCTGTAGAAAAGTTTATTAATAATGCTAGCTGCTTTTCAGCTTTAAGAAGTAAGAGGCAGCCAGGACTGTCTGGTTAAAATGTTCGAGTCAGGTGCCATTCCGTAGCCGTATACTCCTATTATAATGTTACTAAACGAATTCAAAATCCAACATATATATTGGTCTGCTAGAACTCCACAAAACCAAGTGTCTTGCTATATCATATAAAACAACATGATTTTTTGTGTTAAGTTTGACGGTAAACGAGCTCTGCCAATATGTCAATAATTATCATGACAAACAATTTGTTTTGTCAATAAGTGAAAGTCGACAGTTTGTTGTGAGAACACTTCGGACATAAGGCACGAAATGCCTGTTCGTTAAAGTTGAAGTCGGACCTGAGACTCGCAACCCTTGCGCTGAAAAGTGGATGGCATCTACTACATAAGACCAGCTATCTAAACCACCTTTCTACCTTCACCATACTGACAATAAACAATATACAGAAATCTATCAACCGAATAGAACCGTACAATGCCCAGGATGGTAGCGTCACTTTCCTTCCCAATCTAATTAAAATTATATCTTCACTTGGCTCCCCCCTTTTTGCTATTGTCGCCGTGAAGATCTCAAGATTTTAAGATTTTCAAGATTTATTAAATAACGCTCAGACACAAAATTTGTGTAACATGAGGAGAATACAATGTAATCAAATATATAGACGAAATGGACAATGTAGACAATTAAAGCAATGCATTGATATTTTTTACAAACAATGATAAACGCTTACAGACATTAATATTACAGAAAGACAATAAGTACGACATTTTATCAACATTTGGGTACTGTGTGTAATAATTAGGTAACCATTTTTTCCTAAACATTTGTATTGTATCGTTTTGACACATGAAAAGAACATGAAATTCATCTCCAAGATGCTTATTACATAAAGTGCAAATCCGTTCATTTTTGGGTACATTAAACCACCTTCCCGTTTCGACTGGAATTTTTAAATTGCAAGTTCTTAATTTTGTTATCCAAATTCTGTTATGGTCTGGTAATCTCAATAAGTATTTTTCAAGACGAAAATCTTTTTTAAACAATGCATAAAATTCGCCTCGTGAGGAATTGTAAATATCTCTAAACCATTTTTGTATAAATTGATCTTGTAATATTTGTGTGACATATTTTACATCAATAGAACATATCTTATTTGTAAAAACATAACTCAGACCAGTATCATTAAAAATACTTTCAATGCAGTTAATCCATTTAAACATTTGACTACCATTATTTTTTCTTGAGTGTAATAATTGATATAATAAACTACTGAGTTTCTCATTACTTTTTACAAGTTTAAACCAATATGAAATCATTCTAGATTTTATCTTAATATCCAAAGGGAACCTACCAAGTTCTCCGTATACCATAAAATTAGGAGTGGAAGATCTCACCTTTAAAATTCGTTTACAGAAACCGAGATGAATTTGTTCTATATTTTTTACATTTTCATAGCCCCAGATTTCACTGCCATAAAGAAGAATTGGTTCAACCATAGAATCGAAAAGCCTTAACTGTAAATCAAGAGGAATGTTTTGATTTCGAATGTTTCTGTAAATGCTATACAGAGATTTCTGGGCTTGGTGAAAATATGAAAAGCAATCAACAATTTCTAAAATTTCCTCTTTAAATTTAAACTCTATATTTAAAGTGGGTTTTCGCTTACTAAATATCATAATCTTTGTTTTTTGTGTATTTACATGCAGTTTCCATACATCGCAATATCTTTGAAAAATATCTAAAGCGTGTTACATTCCTTCTTTTGTTTCTGCTAGCAATAGTGTATCATCGGCATATAGTACAATAAATATTTTTAACAATATGCCGAGTTCTTGCGCGCAAAAATCATTCACTAGATCAAGTGGTGTGCAATTTGAATCTGATAAAAAGGACTCTAAATCATTTAGAAATATAGAAAACTAGAGGCTCCCAGGAGCCTGTAATCGCTCACCTGGAATCCAAATGACTTAAACTATATTAAAATTTTTGAAATTAACAGTTTCAGTCTAGTTGTTATAGCTTTTAAGTTACTGTGCAAAAACTAAACATTTCTTCAAAAAATTTGTTAAATACAATAACTCCTATAAGGTGCCATCCACAATTTCTGAAAATTAAATGGTTTTTAGGCATTGTCCTTTAGGGTACTTTAGAAATTTACAGTTTTACTCTACTAATAGGTGTGTTATAGACTAATTTATAATTAAAAAACTGTTCATATGTCCAAATTCATAATGAAAGGGCAATAACTCCTATAAAGAGTCATCTTGCAATTTTTGGACTAAGCAATCATTTGTAGGGCTTCTATTGCTGATCATTTGTGCAATTTACAGTTTTAATCTAGCTACTATAGTTTTCAAGTTACAGGACAAAAATGGAAAATTTCTTAACAAAATTGTCATTTAAGGGCAATAACCCCTATAAGGAGTCATCTGACAATTTCAGACCAATTAAATGAATTGTAGGGCTTTTTTGCTGATCATTTTTGCAATTTATTATTTCACTCTAGCTGCTATGGTTTTTAAGTTACAGGACAAAAACGGAAAATTTCATAAAAAATTGCAATTTAAGGGCAATAACTCCTATAAGGAGTCATCTGACAATTTCAGACCAATCAAGTGAATTGTAGGGTCTTTATTGCTGATCATTTGTGCAATTTACAGTTTCAATCTAGCTGCTATAGTTTTCAAGTTACAGGACAAAAACGGAAAATTTCATAAAAAATTGCCATTTAAGGGCAATAACTCCTATAAGGAGTCATCTGACAATTTCAGACTAATACAGTGAATTGTAGGGCTTGTATTGTTGATCATTTTTGCTATTTACAGTTTTACTCTAGCTGTTATAGTTTTAAAGTTACAGGACAAAAACGGAAAATTTCATAAAAAATTACCATTTAAGGGCAATAACTCATATAAGGAGTCATCTGACAATTTCAGACCAATCAAGTGAATTGTAGGGTCTTTATTGCTGATCATTTGTGCAATTTACAGTTTCAATCTAGCTGCTATAGTTTTCAAGTTACAGGACAAAAACGGAAAATTTCATAAAAAATTGCCATTTAAGGGCAATAACTCCTATAAGGAGTCATCTGACAATTTCAGACTAATACAGTGAATTGTAGGGCTTGTATTGTTGATCATTTTTGCTCTTTACAGTTTTACTCTAGCTGTTATAGTTTTAAAGTTACAGGACAAAAACGGAAAATTTCATAAAAAATTACAATTTAAGGGCAATAACTCATATAAGGAGTCATCTGACAATTTCAGACCAATCAAGTGAATTGTAGGGTCTTTATTGCTGATCATTTGTGCAATTTACAGTTTCAATCTAGCTGCTATAGTTTTCAAGTTACAGGACAAAAACAGAAAATTTCATAAAAAATTGCCATTTAAGGGCAATAACTCCTATAAGGAGTCATCTGACAATTTCAGACTAATACAGTGAATTGTAGGGCTTGTATTGTTGATCATTTTTGCTATTTACAGTTTTACTCTAGCTGTTATAGTTTTAAAGTTACAGGACAAAAACGGAAAATTTCATAAAAAATTACCATTTAAGGGCAATAACTAATATAAAGAGTCATCTGACAATTTCAGACCAATCAAGTGAATTGTAGGGCTTTTATTGCTGATCATTTTTGCCATTTACAGTTTCACTCTACCTCGTATATTTTTCAGGTTATATTGTAAATACCAAAAATTTTGTCAAAAATCGTCAAAAAAGGGCAATAACTCCTACAAGAAGCCAATACACAACTTCGCACTAATAGCAACTATTGTAGACCTTAATGTGCTGATCAATTTGAAGTAACGGTTTTCTCTATAGCTATTATAGTTTTTTAGATAATGATCAAAAACCTGTGTTGACCCCCATGTTCTATTTTTAGTAACAGCGGCCATATTTGTCTGTTGATCAACACCCTGGGTACAAACTTGAAACTAGGAACCCTAAGGATGATTGTGGCCAAGTTTGAAAAAAATTGGCCCAGTGGTTTCAGAGGAGAAGATTTTTTAAAAAGTTTACGACGGACGACAGACGACGGACGACGGACGACGGACGACGGACGACGGACGCCAAGTGATAGCAATAGCTCACATGGACCTTCGGTCCAGGTGAGCTAATAAAAACGGAGACAAATTTTCCCCTTGTCTCACACCTGTGAGACACGGGAAAAATTCTGATTGTTCACCGTTATATTTCACACAAGATCTTATATTGTTATACATGTTGTAAATAACAGTAAATATTTTTCCTTTTATTCCACTGCTTTGAAGCTTCCTCCATAAGCCAGTTCTCCACACAGAGTCAAAGGCTTTCCGGAAATCAACGAAAGCACAGAATAACTTTTTTCCACACGATTGATATAATGAGATAAGAGAATTCAATATAAATATGTTGTCTATAGTAGAATGTCCCTTACGAAATCCTGCTTGATTTATCGATAGTAAAGAGACTTGATCATCTAGAAGTGCTTACCGGGAATTTAAGATCGATGTGAATAATTTTCCGAAGCAGCTAATCAATGTTATTGCACGAAAATTGTCCGGATCCATTTTGTCACCCTTGTTCTTATACAAAGGCTTTATTATACCAAATGTCCAATTTTCTGGTATAACACCAGTGTCTAAGACAAGGTTAAAGATTCTACATACAAGTTTTATGCAATATTGAGGTAGGTTTTTGAAATACTCATTCAAAATATTATCAAGGCCCGGGGATTTATTATTCTTTAGCTTTCTAATAGCAACCATTAACTCGTCTTCTGTTATTTCGCCATTCAATATATTATTATATACTGGATTATTACAAAGTGTATTAACATCAATGTCAATATCATCATCATCATCATCATCCCCTTCATTTGGGGTTTTGAAATAATCACAGAAAGTGTCAATTGCAATGGGAGGGTTCTTTTGTGGAGAGCAAGAGTATTTTTTCATGGTCCTCCAAAACGCTCTGGGATCGTTTTTTGAATGAGATCTCAATTCCTCCGCAAATTTGTCCTGGTATAAGCGAAAGCTTTTATTTAGTTCTCGTTTGTATACTTTTGACTTTTCATTTAACAAAATCTTTGTTTCATTTGATTTATCATTTTGATATTTATGACGAATTTCATGAAACGCATCACGCTTTTTTCTACAATCTGCATTAAACCATGGTTTATTATCTTTATTATTATATGGTTTAAAATGTTTGACAAATCCATAAACATCTTCGGCATTATTATTTAAAATACTGCAGAAATCGCTTACAATACAATTGATATCATTTTCCGATACATCAGTTCCCAAATCATCAAGTTTAGTGTTAATGTCAAAGACTTTATCTTGAGCATTTAATAAAGCTTGTTGAAAATCATTACACTTGTTTTTATTCCACTTGACCCGATTACACTCATTATTAGGCATCCTATTTATAGAAATATCAAAATCCTGAGTTAGGGACAATGCAACGTGTACTCTGTTGTGCACGTCTGAAAACATAGGATCAAAATCAATAATAGCAAAATCTGATACAATATCAAACATAAAAGGTGATAATAAAAGATAATCAATAAGGCTGACACCTCTACAAGTGGTTTTACCAATACCACGGTCACTAAAAATACGACCATTTGCAATAAATAAGTTGCACCGTTTACAAAATTCAATGAGTTTGGTGCCATACCGATTGACCCTACCACTATCTTGGCTAGACCTATCTAAGGGAATATTCATTTCTTGCAAATACATATATCCGAATTTATTATCATCTTCAGCAATATCTAAAATTTCCAAAAGCTGCTCATCTGGCTCTACATAATCTGCTAAGTTACCAGTTCGAGCATTCATATCACCAATTAGTAAAAAATGTTTTGAGTTTTCTGAAAATTTTAGAAGCTCATCTTCTATTTCATTAAAACATTCTTCAGAAGAATACTTAGAGAATTCAGGGGGGATATATACGCATCCAATAAAGCAGCTCTCTTGTAAATGTGATAATTTTTTCGAAATTTCTATCCATTGAATAAATTCTGAACTAGTGGGAACAAACTTAAGATATTCTGATAGAGTTTTCTTATATACAATTACAATACCACCTGACTTATTTTTAAATCGTGTTCTGTTTTTACAGTATACATTATAATTATTTGGCACATTTAATACATCAAGATAATCAGTTTTTGTCTCTGTAAAAATTGCTATGTCGTAATTCATAATCAATGATTGAAAGTCAGGGTTCAGTAATTTTGATCTAATACCATTCACGTTTAAGTGAGTTACAGTCAGTTTGTTTACAAAGTTATTTATAGTATCCGATGCGTTGTTCTAGCGGCGCTGATCCGGATCATTGTGTATTGTGTCACGGTTGTTGTATATTGCATCTCGATCATCTTGCTGATTTCTATTTGTAAACGGTCGTCCATCCACGTACAGTTTATCATAAACAAGTGTTGCTCTTTTCCCTTGTCGCTGGAACTCTTTTAGTTTAGGATACAGCTTTCGTCGTCTGTCAGCAATTTCTTGAGGAAATTGTTGTGTTATGGTAAACTGAGGCTTGTTCTTTAATTTCGACGCAGCTTGTCGAACCTTTTCGTGGTCTCTATAGTTCGCGAATTTTGCAATAATACTTCGCGGTTTTCCGTCTCTTCTAACGCGAAGACGGTGAACATTTTGGAATTCAATGTCCGCAATGTTAGAGATTTCAAGCTCTGTGTGAATAAATGTTTTAGTACTGCCTCGGTATTTTCGGTTTCATAATTTTCGTCTGAGATTCCTCCAAATATGAGGTTATATTTCATGCTGTGTGCCTGAAGTCGTAGGAAATCTTCTCTCAAGCCCATATTTTCTGTCTCTAGATCATATGCTTTCATTTCAAGAGCATTCATCCTGTCGTGTATGTCATGATGGTGTTGCTCTTCTTTATCAATTATTTCTTTATGTTGATTCTGAACAGTGTTTATTTCATTAATATCTTTCTTCATCTCAGTAATTTCTTTTTCAAATCGGTCGAACTTTTCGCTAATTTTATCGATTATATCGAGCTTAGAAAGTTTTTCCTTCATAAACGAGTCCATTTTGTCGAATCGTTCGTTCATGGTTTCCATCTTAGAAAAAAACATTTGCATAGTGGAGTGAAATTCTGAATGAACAGAATACAATTGTGTTTGTTGTTGAGTTGTCTGTTGCATCGGGAATTGCGTTTGAGGATGTTGAAGTTGTGGAGTGCTATGGATCACGGGGTGATTGTAATTCTGAGGCATGCCCATGATTTGACTAGACGGAAATACTGGGAATGTCATATTGTTCATATGGTTTTGAAACTGATTTGGTGTTGAAACATAGGATGCTTGAGGGCTCAAGAATGACTCATGTGCTGAGTGGAAGGCTTGAGGTATTTGAGGAACAAGAGGTGGTATTTGGCTTGGCATATTACTCGCCATCTTTGTTGTTGTTTTTGTCGGTGGTGTCAAGCCTGAATTACCTGAGTTACTGGTATTCTTTCTCTTTTTTGCCATTAAATAACACGTATTAAAGTATCAATATGTCCATCTACCACAGTTAATACAAAATCTTCTCTTGTAGTGATCACTAAAGTACATTTAAACATCTTTGTTTATGAGCTGCCGTTCACTGTCTACCTGTCCATTCCGCCATCTTTTTAATCCTAAAGTAACCCCGTTCAAGTCATATTCTGGTGACCCTTGTTTACGGCGACAATAGCAAAAAGGGGGGAGCCAAGTGAAGATATAATTTTAATTAGATTGTTTCCTTCCTCGACAATAACCCACTAGTGCCGCAAATTAGAATTCTGCTATCGGACATTTCCGTAATTGACATGGGGAAATAATCATAAGTGGAGGTGAAATGTGACCATCCTCCATACGAATACCTCGAAATTAAATGACTTCCTTGGAATATACCCAATATGTCTCTATTTTCTAGTTCCATTATATGCGTGCATGTTTTTTTGTGCTCTTATTTTACCTAGTAGTTTACCGTTAGATTTAAATTTTAAAAGAAACAGAACTGTTGTCGACATTTTTTGCGGCTAAAACCGAATTAATATTATGCCTGCAACGTTCGTCTACAGGTACGTCTAAATTAAATGTTCTGACTAATTCATATATATATATATATTTAGTTCGTAATACGGTCAAAAGAGCAAGTGAATCAAATGCCGAGGACTGGTAGCTTTTTCAGCATGTGTGTGTAAGGAAACAACTTGTACATGAACTCCGGTAACAAGCCGTGAAATATTTTGATATTATTTTGTTTCTTCAGAAATTTCACACGTTATCGGTGGTTTTGAAGTCTGCGCATAAAATAGTCTGTCAAAAATCATAAAAACCCTTTTTCGGAATTTTTCAAAAATTCTACAAAGGGGGCACGTTATCTTTAGGTGTAGACGGCGGTTCACTTTGCTTGCCAATTTAAACAAAACGTGACTGCAAAGAAGTAACTTTGGTCACGGAAAGCTTTGCAAATATACCGGACATGCGCTTCTGCTCTACATTTAAAGATTTCAATCAAATATATATTATACAGCATATTTAAATATACGCCGTTTTACACTAACAATGAAAGCAAAAAAGAAATTTGCAGCCATTTTTGTTTAATTCAACGCAAAAAGATTTCATTGTTACAAGGCGGCATCGTCTTTCAATATTATAGAACTATTTTAGTGTATCACGACAATATATGCAATATATGTAAACAATCTTCATATGCCTTTTACAATTTTAAGCTAAACAAAACAACTTTGATCTTGAGTAAGACTGAGATCAATCCAACAGTATCCTGGGCTTCCAGAAATAATAACAACAAAAGTTACAATTATATTACATTATATCCTTAATCTTAGGTCTTCTCAATACATATTTGACGTCTCGTATCCAGGTTTTGAAACAAAGTGAAAAGCAGAAGTAACGGCTATTGTATTTCGACTTTATAATATGCATCAATGGGTGTTCTTGTTCTGTACCAGATGCATCTCTGTACAATGCATTTTAACCAAAAGTAACCACTTCCAATATTCTTTTCACGGGAACACATGGTTGCACAGGGCCTACTTCCTAAATTCGACACATATATTAAAATTTAATGATTTTAATACTTTTGAAGTGTTTTGCTTCCTAAATGGGTGAGGGGGGAGTGGCGACCAAATATCCGAAAAACAGAATAACTTTAGTCGAAAATGTAGTTACCATGCATATAATTTGGGTCAAAATATGGCCCAAAACAAAAATCCCATGTTGCGAACGAAATGAGGTCGCTTTGTTAGCGTTATCAAATGGTTCGAAATATGACAGAAAACCAGAGATACACATTTTCAGCAAAATATGGCCGAAGAAAAAACGTATGTCGTAAAAAAGAGAGGTATTTTTTAGGCATATTTCGACCCCAAACTATATGAGCTATCACAAATCTGAAGCAAAATGATTTTTATGTGACCATGACCGTTGCGATTAATGAAAGAGCTACATGTAAATGTTCTTCATTTTTTTTTTACTTCCGCTTCAATTTGAATAGTTACTTTCGCTTTTTAAATTGTTTACTTTTGTGCAATTATACTATTTTGAGTTATTGCTGCCATCGCTAAATGTAAACAGTTGAGTGTGTTAAATTTAGTTTACATGGTGTAAGGAAGATTCCCATCAGTGTTCATTAAAACTTAATCATCTATATTGCCTATTGATTATTACATTTGAATCAAATAAGACATATCTACGAAGTCCATAAAAATATATTTGAATAAAATTTGCACACACAGTAATAAAGAACGCTACAAATATGAACACACTCCTTGCAATTAACAGACTTATATAGCGCCATTCCTTATATTGTTTGACATATATTGATTGCGTGTTTGAGTGGGTTCAGATTTGGCTATATCATGACAAGTAGGTTTTACAGACCTTAGAAGAGTAAATTAACACTATCGTCGCCAAGACAACAGTACATATCAAGGATAAGAAATGTGATCGCAGAAAAGTTAGGTATCTGTTATTTGAATTTGTTTCAAATCTTCGACATCTTTTATGCTAAACATTATTTTACTTGGACATTTTTTGTCCGAGCAGTAACAGTAGTCTTGTGCTGTAAAGAAATGTGATTATGTGAACAGTAACTACTATTAGGAGACATGAAATTTATCATAAAATACGCATTAGAAACAACATTTCTATTAATTTTTAAGATATTCCAACAATTTTTTTCTTTTTTCAGGCAGCGTAGAACATGAACGAAAATGCCTGCTTCGTTTGTTGTGATAAATTTAAACTTCCAAAACTATTACCATGCAAACATACATTTTGTAGTTCGTGTCTCCACGAATTCTTATCTGGTATACAAAACAAACCAACACAAGTGTGTCCATTATGCAAAGAATCGTGCTACTTTCCAGACAAAGGGTTTTCAGATTTTCCAACAAATTATTTTGTTCCAGTTGAGAAAATTGCAAAAACGTCAAGAATGCAAACTATTAACCGTTTCCAGAACATGTCATCAATGCAATGTATTTCTTTGTAGACATTGTGATTTTACGCATTCTCATACTAAGAAACGTGGAGAGGGCGATGCCGATGACAGTGATAGCGAAAGTGTAGCCAGTCTTCCATTTCATTTAAAGTGGCTGATAATGCATCAAAATATGAAGACGGAATTCTAATGCAAACACATTTAAATGTTCGTTGCCGAATTTCCTCATACAGACAATGTTAGAAAAAATGTCAGATCAATGTCATTATCGAGATACGGTGGTGTTTACGTAATATTGTCGAATAACGAGTTTCTTTTGAAATACAACAAAAAAGGGGAGACGCACATTTTGGTATAAAATCAACCGTATTCTACATACCAAACATATTGTTTGGAAAAGGTATAACTTTTCAACATTACGAATTTGCCTCGTAGAGAATGCCTACATGTTCTGAGCCCGTATGGGAAATTTATTGGTATTTTGCGTTGTGAAGATGGAGAAGTCTTAAACGACACCAGTGCTCTCTGTGTTGATACGGAAAACAATGTATGGGTTGGCCACCTCAACGAAGGAACAATTACATTTCGAAAACCGAGTTGCTTTAGAAATGTTTTTTTCTCAGTTTTACCGCAGCTTCCATTATTCCCATACGTGGGTGGCGATTCAGACATACCATTTTTACCATAGGAAGACCACAAATTTTGGGTTACAATTTTTAGTTATTTTTGTACATGTATTAAACTAATCGAGTAACTATATATTTAACTGACCTATATGATCGCGTTACTTCAACTTAGCAACAATAGCCAGTCCAATTTCAAACAGAATTAGGTCTTAATCGCTACACTTTGGGTCCTAAAATGTCAACTACATGCACGTAAGTTGCATTTAAATCATAATAAACTTCGTGTATATGTTACTGTATATAATGATTATTATAACATATTTAGTAATAATATGAGTGTTTTTGCTTTTGTGATACAGACAGCTCGTATCACAAGGGGTTGTGATAATGATTTATAGGGGTGTGATATGGGATCCATATCACACCCCTTAGAATCCATATCACATCCCTAGGAATCCATATCATACCCCTAGTTGAACCTACATGAATTACAGTCTGTATCCGTGTTACATCAATATTTAAATTTTCTAATACAAATATTTTAAAATTAAAAATAAATTGCTAAATTATTTCAGTTATTTTTATTTGAATAAACTTAAACTTAAATCTTAAGGCCCTCTAAGGTAGATATAAGGGTCTCGGGTTGATATGAGGTGTGATTTAAAAATCGCGCCGTAAAAACCTCTTAATATCACATATTTAGTGTCAATATATGAAAAATCAAATCGATCCATGTAATAAACGCAGCAGTCAGTGTCAGTTATTAGTCATCAAGGCGAATATCGATATTAGCCCTATATTCTAAAATGTGATAAATAGATTATTATATTGTCATTTCCATATTGGCACTGGTTAAAGCCATCTTGGCTGATATGCGATTTCGAGGCTGATACCAGTGACAATATGGAAAGGAACACATAATAATCTAATAATCTAATAATATATACATATTCTGAGATGTTACGGCGAATGTGCTGTTTTCCACATTCAAGAATTTCGAATGACTATGTCTAATACAGTGGTTAACAAAATGTGCTTACTGGACCCTTCACAATATTTTATCTATGCTCATATCAAATATAAAATAACAAGTATTACCTGCGTTAATGCTCAAGATTCGGGGTTATCACCTGGGACCAGCCCTTAACACCTAGACGCCATGTAAAAATAGTTAAACAGAAAATGATTTTAAATGGTTTTAGAACACAATACAAACTAACAAATTTATTTCCTTTCGTGTGTTATGCAAATACTTAAAATACATAATTGAAATACTTTAAAGTGGTCACAAATTAAAATCATATTTCATATCATTGTTCGCGTTAGAATTAGACTATATATTGGTAAAGTTTGTACACGCACATCAGGATTCCACACATTTATAAACTGACAGTTTACCAAGTTTACTGCGCCATGCTAGTCATTGTGAGAGCGTTTTTGATTGTTTTTTTGTAATGGTGTTTAAAGCCACTTTCAGCAGTTTTTTTAGCTATATCAACTTTAATATTTGGTATGAAGTATTATTTAAAAGAAAATTTAAGTCTGAGAAATTTAAAAAAAAAAAGATTCTTGTTTTGAAAAATATTCAATATCTTTTAATGAAATGTTTCCCTTAGATGCGTGTATTTTGAAAAGTATAAAATAAAGTGATTTTCATTTTCTATCTCGCCTGAATATAGCTGAAATATTGCTGCTCGGGCGTTAAACACCATTAATCAATAGTCATTTTCTATCTGACCAGGCCTGGGTTTCACAGAACTCAAGTTGAGATTTTCCTCAAATATCTGAGATTTTCCTCAAAATTGAATTTCCAAGCAATCTGATTGGTCAATTTTTGAGTTGAGGAGAAGTTGAGGAAATCCTCAAATTAGAGATGTTTTATCAAACTGGGCCCAGAATTAGAATAATTACTTAACACTGAAATTTTTAGGTGTCTTCCTCTTTCAATCATTAATGTATGAGAGCTATTTCGTATCTTGCATAATGCAGCTCTATCATTTTTGTTTTTCAAAATGTCTACATAAGGTGCTCTTTTGCCTGTGCTGCAAACCTTCCTGAAAAAGTCTAATTTTTCTGTGTTTGAGATGTCTGAATATTGATTATGAATACATTAGTCATTTATTCTTTCTTTTATTTGGTTCAAACTGCTTTTTAGAAAGTTCAAATTAGTTGCTACGAATGACAATCCAAAATCCTCTAAAGAAGTTTTGATTTTTTTAACCAAGGGCTTGTTTTTTGTAATTTTTGAAATACATTATTGATTAGTGAGTGTTCAGAAGAAATGATATGTTAAATAAAATTTACTTCTAAAAAATATAATCTTATTTTTGAGTGGTACTCTATTAAGTTCAGCATGGCATGAATCATTTGATGCTTTGCAATGAATTCCAAAAATTTCTTTTATGAATTGTATATGCAATTTTTCAAAAGGATCAGAATCTTTCAATTTATAGTCAACACCCATACTTCACATCCATTTAAAGAATTGCGGTTACTAAACAATCAAAAAGTTTTTCTAAAAGTTTGCATGCATTATTTAGACCAATTGTTTTCTTAATTCTAAAATATGCCTTTCTGGCCTTTTCCATAAGACTGTCTACAGCAAGACAAAAGTTACCATTATTATATCAAAGTTAAACCCAAGTAATAATAATTTGTAACAGTTTCAAGAATGGTCTTATTGAATGTAAAATGCTTTAAAAATGTTTAACCATTTGAAGACCCTCTTGGCTTTTAGACAGTATAACAATGTCATCATCATATAATAAAATATTTAAGGATATATCACCAACAACCACTGGATCAGTTAAAGTATTGTTTAACTTATTTACTATGTCATTTATGAAATAGTTAAAGAGCAGAGGGCTCAAAACACGTCCTTGTTTGACTCCCCTCACTGACATAAAGGATGGGATTAGCCCATTTGAGAATTTGGCTATTTGCGAATTTTGAGAATACTAGTTGCATTAGTATACATTGATTGAATGATATTAAATTTTTTTTCAGGTATATTACCTATGAGAAGTTTATAAAATAACCCAGTTCTCCAAACAGTATCAAAGACTTTCTTCAAATCTATGAAAGCAGCAAAGACTTTTTGTTTATTATTTTTATATTGGTTAATAATAGATTTAAGAATTAGTTGTGATTAGTGTACGGCATTTCTCCTTAAATCTTATTTGGTTTTTGCTGATAAGATTTTCGTTATCCAAGAATTTAACAAGTTTAAAATACATGACTTTATTGAAAAGTTTGCCCAAGTTTGAACTTATGGATATACCTCTATAGTTTCCAGGATCTAGTTTTTCTCCCTTTTTATAAAGGAGAAAAAGAAAACTTTCATTCCATGCTCCAGGAAATTGGCCAGAGTTAAAAATCATATTAAACAGTTTATGAAGAGGTTTTAATAAGGAAGAAGTTGCATTCTTTAGCATCTCATTTGATATCATGTCAGCAGAAGTACTTTTTAACTGATTTGATTGCTGACAAGATTTCATCACATGTTATTTCGTAACTGAGATTGCTGGATGAGTTTTTAATAGTGTTATTATTTTTGATATTATTAAAATCTTGGATAATTTGTGATTGAAAGTTATTTTTATTTATATCTTCTGTATTTAGCATTTTGTAAAAATGTAAAAAAAATCTTCTTGGGGCAAAAATTCGTCAGAGATGTTATTTATAAATTTTTGGTTGTTTATTTTGTTTATGATATTCCAAAACATTTTGGGATCTTTTTTATAAGAGTTTAGCTTAGAAATTGTTGATAAGTAGTATTTATTTTCTTCATATTTGTTAAGGTGTCTTAGTCTAGACCTTAAACTGTAGAATTTCTGCTTATATTCTGCATTGTAGGGATATATGTTTACTAGTTTTTCATAATTTTTGACGGATACATGAAGTTCTTGACAAGATTCTGAGAACCAAGGTTTTCTTTTAGACCTTATATTTTTTCATATGTGTCTGGGGCCTCCTTACCAGTTTAGCAGATTTTGCAGCATTGTCATAGAGGATTGAGTTAAAAGCAGATAATGCCAGATCGACATTATTAAAACTTTTAAATTTGACACAACTTTCTTTACGATTAGTGTTCTTAATATAGATGTTTATGGCTTCACAGGACCATACTTATTTTGTATTGGATCCAGTGGTAGTTGTTGTTTTTTCTGTGGAATAAAGCATGCAAGTAGTGAGCAGCTTTAGATACAATGATTTGATAACAAAGTTCAGTTGTGTACATTGAATTCACAAATAAGATTAATCAAATCTTTACAAACAAGCATATAGTCTAGTACGCTACAGACATTGTATGTAAAACAAGTGAATTTTCCATGTAAATCATCTGTTGTTCTACCATTTAAAAGTCTTAGGCCTGATTCTTTACATAAGTTAAGTAAATATTTACCACTATTGATGAGAAGTTTGAGATCAAGGTTATTCCTTGGCATATTTTGATCATGAACATATTGTAAATCATCTTGATTTGAATGGAAATGATTATCATGGGAAACAAAATCAGGTTTGTTGTTGGTATAGGTTTTAAAATCTCCCTGGACCAAAATGTATCCCAAACTGGAGTATTTGGTGACATCAGCAAGTAGCTGTTCATAAATTGGTTCAATAACAGATACATAATAGGTAGAATTTTCGGGTGAAATGTAAACGGCGGTGATATATAAATCTTTGTCTAAATGAAAAAAGGATTTGTCAAGCTTTATCCAAAGAATATCAGAGTGATTTTTTTAACTTGCTTATTCCTTGGCGTTTTTGCATACAAAATATTGCCGCCTGAATTTCTTCTGGCTTTATGATTTTTAGTTCTATTACTTTTTGCTATTATCTGATAACCAGAAATGTCTAAGTTTAAGTCTGCATCATTGGTCCAGGTTTCAATAAAGCCTATTAAATGAAAATCAGAAATAACTGAGAAAAAATAAGGGTCATTAATTTTATCTTCAGTGAAGCCTTCAATATTCCATGAGCCTGATTTAAGTGATTTGTTTGAAATGTTTACTTTTGGTGTTATTGATGAGTTATAGAAAACCCAAAATCAGTGAATATTTGTCTTATAAATGTCTAAAGAGTACAATATATCTAAATTTACATTAACACTAAATTAATATATGCTAATCAAAGATAAAGGTTATAAAGTATATAAAAAATATACAATACATTTACCACAATTTCTAGCAATAACAATGAAGATAGAGAAAATAAACGATTAAAGTATTAAATCAGTCGGCATCAAAACACAGTTGATAACTTCAACTATTCACTGATTTAAAATAGATGTATGTTTGTTAGGTTGATAGTGTTTAACGCCACTTTCAGCAATTTTCAGCTATATCATGGCGTCCAGTTTTTATTGGGGGAGGAAGCCGTAGTACCCGGAGAAAACCCCCGACCTGCGGTAGGAAAACTGGCAATCCTTGTCAATTAAGATTGGAGTCGAGTACACTCTGCCTGCAGTGAGAATCGAACCCGCAATCTCAGTGTGGACAGACCACGTGATCAATAGTAGACGAACTACCTTAACCACTCGGCCACCAAGGCCCCAAATAAGATGTACACATGTACATAGTTGGTACAAATCCAACAAAAAGAGAATCTCTAAGTTTCAAAATCTAAATGCTCTTTAATGAAACTTCTTACGTTGTACAAGGCAAAGACTGGGCAAAGGTGTTGATTCAAAACATGTAGTTCATGCTTATTAGTTTAGAAAAAAAGTGTGAGTAACACCTGCGCGTCAACTTCTGTTTGGTCATTTTTTATGCGGTCAATATAGATACACGTGGACAGATGGATCTTGGATGGAATTTTCACACTTATGAGAAACATATAGCAGTAATTTTAGGAAAAACATATACATATTTAATTTTGGAAATAAAGTAAGTATATTTTGATGATATAGTTTTCAACCCACTTCGATTTTCCTTGAGGCAAGGAGATTCATGTTTCAGACGGACAAAATCAAATGCCTTCCGCGTAATTTACAAGGTGGACAAAATTCCCCTGTAAAATTGTAAAGGCAGACCTTAATCGTCCTTAGACACCTCGGCCCTAGTACAGATCGGTCATACTGTAATTGGACATATCGGCCATGGATTGAATATTTATATTTTTTAAATAAAGTTATTTAAAAAAACAAAGGTTGAGTGAAATAAATGATATTACCAATGAAAAATTATGATATTAATCTTAAAATAAAATCATTATATTAATAATATGTTACTATTTTAATTGTAAATCATTGTAAATCTTTGATTGATTAATTAATAAATAAAATGAATGATTAAAAAATAATTATAAGAAATTAAACACCAATTGGACAAAGAAAAAACCTCTTTGATTTACCAAAACAACATTGTTAAATATCAAAGGATGAACCATGCTAAAGAACAAGCCAACTTCAATAGAGATACTCAATATAATCAATATTCAATTTGTAGAATTAACCTTTTCAATTACAAACATCAATAAAAAGACCATATATAAACCCGGGATATAAACATGTCTTGTAAAATATATTATTAATCTCCGGGATTAAACTTATTGTTATCATCAGAAACGGCATTTACTTTGATTATTTTACTACACAAAAACGAATCATCTTTAAAAATATTGAAAGATAACTAACTAAATTAGTTCATTTTAATCCCTGTACATACTGAATAAATAGTATGGCCGAAATGTCCGGGGCCAATGTCTACTGCGGATGACATTTACTATGACGAAAACAAGTATGGCCGAAACGTCCAAACACCGATTAAAACATGATTATTTTATTTTTTACTGAGACACATCAAGTCTATATTGTATCAAGATTTGGCGAATGGCGATGAATGTAAACAATGCGACCTACATTACAACTTTAATAACAACAAAAGCAAAGCACAAGTTTAGCTTTTCTAAAAAGCTAACCGTCTCTTAGCTGCAATTCCCATTTTATGGGTAGTATTAAACTATCTGGTGTTTGTAATTTATATGTAGGATAGGTAAGCAATGTACCTTTTAAGGACATTGTTTACGCTAGGGTCTAGGACTGCCCCCTGGACAATTGCCCCCCCCCCCCGACAATTGCCCCTGGACAATTGCCCCCTAGGACAACTGCCCCCCCCCCCCCCATCTGTTAATTTTCTTGGATAATTGAAAAAATAATAATAAATTGAGAATATGGAATTTTCTTGGATAATTTTAAACAAAAACAATAACTTTATATATATACATATACTTTTTATTAGACAACTATATTATTTTTATTTGTAATTGTATCAGTCTGCATCTGACTGATCCAGCACTTATTAAACGAGATTGTTGTTGCTATTTATAGATTACATATATACTCATTTATATAATTTTCTTTGATGATACTGTTAAAAGGTTAACTATTTATTTAAGAATTAAATAGCTTGGACAATGTATAATCAACAAATTTTGATTACCATGAATTAAATTTTATTTGAAATAAATTACTTTTTAGAGGAAATTATGTGAGCTTATTTCTAACAAGCCAAATACAAGCTAAACATTCTTAGGATTGGTATAAATAGCTGAGATTTATTAAGTCAATCATTCAACAACTACCCAGAACAAACAACAACATTGAAGGGTGAAATCTTGATTTCCAATCATTGATTAGTTCTCATCATCCAAATATCTGGAACTTTCTTGGAAAACTAAAACGTCAACAGTCATTAAACTTTAAGGACTTAGTGCTCAAGTGACATCACTGCTGAACAAATATATTGGAATGATTGTTATCTCTGTAAAAATTTTGTTTGTTTTACTTCTGTGTGTCATTAATAACAACAAATTTTCATCTTATGTTATTTCTTTATTTTTTTAAGACATGACAAATATATGGGGGCAATTTTCTAATAGGGGCAATTATCCTAGGGGGCAGTTGTCCTAGGGGGCAATTGTCCAGGGGGCAGTTGTCCGGGGCCAATCGTCCGGGGGGCAGTTGTCCTGCTCCCTTTACGCTAAACTATTAAACCAATGGTACATGAGAGATTTAAATACTTGTCGTCAGTTCACACGTGGTTTTTTGAAAAATAAATAATTCAACTAATTTACTCCCTGAACAAATGTTCAAAATGAGCGGTAAAAAATGTGTTGTTCTATTTGCATCAATATCAGAACGAAAATAAAGATACAGAAAATATCAGTTTTTTCCCAAACAGCTTTACAAGTAAGGAGATTTTGATGCAATGTTTACCTTTTAATAGTTAACCGACCAATGCACTGAATGAAATAGAGGTCAATATGTCGAACGTAACATTACTACACAAAAATACTGATTACAATCCCGATTAACCCAAGAATATATCGAAATTTTAGTACACATATAAGTGCGATCCTGACGTAAACCAATGATATGACAAAGATATTTATAGATTTGGTGAACCACCCAATCAAGTAACAGATAGCCATTTACTCCGTATACTGCAGTTCATCATTTGACTATGTATACCGTCTCTCATGGGAGACGGTAATTATGGGAGCGTTACAATATTGTTATATCCCTTCTTCTTTAACAAATAAGAAATGAATATGAAAATAGAAAGAATGAAACTTTATCTTTGAACAAAGTTGACTAGAATTACTTAACTTGACTAGAATACAATTTACTTTGACTAGATACGCTTTAAAGTAAATACTATTAAACAATAAAAAAAATTAAAGGCAAACTTCTTGCAAATAAGAATTTGTTTAAACTTTTACAGTCCATGAAAACTCAAAGCTTAACTTGAATAGTTTGTAAATGTTATCTTTATGTAAACCAAACTAAAACTAAGCGTGTACACCGACGGTTGAGATCTAAACGACTCTCCGAGAAACACACGGGGATTATTATCCCCCAGCGCACAGTGTGTTCTCGTTTCCAAACTAAACATAAAAATATCTACAAGGAAAACCGTATGGCTCTAGAGAAACACCAGGGGATTATTATGCCCCACAAACACAAGTGTTCTCTAATTACACACATAATCCTTGAATCTACTTGGCTGTTTGATTTGCCTTCAAGATCTTGTTCTGACATTTTACCCGGAGTGTATACGGATATCTTCAAGTTATATATGTAAATTATAATGTTATATCTTCTCATGAATACCGTAGGGATAGCTCTGCAACTGGTACCAGTTGGGGGTAGGGTCCCCTACGTGAACCGAAGGGGCGATGTAATAAATGGGTAATAGCAGAAAGCTTTAGATCTTAACCATTTTTCTGTCACCGGATTTGGTTTGGATATCTCTTTTATCAGAGAGGCACTGACAAGCCCTTTACTATGGCGGTCGGTACAAAATTTTATGCTGTGGCCAGATCTTCCAATTTTATGTTAAAGGAAATATTTATACAATGTAAAATCCTTACTTATGTAATAAAAGTAATTATCTCGACATTATATTTTAGTGTTTATATTGGTAATCTCCGCATTAATAGTGATTATCACTCACTAATAATCACCGTTTAATGGGAGTGGCTAATCGGTCGTTGGTGTATTTAAAGGCGGTGCTTACTCAGGTTTTTTGATAGCACGTGTAGATTGTTAGCTTCTATAGAGTGTTGATCTCAAATAACGGCATCATTGACAATTTTTGATCGTCTGAGCGGTAACTGTTTACAAGAATTTGACATCCCACATGGTTCAACTCTTACGACATCTCCTTCTTGTAAGCACGGAAGTTCCTTTGCTCCTCGGTTGTAATAATGTGCTTGTCTCTTTTTAGAATACTCCATTTCTTTGTGTACCCTTTATCCTTCTATATTTGGTGTTTACAAGCTTTCCTTTTATTCTTCTGTTCATCAATCTTTGAGATGGGCTTGTCTCATATCCTTGATTTGCCGTGTTACGAAAATCAATTATAGCTATATACGGATCAGATTGTGCATATTTGCCTTTCCTCATGAGTGATTTTGCAGTTTGAACGGAATGTTTCACTTTCCCATTACTTTGTGGATATAATCAGGGGCGGATACAGGATTTTCAAAACGGGGGCGTAAAAAGGGTATATCGGAAAAGGAAGGCCACGAACAAGGTTTTTATAGTGTTCAGTAACCTTTATTTGGTACAGTATATACAACAGAGATATCATAATAAACGAATTAGTACCGTTAATGCATTAATTTATGGCGAGGACGAGCGGGGATTACATTTTTGCCTTTAGTGGCGCTGGTTACCCTCCCTGTTCTCTTTTTTTCCTTTCCTTTTTTAAAGGGGGGGGGGGGGGGCGTACGCCCCTACGCCCCCGCCCCCGATCCGCCACTGATATAATGGTGATGACGTTTGGTGATTAAAATCCCATTCTTTGGCAAATTGTCTAAATTCTGAACAATTGAATTGAGGACCGTTATCAGTGAAACAGATGTCGGGTATGCCATATCTAGCAAACTGTGCTCTGAGTTTGTGAATGACAGTTGTTGCTGTTGTGTTTTCCAGGTAATCGATTTCCCAAAAATTTGAATACTAATCCACGGTGATCAAGTAATTTCGTGATTCAAGTCATTAAGTCGATTCCGACTTTGGCCCATGGTCTTAAGGGTACGTTGTGTGTAATTAACGGTTCTTTAGTTTGTTTCCTTTCAAATTTTCGGCATGTCTCACATCTCAGAATGAAGTCTTTGACTTCTGCATTCATTCCTGGCCAGTAGGGACTTTCTCATGCTCTCCTCAGACATCCCTCGACTCCAATGTGAGAAGAATGTATCCTTCGAATCATGTCAAGTCAAAGTGATTTTGGCACAATGACCCTTTCACCTTTGAAAATCAATCCATTTTGGACTACTAGTTCATCTCTGATATCGAAATAAAGACCAATATAATGCGATATATCTTCTTTTGTCTCTAGCCAACCTGACTGAATGACATGCTTAAGTGTCTGAAGTTGTGCATCACTTTCAGTGTTGTGTTGTATTTCCCTTTAATCTTTCTTCTGAGATGGCAATATCCTTTGCTATGTTGATTGCATGCTTCAATTTCTTCATTTTGAGATTTTGTTTCTTTGTCATCTATGTATGATCTGCTGAGTGTGTCTGCAAGATACATTTCTTTGCCTGGTTTGTATACAAGTTCAATATTGTACTTTTGCAGTTGAAGCATCATTCGCTGAAGACGTTTCAGTGCACAGTGAAGTGGTTTCTTTAGAATTGATTCTAATGGCTTGTGGTCCGATGTCACATATACCTTTCTACCATAGGTATATTGATGGAATTTCTCAAGACCGAAAACAACTGATAAAAGTTCCTTCTCTATTTGAGCGTAACGAGTCTCTGTCTCAGTAAGTGCTCTGCTTGGGTATGCTACTGGTTGATTGCCTTGAAGTATGGTTGCACCAAGTCCTGTTTCTGATGCGTATTGTTAATTCCATGCTTGGATCATAGTACTTTAACACAGGTTCCCTGGTTACTATGTCCTTTATCTCATCAAAGGCTTTGTCATGAATTTCTACCCAACAAAATTCTACATCTTTGAGTGTTAGTTTTCTCCGTGGTTCGCAAATGTCACTCAGCTTGGGTAGGAATTTGTATAGATACGTCACAAAGCCAACTATGCGTCTTACACCCGAAACATCTGTTGGTGTCGGCATCTCGACTACTGCACGTACCTTTTCGGGATCCATTTTCAGTCCTTTGTTTGTTATTAAATGACCAATGAATTTCACTTCTGTCATTTTAAAGTTCAGTTTGTCTATGTTCAATTTTAAGTTCTTTTCTCTACATCTTCCCATTAGTAAGCGAAATTTCTGTCATGATCTTTTATTGCTTCCTCTTCTGTTTCCCCTTCTCCATAGATCGATATGTCATTAATTATGCTTTTTACGCCCGGAAGGCCCTCTATTGCCTGATCCTGCCTTTTTTGGTATTCCTTGGGTGCCGATGTAATGCCAAAATGCATCCTTAGACAACGTTAACGTCCAAACGGTGTATTGAATGTTGTCAGGAAGGATGACTCCTCATCTAACTAGACATGCCAGAAGCCATTCTTAGCATCGACTACACTGAAAATTTTAGCTTTTGATAGTTCAGGTAGTAAGTCATCTATAGTGTGAAGAGGGTAATGACTTCTCTTTATGTGCTAGTTTAAGTGTTTCGGATCAATGTAAACACCAAGTTTGTATGGTTTCACTATGGTTACTAAGCTGGAAACCAAATTGAGAGGTTTGGTAACCGGACTGATAATGTTCATGTCACAAAGTCTATCAAGCTCAGTTTTCAACCTTTCCTTTATTGCTACGGGAACCTTCCTTGGCGGGTGGACCACTGGCTGAGCGTTTTCATTCAGTTCTAGAGGATTTTTTCCTTCTAAAAGTCCCGTTCCTTCAAATACATCTCAAAATTATTTTAGAACGTTTTCTTTGTTCAAAGGTTTATATGACTCAGGTGTTGTGGCTGCTACTTGCTGTACTCATTTAATATTCTCATAATGAACTGTTATTAGTTTCATAGATTCAGACGTTTTCTTTGAAAGAAGTGGAGTAAGCGTATCATGCTATCTTTTACAACAACAAATTCAGCCTTGAATTTTGTATCATTCCTTGGATTTATCATTTTCAACTGACAGGTTCCTAGTGGTTTCATTTTGGTGTTGTTGTACATATTCAGTAGCCTGTTTGTCTTCTGTAACTCTTTTATTCCCATTTTCTTACTGCTTTTGGGTGAATTATATTGCATGTTGCTCCGCTGTCAAGCTGAAATTGGACTGGTACAATTCTGTTTCGAATCATGTTGATAGTGGCGTATGCAGGTTTGCTATCCTGGTCACTCACTGTGTTGATAGGAATTAGTGAAACTGCTTTAATTTCGAAAAATTCATCACTATCATAGTCAGATGCATTATTGTCAGAATGTGTTGACAAAGTTCGGACTTGATGTGTTCTTTTAGGCTTAATTTTCTTGCTTGATTGGCAAACGCTTTAAAGTGATTCAACTTTCCACATTTTCTACATGTTTGTCCATATGCTTGACAACTGGTTTTCTAATGTTCATGTCTTTTGCCGCAATATTTACAATTGGGATTCTTACTTTTGACAAAAGTATTTTGCTCTTTATGAATGGTTTTGTTTTGTGTCGGACTGCATTTACTTCAATCTGTGCGGATGCTGATGGGTTTTCAAGAGTTTTAATTCGTTCCTTCGTAAGCTCTGCAGCTCTACCTTGTTGCATGTTCTGTTCTAAAGTAAGGTCTGGTGTGCGTAGTAGCCTTTCACGAAGACTTGAGTTGCTTATTCCACATACGATACGATCACGGAGTAAAGAGTCATGTATTGCACCATAATTGCAAGTAGATGCAAGCAGTTTTAATTCGGTGACGTATTTGTCAAAACTCTCATCTTGGTGTTGGTTTCTCATATTGAACATGTACCTTTCAATGGTTTCATTTTTTGGGATTAAAGTGGTTTTCAAATGCTTGTATGACTTCTGCGAATGTTCTTTCCTTTGGGGGATGATCAAATGTCATTGTTTCATAGACTTCTCTCCCTTGTATTCCCACGAGATATTTTTAACTTTGCTTGCTGATTTTCTGTATCCATTGTCAAGGCAATTTATAATTGAAGTTCTTCTTTCAATCTCTTCCAAGCATCGGCTAGATTTCGTGCCTCGATATCGAATTTGTCGGGTGAGCTTAGTTTGTCCATTGTTCCCAAAAACGCACGTGGTTTTGATCGGGAGTGTACGTTTCAATGTTTTTGTTTGTTGGGACAGTTGTATTGCGTACTTCCCTGTTTCCAAATGGCGAAAACGCTTTTCTTCGTTTGTATTATTATGCCATTTTGTTTACGGGCAGGCAGACGCCATGTATCAAGGCTTGGCGAGTGGATGAATGTAAACAATGCGACTATGATGGTTTTTTTACGTCCTACACCGACAACTAAATGTCCTTGGTCGGACGTGTACATTACAACTTTAATAACAACAAGTTTAGCTTTTCTAAAAAGCTAACCGTCTCTTAGCTGCAATTCCCATTTTATGGGTATTATTAAAGTATATGTTGCTTGTAATTTATATGTAGGATAGGTAAGCAATTTATCTTTTAAGGACATTGTTTAAGCTAAAATATTAACAAATGGTGCGTGAGAGATTTAAATAACTGTCGCCAGTTCACACGTGTTTTTTTGAAAAATAAATAATTTAACAAAAATTGACTCTATGAACAAATGTTCAAAATGAGTGGTAAAAATATATGTTGTGTTCTATTTTTTCATCAATATCAGAACGAAAATAAAGATACAGAAAATATCATATTAATAAGAATTAATTACATCTTCATGTAACATATATCATTATAAAATTATATATGAATCGGAAAAAAGGAACTTAAGTTTTTTATCAAAGATAAGTATACATTAGTTATTTTTGTATTGCAATTCGGTGCATCTGGAAACACAAAAATGTTTTCAAAATGATAATAATTATTATTGTGATGATATCTCCTTTTAATTATTTTCTATTTTTCTCAAATTTCTCACTAATTAAACCTCTTGGGTAGGGCCTTTTCATCTTTATTTAAAAATTAATTAGGATAAAGACATAACACCTTCAGATTCATTATTGCAACAACAAACGATATAATTATACAAATATAAATTAATTTAAATGTCTAATTATCGCTATCTATTATAACAGTGATATATACGACTATCAAAAATAATTACAGTTGTAAATTTCAAAGAATCTCCAATAATTAGTAAATATTTTATTGTAAATTATTATTTCAAGATTTCATTAAAATTTGCCTTTTAAACCATTTCATTGTAAAAAGTATTAAAATAATTTAACAGGTACCGTCTATGGTGCCGAAGTTGATGCCGATCTGACTCATTTGAGGTTCCGAATTGACTAGTACCATGTGCCGAATAGCCTTTTTTGTTGGTGCCGATTTGACCAAATGCCGATTTAACTTGCACCCCTTATTACAGAGAAAAGTCTGTAGCATGAATTCCACAGAAAACATAAATACCATAGTTTAATCTTCTGCAGTGTTTTTAAAGGGGATTTTTACCATGTGATGATATATTTATAGCCTGGTCTAACATGCAACATCTCATGTTAGACCATTTAACACAACACACATGTTAAGTGGTGATTAATTTGTCACTATATTACATATACATGAAAAGAAATACCTGTGTAGAACCAATATTTTATTTTTAATTATTTAAAAATTATTTCCTTTTATCTATAACAACAATTGGTTATTTTTAATTGCCTTACATGTACTTTGTCATTAAACATTTTAAAAAGTTCATTCAGTACTATAATTGCATTTCTTACAGAAGCTACTATTACTACTTGTGTGCCATAATTATTCAGAGGAAAATAAAAGAGAAGCCTGATTGAAGTAAACATGTAAGCAGTAAATTATTTATGGAAATATGTATGGATGTGTAGTTGGATACAATTTTGTAGTATACATTACACAATAATGGTGCATTTCTCTACTTATAAAACTGATTTCCACAAAAATGACTGTACATAATATATTTGAAAATTAATGGTGTCTGGTCAATTGGTCCCACATGCAAATTGGTCCCAGCCAATTCGTCCCAAGTCTTTGCCAATTGGTCCCACTTTTGGACAATTGGTTCCAACACTTTAAAAGGTATATTTTAGAACATGTTTTGGTTTTGTAAAGCAATTAATAATAAGTTATCGAAATTTAAGAAGGTAACAACACAAAACAACTTATAATTTGTTCAAATTTGTTATTTAATAAACATATTTAAATATATAAAAGTAATGACACATATTATTAAAAATAATTTGAAAATTGTGCATTCTTTTTAAAATATAAAAGTAGTATAGTATAATAATGTTTAACCATTAAATGAAAAAAATATAAAAGAAAAAGGTTACAATCATTGACCATAATAATTTATAAACTTACATGATGTAAAATAAATTATTAAGGGACAGAAAACCTTATTGATGATTACATACAAGTCTATTACATCACTATATAAATTCATTATTTTTTTTTTGTAAATTGCTTATTAGATTAAAAATAACTGAAGACTTGGTGAGCATTAATCGGTTGATCAGTATTAAAAAACAATGGTAAAAATCATATTTGTCTTCAAAGTCTGTTAATCATAATTCAATTAACAAAGTTGTCAATGGCATGTGCCACTAATTGTTTGGCTAATTAGATTACCTGAATACCTCAATTTTATTGCCTTTGAATTTGCTAATAATAATGAAACATATTTACTTTTATTTATTCAGTTGTAATATAAAAAATTTCCAATGAATACCTATATATTCCAATAAATATTACTTTAGCCTTAATAATTGTCATATATAATTGTTAATTTCAATTGTTTGTTGTTGTTGTATTGCATTATTATGTGCAATTGTTATTGGTACAATTTGTCATCTGTGTGCATTTAACATTAAGACGCACTTTTCAGAATGGCTTTTACCAATTTGTGATTCTTTTCTTCTTCTTTTTTTTTATTTTCACATTTTAGAAGTTTTACATTTGGACACATTGTTAATGCAATACTATTTTTTTCAGAATGTTTCTAGGCATATTTTTTTACATCGAATTAAATGAACTTGCATTTGATTTGTAATGAGACTGTTTTACCCAGTATGTGTTTACATTTGTTTAATCTGTTTACAAATGTTTTCTTTATTCACTTGAAATGTCGTGATCAATAGGTTTACATCAACACACAAATGAATTTGAATTTCTGACTTCAATAAATGTATGCAAAACAAATACTGGAAAGTGGGACTGAGTAGTAAACCAACAGATATATAATGTATATGGATATTTGTGTGCACAGCCAAAATCATGAACTAAAGGAAAATTAAGGTCTATGTACATTGTGTAAAGTTCTGTTTTGATATTTATTACTTAAGCCAAGCTGAAAATAACATTCATTCAACTGTATATCTTAATTTCAGATACACATGTTGTAATTGTCTGTCGAATGTCACCAGTACATTTGAAACCTTCACAATATTTAGAGAAGACTTCTTATGTCTGTTAGTTAATAATGCATGTTTATTTTTTATTGCAAAGAAAATATGGAAAAGAGCAACAAGTGGAAATTTAAAGGAGACTTGTACTGTGTATGTTACATTTGTAAAAATAAACATATAGTGTTGCAGCAATGATGGAGAACTCGAATTGATTCCTGCTTGATCATTTTTACAATAAGGGAAATGTTTTAGAAAAAAGATGCCTTGTACCTGGGGCTTTCAACTGCTATTGTTATGTATTGAAGTATTATAATATAATTTTGAATTGAATATTCTTGTTTTCTGTGACACATGTATATGTTATAAGCTAAGAAACAAAAATATACAAGTAATTCAAATAAACTAGTACTTCAATATAATTGTAATAGCTATGTATGTAGATGACAGAAAGAATTGCAATCATCTTTGAGATTTATTTATGTCTCCCCACTTTGGTTTAGAGAGACATTGTTTTTGTTCTGTCCTACTTTTGTCAGTCATATACACATTTTGTCAGCACAACACCTCTGAAACTAATGCAGAGAATATTATGTTTGTTTGAATGTTGTTTTAGGTCACTGTCATCAATTTTTCAGCTATACCATGCCGTCCAGTTATTTGAGGGAGGAAGCCGGAGTACCCGGAGAAAATCCCTTAACTTCTGTAGGAAAACTGGCAATCCTTGTCAATTAAGATTTGAATCGAACACACCCTGCCCCCAGTGAGGCTCGAAAAAGCAAATCTCAGTGTTGACACACCATTTGATCAATAGTAGACAAACTACCTTAACCACTCGGCCACCGAGGCCCCTGAGAATATTATGAATCTTGGTATAGGTTATATCTAGTTGTGTATATTTACTACTATATTTTTATACCCCTGCTTCGAAGAAGAGGGGGTATATTGTTTTACCCTTGTCGTCCCTTCGTCCGTCTGTCCGTATCAAAAATTTCCGTCGCAGTTTTCTCAGCACCTACAGAGACATAATTACATATAATGTCTCTGGCAACTATAAAATGCAGAAGCTTGATATTTTGCATATTGTTTTATCCTATAGCACCATATGCTTTTTAGTGATTTTATGCTCCTTGGTCATCTACTTCTTGCTTACTGAATACTTAGATTTTTACACATAGTTGACATACATGCGAAATTTCCGTCACAGTTTTCTAAGCAAATATAGGGCGAAGAAGCCTGATATTTTGCATATCGCTTTATCCTAAAGTACCATATGGTTAACAGCGATTTTATGCTCCTTGGTCAACTACTTCCTGTTTATCGAATACAATGTATATATATTTTTACACATAGTTGACATACAGCGTGGGCATCACCAGTGAGCTTTAGCTCATAGTCCACACTTGTTTATCCAACGAATTTTGTGAGAGATACACCCCTTAAGCTTAGAAGGATCAAGTGTAAAATATCTAGTGCATGTTACGATGTATTTTTTATAAGGGGAACTGTGTGGGAGCTACACTCCTTTGAACTTCCTATGGACAATTTGGGGGAAACATCTGTTTTGCAGGCAAAAACAAACATTAATTTACAAAAGATTACTTTTCACATAACAATACAACCAAGGCAGTAATACTATGGAGTATTAATTTTGTTTATTCCCAGCATACACTTATATTCAATGTTGGGGCAGTAAATTGTTTTGCTATGCCATTATATATACACTGTCACTGTAGTATAAGTGTGTGTGTATGCATTATTTATAGTGCCAAATTAAAAATATTATACATATACTCCAAAAACTTTGTTATGATACACATCTATGTACCTATAACAACGGTTTTTGTATGCAGCTATCATGATGAAAATTGAAAGCGTTTTTCCATCTAAACATAAGATCATGGACTAGGTCTTCATTATGATGTACTTCACTTGTAACATATTTTGTTTAGGAACTAGCAACTAATGTTAATATAATGCAATATTATTTCAGCTATTCACAACTTTTCAACTAATACAACTAAAATCTCGAGATCTCGGACCTATCCCAGATGCAACCAACATTTGAAAAAACAATTGCAAGATGGCCGCCATTCAATCATTAAAAAAATTATATTCAAAACCCAAAAACTAAGCTATTCCTTCATTCATAGTTCAAAATATCTGAAAATAAAAAAAATTCATCAGCTGCATCTATTAGTGGTGAGCTACCTTAAGATATAAGTCGAGTACATCCAGCCCGCAGTGAGACGTAACCTGCAACCCCAGTTTTGACAGGTACGTGACTAACTACCATACCACACGGCCACAGAGGCCCCGAGCTTTGTTGATATCCTATAGTTTAAGTAGAAATTATGAAAATAGTAGAAAGTCCAGTACACAATTGGCCATACAGACAATTAATTAAAAGACCAAGAAACATCTAGACACTACAGGAATTATGAGTCTATACAATACATTACATGAACTAAGATTATAGAATATATAGAAACTACAGGATATGAGAAACTGTGAGTTATCTTGACACTACAGGAGCTATGAGCCTCTGACAATACAGACAATACAGGAACTAAAAGCCAATGGGAAATTTAGACACTACCATAACTAAGAGCTTGTGCGATATCGAGATAAAACGGGGGAAAAAAGACTGCGGGATGTCTGGAAATTAGAGTAAATAAGAGTATGTGGGATATCTGGATACTTCAGAAACTAAGAGTCAGTGATATATCAAGACTACAGGAGTCTGAAAGATATATAGACACCTCAGAAAATAAAAGTCTGTTAGTCATTTGTATATTACCAAAACTGAGAGTATGTGAGATATCTAGACACCACTTATCTATTAAGGACTTCTCAAAGGGAACTTTTTTCTGTATTATTGTCTGGTGAGTATAGTGTTTTTTTGTTTTGTTTTGTTTTTATTTATGTTTTAGGGGGGGGGGTTGTGTTTTTTGTGTTTATTTTTAAGTCGATTTTGTTGAAATCCGAAAAAGGCTTTTGCAATTTATACAACATGCTAGACCCGAACGAAAAATGGGTAAGCGAAATATGACCTAAGAAGTGAAGCGTTAGAGAATTTTTTTAACAAGGATAGACCATATTTCGGCCGAATCAACTTCCCTCTCCCGATTTGGAGTAGAATTGTTGAGTAAATTTATTCTAGGATTTTAAAAAAATATAACAATTAAAATCATTTCATTTATTAAATAAATTTGTTTTTTTTTAAAATATTCCTGTGCTCCTGTAAGAAGCATTTAGTTAAAAATATGTATCATATTTTCATATGTTCGATCTCTTCTTATTATCTCTTAATGATATATAATTGTTTTCGGGTAAATTGAGCAAAAAGGTAAAAACCATACTCTACAATATAGTTCATGTTGTAAGTGATAAAATGGCAAATTTAATATTAAAGAAAATATTTCAATTACAGTTTTTCGTATTTGTTAAATCCTTCAAGCTTTAAAATACGTTTTTTGTCCTGGTCTAATAAGAAGAAGTAAAGATGTACAAAATTGCATATTAATGCGCGCTTTAACAGTATGGATCCGCTTCAATTTTTATTTTTGGATTATTTTACTATCTATAGGGTAAGCCTATTATTTTTATTAATGCATTCTATTCTTAATAAAATGTATATACTTGCGTTTCTTTTATTAATTAGTTATTTAATTTGATACGAAAAAGGCATTTTAAAATTTTGTTATGTTATATTACGTAATGTATTTCATCGCTTCAATTGTATTTCTTGGATTATTTCATGATTTATATGGTAAGCTTCGTAATTTGTTTATGCATTCTTATTTTAACATGATAAAATGTATTTGTTACTTAGATAATTTGATAATAAAAGTGCATTTTTAGATTTTGTTTAACGCGCTTGTGACCACTCACCCAGAAAGCCTTGATCTTATTTCTGGACAGCCTCCCAAGTCAGGGGTTCTGAGTCCGGGTTCGCTCTATCGTGATGATGGGGCGAACGCGGATTCAGAACCCCTGACTTGGGAGAGTGATATCTGGATTATTTCATAATTTATAAGGTAGAAAATGGAACCTTTACGTCGAAAATTAGTCAATCTTGAACATTAAATTTAATTTCCCTGGGTTTTGTTTATTGACGGTTTCGAAATCACAAACCTGTGTGGTAGTGATGGTTTTAAAAGGGGGGTGGGTGCGCAGAGATATTTCTGTGATGTAATTGTATATTAGATGTGCCTTGTTTATTTATTACCTGACACTGAACTTTGATGAAAGGTAATAATGCAAGACCAATTAGACTCGCATAATAAGCTGCTAAAATGCAAATTTAGATTATGATTTTTATATAAAAATTAGATTTTCAAATAGGCATGTTATTTAAAAAAAAAATTATGTCTGAATCAGTGAAAAATGTCGTAGAAATTAGTAGGGAAAAGAAATTTCTCAATAATAAAAAAGCACAAAAGATATAGATTTTTATTTAATTCAAGATTTAAAATTTTTGATGTTAAGCTATTTTAACGAAGCAAGTTATATATATAATAATACAAAAGAAAAAAAATCAGTTACGTCCGAATAAAGGTCATCAACATCATCAACATCATAGAAGCAGGAACCTATAAATCAATCAATAAATAAATATTAGTTATACTAGTCCCAGATAGAAGTTAATAATCTCATAAATTGTTTTGCAAAATAAGACTCTTCTTCTAATTGTTTTTTTTTTTAATTCTGAAAATTTTAATAAAGTTCTTAGCAATGTTTATGCACATGAATGCTAGTTTGACGTTTGAAATTTATTTTATTGCAAATCTTTTGAAACAATTTTAATTACAGTAAAATTAAATCAATAGAAATTGTAACTTGTCGGTATGTTTTCTTTGATTTTCTGAGGACGCGATAACTGCCGATCTTACATTCACATTTATCCCCCACAGAACCACGAGACTATGATCAATGTATTTTTATTGGTAAACATTTGTCTTTGCTTTTTTTTATTAAAGTACTCTTCTCAAAGTTGAGATATTATAATCAAGATGATAATTTCTTGCCTTTCACTATCGTCTACATTTGCAACCTTTTACAGCATATGATGAAATTTTAAATAAAACAAATTGAAAAAAAACTCTTAAACCAAATCAGATACACCTATAACACATAAATCGAACATCTCTGGATATGGGTTTAACCCATATCTTTTCTTGTTACAAAAGTCAACACGACATGTACAGTTAAAACCACCCAGAAAACATTGACAGTATTTAATTATTCGTATGTAGTTTTGTCCAAATGATTATTCTTGACAATTTTTGGCTCTATTTAATGAAGGAAAATGGCTTTCCTATCGTAAATAACGACGATAACATTTGTCCCATTTAGGCCTCCTTTAACAGTATGTAAACAATATACCTGTGAATGTTCAAGGTCAGTCTACAAAAATAGAGTTCAATCATGGAGGATAAAAACATACTAATGTGTGCCAAAATAGCAGGCGGCACTGCAGTAGCTTTTGTCATTTCGTATGTAGCTTGGAAACGATTAAGAAGACATGCGGTGTAAGTATTATCTGAATCTGAATAAATACGATTGATTGATTGATTGATTGATTGATTGGATGTCTGCTTTACGTCCAGTGAGCTGTATTTCAGCTATATTCAGGACCGGAACAAGTTAACAAACAATAAATCAACGGAATATGGGTGTGGGATGGGTCACAGGGAATACAATTTTGACTGCCACTGGAAAACTATTGATTTTTTGGTAGGGGCGAAAAATTTAGCCTTTTGTAGCGGCTACAATGAGCCTACTCTTTTTCGAAATCCACAAAAGGGGTCTTTATCGTGCAAGGAGCGTGGCACTCCCCAAACACCTTACCCACTACGGTCCGCGGTCAGGCTTTCCGTATTATGACCTGACAACCCCCCCCCCCCCAACGAGAGGGTCTCCCCTATCCGCCACCCGGGGACGCGCTGGGCTGCTCTGTGGATCGAGCACTGGGAACCCTCCCAGTATGGTCCCAGGAATAAGTACGATGCAAGACCAATACTGGTAGGACGCCGAAGTACCAATAACTTTTACAGGAACGGCATGCCGTACAAATAATTTTCAGAAATAAAAAATAAATAAAATATTGCTCACGGAACCGATCCTTTAAGACCTGAGATTAAGTGCTAGCAAATCGCAAGAATGCAGGATTTTCCACCATTTTCCCCCAGAGCTTCGGGGGGGGGGGGGGCCTTAAGCGGCTCCCGAACCACCTGCCGTTAAACCACTTCTGCGAGATGTATAGGATCGCGATCCTGATTAGCATTCCGCCGTACCCATATAAAATGTAGCTGCGAAAACGTAGCTCTGATGGTCGCTCTTTTATTTTTTTTTTTGATTTTTTAGTCTATGGTCGCAAAAAAAAAATTATAAAAAAATAAAAGAGTAACCATCAGACGTTTTCGCAGCTATATAAAATGCGATGCTACGTCTTTGCTTCCTTGAAGCTCTCAATTGTCTTTCTGCGCACTTCATGTTTATTAAGTACGTCAACAAAATTATAGGTTCTCGAAGGCATTAGACGAAACTTCAGTAACGATAATATATGTATACTGGTATAGACTGCATATTACCTCAAAAGAAATAAAGTATAAAGGATATGTATGGTACGCCGTTCTGGTCAAAAATGAGTAAACTTTAAAAGTTCGTAAATGTTGGGGAAAACGAACATTGAAGTATATCGTTATCTATTACGTGGAAACTCAATATCCTGTACAATTATTATACAAATATGATGTAATGTTTGATTGTAGCCCTTAACCTTTAACGTTAACTAAAGTTTGATCCAGGAACTGTTATTAATTTTGTGTTGCAGCAAAGAATATCCCGAAGATACTGTGGTCTGCCATCAGCCAGGGAGAGGACCCAATGTTCCTAGCATGACACCATTTGCTGTCAAGTTGGAAACTTATTTACGGATGGCAAACATCCCATACGTTGTAAGTATATCTTTATCCTAACAATTTGAACAGTACCTGGTATGGTTTACTGTACTGTGTTATCAATTTTGACGTCCGAGAATCCTCTGCCGAATAACTCTTTTTCAGACTGGAAGCTTGGGAGAGCTACTATGAACGTCTAAAAATTTGGACGGCAGAGGATACTCTGACTATCAATTCTGCAGCAGTCTCTTCCAGCTGTTAAAGGGCGTTAATAACCATAAGTTTGGTAAGCATATGAAAACTGTTTTAGTCACTTACAATCTACCTCTTAAGAAAAGATGACGGAATACAAAAACAACATAATCCTACATTGGAGTTAAACAAACAAACTCATAAGACTTCTAATGTTCCTAAACAAAACAAACTCATAAGACTTTTAATGTTCCTAAAACAAACAAACTCATAAGACTTCTAATGTTCCTAAAACAAACAAACTCATAAGACTGCTAATGTTCCTAAAACAAACAAACTCATAAGACTGCTAATGTTCCTAAAACAAACAAACTCATAAGACTGCTAATGTTCCTAAAACAAACAAACTCATAAGACTTCTAATGTTCCTAAAACAAACAAACAAACTCATAAGACTGCTAATGTTCCTAAAACAAACAAACTCATAAGACTGCTAATGTTCCTAAAACAAACAAACTCATAAGACTGCTAATGTTCCTAAAACAAACAAACTCATAAGACTGCTAATGTTCCTAAAACAAACAAACTCATAAGACTTCTAATGTTCCTAAAACAAACAAACAAACTCATAAGACTGCTAATGTTCCTAAAACAAACAAACTCATAAGACTGCTAATGTTCCTAAAACAAACAAACTCATAAGACTGCTAATGTTCCTAAAACAAACAAACTCATAAGACTGCTAATGTTCCTAAAACAAACAAACTCATAAGACTTCTAAAGTTCCTAAAACAAACAAACTCATAAGACTGCTAATGTTCCTAAAACAAACAAACTCATAAGACTGCTAATGTTCCTAAAACAAACAAATTCATAAGACTGCTAATGTTCCTAAAACAAACAAACTCATAAGACTGCTAATGTTCCTAATACAAACAAACTCATAAGACTGCTAATGTTCCTAAAAAAATGCTGAAAGTGGCATTAAACCTTATTTAAACAAATTTGTGAGTTGTTACCATGGATAAAAGAACAAAACATGCAATGCATATAGACGCTTTCATTCTATCCAACAGGAATACAAACAGTACGACACAGATAGTAACTGTTTCATTTCGAAACTTCAACTTTTTAAAAAGTTATGCTGACTTCATGATTGGGGATGGCAAGTGTCGATATTACCTGCCACTCCACATAATGTTATGCTACCGTCGCAGGCAGATGTTTAAATTCAATATAGTCAAACAAAGTAGATCAAATCTAACAAGTCGTTGAAATAATAACAATTCCATTCAAGCATACACATATACATGTATTTTATTTCGATAGCTCTCCGGCACAGATCTAGCAATTTTTCTATTTCTATTTCTATAAGGCCGGGCTTGGGGAATGTATGAACAATCGGCAATATATATTACCATTCAGTACAATCAGTCATATATCACACTTTGCAGGCTTTCAAGCTACTTTTTGCAAAAAATAAGGGCTAATTTTAGGAATTTTTAAGGGTTTTTAAACAAAAATAAGGGATAAGATGTGCTATTTTCTAATGATTTAAGATTGAAAAATTATATTTACTCACCATTTTGGGCAAAGAACAATAGTACAAAAGTTAATTACCAATTAAGAAGACCATTTGGATGACCATCAAATAGTCTCCTGGGTGGCAAATGTATATTTCTGAAAGTATACTAAAGCTAGCTTCATTTAATTTTAATCTATTTTATGTTTATTTTTTATTTTTATTTTTGAAATTTTTGAAAATTAAAAAAATTAGGATTTTAACCAAAAAAGTAGGACTTTTTAAGAATTTTAAAGCTTTAATTAGGAATTTTAGGGCTGTTTGAAAACAATAAGGAAAATTAGAAAAATAACGGCCCGCTTGAAAGCCTGCACTTTGTTTAAATCTGTCGGTCATATATATCACTTTGATATTTTACGTATTTTTGTCTATTAATTGGTCAAAGGCTTGCTGTATTGGCTCGAGACGTAGACGAAAGCCAATACACCTGGTGGAGGACCAATAGCTAGGCCAATACAGAAATCACTAATAATATCATTTTTAATTAACTATAATTGGCCAGTACATCTGTTACCGTCATTATTTAACGCAATAAACATAGGATGCGAATTGAATATTTTGTCATAATCATTTCAATACAGGTGAACCGGGCCAATAGCGTATTAGACTTGTTCTGCAAAATATATCATATGGTCAGTTTTACTGCCATCTAAGTAAATATTATAGTAGTTAATTAATAAAATTTAATATAACTTTCGAGTATTTATCAAAAGCCGAAAATCACACTACACCCGAAACAACACTTAACATCAAAATTTACATCAAAGCGAGTAAACATATTGGATATTGAAAACTGGTTTTTTCGTAGAATGTTTTTAGTATGGAAAGAAGTAAGAAAGACAAGGTTCCATGGATCGAGTACAACGGTGAACAAGTAGCAGACACCGAATTTTGTATTGAGTACCTAAATAGACGACTTGGAATTGATTTGGATAAAACGTTTACAGAACGCGAAAAAGGTCAAGCGAGGGCTTTCCAGAAAATGTTAGAAGAAAACACATACTGGTACGTACAGATCTGATTTAATAATTGTATGTCACTATTTCTTGTGACATAATAAGACATAATAATTTGTATTTTGCAACTACCGCTTCAACTATACAAATACGACCTTACGATTTGTAAATAATGACGTCATTCCTGGTACCCTTGTTCCTACATCTAACGATATCTAGTATTCTGTTCTGGTTTACGGCTTGTTGTCGAATATGATATTTGTTTGTGACGTCTGGCTATCACTCGAATACGCGTCGAAAATTTCAAGTAAAAATCGTCTAGAAGTGCACTTTTTCAGGTTTTCCAATAGTATTAAAGGTATTTTCTGGTTGCAGTATAAAAACAATATTCGTACATTGTCAGAAAATATAGTTTTTTTTTACTCGCCGCAAAACAGGCGATAAATACTCGGCAGAGCCACATTCTCGTTTCTACCTGTTTCTAAGGCTCGTACAAATAAACTATATTTTCTGACAATGTACGAATATTGTATATTTTCACGCTGTAATCAAGTATAAGACCTGTATATAATTTTCATGTTTAAATCGGTTTAAAACGACCGATTTTTAAGAGGCTGTGGTTTATCGTGGCTTTACAATAGGTTGACCATTTATGTCGCATTATTTTTATTCTAATAAGAAAATTACGGTATATTCAGTATACTGTTGTACTTAGAGCCAACACTATTTTTGCCATAAACTGGCTGTTCCTTCAATGTAACACACAACATATTTTAACTGATAATTATATCGCATGTCGCGTGTTGCTCACAACATAAATCTTTTTTTACCACGGTTGTAGTCTCAAAACGTTCAAAGCACGTCATATTAGAACTTAATAAATTCTGAAACATTGTCTTACATGAACATAAAATAAATGATTACAAATGTTTTAAAGAATATTGTATACATACATAAGTTTACTGCATATGACAGTGAATAACCAATGGTTATCTTATATGTTATAGGGTACTGGTTTTAGATAGATGGGCATTCAATAAAAAGTATCCGGTTAAGGAAGTGTTTAAAATTCCCATCTATTTGTGGTTTCTTGCGAAACGAAACATAACCAACCGGGCATATGCAGCAGGCATGGGACGTCACACTCAGGAGGAGGTCTATCATATCATGGACCTTGATCTGAAGGCTTTGTCAAACTTCTTAGGTAACTTGTAAACTTGTGAGTTCTACGAAATGACCTCAAGCTAAGGGATTAATACATAACTTTTAACCAATATATCAAAATACTTATAACAGCTAACATCATTAAAATAGTATTACATTGTCAAAGGCCTTAACGTGGTGTTGTGGCTTCATCTCTGCAGAAAAAAAACTTACTAGTGTCACTAAACCGTTCAAATATTTATATATCCCTGTTTTTATAAATATCAGGTAAAATATGGAAAATCTGACGGCGGACAAAAGTGGATAACTGTTGTTGCCGCTAAAAAGCTGTTTGTCTACCCTTTCGAAAATAACCATACTTCTTAGTGGCAGACGAAAGTTGGTCCACATTTGCTCATTTAATTTAATTACTAGTAAATTAGCAAAAATACTGCTTGCCGAACGTTAAACAAACATTTTATCATTCCATCATATATATGTACTTTCTTGTATAACAAAAGATAATTCGTGTAGAAAACTGTGATTGTATTTGTTTTGGTTCTATTGACATTGTCTGGTATATTTTACAATTAGTTACACTTCCCCATGGGCATTTAGCTGAACGAATTTCGATGTTATGTCAAATTCTAAAGATCATTATTCTGTGTAACGGCTCTTTCTTACCTCCGAACTTACTGCAATCGACACGATTGAAGGCGACTTAAACTTATCTCAACCAGATTGTTTTATTGAATTGCTTAAACACCACTTCAGCAATACTTTAGTTATGTTATGATGTCCAGTTTTTTTTATTGAAGTACTCAACCGGTAAAATACCTCATCTTCGCTAAACAAAAATAGGCAATCCATTACGGTGGAATCGAGCAAACCCTTCCCACAATAAAGACTCACAACCTCAATGTTAACAGTAAAGTAATCACGGCCACGATGCCTCTGTCTCAACAAGATCCGGAGGAAGTCAATAGATCATATTTAATGTTCATTATTTTGGTAGAAAAGAATGATCAGCAATCCTCATATTAGCAATTCTACTAGAACAGACGAAACTATTTGAATTAAAAAAGTCGTTGTTATCAGAATATGCGAGCAGTGGGAAAATCTAGGCCTAAACAAATACAACATATACACATTTTAAAGAAGAGGAATAATGAAAGAATCTAATACTTTTTTCTATGGGGTCTGTAGTTAATATTAACAACAATGTAGATTTTAATTTAAACAATATTTTGACAGGTCAAAATAAATTCCTATTAGGAGACACACCCTGCCAGGCAGATTGTGCGGTGTTTGGACAGCTAACGCAGATATATTGGCAGTCATTTGGAACCGAGATGTTAACTATTATCAAAAGTAAGATTTATAATGAACTTGTGTTACCCTTTTGCATAATCGGTTAAGTATACATGATGAAATAAAGGTGTCCGGTAAAAATACACGATCAAGTATAGGTGTACGGTAAGTTACATGATCAGGTATAGGTGTACGGTACGTATACATGGTCAGGTATAGGTGTACAGTAAGTATACACGATCAGGTATAGGTATACGGTAAGTTACATGATCAGGTATAGGTGTACGGTAAGTATACACGATCAGGTATAGGTGTACGGTAAGTATACATGATCAGGTATAGGTGTACAGTAAGTATACATGGTCAGGTAAAGGTGAACGGTAAGTTACATGATCAGGTATTGACGTATGGTAAGTATGCATGGCCAGGTATAGAAGTACGATACGTTACATGATCAGGTATAGGTGTACGGTAAGTATACATGGTCAGGTATAGGTATATGGTAAGTATACATGATCAGGTAATGGTGAACGGTAAGTATGCATGGCCAGGTATAGGTGTACGGTAAGTATACATGATCAGGTATAGGTGTACGGTAAGTTACATGATCAGGTATAGGTGTACGGTAAGTATACATGGTCAGGTATAGGTGAACGGTAAGTATATACGATCAGGTATAGGTGTACGGTAAGTATACACGATCAGGAATAGGTGTACGGTAAGTATACACTATATATATCACGTATAGGTGAACGGTAAGTATATACGATCAGGTAAAGGTATACAGTAAGTATACACGATCAGAAATAGGTGTACGGTAAGTATACATGATTAGGTAAAGGTGAACGGTAAGTATACATGATCAGGTATAGCTGTACGGTAAGTATACACAATAAGGTATAGGTGTACGGTAAGTATACATGATCAGGCATAGGTATATGGTAAGTATACATGATCAGGTAATGGTGAACGGTAAGTATGCATGGCCAGGTATAGGTGTACGGTAAGTATACATGATCAGGTATAGGTGTACGGTAAGTTACATGATCAGGTATAGGTGTACGGTAAGTATACATGGTCAGGTATAGGTGAACGGTAAGTATATACGATCAGGTATAGGTGTACGGTAAGTATACACGATCAGGAATAGGTGTACGGTAAGTATACACTATATATATCACGTATAGGTGAACGGTAAGTATATACGATCAGGTAAAGGTATACAGTAAGTATACACGATCAGAAATAGGTGTACGGTAAGTATACATGATTAGGTAAAGGTGAACGGTAAGTATACATGATCAGGTATAGCTGTACGGTAAGTATACATGATTAGGTAAAGGTGTACGGTAAGTATACATGGTCAGGTATAGATGTACGGTAAGTATACATGATCAGGTATAAGTGTACGGTAAGTATACATGGTCAGGTATAAGTGTACGGTAAGTATACATGGTCAGGTATAGATGTACGGTAAGTATACATGATCAGGTATAAGTGTACGGTAAGTATACATGGTCAGGTATAGGTGTACGGTAAGTATACATGGTCAGGTATAGGTGTACGGTAAGTATACATGGTCAGGTATAGATGTACGGTAAGTATACAAGATCAGGTAAAGTTGTACGGTAAGTATATATGGTCAGGTATAGGTGTACGGTATAGGTGTACACGATCAGGTATAGGTGTATAGTAAGTATACAGGATCAGGTATAGGTATACGTTAAGTATACATGGTCAGGTATAGGTGTTCGGTAAGTATACATGGTCAGGTATAGGTGTACGGTAAGTATACACGATCAGGTATAGGTGTACAGTAAGTATACACGATCAGGTATAGGTGTACGGTGAGTATACACGATCAGAAATAGGTGTGCGTTAAGTATACATGATCAGGTAAAGGTGAACGGTAAGTTTACACGATCAGTTATAGGTGTACGGTAAGTATACATGGTCAGGTATAGGTGTACGGTAAGTATACATGATCAGGTATAAGTGTACGGTAAGTATACACGATCAGGTATAGGTGGTAAGTATACACGATCAGGTATAGGTGTACGGTAAGTATACATGATCAGGTATAAGTGTACGGTAAGTATACACGATCAGGTATAAGTGTACGGTAAGTATACACGATCAGGTATAGGTGTACGGTAAGTATACATGATCAGGTATAGGTGTACGGTAAGAATACATGGTCAGGTATAGATGTACGGTAAGTATACATGGTCAGGTATAGATGTACGGTAAGTATACAAGATCAGGTATAAGTGTACGGTAAGTATACATGGTCAGGTATAGGTGTACGGTAAGTATACATGGTCAGGTATAGATCTACGGTAAGTATACATTGTCAGGTATAGGTGTACGGTAAGTATACATGGTCAGGTATAGATGTACGGTAAGTATACAAGATCAGGTATAGGTGTACGGTAAGTATACATTGTCGGGTATAGGTGTACGGTAAGTATATATGGTCAGGTATAGATGTACGGTAAGTATACATGGTCAGGTATAGGTGTACGGTAAGTATACATGGTCAGGTATAGATGTACGGTAAGTATACAAGATCAGGTAAAGTCTACGGTAAGTATATATGGTCAGGTATAGGTGTACGGTATAGGTGTACACGATCAGGTATAGGTGTATAGTAAGTATACAGGATCAGGTATAGTTATACGATAAGTATACATGATCAGGTATAGCTGTTCGGTAAGTATACACGATCAGGTATAGGTGTACAGTAAGTATACATGGTCAGGTATAAGTGTACGGTAAGTATACATGGTCAGGTATAGGTGTACGGTAAGTATACATGGTCAGGTATAGGTGTACGGTATAGGTGTACACGATCAGGTATAGGTGTACAGTAACTATACACGATCAGGTATAGATGTACGATAAGTATACAAGATCAGGTATAAGTGTACGGTAAGTATACATGGTCAGGTATAGGTGTACGGTAAGTATACAAGATCAGGTATAAGTGTACGGTAAGTATACATGGTCAGGTATAGGTGTACGGTAAGTATACATGGTCAGGTATAGGTGTACGGTAAGTATACAAGATCAGGTATAAGTGTACGGTAAGTATACATGGTCAGGTATATGTGTACGGTAAGTATACATGATCAGATATAGATGTACGGTAAGCATACAAGATCAGGTATAAGTGTACGGTAAGTATACATGGTCAGGTATAGGTGTACGGTAAGTATACAATATCAGGTATAAGTGTACGGTAAGTATACATGGTCAGGTATAGGTGTACGGTAAGTATACATGATCAGGTATAAGTGTACGGTAAGTATACATGGTCAGGTATAGGTGTACGGTAAGTTACATGATCAGGTATAGGTGTACGGTAAGTATACATGGTCAAGTATAGGTGTACGGTAAGTATACATGGTCAGGTATAGGTGTACGGTAAGAATACAAGATCAGGTATAAGTGTACGGTAAGTATACATGGTCAGGTATAGGTGTACGGTAAGTATACAAGATCAGGTATAAGTGTACGGTAAGTATACATGGTCAGGTATAGGTGTACGGTAAGTATACATGGTCAGGTATAGGTGTACGGTAAGTATACATGATCAGGTATAGGTGTACGGTAAGTATACATGGTCAGGTATAGATGTACAGTAAGTATACATGGTCAGGTATAGGTGTACGGTAAGTATACAAGATCAGGTATAAGTGTACGGTAAGTATTCATGGTCAGGTATAGGTGTACGGTAAGTATACATGATCAGGTATAAGTGTACGGTAAGTATACATGGTCAGGTATAGGTGTACGGTAAGTATACAAGATCAGGTATAAGTGTACGGTAAGTATACATTGTCAGGTATAGGTGTACGGTAAGTATACATGGTAGGGTATAGGTGTACGGTAAGTATACATGATCAGGTATAAGTGTACAGTAAGTATACATGATCAGGTATAAGTGTACGGTAAGTATACATGGTCAGGTATAGGTGTACGGTGAGTATACATGATCAGGTATAGGTGTACGGTAAGTATACACGATCGGGTATAGGTGTACGGTACGTTTACACGATCAGGAATATGTGTACGGTAAGTATACAAAGTCAGGAATAGGTTTACTGTAAGTATACAAATTCAGGAATGGGTTTACGGTAAGTATACAAATTCAGGAATATGTGTACGGTAAGTATACAAATTCAGGAATAGGTTTACGGTAAGTATACACGATCAGGTATAGGTGTACGGTTAGCATACACGATCAGGAATAGGTTTACGGTAAGTATACACGATCAGGTATAGGTGTATTGTAAATATACATTATCAGGTATAGGTGTACGTTAAGTATACATGGACAGGTATAGGTTTACGGTATGTATACACGCTCAGGTATAGGTGCATTGTAAATATATATGATCAGGTATAGGTGTACGTTAAGTATACATGGACAGGTATAGGTGTACGGTAAGTATACATGGTCAGGTATAGGTGCACTCGATCAGGTATAAGTGTACGGTAAGTATACACGATCAGGAATAGGTTTACGGTAAGTATACACGATCAGGTATGTGCGTACGGTAAGTATACACGATCAGGTATAGGTGTACGGTAAGTATACACGATCAGGTATACGTATACGGTAAGTATAGACGAACAGGTATAGGTGTACGGTAAGTATACACGATCAGAAATTGGTGTACTGTAAGTATACACGATCAGGTATAAGTGTACGGTAAGTATACACGATCAGGTATAGGTGTACGGTAAGTATACATGGTCAGGTATAAGTGTACGGTAAGTATACACGATCAGGTATAGGTTACGGTAAGTATACATGGTCAGGTATAGGTGTACGGTAAGTATAGAAGATCAGGTATAAGTGTACGGTAAGTATACATGGTCAGGTATAGGTGTACGGTAAGTATACACGATCAGGTATAGGTGTACAGTAAGTATTCACGATCAGGTATAGGTGTACGGTGAGTATACACGATCAAAAATATGTGTACGGTAAGTATACATGATAAGATAAAGGTGAAGGGTAAGTTTACACGATCAGGTATAGGTGTACGGTAAGTATACACGTTCAGGAATAGGTTTACGGTAAGTATACACGATCAGGTATGTGTGTACGGTAAGTATGCACGATCAGGTATAGGTGTACGGTAAGTATACACGATCATGTATACGTATACGGTAAGTATAGACGATCAGGTATAGGTGTGCGGTAAGTATACACGATCAGAAATAGGTCTACTGTAAGTATACACGATCAGGTATAAGTTTACGGTAAGTATACACAATCAGGTATAGGTGTACGGTAAGTATACATGGTCAGGTATAAGAGTACGGTAAGTATACACGATCAGGTATAGGTGTACGGTAAGTATACATGGTCAGGTATAGGTGTACGGTAAGTATACAAGATCAGATATAAGTGTACGGTAAGTATACATGGTCAGGTATAGGTGTACGGTAAGTATACATGGTCAGGTATAGATGTACGGTAAGTATACATGATCAGGTATAAGTGTACGGTAAGTATACATGGTCAGGTATAAGTGTACGGTAAGTATACATGGTCAGGTATAGATGTACGGTAAGTATACATGATCAGGTATAAGTGTACGGTAAGTATACATGGTCATGTATAGGTGTACGGTAAGTATACATGGTCAGGTATAGGTGTACGGTAAGTATACATGGTCAGGTATAGATGTACGGTAAGTATACAAGATCAGGTAAAGTTGTACGGTAAGTATATATGGTCAGGTATAGGTGTACGGTATAGGTGTACACGATCAGGTATAGGTGTATAGTAAGTATACAGGATCAGGTATAGGTATACGTTAAGTATACATGGTCAGGTATAGGTGTTCGGTAAGTATACATGGTCAGGTATAGGTGTACGGTAAGTATACACGATCAGGTATAGGTGTACAGTAAGTATACACGATCAGGTATAGGTGTACGGTGAGTATACACGATCAGAAATAGGTGTGCGTTAAGTATACATGATCAGGTAAAGGTGAACGGTAAGTTTACACGATCAGTTATAGGTGTACGGTAAGTATACATGGTCAGGTATAGGTGTACGGTAAGTATACATGATCAGGTATAAGTGTACGGTAAGTATACAAGATCAGGTATAGGTGTACGGTAAGTATACATGATCAGGTATAGGTGTACGGTAAGAATACATGGTCAGGTATAGATGTACGGTAAGTATACATGATCAGGTATAGGTGTACGGTAAGTATACATGGTCAGGTATAGGTGTACGGTAAGTATACATGGTCAGTTATAGATGTACGGTAAGTATACATGGTCAGGCATAGGTGTACGGTAAGTATACATGGTCAGGTATAGGTGTACGGTAAGTATACATGGTCAGGTATAGATGTACGGTAAGTATACAAGATCAGGTAAAGTCTACGGTAAGTATATATGGTCAGGTATAGGTGTACGGTATAGGTGTACACGATCAGGTATAGGTGTACGGTACGTATACATGGTCAGGTATAGATGTACGGTAAGTATACATGATCAGGTATAGGTGTACGGTACGTATACATGGTCAGGTATAGATGTACGGTAAGTATACATGATCAGGTATAGGTGTACGGTAAGTATACATGGTCAGGTATAGGTGTACGGTAAGTATACATGGTCAGTTATAGATGTACGGTAAGTATACATGGTCAGGTATAGGTGTACGGTAAGTATACATGGTCAGGTATAGGTGTACGGTAAGTATACATGGTCAGGTATAGATGTACGGTAAGTATACAAGATCAGGTAAAGTCTACGGTAAGTATATATGGTCAGGTATAGGTGTACGGTATAGGTGTACACGATCAGGTATAGGTGTATAGTAAGTATACAGGATCAGGTAAAGGTATACGTTAAGTATACATGATCAGGTATTGCTGTTCGGTAAGTATACACTATCAGGTATAGGTGTACAGCAAGTATACACGATCAGGTATAGGTGTACGGTGAATATACACGATCAGAAATAGGTGTGCGGTAAGTATACATGATCAGGTAAAGGTGAACGGTAAGTTTACACGATCAGGTATAGGTGTACGGTAAGTATACATGGTCAGGTATAGGTGTACGGTAAGTATACATGATCAGGTATAAGTGTACGGTAAGTATACATGGTCAGGTATAGGTGTACGGTAAGTATACATGGTCAGGTATAGGTGTACGGTAAGTATACATGGTCAGGTATAGGTGTACGGTATAGGTGTACACGATCAGGTATAGGTGTACAGTAACTATACACGATCAGGTATAGGTCTACAGTAAGTATACACGATCAGGTATAGATGTACGATAAGTATACAAGATCAGGTATAAGTGTACGGTAAGTATACATGGTCAGGTATAGGTGTACGGTAAGTATACAAGATCAGGTATAAGTGTACGGTAAGTATACATGGTCAGGTATAGGTGTACGGTAAGTATACAAGATCAGGTATAAGTGTGAGGTAAGTATTCATGGTCAGGTATAGGTGTACGGTAAGTATACATGATCAGGTATAAGTGTACGGTAAGTATACATTGTCAGGTATAGGTGTACGGTAAGTATACATGGTAGGGTATAGGTGTACGGTAAGTATACATGATCAGGTATAAGTGTACAGTAAGTATACATGATCAGGTATAAGTGTACGGTAAGTATACATGGTCAGGTATAGGTGTACGGTAAGTATACATGGTCAGGTATAGACGTACGGTAAGTATACATGGTCAGGTATAAGTGTACGGTAAGTATACATGGTCAGGTATAGGTGTACGGTAAGTATACAAGATCAGGTATAAGTGTACGGTAAGTATACATGGTCAGGTATAGGTGTACGGTAAGTATACATGGTCAGGTATAGGTGTGCGGTAAGTATACAAGATCAGGTATAAGTGTTTCTGTAAGTATACTTGGTCAGGTATAGGTGTACGGTAAGTATACAAGATCAGGTATAAGTGTACGGTAAGTATACATGGTCAGGTATAGGTGTACGGTAAGTATACACGATCAGGTATAGGTGTACGGTAAGTATACATGGTCAGGTATAGGTGTACGGCAAGTATACATGGTCAGGTATAAGTGTACGGTTAGTATACATGGTCAGGTATAGGTGTACGGTAAGTATACATGATCAGGTATAAGTGTACGGTAAGTATACATGGTCAGGTATAGGTGTACGGTAAGTATACAAGATCAGGTATAAGTGTACGGTAAGTATACATGGTCAGGTATAGATGTACGGTAAGTATATATGGTCAGGTATAGGTGTACGGTAAGTATACAAGATCAGGTATAGGTGTACGGTAAGTATACAAGATCAGGTATAGGTGTACGGTAAGTATACATGGTCAGGTATAGATGTACGGTAAGTATACATGGTCAGGTATAAGTGTACGGTACGTATACATGGTCAGGTATAGATGTACGGTAAGTATACATGGTCAGGTATAGGTGTACGGTAAGTATACATGATCAGGTATAGATGTACGGTAAGTATACATGGTCAGGTATAGGTGTACGGTAAGTATACATGATCAGGTATAAGTGTACGGTAAGTATACACGATCAGAAATAGGTGTACGGTAAGTATACAAGATCAGGTATAAGTGTACGGTAAGTATACAAGATCAGGTATAAGTGTACGGTAAGTATACATGATCAGGTATAGATGTACGGTAAGTATACATGGTCAGGTATAGATGTACGGTAAGTATACATGGTCAGGTATAAGTGTACGGTACGTATACATGGTCAGGTATAGATGTACGGTAAGTATACATGGTCAGGTATAGGTGTACGGTAAGTATACATGATCAGGTATAGATGTACGGTAAGTATACATGGTCAGGTATAGGTGTACGGTAAGTATACATGATCAGGTATAAGTGTACGGTAAGTATACATGGTCAGGTATAGGTGTACGGTAAGTATACAAGATCAGGTATAAGTGTACGGTAAGTATACAAGATCAGGTATAAGTGTACGGTAAGTATACATGATCAGGTATAGATGTACGGTAAGTATACAAGATCAGGTATAAGTGTACGGTAAGTATACATGGTCAGGTATAGGTGTACGGTAAGTATACAAGATCAGGTATAGATGTACGGTAAGTATACATGGTCAGGTATAAGTGTACGGTAAGTATACATGGTCAGGTATAGGTGTACGGTAAGTATACAAGATCAGGTATAAGTGTACGGTAAGTATACATGGTCAGGTATAGGTGTACGGTAAGTATACATGATCAGGTATAAGTGTACGGTAAGTATACATGGTCAGGTATAGGTGTACGGTAAGTATACAAGATCAAGTAAAGTTGTACGGTAAGTATATATGGTCAGGTATAGGTGTACGGTATAGGTGTACACGATCAGGTATAGGTGTACAGTAAGTATACACGATCAGGTTTAGGTGCACTGTAAGTATTCAAGATCAGGTATAGGTGTACGGTAAGTATACAAGATCAGGTAAAATTGTACGGGAAGTATACTTGGTCAGGTAAAGCTGTACGGTAATTGTACACGAATAAGTATCTTCTTCTTATTCCAAACCATTCTTCGACAAACTCTCAAATCGTCATAGAGACGGCTACCACAAAACTCTGAACCGCTTGTTTTTCTTTTATGATAACTTTATTGAATTCTGCAAATGTCTTATTCAATATAATTGGAGAATTAAATTACACGCAATTGATACTCTCCACATATTACCATGAGTATAAGCCGAAGAATGGGTTTAAGTAATGTACCCACTGAACAAATGTGGCATCTAAGCAGTAACTACAGTATCGGATACTTGTTTACATAACTGAATTGGCGTGTCAAGTGCACCCAATGAGACATCACAATTAACAATAAAAATCTCTTCTTGTGTTATATAAATCTTTATTCAGATTTAAGTTCTCAGTACATGGAATAACATTTAACAATACAGATTTGCTACCGCTCACTGGGAGTATTTTCGTATTTTGTGATCGAGTCTTTTTATTTACCGTGACGCGCAATTCTGCTCTCATATTCATCGTGATTCGTGAAAAACATAAACTATATTTCAATTTTTTCTGTAGCCTACCCGTTATTTAATTTCAACTATTCTCTACTTGAACTGATTACTTTAAATACAGTTTTTTCCCTCACACAGTAGTTCTCTGGAATGCCTTGCCCCCAGGCATTGTTGCAGCTCCTACACTGGGCCAGTTTAAAACTCTGATCCAGTCACACCCTTTCAAATTTCATTTTTACTATTCAAACCCCTGTAAATAACCATGTAAATATGTTAAAAGTATTATTTCAGTAAATGTTTAACTGGAACTTTTGTTTTGTTTTTGTTTTTTTTGGTTTTTTTTGTTTTTTTTTTTTTTTCGTTTTCACTTTATTTTTTATTTTTTATTTTTTCAATTCGTTTAACGTTTTGTCTGTTCACGCCGTTGCGTAGTCGTCACTAATGACGGTGCAATGTACTATGTAGATGTAGATGCAGATGTAATTCATTCTTTCAATTAATTCCGACAGGACCTCTCTTTTGTTGGTTATCACTCCAGGACAGTTTTTATGACCAGATGATATAAAATCCATCTTAACTTGGCATGGCGGGATCAACTGATACACTTTTAATATTGACCACGCCCACTTGCCGATCTGCTGTCGATCGCATCAATTGGTTTGATTAATATGAATTTAACATACTTTTCAGGATATAAAAATCTGTGTGATTATTGTGAAAGAATGAAAGAAAAGTTCTGGCCAGACTGGGACAAGTGTACATTAGAAGGAATAAAAAACTCCACAAAATAATGTTCAGCAATTATATGGTGGCTCGAAAAGCGTAATACATCGGAATTTGAAAAAGAAAGCTATTCCCCAAATAGTTTTAAAGACCTTTTCATAGACAATTGCTGTGCAAAGATTAATGTTATGAGAAAAAGGACGCAAATGATTTACTTAAATTATATTTGGAATATTAGACATTATTCTGTATTTAGAAACATTAAATATGTAATTACGTTTTGTGCAAAATGCTATAAATAAGTTAAGAAATCTGGACTAAACGTTTGTCACAGGAACTAGACTCGTACGGTTTAGTCTTGTAAACGCGCACAATCAGTCCTTGATTTATTTTCAAAATAACAGGTGCACAACTTCAATACATGTGCAGTCGTTCTGTGAAGTGTCAGAGATCTGGGTTGAAAACTGTAGGAGGAATTGATTACACAAAATAGGCACCGTCTTCTGCAAATGTTTTGAAAAAATGATTCAGTTCTCGAGTCTGGAAAATTATAATAAATGCCCTCGAACAATTCCATAATAGCAGGTGCACAACTTCAATAAATGTGCACTCTTTCTGGTAAGTTTCAAAGATCTGGTTTGAAAACTGTAGGAAAAGTTGATTACACAAAATAGGTACCGTCTTCTGCAAATGTTTTTAAAAATAACTGTATCAAATCTGGAAAATTCTAAGAAAAACCCTGGAACACTTCCATAATAGCAGGTACACAACTTGAATATATGTGCAATCTTCCTGGGAAGTTTAAGAGATCTGGATTGAAAACTGTAAGAGGACTTGATTACACAAAATAGGCACTGTCTTCTGCAAATGTTCTGAAAAATTAGTACTTTCAAAAGTCTGAAAAATTAGGAAAAAAATTCTGGAACACTTCCATAATAGCAGGTGCATATCTTCAATATATGTGCAATCTTTCTGTGAAGGTTCAGAGTATGGGTTGAAAACTATAGGAGGAGTTGATTACACAAAATGGGTACACTATTTCACGCCCGCCGTCCCGCCCACCCGTTCGCACGACTTCACCATATATTATAACTTCGTGCAGCGAAAAAAAGAGTCAAACAATACAAAATATGCATAAAATGCTTTTAAAAGAGTGCGTTAATTTGCTTACAAAATGACAAGTAAGTATTGACACATTTCACCAGAAAAGAAGTGTAACAAGGATCATAAACAACTACGCGCGACATTGACGATAAATGTAAACAGCCCACTTCGTAAGGTGGTTAGGTTTATGAAAATAGATATGATATAAAGTAAGGTCATGATAAATAACCCAAGGTCAAGTTTTATTTTAAGGATGGATAACATTAATAATAATACTGTTTTGTTGGTGTCAAAAGTTGCAGGAAGTCTTGTTATTGCAACAGTTACTATATATTTTTACCGGAAATTACTAAGAAAACGTCCACTGTAAGTAGTTCTAAAATAGACGAGGGTATATCGTGCTCACGTGATCTTGCCAATAATCAAGACGACTTTTGTAAGCAAAATATCAGACCTTAATAGCCTGTATATTTTAGTGTCGCGAAACGAATTATTTGATTTAACAAAACTTTGTTCGTGTGACAACATTTAAAAGGCATAGTCTAGTTTTCATTATTTATAACAAACTAACATGCAAAAACATATCGTGCAGTGAAAAGGTGTAATACATGCAAAGAATTTGGAACTGCATATACTTTATCAATCAAACAAATGCTATTTCATTAGAATAAAGATTTCCAGAAGTTTTTGCGATACATAAATTAGTATTTAAATTCTTTGTCGTTTATTCATAGAAGAAATATATCAAATGTAAACATTTAAGAAAGTTGTATTATGTATCAGAAATGAATATCTACGTGATCAAGTTATATTTCACGACCTTGGAAGAGGACCATATGCTCCCAGTATGATTCCATTCGGCGTCAAGCTAGAAACATATCTACGTATGGCGCACATTACATACCAGGTATGTATGACTAGAGATCAAAGTGCAGACTGCACCGAAGGAAAGGTTGCTTTGCAAGTATGAAATGAGATTTATGCCTCATGTTTGACAGGCAATAAAACAATCAATGTAAAATAAATCAGGTAAATTTAGAAACATATTAAATATATTTAAAAAAGACTAGAAAAACTTTGCAATCCTCATGATTGATAACCCCAGCTCCCCTATGTCTTGAATGGCAATGGTCAGGGCTTTGCCGTTTAACTCCAGAAATTGTTTTGTTCAAACTGTAAAATATCATGTGCACAATTCCACTATATGAAAAGGGATTCTGCAAATGTTTTATCAAATCCCATTCAGTGGTGCAAGTAGTGGATAAGAGACAGGTATCCCTTACATCAAAGAATGGCAAGTCCATGTTTGCTATTTGAAATCCTAAATATCGTTCAAATAGAACTGAAAAATATCAGGTGCTACAATGGCACTATGTGACAAAGAGTCCATCAAAATTGCATCAAAATCCATTCAGATACTAAGGTACAAAATCCATCGATACAATTGAAGATGTTTCTATAATACTTTTATAAATATATTAATAAATAAGACATGAGAAATTGTTGTTTGCCCATTTCAGACACAAAAATCGCACATGTTATATGGTTGGCATATAACTTAAATTTAAACAATGTGTTAATAGCTTATACTAACAGACACAATCACATGGAGTGCTTTTCTGCTTGCATTTTTAAAAATTAATATTCAATATTGCGATATTGTAACTTTTTATTACGAAAATTCAATAAAAAATCTCCACTGTACATATTCAATACTATGCTTGTTGTTTACATGTTCATGACTTTTGCCACACAATCCGACACTTTTTGTTGTCAAAAAGAGTCTTGCGATGTCTACAAAAGATCGCCAGCTTTCGGGATGTTCTATGGTATTCGCGCCTAAACCGCAAACGACATATTTTTACTAGGCATGCCTTGATTTCTCTATATTTGGAAAGTCGAAAAAAAACTGTACTGTACGTTTATCGATTTTCGCAAGGCGTTTGATACAGCGAACTGGATTATGGCAAAAACTTAAACAATATGGTATAAAGGGAAAGTGTTTCCGAATTATATACAATATGTACGATAACATTAAATTTGGTGTAATGCATAACAATGAAAAATCAGATTTTTTTTTGCGTGTATGAAGGGTGTGCGTCAAGGGGATAATTTATCGCCTTTTTTATTTTCGATTTATTTGAACGATCTAGAAAGATTCCTTCAGCAGTTTAATGCTACTCCACTCAAAATGACGAAGGAAAAAATCCAAAAGACACTACAGTACTATATTGAAATTTTTATTTTACTTTATACTGACGATATGGTCATTTTCTCTGAAACTAAGGAAGGAATGCAAAAAGCTCTTGATATATTTCAAAATTATTGTGAATTATGGAAATTGTCTGTAAATGTCGAAAAAACTAAAGTTATTATTTTCAGTAAAAGAAAATGCCAACAAAAGGATATTTTTACGATGATAGGGTAAGGTTGGAAATTGAAGATTCTATAACATACCTTGGTATAGTTTTTAAATATAATGGAAATTTCTCCGATGCCAGAACAAAACTAGTTGAACAAGCCCGGAAGTCTTTATTTTCAATATACAGAAAAACTCGGAATCAAAATATACCACTAGGATAAAATTATTTGATTCTCTTGTTGAACCAATTTTGTTGTATAGTTCAGAGATCTGGGGTTTCGAAAATCTTCAGTTAATAGAAAAAGTACACCTGCAGTTTTGCAAAAGGATACTTCAGCTGAGATTATCGACCCCAAACTTCATGGTCTATGGGGAACTTGGTAGGTATCCGTTAGATATCAGAGTGAAACTGAGAATGATGTCATTCTGCTGCAAATTACTTCAGAGTGAGAATAAACTCAGTAGCATTCTATATAGACTTATGTTTAATTTAGAAGCAAACAATGAATGCAAGTTTAAATGGACGTCACAAATAAAATCTATTCCCGATAGCGTAAGTCTAGGATATATTTTTGCCAACCAATTCGCTATCGACTTTTGTACTTTGAAACCAGAATTGCTTGAAAGGCTTCGTGACCAGTTTATTCAGAGGTGGTTATCCGGAATGGAAAACTCTTCAAGGGGTAAATTTTACTCTCTCTTTAAAAAAGATTCTGGTTTCGAAAAATATTTAACCCGATTATTCGAGACTGGACGTTTGCATATATCAAAGCTAAGAACTTCAAACTGCAAACTACCAATAGAAACTGGTCGGTGGTATAATATTCCAATAGCCGAAAGAACTTGCAAATTGTGCAGAGATGGAATTGGTGACGAATATCACTACTTCTTTAATTGCATAACGAAATTGTAACTGAACTTAGGCATAAATACATACCAAGGTACTATTACAGGAATCCAAATGTAGGTACTATGCTTTCACTATGTAACGTTTATCTATTAACAAATATATCGTATTTTGTAAAGAAACTCAACTTAATATTGTTATTTTGTATGTCTTTACATCCTTGTCAACTTTTTCATCCTGTTATTTAATTTTTTATATGTATGTTGATATGTGACCTCTTGTAACACATGTTAATGTGTCTGAGTGTACAAATAAAAGTTACAAAGTTAACAACTTACAGTACATTACCAGAAGGTAACACCCGTTCTAATTTAGGTCAAATTTACATTAAAAAAATCAAGTAAAAAACAGCATTTCAAAACTCTGAACAAATGTTTAAAAATAATTGCTGATTTCAAATTGCACCTTTTTAGATCTACAAAAGGAACATAAGCTCGACCATAGGCGCTAAGGACTTTTATTTGTTACTCAAAAAACTTCTGCTTAAACACACTGACTTGATCACATCTTCCTTTGTTTTAAGGAACACATAAAATGAGGAAAAATATATCGTTTTGACTTTCGTTGAATTAAATACTTAAAGCATAAAAATGCAACATTGTCTGAAGCCGGACGGCAAACATACACGGAAAATTAGTTAATTTTTTAAACTTCTGCTTAAACACACTGGCTTGATCACATCTTCCTTTGTTTTAAGGAACACATAAAATGAGGAAAACTATATCGTTTTGACTTTCGTTGAATTAAATACTTAAAGCATAAAAATGCAACATTGTCTGAAGCCGGACGGCAAACATACACGGAAAATTAGTTAATTTTTTTAACTTCTGCTTAAACACGCTGGCTTGATCACATCCTCCTTTGTTTTAAGGAACACATAAAATGAGGAAAAATATATCGTTTTGACTTTCGTTGAATTAAATACATGTACTTAAAGCATAAAAATGCAACATTGTCTGAAGCCGGATGGCAAACATACACGGAAAATTTGTTAATTTTTTTGCGAAGTTAACAAACAACCTCGTGGCTTGTTACAATGGATGGTTACCAATTTCGACTAGTGTAACGAGAAAAATTAATGGTTCAGCATGAATTATAAAATAAATGAAAAGGACAGGAAACAAATTGTGTCAGCTTTTACTATGGAATAATGTAGCGACATGGCGAGTGCAATGTTTACATAGATAACAATAGCATTTTCGATCACCGGTATCGAATAATTCATTTATTATTCTTGTGCCACAAACACCAAAATATCTTTTTCAATATATTTTTATTAGTTAGAAATTTGTATTATTTTATTTACGAAACTTCTACATGCCATTCGCGGTTCGCCATTCTCCCAACCTTAAAAATTTTTATAGATGGAGCCGCTGTGCAAATCTGTACATTGACAAGCACCCACTTTTGTGTTGATTTTCATTTAATTAAAAGAATTAGAATGCAAAACCTTCTGAAACGACGACCACACGATCGCACAAAATAATCATTAAATCACTTCATAATAACGTCGTCAAATATTATACACTGGTGCCACTGTCGGAACTACATTTGTCGGTTCAGTGAACAGCTATCGCGAGAATTGCAAAATATCGCGTTGGTTACCTAAACTAAAAAGTGTAACGGGTGCAAGTCAAATAGGTACTTGGTACTATCCAATTCGAGTCAATGCGGCAACTCTGAAGAGTCAAATCGGCATAAACTTCGCCACCAAAAACGGCATTTGTTATATTATTTACTTCTTACAATGAAATGGTTTAAAAGGCAAATTTTAATGAAATCTTGAAATAATAATTTGAAATAAAATAATTACTAATTATTTATGTTGATTGGAGATTCTTTGAAATTTACAACTGTAGTTATCTGTGATAGTCGCATATATTACTGTTATAATAGACAGCGATAATTAGACATTGAAATTAATTTATATTTGTATAATTATATCGTTTGTTGTTAAAGTAATGACTCTCTTAAGGTGTTATGTCCTTATCTTAATTGATTTTTTAAATTAAGATTGAACGGCCCAAACCCAAGAGGTTTAATGAAAAATTTGAGAAAAATGGAAAATAATAAAAAGGAGATATCATCCCAATAACAATCATTACCCTTTTGACAACATTTTTGTATTTCCAGATGCACCGACTTTTAATACAAAAATAAATAACGTATACTTATCTTTGATAAAAAATTGGAGTTCCCTTCTTCCAATTCATATATAATTTTGTAATGTTATATAACTTGATTACATGGTGACTTTCTTTTATTTCATAGTGCTGGTAGCATTTAATATATTGTTAAATTTGCTTGAATTCTTTAAGGATTTGAAAGAAACATTGTTTTCTTTAAAACGCCTTTTTAACGGAATATTATAATATATTAAGAAAAACAAGTACTATCTTTAAAAAAGATAACCGACGCTGTAAAGATATAAATTGAGTTATGCATTGAATTACGTATCGCCTTTATTGTCATACGAATTCCCCGTTTCAATAGACCAGAAATGTTTGACGGACAATTATTACTACGTGAATGAAATCATGAACCTATAAATTAACACTAGTCCCAGATGAAACGAGTTTGAAATTATTTATTTATACATGTGTGCCCACTTTTATTTACGTGTTTTCGATATTAACAGATTTACCAAGCATATAGTTAACCTAAAATTTATAATGTACATACAACTACATGTACTTTGCTGTACATGTACATGTATTCCAGAAAGTTTATTGCTATTATGTATTGAAACCCAATGCCTAAGATATAGAAATGAAGTTTTTCTGCGAGCACCAAAGCAGTTATACAATAATGTAAACAAATTAAATATTAGAAATTTTTTAATAAAATGTGTATAGTTTACAATTTACTGAATAAGCAAAGTATACTTTACAATTAGAGCCACAACTCTTGTTGCGAGCCCCCGTCCAATTGGTTTTTAACCAATCAAGAAACAGAATTACGAGAGGTGAAGTGTCATGAGGTCAAAGGGTAAAAAGTGAATATAATACCGACTGCGTCGGAAAAATAGTTCTTATAAATACAGGTGCCTAAATTGATTATATCGGGTGCCGAATTGACCATACCAAGTGCTAGGCCGAATTTTACTGCCGTTATTAACCGAAGTTATATTTGTGATTTGTCGGAATAACGGTAGAATTCATTCCTATTGCTCGTAATGTAGCAAATAAATATTCTAATGTCTTCGATCTATTTATACAAAATTCAAACATAACATTCATCTTCTTTACGTTATTAAAGATTTAGACATTGCGAAACTAACGGGAAACGATCTTTATTGAAGAAATTTCTTTTTTCTTCTTTGAAGATGCACGTGGAAAATGCTTTGTTGATCATTTTTCCGTATATTGATAATGTGACCTAATTTTATTATAAACGTGCTAATTTGCATACTTAACAATTCCGTAGTAAGAATCCACTAATTTACATATGTATTACCCAAGATGCAACACGCCATTCAATTTCGGGTTTCTCAATGTTTTTCATGTAGTAAACGTAATTAAAGGGGACACGATGTCAATTAATACACAACGCACAGCGGGTCATTAAAAACGACAATAAATATCATCACGTATCAATAATGATAGATTTTAAACACGAAACCGATAAACACATGGTGACACTGTCGAAAGATATCAAGATCGACCACGTCTGATTTTATATGCAACCTCTTTAGGACATAAAAGTGCCAGGAGTCGGGAGTGATTCACTCCCGCTCTGCTACATTACGAGTAATGGGACTAAATCCGTACCCTCGCCACCCCCCCCCCCCAAGAAAAAAGCGAGGTTACGATTATTCGTTCTAACCAAGTGCCGATTTGACCATACCAGATGCCGATTTGACTAATATTCAGTGTAACGAGTCTGTCTCTCGCGGATGAACATGGAATATTAGATAAGGTTAAATCGTAATATTAGTTATCAGTTATACAGTAAATGAGACATAATACGAAAGGACATGTATATTAAAGTTGTTCAAGATAAATGGGGTGCACCGATTCATGTAACTGATAGATTCCTACAATGTGACCTATATTTTACGAGCGTAACGTTATTATTACACGCCGGTCGAAGTAGTTTCTATGTATTTGAGCGTTAGCAAGGGGGATAGTTTGCTACGCAACCTTCCCAAAAAACCACCTTAGACGCGACAGACATTTTTTTCCATAGATTCTAGATATCATATTAACTTTATACTTGCATGACAGTAAATATATATAAACGCGCGTCTGGCGTAATGAATTTGTCACCTTGGTAATTTTGATTACATCTTGTTGGAATATTTGAGCAAAGCCAAGTAACAGCACGGCACGTCCGGCGGACTGGGAAGCAACTATTTTGGGTTAAGTTGGAAATGAGAAAGTTTAAGATCATATGTTATGACTTGTTTACGTCATTTATTTATAATGGCATTCAATGACTAAGGCCATTCGTTGGTCAGTCTTTGTCTAAATTTTTGACAAGAAACACCGTCATTTGTATCGTTGCATAATCTTCTAGACTTGTATATTATTTTTTTTTGTTTATGCTGTATCGTCATGTTTGTCGATCCGATACTTAATAAGCTTACTGGTTGGTAGACTCTTTAGACTTTTTTATTTAATATTTTGAACTACCTGTATTGTGTTTTTACATGACCCCAGTGGACTTATATTATTCCATCACCAAATGAAAAAATACTTTCAGCATTTAGAGATAAAAGCCATGAGTTTTAAGATGAGTCTTAAGTAGACGAAACGCGCTTCTGGCGTAATAAATTTGTCACCTTGGTAATTTTGATTACATCTTGTTGGAATATTTGAGCAAAGCCAAGTAACAGCACGGCACGTTCCCGGCTGGCGGACTTGGGAAGCAACTATTTTGGGTTGAAATCTTGAAATGTCTGCAGCTATGAATGAAACGGAATCGGGAATTTGTTTGAATATTTTCTTTTAAATGCACTTATTGATTGCAACTTAACCATCATTGGGGGTCATTGAGGTGATATGTAGGTTTGATGACATTGTACTGACGTCCCACTGCTAGATTTGAGTTCAGATTATGACATTAAAAACCATAGACATCCAGCAAGCCTACTTATGTGCATTCACTCTGTTTGCGATAGCTATAGGGCACATGATGCATTATCCTTTATAGCTTTAAGCCTGAAATTCCAACACGATCAGCGATATCAAACTATACCATGTTGTATAAATGTGCAATTATTTTCTGGAACGTGTTATGTTATTGGTACAGTAGTGTTACGGTATAGATGAGAATGGTGGCCGAGTGGTTAAGGCAGTTCGTCTACTATTGATTATGCGGTCTGTCAACACTGAGATTGCGGGTTCGAAACTCACTGCGGGCAGGGTGCGTTCGACTCCAATCTTAATTGACAAGGATTGCAAGTTTTCCTACCGATGGTCGTGGGTTTTCTCTGGGTACTCCGGCTTCCTCCCCCAATAAAAACTGAACGCCATGATATAGCTGAAAAATGACTAAAAGTGGCGTTAAACAACATTCAAACAAACAAAACAATTTAAATTAGAGAAGCCATGTTACTGAGTAAAACATATCTTCTGACTTCTACGACTATAGTACTCCAAAGGCCGATCTGGCATTAAGCTGCTATTTTAACAAGCAAAAACAAGGAATAAGTCGTATTTTTGTACATTGTTCAGTTTACTTTTCACACAGTATGTGCCAGGACGTACTATGAGTACTAAAGGGAAGGTACCGTGGATAGAATACAACGGTGAAGTAGTCGCCGACAGTCAGTTCTGTATTGAGTACCTAAATCATAAACTAGGAATAGATCTTGACAAAAACTTGACCGCAGCAGACAGAGGTGTGGCCAGGGCTTTCCAGAAAATGTTCGAGGAAAACACTTACTGGTAATATTTGTACAATTATAATATCTAACGAAAGTCGGGGGATACAAGTGTATAAAGAATTTCGGATCGTTTGTCCGTTCGTCCTACATCAGGTTTATACCTGTGCGTTGCAGCTTTTTATGAGAATGACTTCAAAATAGTAGTGAAATGAAAAATACATGTATGTGTGAATAATTTAATGCTTACTACTCGTATATCTAAATTATTTTATTTGGATCAAATGGACTAACACCTTTCTAAAATTTAAAATGGCGACTTATAAGTTTAATTTGTTTGTTTGCTTTGTGATCAAAGCCACTTTCAGCAATTGTTTAGCTTTGAAGCCGGAGTACCTGGAGATAACACCCTACCTTAGGTATTGATCACGTGGTCTGTCAACACTGAGATTGCGGGTTCGAGTCTCACTGCAGGCAGGGTGTACTCGACTCCAATCTTAATTGACAAGGATTGCCATGAAAAAGCTGAAAAATTGCTGAAAAGTGGCGTTAAAACACCATTCAAACAAACAAAACTACCTTAGGTATGAAAACTTGTAATTCTTGTCAATTAAGATCAGAGTCGAATACACCCTAAAAGCTGTGAGAGTCGAACCTGCAACCTCAGTGTCGACAGGCACGTTAGCAATAGCATATGTCTATCTACCTTAAAGACTTGGCCACCGAGTCCCCGCTCCCCGCAATTAGTTGGGACTGCATAAAAATTAATGGATGTTTACTCTCTTAGGGAATGTATCATTTAAGTGTATATTAAAAATGTAATTTGTTTATTTTAAATAAATAAATAAATAAATAAATAAATAAATAAATAAATAAATAAATAAATAAATAAATAAATAAATAAATAAATAAATAAATAAATAAATAAATAAATAAATAAATAAATAAATTTTAGGACCGTCGTTCTTGACAGATGGATATTCAATGGTGAATTCAGAGCACTCGAAGCGGTTGGTGGTTCGTGGTTCTTTGGGATTGTATTCAGAGGACACGTGAAGAAGATGGCGCATGCACATGGAATGGGTAGACATACTCCAGAGGAAGTTTACTACATATTAGACAAAGACCTGCAAGCTTTGTCACATTTTATGGGTTAGATTTTGTAAAGCAAAGAAGTTTTCCTAAAACGGAACATTTTGTCATACATTTGATAAACCATGAGGCCAAGGGTCAGGTTTCTGTCTGAATAGTATAGTTAAAAAAAACAATCAAAGAGTTTTAAAGATATGTAAAATGAAGAACCCAGGTGGTTGCTAAATATGTAGATTTAGGTTTTGGAATAAATAAGAGTAGAATATATCGCAATATTGCACACTGGGGGTCGATATACTCTGGGCTAAAACTTGTGCGAGTAAGTAAAAGCATTAATAACTATTTACAAGTTAAGCAGCATCAAATGAGTCCTTGTTGAAAGGCTTAAAAGTCGCATTACCTTATTTAAAAATGTTCTTACGAGCAGGGGGAGTCTAAACTACTATAGACTGTGCCTGCTCATAAGTACATTTATGATAAGGACTACAATTTACGGTCTCTGATTTTTGACTATTTCAACGTTTAATTGGTAAGTGGTTAATGTATGTTATATAAATGCAAGCAATTAGGTAATTTACACGTCACTATATCACAACAGCGATTAACATGATAAAAAACGGAAATGCATGCCCATAACGTCACTATTGTTAGATTCCAATGCACTTGGTTGTGTTTGTCATTTTCTGTTGAATTTCTGATATCCTATTTGAAACGCAACGTAACCATAATGTTGTTTACAGGTGACAAGAAATTCTTACTTGGTGACGAACCCTGTCAAGAAGATTGTGCTATATTTGGAATACTCTCACAACTTGACTGGCATACACATGGAAACGAAGCAAATGTATACATAAACAGTAAGTTTTCTAGTTCGATGTTAAACTAAGTCCCGTGATGGCGGCCGTTGTGACTCTGGCTTAACAACGTAAATATTATCACATAAAATTGTTTGTTTGACACTGCGTCCATTTTTTTTGGGGGGGGGGTGGAAGACGGAGTACCAGGAGAAAAACCCTGACCTTTAGATAAGAAAATAAGAAAACTGGCAATCCTTGTCGAAGGATGATTCTATATTAAATTAAGTACTGTGGCGACAGCCATTTTTGAATTTGTGATTAACTTGTCCAGGAACAACCAATAAATATCCTTCAGTATTAGCCATCTTGGATCCCTAATAAGAACCCAAAAATAATTTGTAGAGCAACATCCAACAAACATTCACATTATATATACCTTCAAACATTTTTGCAATTTTAAATTCCTGATCAGAATTAACAAACAAAAAAAACACACCAACCAAAAAGACTACAATCAATACTGTGACCATATTGATGAACTTTATTTCATTCTTACAGAATACAGAAATCTCTGTGATTACTGTGGCAGAATGAAGGAAAGATTCTGGAAAGATTGGGACGAATGCACTACAAATGGAGGCACACAAAGAGCTATGAAATAAAACAATAGAATTCTAGTGTAATTTCAATTCATTACAATTCAAAAAGATCCAATGTATCAATGATACTAAACTAGATTGTATGGTAGTAGTTCAGTTGAACATTTGTTGCTATTTTGCAGCAGTTGTGTTAGAATTCTCATACTGCAAAATTGTCTTATAAATACAAGGTTTTAGGTCCCCTGTTTGAAGGTTTGTTGGAGGTTTTACATCACACTCAGCAAATTTTCAGCTGTATCATGACATTCAGTGTTTTATTTAAGAAGGAAGTCAGAGTACCGATTTTTTAACTAATACCTTTGACAGGAAAATCATCTATCCTTGTCTTGTTTAGGAGTATTTTGTTTTGAGTAACAAGGATTTTGATACACATGATGTGTGGTAGAAATATTTGTAGATACAATCATGATACCAATTACACAGATCAATCATTATTACTTTAAATTTAAACGTTGCTTACTTCTAGATAACCAGTATTTCTCATTATACAGTAAATTGTGTATATTAATGTAAGAAAACCTTCAGCTCAAGTTATCCAGAAAAATGTGCATGTACATGAGTTGAGCATAGTCTAGTTATTTCAAGGCTAAAAATGAGGCAAAATAATCATAATGCTCTTTTTTAATAAATAATATCAATATATATAAAATAATCAACTTGTAGCATCTAACAAATCTTATACAAAATATATAAACAAATCATAGGTCAATAAATACAGGGGAGACAACTGTACTGGTAAGATGACAAAATATATAATTTAAGCAGATCTATACACACTATAACAGCAATGTCAGTTAATGCTAGGTATAATCCCTCATCAGGGAAAATGTAAGGTTAATATTGAACTGGTTCTTTGAATTAGAACACACTTGTGAATAGTTATTAAACCAGTCATGCCAAGATTCTGACACAAAAGCACCACCTGGTGTTAATTGACACTGCTAACTGTATTTTCAATGCTAATGATTTATCAGAACACACATCAATCTATGAACAAAAGACACTAAGCTTCTAGAGGGAACACATCAATACACAAATCTACTGTGTCAGATTGATTGAACAATACAAATTTTTTTTTCTAAATAGAAATGACAAAGTTATAGACCATTTGTACAAATATTGTTCAACAGATCATAGGATAAACTTAATATAAGTGTACTGACTTGACAAAAAACACATTTATCATACATTTAGCATTGATACAGAAGATTTTGTCCTAAGAAAAAACCAGTTGTGACTTGGTCATATTTTGTCACAGGACCTGGATATGAACATCTAGACCACAATAATTACTTCTAGTGACATCAGTAAACTATTTGTAAACAATATTCATACAATGGCTGAACTGTATGGTGCCACATCAGTAGATACTGACACATTTGTTGATGCAATGACAATCTATGTTTAAAAACAGCTTACATATCATTCCCTCAGCCCATGTAAGGTCTTGGCTCTCGCTGCAACCTTACATGGGAATGCTACTTTTTTGTTTAACTCAAAACAATGTTAATTTATATTTTTTCAAACCTGTAGAAAATTTTTTGTCACATTATGAACATTATATGTAAATTAAAAGTGATGAAAGGACATTTACTGTAAATTCAGAAATTATTAGGACCTCCTAAAAAAAATTTGAGTTCATATTATTGTGATTGACTGAGATAGCAAAAAATGTAATGACAAAGAATTGTCAGTTCTTTGTTAACTGTTTGTCATCTGTAAATAATCACTCTACACCAAACAGAATACACATTTCATTTTCTAAAATGATTTACCTATGCTGAAGATCAGAAAAACTTGTTTTTAATAATGAGATAATTTGTGTGTATATTGAGGTTCAGCGTGGGTACTAAAAGGTTTATTTTTTTACTTCAAACAAAATCAATTTTGTTGTGTAAAATTAATTATCATATTCAAATTAAATGGCTAAGATAGGGCTTTACAGATGGTTTATATATGCACGCTTGGTTGAGTAATTTTGTCAATGGATAAATGAAAGTAGAACGGCAAGGCTTAATTATTGAAATCACAGAAACATCGCATTATTTGCAATAATAAAAACAGCACAAATTTCAGAATTTACAGTATATGACATATCTGATCCCTTACTTGAAGTGATCTGGCAGTATAAATGCAAACAAAAAACATATGGAAAATAACAATTGTCGGTGACAAACAACAAATGCTACCAGTTGTCAAATGTATGGACGGATGTAGTGAGGTTTAATGGTCTGTTATGACCACGTAATGGACGGAATTAAAATGAGTCAAAGTATACCACTAATTAGATCATGTCATCCAAATCACCATCCGATTAGAGCTCTTATATGGTATATAATATTTATCCTAAATGGTTTCCCTTGCAAGATATTTCTACTAAAAACAAGAGAATTAAAACTACATCTATTGATCAAGGACAATAAAGAGAACTAAAATGAACTGTAACATATTTTGTTGTTCATCACCACTAACTCATTAGTTAAATGAAAGTATTAATATGACAAAACCTTCATATTGATACAGTAGATTGTTTTACATGCATTTGTGTAAATCAACTTTATACCAGTATGTTGTCACACTAAATGCTTTTATCATCTAAATGCTGATATTTGTTAATCAAATTTATTGTGAAATAAATTATTTGAATTACAGTACATACACTGTATACTGTCAAAATATTTTTTATTAAACAGTAAATTTTATTCTTCCATCCTGTCTGATTTTAGATATCACAGCTCGCCATGTTTCCATCTTTACTTTTTTCACTTTCATGACTTTATTCATTTCAAAGTGGACCTTTATGCATCTTAACAATTTGTTAGAGGGTAAATGGTAATTAGGTAGTGTATCTTTTATAGTAATTCAAATATCAATTTTAAATTAATTTATTGTAGACCCCAACGAAGCATACAAATTTATGTAAATTTAAATGAATCCTATCAAAATACAGATAATACTGGTATGTTTATTTCATTGCTACCATTTCTATGCCACATATTTCTCTCTATTTTCTGACAATTTTTTAATTTTTCTGGAAATCTTGAAATAGCATAAGGCTATATTGTTTAAGGCACAGAATAAAGTACATTTATAATGGAATGTGACATTTTTGGTCCCTTCTAAAAAAATGTACAGTCTTTACTATCACTAAATATTTAAAAACAATATCCCATTGTGAGATGTTACCTCCCTTCATTGTATGTCAAAGAAAGGGACACAACTCAATAATCACTGACATTCAAATATCTGTACTGTATGAACAATATATTTGTATTAATCTTTAATGATCACTAGTATCACAGTCTGTCACAATCATAACACAATGTTGAGCTGAGTGTTAGATTACTTCCCTTGGTAATTCAGAGAGGGGAGATAATACAATAAAGTTACTTGAATGTTTATATTGAGTTTACTGTGTCACACTCATCATCCAGACTCTGTAACTGTTCCTCAATTAACTGTTGTCGTAGTTCATTGGCTCGTAGCCTTTCTTGTAGGTCATACATGCTATATAGAAATAAAAAACAATTTAATGAATCTGTGATTTTCTGAAAGTGAAATTTTCATTTAGATACTATTTTTGCTTAGTTTGCTATTCAAAAGGCTGATATTATAGCAGGAATTGTTAATACTAAGAAATGTGCCTTGGTGGCAGAGTTGTAAAGATATTCCGTCTACTATTGAACACTAGGTCACTCAACACTGAGGTTGCAGGTTCGAGTCTCTCTGCGGGCAGTGTGTACTCAACTCCAATCTTAATTGACAAGTATTGCCAGTTTTCCAACCGAAATTTGGGGATTTTCTCTAGGTACTCCGGGTTCTTCAACCAATATAAACTTGACGCTGTGATATAGCTGAAAAATTGCTAAAAGTGGTATTTAACACTATTCAAACCAAAAAACATACTAAGAAACTAGTGCTTTTAAAGCTATAAGTGTTGTAATGATCATGTGAACACTTTTGTAATGTACCTCTTCAACATAAAAAACTAGAAACATTTCATTTTAACTTCTTAATATATACACTTTATTCAACTGCTTCTAAACATGTGTAAAGTAGAAAAAAAAGATTGTGGATATTTGCCGAGCAATGATGTATCCAATTGACATGTATGGTTTTAGATATCTAGGTCAATTAAACCTTGTTCCCCAAATGTTTAATATCACAGCGGAAATATATTCTTTTATTCATATTTATTCATCACTTGTTAGGGTTTCTCATTTTTGGTTTATTGTTGAGCTTTTTGGTTTTTTCTTTTTGTATGTTTTAATCTAGATTTTGTCACTGTCCTATGGTTTCCATGTCCATGAGGTCACATGTTGGCCATTAGATTTTCTTACATTTTGTTACTTAGTCAAACACTTGGACAATAACCAAGAAGACTTTATGTTTAGTTGACAGTATATTATACCTTGGGTATCTTTAATAATCAATGGAATTAACCCTGAATTCATGGTTTCAGTAATTTTATATTTTAAATTAAAAATTAAAAGATAAAACAGAATCTCAAAAGAAAAATTTTCTTTATAATCAACAGAACTTTAAAAAAAATAGTTTTATTTATTCGTTATTTCCGTAACATTAACCCCAAAATGTTGTTCTCAAAAAATAGTGAAAATAATCATATATACACAATTACGTTTAAACTTATTTACATGTCACTGTCAACTGCACAATAAAAACCCTAAAGTACAATGACCATGGCATCAAGGATATGTAAGGAGTGTCTTAAAATTATTTCTTCTAAAGTTTATGACAAGACAGACAAATTTTTGAAGTCACCTTGTTGATGAATGTATAAATGTGTAAGAAACACAACAATGCTTGACCAAAATAATAAACACTTACCACTGCTCAGGTGACTGTTGTTCAGATTTGTTGAATACAATTGGGCTAGACTGATATTTGCCTACGGCTGTTTCTGGTTCACTGACATGTTCGCCTGGTAAATGGTCAGATGATCTAGCAGGTTTTTTAGCTTTTCCTGATTTCCCTTGTTTTACAGAATGTTTTGAAGATGCAATTGTATTTTGATTGAAATCAGATTTACCAGTCTTAAAACTCTGAGCACTATAAAATCCCCCTGGATCAGAAAAGTTACTCTTTTCACTAATATTTCTTTCTGGGCGACGTAAACTTTCGTCACTAGAGTCTGGATAAACAATCTGTGGAATATGATCAGTGTTCTGCACTGTGCCATGTCTTTTTCCGTCAAAATCAGAAAAATGATGGCCATTTTCTATCAACTTTTTTTCATTCTGAGAACGGGTAATCTTTCCATCATCTTTTGATGGAATAATGTCTGTGTGACTCCTAACAAATTCTAAACTACCACGAATATTGTCATCTTGTACAAAGTTTGACTCGTTTGACAATCTAGGTTCTATTCCAGAACTCTGATATATAGAATGATTGCCGACAAACGAGTGGTTAAAACTATCCATTGCTCTGTATGAAGCCATACTTCTCTCTAATCCAGATATACGTGCCTGCAGCCTGGCTATTTCAGCATCCTAAAGTTAAAAATATATATCAAATGCAAGGATTTCATTTTACATAATTACTGAAGAATGTTTTATGGTGTATTTTATGTATGTCTTATGGAATTAATGAATCTTTTTATACTTTGATGCATTTTAACAAATTATACATAGGTCTGTTATTGCTCAACATGTTTCCCATGTAGTTTCATAGAAATCTGGCATATTAATTTTTATAGATTTTCTTTTGTAAACCTAGAACAACCAATGTATCAAAGCATTCAACTCCAATATTTTTTAATACATGTCACATGTCTTTTTGGTGGAACAGGTTACAACACCAACCTTCATTGGTTAATTATCAGCTATATAATAGGTTCAAGTGTTATTTGGGGAGGAAACCAAGTATCCTGAGAGTCCATTCCAACCCACTCTTTCTCATATATTTTTTGGGGATAACCCTAAAAGAAAAGACCTCCAAACATACAAATATGGAAGTGCATAGAATTTTTTAATCAGATTATTTTTTATATTGAAAAATCTCAAAATGAAATTAAAGCCCATTTGTTTATCTTATGTTTTAAGAATAAATGCTTAACTTATACCAGTAGTAATGCTACATGGCAAACTGAAAAACTGATACCGACAGTTTAAACAAGTGTGGACACAGAAAAATGCCTCGCCTGCATTCAGCATCAGTAACGAAAATAAATTTCTAATACAAAAACTTTAACGTAGTCGCTGGACTGTGAAATTGAGGTCAAGGTCAGGTGACACCTACCAGACAGTCATGTACTATTTATCAGTAACTTATATAACAAATATTGTCATCCTAACATGCATGGTTACAGGGGAACAGCCGTAACCCAAAAACTTTAACGTAGTCGCTGGACCATGAAATTGAGGTCAAGGTCAGGTGACACCTACCAGACAGTCATGTACTAGTCATCAGCAACCTATATACCAAATATTGTCATCCTACCATGCGTGGTTACAGAGGAACTGTCGTAACCCAAAAACTTTAACGTAGTCGCTGGACCATGAAATTGAGGTCAAGGTCAGGTGACACCTACCAGACAGTCATGTACTAGTCATCAGCAACCTATACACCAAATATTGTCATCCTACCATGCGTAGTTACAGAGGAACTGTCGTAACCCAAACTTTAACGTAGTCTCTGGACCGTGAAATTGAGGTCAAGGTCAGGTGACACCTACCAGACAGTCATGTACTACTCATCAGCAACCTATACACCAAAAATTGTCATCCTACCATGCGTAGTTACAGAGGAACAGTCGTAACCCAAAAACTGTAACGTAGTCGCTGGACCGTGAAATTGAGGTCAAGGTCAGGTGACACCTACCAGACAGTCATGTACTAGTCATCAGCAACCTATACACCAAATATTGTCATCCTACCATGCCTAGTTACAGAGGAACTGTCATAATCCAAAAACTTAAACGTAGTCGCTGGACCGTGAAATTGAGGTCAAGGTCATGTGACAGGTGACTGACTGGCAAGTAAGCTACCTCTGGACCAAATTTGATGGACCTAGGGCTTCGGCTTACAAATATATGAAGCAAGATGTCAAGTGTTTACGCCGCTGCCGCCGGATTCCCATACATATGTCTCGCCTCCAGCGACTTTCGTCGCAGGCGAGACAAAAACTGAAACTCTAAATGCTATAGAAATTTCGGGAGCTATTTCTCTGTAAAAACCACATACAATATTACTTAAAGTTAAGTTTTGTTTTTGTTTTCACATCCATTGATTTCATGTATGCATATAATAGAAACTGTTCTAATCAGACACTTGTAAGTACTTGTAAGCTTAAATTTATCAAAGGCATGTAACAGACTCAACTGTTTATAAACCTTTAAAAGGTTGGGGTCTCTTATCCAGTATCCTGACTTTAACCCAATAAAAATAAAACCTGATTGTAGGAGAAACAAACAACCTTCACAATAAGAGATTCATTTGCAGCATTGACCACTTTCTTCTTGGCCTCCATTTCTTTGTTAATGTCCTCCAGCTGATCCTGAAGCTGTTCGAACTGTTCCTGATAATGAACCTCTAGGTCCTTTATCTGACTTTCTTTTTCTGTTAATTCCCTCTTCAAACTTTCTCTTTCCTTCTTCAAGTCTTTCATGTCATCATGAATATTATCAAGCTGAAATAATACAGTAGTTGTATCACTGATATAATTTATTGTTCACTCTAGAGTTTAATTATGATCTTAACTTTTAGAGAATAGTAATACTAAGTTTCATTATAGCATTCCAGGTTTTAAAATTACTAAGCAAAAAGAATTTGAGACTGACTCACAAACAAATTACTAAGGGTTCTCTACTAATAAATCAGCCAGGTTTTACCTAAAATAATAAATAAATTTAAAAAAAAAAACACAAAACAAATACAAGTTTGAAGGAGAAGAAAAATTTATTTCATACCTATTCTGGGGCTAAATCTGGCATGCATTACAAAAAAACACTCTTCATAGTCTAATATAATATACCAATCAAAATAAAGAAATGAGATTGAATACCTGAAAATTGACCCAGACTAACCATATTAATTATTGGTTATTTGATAAATTCTTTGGAATTCTCACCTCTTCTTGATGCCTGGCTTTAAGCTTGTCAACTTCATCTTTCATCTGGTCGATTTCTGATGATATTTTAGCTTGACTTTGTTTCTCTCTAGCCCTGGCTGCTCCAAGTTCCTCGGCCAGTCTTACTGTATCTGTTTCTCTTGTCTTCAAAATAATTACAAGTCTTAACTAATAAAAACTGACAATTCAAGTTCAAAGGTCATGTATGATAGTTATAAAATTGGACATAAACAATGATGACAATGTTTCAGAATCAGCTTGATTTTAGATATTATGTGAAAGGATCACGTGGCATTTTTAAAAATCATTCCAAAATGCTTCCAAGGATATACCAAACTTTATAATAATACACCTATATTTTCTCAGTATAATTTATGCATGAGGTAGGATTGAAAAGTTGTATAAACCTGTTGTCTGTTTGACAGTTCTTCAAACTCCCTCGTCAGTTTTTCATTTTCTCTGTTGGTCTGGGTTAACTGTCTTCGAGTGGCCATGAACTCTCCATGTTGTTGTTGAAGTTGTTCCCTGTAACAGAAGATTTAAATTTAAGCACCATTTTCTGGACTAAAATATGGACAAAAGGTTAAATTGTTATATACAGTTTAACCTGTCTTAAGCAACCTTTGAAGGGAAATTGCAAAAAAGCAGGGGGTCTTTACACAGAGGTCATGATGTTTGCATACCAGTCAACACATGTTGTCAGCTTGTGAAAGAGTGAATTTTATAACTGTATTGTTTGTTTTATTGAGTAAAAAGTACAATATGATATTTATGTTATAACGAAAGTACAAAACATGCAACATTTATGAGCGATTTGATTTCCGATTGTAGTAACGCAGGTCAACTTTATTTCCCATTCAGTTGTTGTATTTTTCTTTGTACCGGTTTTACTGGTTTCCTTGTGTTTTAACAATAAGCTGTATGAAGTAAGTGCAAGTTGGTTTTAGAACCAGTATACACCTGTTCGTATTGATTATTGCCCTTTGTAAAAACAAAATGGCTGGAACATAACATAAACACGACGTTTTGGGAAACATCACCATTTCCAACACGAATGGCAACAAAATCGAATAACAACACGGACGACTATAGAAATTTACCGGGCAATCCATACTTGGCTTCTAAGATGATAAAAACATTTTTGATCGCTTCAAACTTTAGATTAACGTTTCGAAGAAGCTTGATAATGGTCTACGAGTACGCAGTACAAATCTACTTTTCTTCAGACAGTCGTTTTAGACAGGTTTTCTCTATCAAAACGAACGGAAAACATGGTCGTTAGTCACATAAGACAGGGGGTCGCTATATAAATGTAAAATGAATGGGAAAATGCTGGGGAGGAATAAATACGGTCGCATTACACAGGAAGTCGTTATATGGAGGGGGTCGCTAAGACAGGTTTGACTGTACCCCATAGGCTTATAAGGAAAAATGCAACCATTGTCAGTAAAACAATATCAACCTACAGTCAGACACATGTGTTAAATATCAACCTAGTCAGACATGTCGTAAATGTCAACCTACAGTCAGACATGTGTAAAATATTGACCTATAATCAGACATGTGTTACATGTCAATCTACAGTCAGACATATGTGTTAAATGTCAATCTACAGTCAGACATGTGTTAAATGTCAATCTACAGTCAGACATATGTGTTAAATGTCAAACTACAGTCAGACATATATGTTAAATGTAAAACTATAGTCAGACATGCATTAAATGTCAATCTACAGACATATGTGTTCAATGTCAATCTACAGTGAGACATATGTGTTCAATGTCAATCTACAGTCAGACATATGTGTTGAATGTTAATCTACAGTCAGACAAATATATAGTGGACATTAGCTATGTCCACAACAGACCAATATATAGTGGACAGTAGCTATGTTCACAACAGACCAATATATAGTGGACAGCAGCTATGTCCACAACAAACCAATATATAGTGGACAGTAGCTATGTCAACAACAGACCAATATATAGTGGACAGCAGCTATGACCACAACAGACCAATATATAGTGGACAGTAGCTATGTCCACAACAGACCAATATACAGTGGACATTAGCTATGTCCACAACAGACCAATTTATAGTAGACATTAGCTATGTCCACAACAGACCAATATATAGTGGACAGTAGCTATGTCCACAACAGACCAATATATAGTGGACAGCAGCTATGTCCGCAACAGACCAATATATAGTGGACAGTAGCTATGTCCACAACAGACCACTATATAGTGGACAGTAGCTATGTCCACAACAGACCAATATATAGTGGACAGCAGCTATGTCCACAACAGACCAATATATAGTGGACATTAGCTATGTCCACAACAGACCAATATATAGTGGACAGCAGCTATGTCCACAACAGACCAATATATAGAATGAACAACTAGAACAATGTCATTTATAATACTGATTTATTCATCTTCTAAAAGGTAAATAGTGAAACTGTATTAATAATGACAAAGTTAATTTGTAATTCCTTGGTATAATTCAAACATAAAAGTATGAAAGAGGAAGTGTTGGAAGACATTATGATACTGACCAAGCATGTACATAACAGTTTAACATAAGAGGTATCTGAAAATTGTTGCAGGGATTCAATTCAACTATGACTGCACAAGCATTATGGTCATAGTCTATGTCTATTTTACACAGATACAGGTACATGTATGTCATGATGTAAATTTCAATCTGCCATAAAATGTTACTGCGTATTATCATATAATATTCTAAGGGCATTATGTATATATTTTAGGAAAGAAAAGGCAAGAATAAACTGTATAGTAAAGTCGTCTATGCCTTGCTACAAATGATTCAAGTACAAACTTTACTGGTTATAAAATATATAAAAGCTTGGATTTTAATTGTTTTTTTTTTAAATAAGAAAAAAATCAAACATAAATAAATATCAATCATAGTTCCTCAGTGATCTCTTTGATTGAAGTATCAAACATAAATAAATACCTAGTCAATCGTAGTTCCTGGGTGATCTCCACATTTTCATCTTTAAGCTCATCAATCTGTAACCTTTGTCTTTCTGTTAACTATAGGTTTATATTTATAAAATTTCATTAGAAACAACGATGCAAAAGACATGAGTGGTCAATTTATATTACAGTATAGCATATTTATTCTTCATAATGTTATTTTCTTTTCAGAAAATGATATGTCTTTGAAAAGAAGAATAAGTAACAAAAAATTTCAATCTAAGAGCATTTTCCTGTGATTAAAATTGATTGTGACAAGATTGTTTATATGACCAAGTGGTTTGTAATGTAAGAGCATTACAACAAGCTACATAACAAAATCATTTAATTGATTGATAAACATGAAATACAGCATACAAGAGTATTTGATTGTCTCTATTGGTTAACCTACAGTTACTTTGCAACTTTCAACAATTTTTCAGCTATATCATTGCCTCAAGTTTTAATTGCTAGAAGACACTGGAATATATAGTGAAACCCCCTTCCCTCCTCCTCCAACCTTCTGCAGGAAAACTGGGAATCCTGGACAATTAAAGGTTAGAGGTCAGCAAACCCTGCCCACACTAAGACTTTAATATGCTATCTCAGTGTTGATATGCCTGTGTTTAATAGTAGATGACTATTTAACCACTTATCCACCAAGGTCTGGATCATATGTTGACCTAAATTTCTATAAATAGTTAAGAAAATGGTGGCCCTATTTGTTGGTTCCAAAAATAGCATAAAGTCAAGGTCACATCAATGACAGAAATGTATACTGGCTTTGTGTGGATGGTTGTACCTTTTCCAGTTCGTCTAACTTGGCTGTTTTTGCTTGTAATTCGATCTGTTGTTTCTGAGCAAGAGTGTCTGTCTGATGGTATAGCATCTTAGTCTCCTTTAACTGTGACTGTGTTTCTTGAAGTCTGTCATCCAAGTCAGAAATCTGTATAATATATGTAATTGAAATCAGAGGCAAAATATACAAATTACATGTATAAATGATGGGATAGATATTCAATTGCAGAAATAAATAAGACATAAATAATACATGTAGATTAATGCCAATTGTTCATATATATCATAAAAACCAGTTTTTCTGGTACAGAAATGTGTTTGTTTGTTTGAATGATGTTTAACAACGCATTCAGCAATTTTTCAGCTATATCATGGTGTCCAGTTTTTATTGGGGGAGGAAGCCGGAGTAACCAGAGAGAGCCCCTGACATTCAATAGGAAAACTGGCAATCCTTGTCAATTAAGATTTGAGTTGAGTACACCCTGTCTACAATGAGACTTGAACCCGCAACCTCAGTGTTGACCAACCATGTGATCAATAGTAGACGAACTACCTTAACCACTTGGCCACCGAGGCCCTTAGAGAAATCTGAATTAACCAATGAAAAACAGAAGTGTACATTTGCACATGTATGTATGTGGAAAACCTGGCACTAATTTAGTTTTGGAAGCAAGTACATATTTGGTGACTTATACCAGCCCAATCATATATAAAACACAAAACAAGTATTTTGACAGGTTTCCATCCTGGTCTGACTGACCTGTTTAGTCCTTTCCTGAATCTCTGTTTCATACTTGCGTAGTGTGGTATCAAGTTTGTGTATTCTCTGTTCCATTTCATTATGGTGCTCCTTGATGGTCTGGTCTAACTGGGCAACCTAAAGCATAACATGTATGATAAAACACCTAAGGTAGACAACCCTGATTACTGCTGGACCCTTTGGTGGAACAGTAAGATCATTGATGCTTTACCATACATCCCACAAAAAAAATGAGTAAATTCCTTATTTATATAACTTCATAATACAATAGTTAAAGGCTGGTTTTTATTATAACACGTGAAACTTTTTCAAACATAAGGGTACCGATAATCATATGAAATTTGTGAAACTTTTTCAAACATAAGGGTACAGGTAATCATATGAAATTGTAATCAGTCAAATTATACAATTTTATGAAAGAAGTAGATATGTATCTAAAGACAAAAATGAATCTTAATAGCAGGACAATAAAACTAAAAAATCTACATATCTGACACAGAATGTTGACTACTACTTACTTAGGACATGAAATTCAAATAAGAAATTATAGATTTTTTTTACAATTGTTAAATATAACAATAAATGCAAAATAAAAAGATAAAAAAACAAAACAAAATCAATAACTGGCTCACTCACAGCAGAACACACAATACAATGTAAATAGTAATTTCCATATTTCGAGTTGATTCCATGTTCCTGTGCAACAAATTTGAATGTGTACAGTGTTCGATCTCTGTATTTAATGGTATCTAAGAAACTACAAATATGCAGTCAAACTTAAATATGGTATTTGCTTTATTGTTTGTTTGAGTTTATATACAGTTAACAGCAATTTTACAGTATAATGTTATAAAAGAGGAAGCCAGAGTTACATATGATTGATTGATTTTTAATTAATGTCCAGCAAGCCTATTTTAGCTATATTCACACCAAGGAATTGATGAGGAACCCCACCTTTGTCAAGAAAACTGGTAATCATTTGAATCGGATCCAATCAGTCTTGCCAAAGGTGATGATTATATTTGAGCAAAATATCTATAGAAGCAAATTATATATAATTTAAATGGAGGAAAATGTTTTTTTAACATCTGGACATAATGAAATGATCCGACTCAGACCACTGTGGCAAAATCCGCTGTTTTGCTTATAGAGAACTCTGGGACGTCCCATGCAAAAAAAAAAAAAAAAACAAAAAAAAACGGATCCTGGTTCCAGGCAAAACACAGTCGGTTGAAACCTGACCTGTAACAAAACTCTTATCCAACAATTAATTAGGATTCCTAATGTATATATCTATACATACAGTGTAACAACCATTTAAAAAAAAATTACCAAAATTACCATCTTTAAGGCATGGTCAGATCTTACTGCCCTGTTGTGATACAGGTGTGCACAGGGTTTATTGACAAAATTCATATTTAATTCATTTTCATAACTTCAAGGCTTTACCTGTCACCATATTAAACTACATAAAAGTTTAGAGGATAATGTATGCTTGTAAGGAATAGGAGATAAGGGGCTTTATATTAAAACATGGGTTTATAAACACCTCTAGCCTCTAATTTGAACCCATTTTTACCTCCTCATATCTATCATGTTCTAGCTGTAAGTAAACCGGTATCTTGTTAAAATGATTGACACAGAACTAAACCAGATTCCTGTTAAATTATACAAAGGTCTGAAGATGATTGGTTACAGACAGAAACATTCAGAATTCAGGTAATTCTGACAAAACTGGTTAGGTCACACACGTTTATACTTAGTATACAGAAAAGGACTATTTCATCAATGTAAGAATTCTGAAGTAATGCATATATGATCTGTTATATACCAAATATTGTCATCCTACCATGCATGGTTACAGAGAATCAGCCCTAATAGAAAAACTTTAACAGAAATTAAGGTGATAGGTGACTGACTGGCAAGTACTCATCATAAGCTTCTACTGGACCTTTTTTGGGGGGACCTAGGGCTTAAGCTTACAAAGATACGCTGCCAACAGATTACCATTTATAGGTCTCACCTCTGGCGATAGGTGAGACAAAAACAAAGATATCTCTCTGAAATATTCCAATCAATATTTAACAAATAAAATTAAAAAGATCTACCGTATTTTGTTGTGTATTGTCCGCACCCCTTTCTTGCATCTAAATGTTTCATAAAATATACTGCCTGAAAAATCGCACGTTAATTATCAAAACCATGAATCAGTTTACCGGTTGCTTTAAAAGTTTGTCTGCTAAATTTTAATTATCGTATACAATGTATTTTTTGTAGTATTTAATGACAGATAGCAAAGAATCTGTAAAATAATGGCAATAAATGATTGCTTCATGATTAAAAGTTAATAGATATATCCCGAGGATGATTGTAGAAATAATTAATACTAATCTTTCTGATCATAGGCGTGCCCAAGCGCAGTTATAAAGAAATGAATTATCTTCAAACGATTTGATATAAATGTTTAAATAAATAACACCCAAGCTACGCTTGTTTAATGAAACCCTTTACTGTTTACTCAAAATTAATGAAATGATATAAATTAATGCAACTTTGAGTGGTAAATCATACCTCCGAATTTTCATTGCGAAGATGGGTAAAATACGTCAGTCGTTCACGGCGAAGGAAAAAGTTAAAGTTATTTCCTATGCAGAAGCTCATGGTAATCGTGCCGCAGGTAGAGAATACAGCATTGACGAGTAAAATGTCCGTAAATGGAGAAAACAAAAAGACCGCTTACTCGTATTGCCACGTAATAAAATGGCAGATAGAAGGAGTGCAGCACACTACCCAGCCATTGAGTCAGCTCTTCTTCCTTGGGTTGAAGACCGTAGAAAACAGGGGGTTGCTGTTCAACAGCAGAAGTTAGACTAAAAGCCTTAAACCTGGCTAAAAATATAGAAGGTTCAAAGCAATTAGCAGCTTCAGTTCATGGGTCTATGCTTTTCTCCGTTGACACGATTCATCAATTTCGAAGGAGAACTCACATCGCTCAAAAATTACCAGAAGACTTCGAGGACAAATTGACTAAATTCCAGAAATTTATAATACAGTCCAGAAAAACACACCATTATGCTTTCTCTCAGATAGGAAACGCTGATCAGACCCCTTTAACATTTGATTTACCAGCGGATACCACCATTGCACATAAAGATTCTAAATCAGTTAGCATAAAGACAACTGGAAATGAAAAAAAACAGATTCACTGTCATGCTTTCATGTACAGCAGATGGTGGAAAACCTTATGTTGTTTTTAAAAGAAAAACCATGCCCAAGCTGAACTTTCCACCTGGAATTGTAGTGAAAGTGCACCCAAACGGGTGGTTTGATGACAATATTATGAGAGACTGGATAACAAGGATATGGGGCAGACAACCAGGTGCTAACCTTTCACGCAGTCTGCTGGTGTTGGATGCATTTCGGTGCCATCGGTCAGAAACCGCTAAACAGATTCTTCAATCTGAACACCGTAGAGATCTGGCCATAATTCCAGGTGGCATGACCAGCATGCTCCAACCCCTAGATGTCAGCATCAACAAGCCTATGAAGGTGTTGCTGCGTCAAAAGTGGAACACTTGGATATCCGGGGAGGACCATTCTTTTACCAACAGTGGAAGAATGAGAAAACCAGAACTTCCCACCATTTGTTCCTGGATTGTGGAGGCATGGCAAGAACTGGATCCAGATAATTGTGTGTGCCTTCCAAAAGTGTACCATTTCAAATGCTATGAACGGAAGCAAAGATGACATTGTATGGGAGGATAAAGACACCCAAACAACATCTCCCAACGTAGAAGACACCGAAGATGATATCTATTACAACGACGAAGAAAAAGAAGAAAACATGCCACTTTCTGAGTTGAGGGAAATGTATCAGTTGTTCAGAGAGGAAGACGATGAGTCCAATTTTGAAGGATTTTAAGAAGTTATGACACTGCTTTATATGTCTGAACTATTGATGTTTATTATTGTTAATTTATCTTCTCTGTTAATACAATGAATGTTAATGTTTGCTTTATTTATTATGCTACGAAATAAATAATAGTGCAATGTCATATTTTGTGTATTTTTTTTCGATTCCAGTTGTTCGTTATTAATTGTCGTAAACAAATACCCTTTAAACATAAATGAACATGTGTTAACCTTAGACAATGAACAAAGACAAAGAAACACAAAGGATCATGTATTTTATTTTAATCCCTTAATAATTGCAATCAAAACATCATTAATCAACGACTTTACCTTCACTAGAAATAACTGTGCCATTTGCATTTATACCTGTACAGGTAATTTACAGATTGTTTTCGTACTAACTTCAATAATTTACTATCAATATAATAAATACACAATGAAACTTTGACAAAATAATATCCATACATGTTACAATTATAATTCTTCGTATCATTAAAGTGATTACGAAAATACAGCTGTAACATCGACCACGATTGACAACATTCAACCAGTTGAGAAAAAAACCCTTCTTAACCTGTATTTATGTATAATCCGCATCCTTACAGCTCAAAATGGGATAAAAGAAAAAGACAGCGGACAATACATAACAAAATACGGTATTATTATTATCAGTTGTTTGAAATATTAACAATTAACTTTATTATAAATCCACTTTGTTAAATGGTGTTCTAGGGTTGCCTTTATCTATTTAGACTTCTTATACGAGTAAAAGAACCAGTGGATACCTGTGGGCTCCAATCTTACATGCTTTACCTGAGACACCCTCTGTTGAAGTTCCAGCTGTCTCTCATCTAAGGCCTCCGACAGCTCTGATACTGCATGCTTCTTTTCATTTAATTCTTCCTGTGTTTTCCTGTAATACATTAAAAGCTTTTTACTGTATTGAATTTATATTAAGTATGTATGTTACACAATTAGTGCCAGGTCACTGTTTTGAGGTGCAGGTCAATCTAAATATCATTTTTTTTCTTTAGAATTTCCATAAAACAGCTCATTTATAACTTATAAAAGAATTTCAATAATTACATTTAAAATCAATTTCATGTCTAACGTAACCTTTATGTTTTTATCAACTACTGATAATATGTTTTGGTGACACTCCAGAGCAAAATGCAGTGAGGCCTGTCACTCTACTTTTTGAAGCACTTATCTTTAAATCAACATAAATATACAGACCACCCCTTCTTTGTGATGAAAGGTCACATAGACAGGTCTGACTGTCAGTCCATGCTCTGTCTTTGTTTGTGGAAAAGCATCAAGTACCAATTTTACCATCACAGTTTGAGTTAACTTAGGATAAAACCCACAATACTGGGCACTCTGCACCAGAACACATTTATCTCCTTTGATATTCATCACTAACCTCAAGGTGTCTTTCAAGTCTTCAATCATCTCCTCCTTAGCTTTACATTCATACAGGACTTTCTGTAACTGTTTACTGGTATCATCAGCCTGGCTCTGAATCTGACTTTGTTGTACCTAATTATAACAAGACGGTTGCTCAAGGAATGTCAAATAATCCTCAAATCCCACCACAAACAACAAAGTTACAGGGTAGATAGGAATTGCTCAAAAGTCAGTGATCTTGACCTTTAAACTAGCAATAGAAATGTTGCCCAAGACAGGTCTTGTTGGTATTATGATCACTTATGAAATATTATTTTACTGATTGATTGACTGTTGTTTAACATTATTTCAGCTATATATAGGATGAAGGTACCTTGACAGACAGCAAAGTTATGAGCTAACCTACGAACCATGAATTTATTAATCCCATGAAATGTCTTTCTTCAACAATGAAAACTGATACCAATATAAATAAATTAATCAAGTGTGGACTGTGATTAATCCACAGTATAATGAATTATTTGTTTACATCCATTCTGAACATTGAAAAAGAAAAACATTAATTAAAAATAATTGACTGCTGAATTTTGTAAGTATCAAATTCTTGCTGCAACATTATCAAACATCATCTTAAGCAAATACCAACCATGAATTTACTTTCATAAAAGTTTGCACCATATCAATATTAAGGACTTCTAAATCTACGTTTCTGTTTAATGTCAATAATACATGATTTCATGTTACATACACTAAAATGTTACTTGACTCTTACCTGTAACCTTTTGACCTCACTGTCAAGTTCAGCTACCAGCTGTGTCTGTTGGTCCATGTCTTGTTCTCTCTGTTGAATCTGATCTTCATAGTCTACCACTACAACAACAAGGCAATTTCAATACAGAATGTTTCTGTACATTTTGTTTTTATTATCTGTTGTGAAGATGGTTCATGTAATGTGGTTTGATCATTTCATATACTCTTGCTGCTGTTAAATTGAAAAATCATTTGTGTTAGAAGAAATTTATTACACCAGGTTTTTAGAAATGCATGAACAATCCAGGCCACTTGTTATATCCATCAAATAAACATGTTTGTTTGTTTGAATGAGGTGTGATGCAAGCCATTTTCAGCATTTTTTCAACTATATCCTGGTGCCCTGTTTTCATTGAGGGTGGCCTACCCAGTAAAAACCCCTTACACTCAGCAGGAAAACTGACAATCCTGATGGATTATAGTCCAGCACAATCTGCCCACAGTCAGGTTTAAGCTAGACACCTCAGTGGTGGCACTTTTAATAAGAATATGTAACAACATTCAAAAGTACAAAACATAAATCCAATGAATTTTTTAATTAATATCTTATGGTTAAAGTTGTAGAAATATGAAGATTGTTGCATGTTGTGTAAATGTGCATTCTGGGTTTTAGTAATATATACCCATTTCTATTTTCTGTTCCAGCTGTACCCTCAGGTCTCTCATGTCTTTCTCTAGTTTTGTGATCCTGCTGGATTTTTTATCCCCAGACTCCTGTTCCTCCTGTAGCTGTTGTTCTAACATGTTTATTTCAGAATTCATGTGTCCTTTCTCCTCCTCCAGATCCCTTCAATGGAAAACACATTTATTTTTAAAAATGGCAGCCGATGATAACGAGAATCCCAGAGCTAAAAAACCATACATTTTTTTTATTTTATAAATATTTTTTTCATGCTGAGAGATGAAATGAACTGTTTCTATTGTGCGAGATTTTGCCTGTTATAAAAAAAGTTGTATGCAATAAACATTATACACTTCTAAGATGGAAACAAGATACCTGTGAGCTACTGATCACTCAGTATACCCCTGCTATTCACATTGAATTGACTTAGTCGGTAAACAGGAAGTAGATATGAGACAGACTTGAAATCGGTATTCGCAATATAGGAAGACATGTTAAGGTCACATATAAAATTTCATGTTGTTTTGATAAGTAGTTGCTGAGAAAATGGTTACAAAAGTTATGTTGCTGACAGAAGGACAGACAGACGAAAGGAGGTAAACCAGTATACCCCCACTTCTTCCAAGCAGAGGTATAATCAAGAACACAACATTACCTGTGGCATAAAATCTTACATCAAGCTGTTAAATCGTGATCTTTTATGTGATCATCAGGCAGTAACATTTTTATGACCAATAGAAAACACATTGACTATTTTAAGGAACCGTATATTCAGGTACATAGACTGTACAAACCTTAGTGTGTCTGTCAGTTTAGTAATAGTGTTGGTTCTTTCTTCCAAGTCAACACAAGCCTGGCTCAGTTTTCGCTCCAGCGACTGTAGCTCAGCCATAAACTGAGCTTTCTCTGTCAGGGTCTGATGTTCTAATTTTGATACCTTGAACATAAAGAAATAATCTTACAGTAATTTTTCTGGTTTGATTGGCTTGGGTCTAGATTATAAAATGTTCATCCATTATGTCACTCAAGATTTATAGTGACAGTTCCTCACTTGTTACTGAAAAGTTCAAATTTTCATTTTCCACATATATAAATCTCCCCCTTGATATATACACCACACACACTTATCATCATAATTAAGCCTAGTCCAAAATTGGGCAATAAAACAAGAATGCAATAAAAACTCAGTAAGGACACATCAAATGACATCTCCATCTGTGACAACTGATTCTGATGATGAGTCTAGTTGAGTGTAAAATAAATGAAACTAAAGGTCCATAAATATAATGTAACTTCAATTCATAATATGTACTACAAGTATTTCCCTTAAAAAGTCTACCAAAAATGTTAACGAGTAGAAGGGTTGCTTATTTTATAACTCTGTTTTGATAACAACCCATTATATATTCATGTTTGTATAAATCGTATAGTTTACCTGTTGCTGTACCTCTGATTGGCTGTCCCCTAATTCTGTTATAGGACATGTACTCTGTACCTTACCTGTTGCTGTAACTCTGATTGGCTGTCCTCTAATTCTGTTATAGGACATGTACTCTGTACCTTACCTGTTGCTGTAACTCTGATTGGCTATCCTCTAATTCTGTTATAGGACATGTACTCTGTACCTTACCTGTTGCTGTAACTCTGATTGGCTATCCTCTAATTCTGTTATAGGACATGTACTCTGTACCTTACCTGTTGCTGTAACTCTGATTGGCTGTCCTCTAATTCTGTTATAGGACATGTACTCTGTACCTTACCTGTTGCTGTAACTCTGATTGGCTATCCTCTAATTCTGTTATAGGACATGTACTCTGTACCTTACCTGTTGCTGTAAATCTGATTGGCTGTCCTCTAATTCTGTTATAGGACATGTACTCTGTACCTTACCTGTTGTTGTAACTCTGATTGGCTGTCCTCTAATTCTGTTATAGGACATGTACTCTGTACCTTACCTGTTGCTGTACCTCTGATTGGCTGTCCTCTAATTCTGTTATTCGACATGTACTCTGTACCTTACCTGTTGTTGTAACTCTGATTGACTGTCCTCTAATTCTGTTATAGGACATGTACTCTGTACCTTACCTGTTGCTGTAAATCTGATTGGCTGTCCTCTAATTCTGTTATAGGACATGTACTCTGTACCTTACCTGTTGTTGTAACTCTGATTGGCTGTCCTCTAATTCTGTTATAGGACATGTACTCTGTACCTTACCTGTTGCTGTAACTCTGATTAGCTGTCCTCTAATTCTGTTATTCGACATGTACTCTGTACCTTACCTGTTGTTGTAACTCTGATTGGCTGTCCTCTAATTCTGTTATAGGACATGTACTCTGTACCTTACCTGTTGCTGTAACTCTGATTAGCTGTCCTCTAATTCTGTTATTCGACATGTACTCTGTACCTTACCTGTTGTTGTAACTCTGATTGGCTGTCCTCTAATTCTGTTATAGGACATGTACTCTGTACCTTACCTGTTGCTGTAACTCTGATTGGCTGTCCTCTAATTCTGTTATTCGACATGTACTCTGTTGTAACATGGTTTGATGTTCATACAAGGTCTTTTCAAAGTCAAGGTTTTCTTTGTGTTTCTCTTCATGAAGTTTCCTGGCATGTTTTAACTGTCTTTCCATTTCTCTTACCTTAAATACAATACAGAATGATTTATATGAATACTGCAGTCAGACAGGTATACTTGTACAAGAAAATTCTTTTAAAAATATGTTTCAAAATAGAAGAAGCAGATTTGTAAGGAAGAAGAAAAACTAGCAAAAGTGATGACACACAAGTCCAAAACTAACAGGCCAGTAATAGAAGGGTGAGGAGCTAATGGAATAGTGTATATTGGTTTTTTTCACAAAGTGTATAATTATTGCTGCAAATTCTCCTGAAATTAATCCTATTTGTTTATTGTTCATTTACAACTTACAAAAGACTGTCTACAATTTAACAATTGTGCTGATATTGTGTGGTTAATGTTTGATAACACCATGCTTATTTGTACAAACCCTTTCTTCTTTGTAGTTAAGTTCCCTTTCAAATCTTTCTTTGGAGTCCTCCAGGGCTTCAATATAAGATTTGATTTCCTCACGGCAGACCAGTAGTGCTGTCTCCATCTGTTTTATTTGTGACGTGGCTTCTGCTTGTTGTATGTCTAACTGTGAAAGTGCATCACGGTTTTGTTTAGATTTAATATTCAATTCCTGTAAATAAAGTTTCATAACTTAATATCATAAATGTGAAATGTCAAGAAATTAAATAATATATAATATAAGGGATTTTCCCTTTAGTTACAGTCAATTGAGAAATTGATTAATATTGTTGCATGATTTAATCTGAAATAATATTGATTTGCAGTGAAAATTTATTATTTTGTTTGTTTTTAGTACCGTAAAAAGCAGCATTAAGTCTGAAAATTGCGGAAAAATTGTTATATTGCATGTACAATCCATATGTACAAGTTTTCACAAAACGTCCTCAAGATGAATGCAGAGACCTACTTAGCAGTGCTTTTAAAAATTTTTTAACTGGAATATTTTAATTTATTCATTCTTGAAATATTATTTATGTTTATACTTTAATATTTATGACAACAATCAACAGGTCGAAAAACTTTATCGAGGCTGTAGTTACACATAATCCGCACCATTCCTTTCCAAATAAGATTAAAAGAAAAAGAGGACAATAACCGCCTTTATGGTATTTTGTTCTATTTTCTGTGAGTTTTTTTCTTAAAAGTATGATAACAAAACCAATTCAATCACATTTAAATTCAGGATGTATGTGCTAAACATAAAATGAGCATACCTCTCTGGTTGTCTTAAATGATTGTTCTAATGTGTGTACATGTGATGTCGCATGTTCCAAGTCTCTCTTCAGCTGTGTGATTTCTCGTTCTCTTCCCTTCAACTCACTTGTTTTCTTGTCGACATCATTCTGTAGCTGTAATATAAGTCATGTGTATTTGGACGTAGTCAGTAATCTATGCTACCTGTACAGACTATATATTTGGTCCTTGTTACCTGTACAAATTGGGTCAGAAGGCCCCAGTATTTACATGTATATGGAGTTCAGTCAGAAGTTACCTGTATAAACTACATGTATCATACTGTGGTTTGTTTGTTTGCAGGACTGAGGTTTTATGCCATTTCAGTAAATTTTTAACTTTTTTTTGGAAAGAAAGCCCAAGTATACACATTTGTCAGGAAAACTTGCAATCCTTGTCAAATAATTCACTAGTCCCACTGGTAAAAATGTATGAAAGCCTACATCAAACATCAAATCCTACCAGTTATTGTCCAGTTCATGGATTTACGAAAACTAGTATAAAGGCAAGAAAATACAACTAACGAAAAGGAAACAGTATTAAGTTTTTGATTGACTTCTTGATTGATGTATGTGTAATGTGTTTTAAGAGACTGATTAATAAAAGCTAACAAAGCCTATTTCCGAATCCTCCCATAATATATTGTTTGTATATGTTGTACTTAAATGTGAATATACAAATAAAATATGTTTATACTAATGTCCAAATTAAGGGGTTTGTAACATAAATGTCCCTGTCATTCTGTTGCATTTCTGTCACTCAAAATGCTTAATTGCAGTCATACTTACAATATCAATCTGTTGCTCATACTCCTTAAACTGTTCCCGCTGTAATTGTTGATTCTGATCAGTAGCAGCTCTAGTTTGTTGTAAAGCCTGGTTTTTCTCATGTAACTCTTTCTGGTATCTGTTGACCTCATCTTCCTTCATGATGATTTCCTCCTCCAACTGTTTCATACGAGCAACAGCTGAAGAAAACTCTGTCATTTTCTGATCAAGTTGCTGTTCTAAACTTGATATCTGAGATGTTTTTCTTCTTGACTGAAAAAAAATTGACATACTTAAATTTCGACACACAAACTCATGTTTTGTGTTCTTGTCTAGACATAATAACCAAAGTCACTGTGGAGGTAAGTCAATCACATCTGGTCAAGCACACCCTTTTTGTAATCATACAAAGTAAATGGGGTGGTAAGTGAATCACATCTGGTCAGGCACCCTTTTTGTAATCATACAAAGTCAATGGGGGAGGTAAGTGAATCACATCTGGGCAAGCACACCCTTTTTGTAATCATACAAAGTCAATGGGGAGGTAAGTGAATCACATCCAGTCAAGTTGCACCCTTTTTGTCATTGGGGAGGTAAGTGAATCACATCTGGTCAAGTGCACCTTTTTTGTAATCATACAAAGTCAATGGGGGAGGTAAGTGAATCACATCCAGTCAAGTGCACCTTTTTGTAATCGTACAAAGTCAATGGGGAGGTAAGTGAATCACATCCAGTCAAGTGCACCCTTTTTGTCAATGGGGAGGTAAGTGAATCACATCTGGTCAAGCACACCTTTTTTGTAATCATACAAAGCAGGACACATACTACAATCTGGCATTGAATTATGTTAAAAAAAATGTTAGACCCACAATCTGCATACTACTATCAACAGGGGCTCAGAAACAGATAGATAACTATGTCACTCCAGTTAAATGGCAAGTAGTTTCATTACAATAACAAAACAAAAGCCATTCACTTTTAATTGTTAATATGGTAACATACCTCTCTTTCAATGCTTGTTATTTCTATACATTTCTGATTGATTTGTTCCTGGAGTTCAATTAGTTGTGTGTTACGTTGATTGATTCTGGTCTCTAATGATGCATTCTGGGATTCCTTGTCAGCAAGATCCCTCTTGACTTCAGATAACTGACTTATCAGCTTGGTTTTGTCTACTTCTAGAAGGCTAATAGCTGTTTCCATTTCTTGTGCTTTACTGAGTCCTGTAACAAACATTAGGAAAATCATGTATATTTACAAATGTCATATTGTTTGTGTTATATTTTATGCAGTACAGAAGTGAAATTGTGATTTTCCACTAAGATATTTAAAATTCCTTCTCTTATAAGACATCTCAGAGGCATTGCTCTGAATATGCTTGCATGCCATGGCATTTGGAAGTGGTATTTGGAAAATGTGTGCATTTAAACATGGACATTACCCACAAAGCAGCCAAACACATTTCCATACTTGACTGGAACCTTATGTAACAAGTGTGGACTGTGAGCATGTTCACAAAGGGATACACCCCCCCACCCCCCCACTTTGCTTTCAAGTCTAATTATCTACCCTTAATGATATCCGAGGTCACTAAAAATTCTTCATGCACATCTACATATAATGTACTTCCTTTATGCTAAGTCTTATTAAATTTCATCAAGCGGTTTAGAAGGAGTTGCGCTTACAAGGGATGTAGATAGACAGACAGACAGTCGAACAGACAGACAGGGTGATTCCTATACACATGTATATCCCCAAACAAGTATACAAATCCATGATTATTTTAAGGCACATAAAAAGTATCAGGAAATGCACATAATGCCAGACCCCCTGCTAGCTAGGCAATCACCATACCAACCATTTCTTCAAATTGTGCATGCAATCTATTTAGGGTTAGCCACAACCTTGCTTCTGCAATAATGAATGGTTTAATGGCAATGCCCAGGAAATTTTCCGCAGTCATGCCAGACATTTTACTGGTCATCCTATAAAAGTACAAAGTACTTTAATAAAGGCAGCTAAGTAAGGTTAAGCATTCATACTAACTTTTTATTGTGTTTGCTTAAGCTGGGATATGTATTTGCTTTTCCTTTAAGTTCAGAATTAAAGGCTTTTAAATTATTTTCAAGACCGTAGTAGATATTAGTTGTTGTTTTGTGATGGGTTCCTATGATACATGCATTGTGTAAGAAAAAAAATATTTGTAGAATAACATTCTTCATCCTAAAATGTCTTTATTATAAGACGACATGTTGTCTATTCAACAAAGTAATGGCAAACAATGTTTTTTTTATGAACAGTCATGCAACATTTTCATTAACCGGAAGTAGGAAGTTGTTACAAAAATACAACAAGGTCGGAACAGAATTGAATTTATACGATATTCTGCGATGGACCATGTTTTTTACGTTATTATTTATAGGAGGAAATATTCATTTTTGTTTTCATCATTTCAATAGAATTTAATTCGAACTGTTTTTCTCCAGATTTATGTACATCTGTATTTTGAAAAGGTACATTGGCACATATTTTCTACGCAATATAACATACAAACAATTCATTCTCTATTGTTTCAAAATATTGTTGCAATAATATAGGGTTATTGCATGAATATTGGGAAATATTGTCCCAAGCAAGTGTTATATTGCATGAGCTTGCGAGTGCAATATAGCATCTTGCGAGGGACAATATTTTCCAATATTCTTGCAATAACCCTTTTATTATATAGTAATAATTTTTTTGTGCTTTTAAGTTAATACATGTATTCATTATCTTTTCTATTTTGTAATATTTTACTAGGTCCAATATTATCATATTTTCACTTGCTCAATATTACAGATATAGATTTTGATGTAGATTTACATATAATAAAAACAGATTTTTTTGTCAATTTTGTGTTTTTATTTGTTGCTCCTTATTGTTGTGAATATATGGCCACACACTTGAATTTCGTTCATACTCGAAATTCGCCGATTACCCTTCATTCGGCAATCTAAACAATGATCCCAAGGCTAATATACTTTTAAAATATCTTGCATTTATTGCTCCAACCAAATGACTCCTAAATAATAAAATACAATGCGTTCCAGCTAAATTAACATCTGTTAAAGCGACACACTTTCATCGCCGAAATTTGAGTACTACCACTAGCACAAATTCCTGCTTTGAAATGAGCCACTTGTACATGATATTTAAATCCCGTTTTGTACAGTTTACACTTGATTTTTTCCTTTTTTGGTCTATGAAATTTACTGTTATCTACTATCGAATTCACTTCTATTTGTTCAGTTCAAGCGGTTCTGCTAATTTTCCCCTCGAGAGCAGATCATGTAACTTTCTGCCATGTTTGCTTACCAAACAACAGTAAAATATAAAAGCCGATGTTCGGAACACATCTTTACTTTTCCCGGAAATTACATAAAAGGCCAAGATTCAGTGTAAAATATGAAAATATACTGCACTTTAGTGCTATATGAAATACAATGTGGAAAAATATTACTATATAATAAAATGTTCTACGAATGGATGAAACAGAACTGTACTCATATTTAGGTTATCACCTCTTGTTGTGTTAACCATATTTTGTAATTAACACTTGACTGGAGAGATTGCAAACTCAATAAACACATGTGTCTGGGACAGGAAATAGCCTAAGGGTTGTTTTTTTAATAAAATCGATATGCACAGGGGTGCAAAAGCCGAGTTGCCCTATTTTATTAACCAAAACTTTCATTAAAATCAGTTGAGAACTTTTTGAGTTATGGTCCGGAAACCACTAATTCAAGAAATTTTCTAACGTTTTTCTGTTGCTGTTACATTGACCTTGAACAGATTTACCCCAACATCAATAGGGTTCCTCCTCTTATGGTATGTAATAATATCGCAAGTTTCAATAAAATTGGTTAAGAACTTTTCGAGTTATGGTTCGGAAACCACTAATTCAAGAAATTTTCTAACGTTTTTCTGTCGCTGTGACCTTGAACTTTAACAGATTTACCCCCAAAATCAATAGGGTTCCTCCTCTTATGGTATGTAACAATATCCTAAAGTTTCATTAAAATCGGTTCAAAACTTTCTGAGTTATGGTCCGGAAACCAATTGTTGACACCCGCCCGCCCGCCCATCCGCCCGCCATCATCATAACAATAGCCGAGTTCAACTTCCTTGCAACTCGGCTAAAAAATAGTTCTATCTAGCGGAAATTAAAGGTATTAAAACCAACAAAAAGATATTTATATCATTGACCAAGTAAAATATCACATTTTCAGATGTCAGATTTGTCTAAACCTTAGTTGGACATTTTAATGTAAATGTCTGGCAAATATGACCGTTTCCAGACCCTTGGGTGAAGGTTGTTCTCTGGTGAGGTCTAAAACACTGTATTATTGTTATTTAGTATAGTCTTTGCAAAAAGGGCCTCTTGATATAACAAAATTATGAATAGGGTATCATGCCATTTTTCATCATTTTTTCTGATATTTTGTTGTGTCTAGTTTTTATACAGTTAAGGAATCTGGACCACCCAGAGAAAACACCCAATTAAAAATGAAATATGTTAATTGTTGGAAATTTATGATGTGATATGTCTGCTGTGGTTTGAATCATTCAGAATTTTTTTTAGACAATTGATATCCTTCAAAACCCCATACCAATGAAAGTCTCCGATTAAGCAGCTAACCACCACCTTCTAAAAATATGGCAGTCATGTGGTGCTAGTCTGGTCGATTTTTGCTATAGAAATCCATGTAGAGTGTAGAGTGGCATTCTACATACACCCTGTCCTTACCTACTTAGAATTAGGCATTACCTCCTCAAATGAGAACACATGTAAAACCTACCTCTCTGATTATTATCTATTAGTGAAGTCAAATCTGACTTGAGACTTTCTATTACAGCTGTCTGGCTGCTAGCTTCCCTGGACTGTAGACGGGCCTGCAGACTTTGAATTTCTGCATCTTTCATGGCTAACTGCATCCTACAAGATATGTATACAAACTTTGAAGAAATAAAAGCAAGAATAAATAACAATATGTCCTCTCATTCATGCTAAAAACACAAATTCTCTAACCATACATTTGAAAAATCTGCAGAGTTTATTTATTGGATTGGCATTTGAAATAAACAAATGACTAGTTTATATGAAGATCACTATACAAGACATCCACTTTTATTCCACTGAAGGAGGATTTTTAAGTTCTACCTGAGGGGTGCATAGAGATGATTATGTATTTCTAAATTAAATTTCTTCATACTATATGAATCATTACCAACCTAAGCTCAATACTAACCATAAACTGACTTTTTATTCCTATGTTTATATTTGAAACTTATATACCTGAGGTCCTGTAATATAGCTCGTGCCCCACCCCTGGGAGATGTACTTTCTGTATTAAAAGTTTCATAGTCACTGTGTGTAGACTTAAAGAAGCCACCAGAGGCTCCTTGGTCTTGTCTTACACTACATACACCACTGTCATTAAAACTAGCTGCTCTCTGGAAAAAAGAAATTATAAAAAAATGTTTAACTAGAGACTCAAGTGAAAGACTTTAGGTTATCTTCACACAATGAGAATGTCATAGATCAAAAAGGGCAACAAAGTTTACTACAGTTGTTCTCTATGAAAGATTAAAATATAAGCACAAAATGCAAAAATAGCAGAGGGGCAGTAACTCTATTGACAATTAATAATAATCCTTGTTGATTGGATAGTATTAATCTGTAAAAAAAAACCCGACAAAAAAATCTCTTTATTATGAAGTAAAATTTAGATTCATGAAGTTTCTACAATGGGACATGTAGACTAATGAAAAATAAAATAAAAGATATTCTGTATTAATTGGCTCATAGTCTTACTGCAACCCTGCTATAAATGTCTGTTTCAGCAAGTATTCAATTCCACTAAACTAGCGAAGCCATCTGTTCTAATTTGGACCAGCATGTTATACTTACACTACGTTCAGTTCTTCTTTGGTCCTCTTGTACCTGTTAAGCTAGCTGCTCTCATTTGGACAAACATGTTATACTTACACTACGTTCAGTTCTACTTTGATCCTGTTGTACCTGTTAAGCTAGCTGCTCTCATTTGGACCAGCATGTTATACTTACACTACGTTCAGTTCTACTTAGGTCCTCTTGTACCTATTAAGCTAGCTGCTCTCATTTGGACCTGCATGTTACACTTACACTACGTTCAGTTCTACTTTGATCCTGCTGTACTTGTGAAGCCAGCTGCTCTAACTGAACAAGCATAGTTCGACTTTCTTCTATTTCTTGTTGGCAGGTATTAAGCTGTTCTTGTTGCCTGTTGACCTGTGACCTCAGTCGTGTATTCTCTTTCTTCATACAATCCATCATCATTAACTCATTATCAGATTTGTCTACAAGTAAGATTCACCTTTCAGTTAACTCATTTCATCCAAAACCACAAAATCAATGTATTTTAATATCATAAAATATAAATAAAACAGTCTAAATACAAGACAGAACAACACATCACAACAAAAATCATAAGAAATAATGGAACACTTAAATTGTAACACATTCTGGAAACAAAATACCAATAGGCAAGTAAGGGAAGTACATTAAGTAAAACTGTAATAAACATATTATATATACATGAGGATTCTTATGCCAAGGAACAGAGGATGCTTATGCCAGGGAACAGAGGATGCTTATGCCAAGGAACAGAGGATGTTTATGCCAGGGAACAGAGGATGCTTATGCCAGGGAACAGAGGATGCTTATGCCAGGGAACAGAGGATGCTTATGCCAGGGAACAGAGGATGCTTATGCCAGGGAACAGAGGATGATAATGCCAAGGAACAGAGGATGCTTATGCCAGGGAACAGAGGATGCTTATGCCAGGGAACAGAGGATGCTTATGCCAGGGAACAGACCATTAACCGCTTCATCATGTCTCCTCACTACATACTCAGAACTATATATATATATATATACAATATAAGTATTCAGATGTAACAAGAAAAACAAAATGTAGAAGCCCTAATATACACTGATGAGTTCTGAGGCTAATGTTGTCATATATATAATATTTTTTGGATTGAAGGGGCTAAATAATCATTGTATTATCTGACAATGTGATGGTGACATGTTTGTTTGTTTGAATGTTGTTTTAACGCCACTTTCAGCAATATCATGGCGTCCAGTTTTTATTGGGGGAGGAAGCCGGAGTACCTGAATGGAACCCCGGCCTGCGGTAGGAAAACTGGCAATCATTGTCGATTGAGATTGGAGTCGAGTACACCCTGCCTGCAGTGAGACTCGAACCCACAACTCTGTGTTGACTGTCCACGTGATCAATAGCAGACGACCTACCTTAACCACTCGGCCACCGCAGTCCCTGATGGTGACATATGTAACAGAGAGATACAGTTAACTAAACAGGGATACCGCTTACAAAATAGGAATGTCAAAATGTAAAATGTCACTTTATTTGCTGTAGACATGATTTAGCCAGGCACTAAGCTTGAATTGTAAGATAAAAGAACATCTTTCCAATGTCCCTACCAATGACAAATCTCACAACTTTGAAAACTATTTTCACTGAAATCTGTGAATTTATCTACAAATCTGAAGGGAATCATATGACTTACTAAGTTTAGCTGTGATCTTTGCTAATTGTGATTTCAGATCCATATTCTGTTGCTCCAGATGATTTTTTGTTTCCATTTCGACCCTTTCTTCTGACTGATACTGCCTGAAAAAGAACAATTTTATTACAAATTTATCTCTACTTCACATTAATCCAATTGCTACAAACTAAAATTAATGAACTTTTATATTCATGAGTAAGATTAGCAGTCAACATACAAGCTCTGTCAGATCTCTGACATCTCATGGTCAATTTAATAAAAATATTACATATCAATATTTTTTCAAGAAAATATCCCAAATGAAATTTTGTGGTGAAAAACATTACAAACCAACATAGGGGAGACACTACCTGATGTCATCTTGTTGACTCTTTAGTTTGGACTGTAATATTGATAATTTCTCTAACAACTCTTCTCGTTCTCTGTTACCATGGGCAAGACTGTCACGGAGATAATCTTCATTTTCCTCCATCTTTATCAAAAAAAAGGTACAGATAAACTTAATATAAATAACCAGAAATATTTACCCTAAAAGGCACATACTGTGTGCAGTTTTTTTTCTAAACATTTGGAATACAGAATGTAAAATTAGAAAAACATTTATGTTACAAGAAGCAAGAATTTTATATAAATGCATAAATTATATCATACATCTTGAGATCTTTAGTACCAAATAAATGATGTTTATCCGTAAAAGGCAGGTCAGACCAGAAAGATTTCATTAAATTTGTTATTTTTATCACAAGTGTGGACACAGAAAAACGTCTCGCCTGCATTCCGCATCAGTAACGAAAATAAATTTCGTCATAAGCATTACGTAAATAGCATTAAATATCAGCAGCGGCCTGTATACAAAATATTGTCACCATACCCTGCATAGTTACAGGGGAACAGCCGTAACCCAAAAACTTTAACATAGTCGCTGGACTGTGAAATTGAGGTCAAGGTCAGGTGGAACCTACCAGACAGTCATGTACTATTCATCAGCAACCTATATACCAAATATTGTCATCCTACCATGCGTAGTTACAGAGGAACTATCGTAACCCAAAAAATTTAACGTAGTCGCTGGACCGTGAAATTGAGGTCAAGGTCAGGTGACACCTATCAGACAGTCATGTACTAGTCATCAGCAACCTACACACCAAATATTGTCATCCTACCATGCGTAGTTACAGAGGAACTGTCGTAACCCAAAAACTTTAACGTAGTCGCTGGACCATGAAATTGAGGTCAAGGTCAGGTGACACCTACCAGACAGTCATGTACTAGTCATCAGCAACCTATACACCAAATATTGTCATCCTACCATGCGTAGTTACAGAGGAACTGTCGTAACCCAAAAACTTTAACGTAGTCGCTGGACCGTGAAATTGAAGTCAAGGTCAGGTGACACCTACCAGACAGTCATGTACTAGTCATCAGCAACCTATACACCAAATATTGTCATCCTACCATGCGTAGTTACAGAGGAACTGTCGTAACCCAAAAACTTTAACGTAGTCGCTGGACCGTGAAATAGAAGTCAAGGTCAGGTGACACCTACCAGACAGTCATGTACTAGTCATCAGCAACCTATACACCAAATATTGTCATCCTTCCATGCGTAGTTACAGAGGAACTGTCGTAACCCAAAAACTTTAACGTAGTCGCTGGTCCGTGAAATTGAGGTCAAGGTCAGGTGACAAGTGACTGACTGGCAAGTACTCATCATAAGCTACCTCTGGACCAAATTTGATGGACCTAGGGCTTGGGCTTACAAAGATATGAAGCAAGATGTCAAGTGTTTATGCCGCCGCCGCCGCCGGATTCCCATACATATGTCTCGCCTCCAGCGACTTTCGTCGCAGGCGAGACAAAAAGCACTCAACTAAAATTCCGCAGCAAAATTATTTGAATGCTTCAAGCATATTATCAACATCTACAATGTTCAATATTTTCAACAGACAACCATTTCGGGCAACAGTGCAATATTTCCACTAGACACCATTGTTTAATATTCTCACTGGTCTAGATATCTTTTTTTCAATATTTCAACAAACAAGTCAATACCTTCTTGGTCTTTTCCTTGGTTTTCTTCTGATACTCTTCCAGTGTTTCCTGAGTTTCTATTAGATTTTGTAATGCCTCGTCTCTCTGACATTCTGCCCTACAATAATATATTACATTTCATGTCATTATTTCCTGTATATCATTTCATGTTTGATGACATACACTTGTCATGTATAGTTATTTTTTCTCTGTTTCCATTTCATACTATAGCAAAAAGTCTAAAATGTTGCATAACATGTGCCTTGATAAATGGGATATGCATAAATAAATTAAAACAAATTTCAAAGAAAATTAGGGTTTGTGTTGAAAACTATACAAAGAGTTGATTATTAAAAAAATCGAAGAATGGGACACCGATGCCCCCACTTAATGAAGTCCCAAACAGGAATTAGTTGTCTGTCAGGTCTGAAAGTCTTAGGACGTACAACTTGTGATACTGAACCACCCTGCCAAATTTCAAAGCATGACAGAAATTCATACAGACGGAGGGAGGTACATACGAAGTCCCAAACAGGAAGTAGTTGTCCAACATGTCTGAAAGTGGCTTTGGACTTACAACTTGTGATACTGACCCACCCTTTCAAATTGTTCTCATGTACCGTTTCTGAGAAAAGCTCCATGGAAATTCGTACGTATGTACAGACGAACATGAGTAAAACTTAATGTCCCCCCCCATCGACATGTCGTCGTGTGTGCATAAAAAACTTTTCTTGTAAATTTTAACATTAAATGCTTAAATGAGGACATTTCTGAAAGATGCTTTTCTTCATGAATGCATAGTGCGATGTTGAATTTTTAATCAGCAGCAAAATTAAAAATTATAAGAGAACTATTTAGCTTTATTTTGAACGATTTGTTCTTAATGTGCATGACAGTTTTTGAGAACAAGTCGGTCCTTTGTTTTTCCAAACAGTCATATGTTAAGCTATGTGCCACTGTGTCTGTCACCTTGGATTTAGGATCTGCCCAAAACACTGAAACCTAGCAGAAGAACATCTGAGATACATTTTTGCAAAATCTGCTTAAGTTGTTTGTCAGAAAACAAAAATTTTGAATTTCAGCTTATCTGAATATGTTAGCAGCAATGTCAACTATGTTGAATTTCCAATCAATTTGAAAACTCAAAGAAATAAAGAACTATCCTGGCTTAATTCCTACATAATTTAGGTTCAGGCCTAATTCCTACATAAATTAGGTTCAGGCTTAATTCCTACATAATTTAGGTTCAGGCTTAATTCCTACATAAATTAGGTTCAGGCTAAATTCCTACATAAATTAGGTTCAGGTTTAATTCTTACATAAATTAGGTTCAGGCTTAATTCCTACATAATTTAGGTTCAGGCTTAATTCCTACATAAATTAGGTTCAGGCTTAATTCTTACATAAATTAGGTTCAGGCTTAATTCCTACATAATTAAGGTTCAGAAAAGAATCTGTTTGTATATTTTTCCCGTATGGTGCTATATCAGACTTAAACACTTTGTGAGTGAATTAGTTTTGTTTTTACATCCATATATCCATTTAAAACGGTATTTAATCCTATAATATAACCTCCTATAAAATAGTTCTGTATAAGGCCTAAATTAAAAAATCGTTTGTTTCCCCATTCCCCGACCGACCCAGAAATTGCCGCCGACTCAAAAAATTTTTTTGGTCCAAGTTCGGGGTTTTTTTTTAGCAAAACCGAAAGTGTGGATCGTGTCAATTCAGGCTCACCACACTGGGCGAAGTGGGCGACAAAGTCGCTCTACTATGTCCTGAAGTCGCCCTACGGTGCCTCAAAAGCAAAGTCGAAGTCGCCCGGTTATTTCCCTGAAAGTCGCCCTATGGTTCACAGAAGATACTTGTAAATATCTGGTCCAAATAATTCACCCAGACTACCAATTTATCAGTAAATGTGTAATTCCAATAAGAAACGGCAAACAATATGTGTATTTAACATTTTTTCAAAGGATTATGTCTTTCAATTGGATTACGCGCCATTTGTTTTTTTACCGGATGTGACTAATGACCGGAAGTGAACAACGAAGAAAAGTAAAGTACAATGGCCCATAATGAAAAATCATACTTTTTTTTTTTATAAACAAACACTTTCAATTGGTTTCAAACTTCAGTTCTTTCAAAATGTATTTTATTTTAACAAATTTCTTTGATAAACATATGAGCTGCACTTGAAAGAATAAAGATGTATAGTAATTATTGACATCATGTTAAGTTCTGTAGATGGGTGTTCCATGAAGAAATTTTGCACAACTTTGTCCAAGTGGAAGTGTGTTGAACAGAAGAATTATTTCTGGGTTTAATGTTATGTTATTCTATCTATCTTCTTTGAAAATTTTGCTCAAATAAACATGGCATGTTCATAACAAATTGTTAGAAATATTATGATATACAAGAACTTCATGAATGATGTTTACATGGTTTATGTCTGCACCTACACAAATATTTTTAGTTAATCTATTTTTATTTGTGAATACCTTGTAAGGCTACAAGTACTGAAGTAGATAGAAAAATATTTGCTATATCTGGTGTTGTTTTTTTTCATTGATTTCATAATGATAAAGGTTATGTGCTATTTGATATTGCATACCATGATTATAATAATGAAAAAGAAAGGAAAAAAAACTGAATTGCAGGCAAACAAGTCGGCTAAAAAAATGGATGAAAAGTTAATGGTTAGATCTGTAGTTATCTAAGATTTTACTTAGACATGTATTGTAAGAAATTCTGGCATCTTTTCTCTGCAAAGAATATGTTCCTTTAGGATAAGAGGAACTGGCCAAGATCTTTGCAGTTTTCACAGCTCTATTTAAATAAGAAATAAATATACATTCCCTGGCCAGAGACCCCTTTATTATAGATATTATTAAAGCTAAGGTGTATCAATGGGACAATTAAATGTCACAAAAAATCACTGAAGTGTACATAGACGAGGCCGGGTTCCTCTTTAATTATTCAACAGCCCCCACCCCCCCCCCCCCCCCCCACTCAAAGCACAATTTCTTGATCCATTAACTTAGAATAAGCCAAAAAAAAAAAAAAAAAAAAAAAAACACCTACCTACCTACCCATCTTGAAAAATGTGGGTAGGGGAGTGGGGAAACAAACATTTTTTTAATTGTGGCCTACTATATACAAGTTTTTCTCTCCCAATATGTTCCACTGGTACATAAACCAATAAAAGGAGGAATTAGTAGGGAGGCACCTTTTTTAACATCTTTTTAATCATTAGTAAAATTACCTTATGATTCCTTCAATAGCTCTTGTCATTAAGGGCACATGTTTTTTATGTTTTGTTCAGCATACTTTATACAATTATGATTATTTTACCCTTTTCTTTTCTTTCTTTCATCAGACAGATCTGATTTAAATTCTTCCAATTGATTTTCCAGTTCTTTAATTGTCTGCTTATTTTCATCAAGTTGTCGTTGACTTTTCTCATACCTCTCCTCAGCATCTCTGTAAAACATTTTATATACTTCACATACTTTGCAACGCTGTTTATGTAATTAAATTTTTTAAAAGCAAACAATTTCAAAAATATATTTTTCTCAACTTGAAAGACAGTAATTCCAATGATATCTAAATCTACTAGTATTTTCTACATTAAGTGCTTGCCAATATTGACCAATACATTTTGAATGGAAATCAAATGATGTATTCAATGTGAACAGAATCAATTCAGGCTATGCCAAGGACAAAAATTGTCATACAAATTTTAAACTGTCCTTGCAAATTTGTCAAATGCATCAAGACAGTGCATCAAAGTTCCCATGACACACCAGAATAGCAGAAAAAATGTCTATTGGCTGAGACTGGTAAGTGCAAATAACTCAGCTGTTTGTCTTTAGTAAATAAAGCTGGAATCAAATAATAAATAGTTTGGTATGACCTAATCACAAGAACTCGACCAGTAACCAGACATGTGATATTTTGTTACATCGAAGCCAGATAATAACCTATATATTTCCCAATATCATTTTCACTAGAATTGACCCAAACATTATGATGCATCTTAATCTTAATCCCAATAGCTTATCAGTAGAAATAAAGAGTAAAACTAATTAATTAGAATTAATCAACATACAAAAGAAAATTATTAAGTAAACATCAAAAAAACATAAACTTCAGCCAGAACTTTCCTTCCTAACAGCCTAATATTTTTAGTAAGTTCAAGCCAATTTTGTGCCACAGAAATTTATTAAACGAGTCATTTTCAGCTACAATTTTCCTACCTGAGAGCTTTATCCTGTGAGTCAGTTTCTGCTTGGAGTCCCACAATTTTATCCTCCAAATCAGGTACTGTTTCTCTGAATTCATCTAGCTCTTTACATAACTCATTCACCTAATGAAACAGACAGATGAAAATCTATTATTTTGAATTGTCATTTGATAAAATTCTTGATAAAATGATTCCTTTTTTATGAATCATTCTTTATTTTATCTGCTCATCCCTTGTCATCAGTTAATATTTGTATTGCAATTTTGTTTTTTTTTTCTTTCTTACACAGTCAAAGCTGTCTACTTTGATCTTTCAAGGTAGACAATTGAAATCATGGTCACTAAATACTGGTATTCTTTATATACTAAATAGATGTTAATTTAACAAAACATGCACTTTTTAGTTTATTATATAAAGGTGGTCACTAAGTTAGGTCTGACTGTAATTTCTCATTGTTTTCAACAATGTTTTTCTGCATTGCTTGCTGTTTAATGTCCAGCAATCAGTATTTCAGCAAGATTCAGGACATTTTTAAGATAAGAAACCAATGAACAATAGTTATCATATCCAAGATTAAATATGATCTCATACAATAATATGAGAGTATATACAAATATCAACTGTTCTAATAAAAATGTGACTTGCAAGAACATGTAAATGACAAATGAAATACTCATCAATTCACTAAATAGGATAATCAATTGATGTTGAAAATATGATCACTCATATCGAAATGCATGCAGATTTTATTTATGTGCACAACAAGCTTCCTGCACTTGCTTAATCTTAGGAATTCTGCAGCTCAATATAATAATTATATGACACATGAATATATGACAATAGTTTATAAAACTTTTATCATTTTTTTACAAGAGATAATTGTTTTATATTACACACATAGTGAATAATTATCAGTTTTTTATTTGTTACATATTGTAATACTATCAGTTTATAATTTCTTTGATGTCCTTAATCTAATACAATGAATATAGCTGAAATATTGCTGCTCGGGCGTTAAACACCATTAATCAATCAATCTAATACAATGAAGAACCAGCATGTTCGTGTGGTAGATGCCATCACAACTGAACAGTGTGTCTTCACTATTAATGATTAACAAGAATAATCTAACCTTTGATTTAGCACCCAATAATTCACGACTACATTTTTCTGTCTCGACCAACAGTTTCTGGTTCTGTAACAGTAACTTCCTATTAGCCTCTTTTAAATTTCTAATTTCTGCTGACTCATTGCTGACCTTCTGGTGACCTTCAGATAAACTGTAACTGTGTCTTTCTTCTCGACAAGAAAACTGAAAATGTTGATAAATATGTTTAATTGTAAGAGAGTGCAAAGTGAAAAATTACATGTAAACAAACCACACTTACAGAGGACATGTGATCTGTTTAAAATGTTTCAATGGATTACTGGAATTTTTCATTTTTATTTGTAAAAAAAAATTAGAAGGCCAACAGCTTTTACAAAATTGATTTAAGGTCTTCTTTTGACACATTGTTAAATATATAGATAACCAGGAGCTGACTGAAGAATGCTTAATAAAAAATTCATTGGGGCACTAATATTTATAATGGGTTGATCCTTTATGATAAATATTTCACCCTGAGCATTAGTGAGGGGATAAAATAACGACAAAAAGGGCAAACTCGTGAAAAAATCAGAAGATATTCTTGCCCCAATAAATTATTTAGATTCTAATGGAACACTCAACACGCAAACTATGAGTTGCAGGACTTGTCGGCTATTTAGAACACAAAAAGTTTATTGTGACATCATTAAAATATGTGAAGATGCTATGACATCACCATATTTATGATGTTGAATAAGGGTATATAATTGTTGTACCCCAGGTGTGGACTTAAACGTTTTAGGCAGTTCATATTAGAATTTTGCTTAGCATAAGAAGAATAAACTAAATTTCTGCTGTTTATGAGGGTCAAAGATCAAAATATACTGAACTGAATAAAATAAAATGTGCTTCTTTATTCCTTTTATACATCCAATTTGATTATATATTCATTTGAAAACAAATATAAATTCCTTCTTTTTTCCTCTAAACTATTGTATCTTTTGAAGTCTGCTGTACATCACTCAGTCATCATTGTATTTCAGGGTATGTTGAAAAGACTGGTTTCACGTTATTGTAATTGTATTGTTAAAGTTTCATTGCTCGACATTCAGACCAAGTGTAGTACATGTATGCAAATGTACCACTATCTTTGACAAAATGTTTTAAAAGGACATTCGTATATTATCTGGAAGAAGCATTGAGAATAGCAGAATCAGAACTTTGAGTTCTGGATACAGCCCTCTGACCCAAAGTAAACTGAAAGTATGGTACTTGATACAGAGTGGGAGGACTGGATCAAAACGCTTGTTAAACAAGGTTTTATGGGAGTACACATGTACTTGATACAGAGTGGGAGGACTGGATCAAAACGCTTGTTAAACAAGGTTTTATGGGAGTACACATGAACTTGATACAGAGTGGGAGGACTGGATCAAAACGCTTGTTAAACAAGGTTTTATGGGAGTACACATGTACTTGATACAGAGTGGGAGGACTGGATCAAAACGCTTGTTAAACAAGGTTTTATGGGAGTACACATGTACTTGATACAGAGTGGGAGGACTGGATCAAAACGCTTGTTAAACAAGGTTTTATGGGAGTACACATGTACTTGATACAGAGTGGGAGGACTGGATCAAAACGCTTGTTAAACAAGGTTTTATGGGAGTACACATGTACTTGATACAGAGTGGGAGGACTGGATCAAAACGCTTGTTAAACAAGGTTTTATGGGAGTACACATGTACTTGATACAGAGCATCTTACATGAGGTTTACTGGGAGTACTTGACAGAGTTCCTTACACAAGGTTAAATGGGATTACTTCATACAGAGCTCCTTACACAAGGTTAAATGGGATTACTTCATACAGAGCTCCTTACACAAGGTTAAATGGGATTACTTCATACAGAGCTCCTTACACAAGGTCAAATGGGATTACTTCATACAGAGCTCCTTACCCGAGGTTTACTGGGAGTACTTGACAGAGTTCCTTACACAAGGTTAAATGGGATTACTTCATACAGAGCTCCTTACCCGAGGTTTACTGGGAGTACGACACAGAGTTCCTTACACAAGGTTAAATGGGAATACTTCATACAGAGCTCCTTACCCGAGGTTTACTGGGAGTACTTGATAAAGGATTAACTCTTTCAAATCCTGCATATGAGGATTCAGGAAGTGTTGCTACCCCTGATGCTATGCTGCCTCTATCCTCAGCTATTTCTGGATTCTCCATTAGCTCATCCATGGTTAAAGGGAACAGCCTGTCTGGGTGACTGGTAACAGTACTTATACTCTCAATATCATCATCACGTTCACTGGAAAAAACAATTAGTTTGCTGAAATAAGGCTATACAAAAATGAAACGAACTTAAAAAAAAAACCTTTAATACTTTTATTTAATTTTCAATAAATGAACTTCAAATGCTAATAATTTAATTTGCTATGAAAGCTGAAATCTGATTGGTTAATTCAAATCGAGCAACTCATATTATAAGATATAACTTGCATGACCATTGACCTATTCTTACGCAGTTAAAATTCAAAAAGTTCCTGACCTGATCAACGTTTTTACTATAAAAATTGTTAACATTTAATTATAATGAATATTTAAAATTTATGAAAGGGTTATACGATATAATATAGTTTGGGTATGTTTACATCAATCATAAAACCACTTCACGGTTTATAAGGCATAAACAGACCCAAACCATATTATATCGTATAACCTGTTAAGAAATTTGAAGTATTCCTTAATTAACATCAAAAATTTATACAAAACAATTATTATTTGTTTGTTTTTAATCAGGTTTAAAGCTACTTTCTGCAGTTTTCATTAGGAGGAGGAAGCAGGAGTACCAAGTGAAAACTATCAACTTTCAGCAAGAAAACCTGCAATCCATTATTTAAATTAGAGTTCAGCACATTCTACCCACATTGAGAATCGAACGCACAAGTACAGTGTTGAAAAAGACCATGTAATCAATTTTAGTGTAAAAATATGTAAAATATTTGATTCAATTTTTTAACTGAAGGCGTATAAATGAATTGTAGGTTAATTTATCTTCTGAACTTTTGTTTGACACCATTTTATGCATTATTGTTTTATTTATAAGGTAACTTGTTTTATATTTTTATCGAAATTTGTATAAAAAAAAAAGTAAAACTAATTTAAAAATGAGCAAATTTCTTGATATGTATTTCTTAATAATAACTTTAATATTTCTATTTATTGTTTTTTTATATTAATATATTATCAGGGTAAAACATCTTACTTTCCAGTGCAAACCAACAAAGGGTAAACAGGTAATAAAAATATGACTGCAGCAGAATGCATTTGGTTAAACAAGCTAAATCTAAATGTGTTTCAGCACGATGATCTTATTTTCAACATTCATGACTGATTATCCTGGGTAACCGGATGATTTGGACCAAAACAAATTTGGACCATCACATTTTCAGACTATAAAATAAAAATATATAATATTAAGTTGATGATATTTTTCCTATAAATGTATTAATTGATTAAATAATTGAACATTGCTTTAAGGTTTTTGAAGAAATTGTAATTGCTTATGATTGTCTATGGGTCATTATGCACATAATAAATAAATAAATAGCATATAAAAGGAGATATTCTAACACTTCGTTGTTTTTTATTAACTTAATTCAGAGATGTGCAAATGCAAACAGAACCAAGCTATATGACCTCTTTTAGTTTTGCATTAACAGTAAGCTTGGTTGGTTCTTTATTTTCTCAATCAGAATGTTAAAACAACACAAAGCTGACTTTGAAGTGTTTATTTTTTTAAATTACTACAAAAATGCCACACACATTTTTTTCAATCTGAAACGCTGTATTTGAAATTGAATTTTGTGATAAGACGTCACGTTATCAATGGAATGTTGAGGCACTGTTAGAGGGCTCTGAAGTAACGACATGAACAATGTGCGATGCTGGTATTTAGGCTGCGCCTACATTCATATTATGCTAAAGAAAAATTTTTGTATAATTATTTGCTCACTTCAAGGCTGGCATTGTAACTTTCATCCAAAGACTTATTTCTGAACAACAACTATTACAGGAACAAAGAAAAAATTATAAGAAGCTACTGGGTAGCTTACACCAGGTATGGAAGCAGTACAAGGAGGGTGAGCTGACACCATGGCAGTTGCTGAAAACGTGTGGTGCAGTATATGGACCAGTGAATGACTAAGCCCGTCTTTAACATTTACATTGTATTTTATCTTGAATTTGTTTATGTATGCTGAAATTTCTGAAACTTTTCAACATTTATTATGTTGTAAACTTGTTGTTTGTATGTCTATCTGAACATGTTTTTATTACATTTATATTAATATTGTTTTGTAAACATTCAAGATTTACAAATAAAATACAATCTTTATGGTGTTTTAATTGTGAATTGGCAATGGTCCAAATTGGTTCTAGTCCGAATTTGTTAGGGAACGAGTTGTCATGTAACCATATCCTGTTTATTATACTGAGGATATAATGTTGTGTTGTTTAAAACTTGGAGGAATTTTGTTTTGAGTGTTCTTATATGGATTTGTTTGCTAGCAACATTATTAAGGATATACACTGCAACTTCACTTTCAAGGAGTTAAAGAATGTAATTTATTTCACATGTTCTGTTCTGTTGGTGTAGAATTCCTCCTCTATCATGTGATAAACCTGAATTAATCTCACTTGGTATTTCGTCGCTTCAATATAGTAATGCAAAATAATTTACTTGGACAAATTGTTTAAAAATAAGAACACTGGCCAATTAACCTAAACCACCTATATGGCCTATCACTATTTTCATTTCAAAACGCTTAATAATGTTTATCCTGTCATGTCCTGTGTTAAGTGAACATCACAACTTACTCAAATTTATTTTTCTCCCTATTTTCAATCTTCGACAATTTTTTCAAGTTCCTTTCAGTTTCAAGCAATCGTTTACGAAGATCGTTAACATTGTGCATCAACAAGGCCTGTGGCTCAAAGTCATCCATTTTATTGCAACTTCAAACACCCATTTTGATTAAGGAGCAGTTGTTTCTAAATTTAAGTCATGCATTTTGTTGACATCGTTGAAACAGGCTTCAACATGTATGGTGACTTTTCGGAACTGTGACTGGAGTGGATTCTTTAAATTATTACTGAAAATTAAATTAATAAGTCGTAACCAACGTTTTAGTTTTTGAAAAAGCGTAAAATAATCAGTAGTTGATTCAGCATTTGCTAAACATGTCAAAATGAAACATTTTGTTCAAATTTTTTTGATAGCCGCGTTTTCCTTTGATTGGAGACCAAAAAACAAATGTATGTGGTTTTGTGATCACGTAAATGTTTGTGTAGAAGTGTGATCACAACAAAACTCAAGCTTCTAAATGATAATTTAATCTTAATTCCAAAAAAAACCTCTCAACACAATATAGACACACCACGGACTCTTTCTACGGCATTGGAATGACAAGACTGAATAACAAGAAAACAAATCAAGAATGATTAAATCCCAGGATTAGGGCAAACGCAACCGGAAACAAACATTCTTTTTTTTTTTTTAAATAATTGGTGTTTGTTTGATTGCTGCTCACAATGGCGGATCCAGTCCAGAAAAAGGGGGGGGGGGGGGGGTGCAGGGGATAGATCGAGAGAAAAAAATTGACAAGAAATTATTCTTTTACATGTGAAAAAAGTTCCTTTTTAAGTAACCATTATGGCAAATTTTAAGTATATTGAATAGAAATGAAATAATTGTTGTGTAAATAATTTAAAGGTCTTCATTATTCATTAATAATGACCCAATTACTCACCATCTGCTTAGGTAACAGGGGAACCCAAGCTACAATTTGTATGTAATGAAACCATTTTGAGTGTGTCTTTTTTAACGAAATAATGCACCTAATTAATCAATAGAATTTAGAAACAGCAGATTCAGGCAACAAAGGTCTATACATGCTAGCGCCACTGGTTCAAGAGGAAGCATCCCTTATGCAGCTGAATTCTCGACTTTGTGTCCGAAGGTAAACTGGAAACGCTGCAGAGAAAACCCTGCAAAACCACAGAAAGTGTTATTTGCCAACTGGACCAAGTATGCAAATGACGAAATATCCATAAGTAGACTGTTAATGCGTCTTTGTGCCAGACAAGTGTTTGTACCGGATTCATAATCCTCAAGTCAATCGATTGTGATATTATAATAATAATATTGTAAATAGTATCTAATGTTAAAATCATATGGTACGAGGTACGAAATTGCCTTAATACACTTCCCCCATATGGTACGATGTGGCTATGGTACGAAATGGTTATGGTACAAAATGGTTTTAATTATGGTACGATTTGGTTATGGTACGAAATCGGACTGGTTACCAAGAAAGAGAGAGAGAGAGAGAGAGAGAGAGAGAGAGGAGAGAGAGAGAGAGAGAGAGAGAGAGAGAGAGAGAGAGAGAGAGAGACAGAGAGAGAGTGGGATAAAGAAGAGGAAATAAAAGCAAGCGAGAGTGTGTTGAAAAGTAGCAGATCATACATTTAGTATATAACACACGCCAGAATGTCGTGAAAAGGTTAAAATTTGTAGTCCTCAACACCCTCTCAATTGCTTCAAACTCACCAGCTTCTGGACAGAGGGAGGGGGCCTTCGCTCCCTAGTCTCCCCAACGTGGCGCTGCCCAGGACCCGCTGGGGACCTTGACCATGAGCGGTCCCCATCCTTCCCGAATTTCGCCCCCCCCCCCTAAGCCCAATTTTCTGGATCCGCCCCTGGCTCACTATATAGTTGTCCTTCTGAGTCGTTCTGGCAGGAGAAACGGAATGGTTATCTGCCTACTCTATGCATGCATACTATTCATTTTACTGTCTCAAATGTATGCTACATGTTTAATTGTCTTTATATTTCTCTAGTAAGAACTTGAGTAGTTACTGTCTGCTTCGGTTGTATTATCTTAATTATGTGTGCTTATCTAGCCTTGTATGCTATGTTTTTATTGCTTCTGTTGTATTATCTTAATTTTGTGTGCTTATCTAGCCTTGTATGCTATGTTTTTATTGCTTCGGTTGTATTATCTTAATTATGTGTGCTTATCTAGACTTGTATGCTATGTTTTTATTGCTTCGGTTGTATTATCTTAATTATGTGTGCTTATCTAGCCTTGTTAGCTATGTTTTTATTGCTTCGGTTGTATTATCTTAATTATGTGTGCTTATCTAGCCTTGTATGCTATGTTTTTATTGCTTGGTTGTATTAACTTAATTTTGTGTGCTTATCTAGCCTTGTATGCTATGTTTTTATTGCTTCGGTTGTATTATCTTAATTATGTGTGCTTATCTAGCCTTGTATGCTATGTTTTTATTGCTTCGGTTGTATTATCTTAATTATGTGTTCTTATCTAGCCTTGTATGCTATGTTATTATTGCTTCGGTTGTATTATCTTACTTTTGTGTGCTTATCTAGCCTTGTATGCTATGTTTTTATTGTTTCGGTTGTATTATCTTAATTATGTGTGCTTATCTAGCCTTGTATGCTATGTTTTTATTGCTTCGGTTGTATTATCTTAATTATGTGTGCTTATCTAGCCTTGTATGCTATGTTTTTATTGCTTCGGTTGTATTATCTTAATTTTGTGTGCTTACCTAGCCTTGTATGCTATGTTTTTATTGCTTCGGTTGTATTATCTTAATTATGTGTGCTTATCTAGCCTTGTATGCTATGTTTTTATTGCTTCGGTTGTATTATCTTAATTATGTGTGCTTATCTAGCCTTGTATGCTATGTTTTTATTTTGCTTCGGTTGTATTATCTTAATTATGTGTGCTAATCTAGCCTTGTATGCTATGTTTTTATTGCTTCGGTTGTATTATCTTAATTATGTGTTCTTATCTAGCCTTGTATGCTATGTTTTTATTGCTTCGGTTGTATTATCTTACTTTTGTGTGCTTATCTAGCCTTGAATGCTATGTTTTTATTGCTTCGGTTGTATTATCTTAATTATGTGTGTTTATCTAGCCTTGTATGCTATGTTTTTATTGCTTCGGTTGTATTATCTTAGTTATGTGTGCTTATCTAGCCTTGTATGCTATGTTTTTATTGCTTCGGTTGTATTATCTTAATTTTGTGTGCTTACCTAGCCTTGTATGCTATGTTTTTATTGCTTCGGTTGTATTATCTTAATTATGTGTGCTTATCTAGCCTTGTATGCTATGTTTTTATTGCTTCGGTTGTATTATCTTAATTATGTGTGCTTATCTAGCCTTGTATTCTATGTTTTTATTTTGCTTCGGTTGTATTATCTTAATTATGTGTGCTTATCTAGCCTTGTATGCTATGTTTTTATTGCTTCGGTTGTATTATCTTAATTATGTGTTCTTATCTAGCCTTGTATGCTATGTTTTTATTGCTTCGGTTGTATTATCTTACTTTTGTGTGCTTATCTAGCCTTGTATGCTATGTTTTTATTGCTTCGATTGTATTATCTTAATTATGTGTGCTTATCTAGCCTTGTATGCTATGTTTTTATTGCTTCGGTTGTATTATCTTAATTATGTGTGCTTATCTAGCCTTGTATGCTATGTTTTTATTGCTTCGGTTGTATTATCTTAATTATGTGTGCTTATCTAGCCTTGTATGCTATGTTTTTATTGCTTCGGTTGTATTATCTTAATTATGTGTGCTTATCTAGCCTTGTATGCTATTTTTTATTGCTTCGGTTGTATTATCTTAATTATGTGTGCTTATCTAGCCTTGTATGCTATGTTTTTATTGCTTCGGTTGTATTATCTTAATTATGTGTGCTTATCTAGCCTTGTATGCTATGTTTTTATTGCTTCGGTTGTATTATCTTAATTATGTGTGCTTATCTAGCCTTGTATGCTATGTTTTTATTGCTTCGGTTGTATTATCTTAATTATGTGTGCTTATCTAGCCTTGTATGCTATGTTTTTATTGCTTCGGTTGTATTATCTTAATTATGTGTGCTTATCTAGCCTTGTATGCTATTTTTTATTGCTTCGGTTGTATTATCTTAATTATGTGTGCTTATCTAGACTTGTATGCTATGTTTTTATTGCTTCGGTTGTATTATCTTTTTTTTTTTTTTAACTTTATTTTTTTGCTTTTCAACAACACATACATGAATTCACATATTGATATCACAATTGTATCTACATGCAATTATACTAGTAAATGTTATACATGTGTAGTAGCTTTCACAAAAAAAAAAAAAAGTTGTTGAATTTTATTTAATAGGGGTTAAAATAAGAGTAAATTTAGAAGAAGTGAAACAACCAGAAGTAGTCTTATTCTTTGAAGTGAAGTTTTGCCATTCCTGCTTACATAAATATACAAAAATATAAAAAAAAGTTATCAATAATAAATACAACTTGTTCATTCATCATATATGTATACATAATGAAGTTTTAATTGAGTAAAATATGAAAAATATTCCATAGTTTGTTGAAGAGAGTGATATTTTTGTTTTTGACAAACATCATCTTTTCAATTAAGTACATGTTTTTGAGTTTTTCTTTTAATGATTGCAGACTTAATGTACCTTTACAACATTTAGTATTATATATGTATTGTTTTATATTGAGCAGTATAATATTTTCAGCATTTCCATAATAAATATTATTTATATTACCAAACAGAAAGTTTTGGCAGCTGAATGATATACTTATACCATTTGAGAGAAACCAATTTTCAGTATCTGTAATAAATGATTGTACATTTTCACACTCCCAAAATAAGTGTTCAATAGTTTCAATATTAGTTTTGCAAAAAGTACAGCTTGAATCATTAGTTATTTTTATTTTACAAAGGAATTTATTTGTTGCAATTATTCTGTGATTGATTCTATATTGTAGCCACTGTAATTTTGTGTTCTTGGTGACCATAAAAGGTAACTTGAAAAATTTATTCCAGTTTTGTTCATTCATATTTAAGATGTCACACCATTTAATTTTTCCATTTGGAATACTCAGATTTCTGTTGAGAACTAAGTACATATCTTTAGAACCTTTTTTGTTTTTAAAAAACACTTGAATATTTGACGGGATAAATGGAGTGTTCAATTTATGATTTCCTTTTGTAAACATTTTTGCTGCTTGTGTAAGAGCTGCAATTATACTATTATACTTCATTACATTTATATCTATTTGAAACTTTTGTTGAATCTCTTCCAAAGAGGAAAAAGATCCATCTGTATTCATTAAATCATTTATATATCTGATTCCTGTGTTACACCAGTCTTTGTAAAAAACTGGCTTGTTCCCTATTTGAACTTTCTCATTCATCCAAATTGGACTTGAGAGAAAATTTTCCCATGTATTATTTTGTTCTTTTTCAATTATTATTTCCCATGATTTAAGAACATCTTGCCAAAATTTATTTTTAATTTTCATTTGCAACTGTTTTATGTAGTTCATTCCACAGCTGAAGAATTGTGTACTTTTAATACTAGATAGAAATATATTTTGCCATTTACAGTTAGTTTGAAATATTCGTCTTATCCAAGTACTTTTTAGTGCAAGGATAAAAGAATATAAATTAATCATTTTAAGTCCACCCTCTTCATATCCCTTTTGTAATACTTCTTTTTTAACTTTGTGAACTGGTGTAGCCCAAATAAATGAATACAGAAGATCATTTACCTGTTTAATAATCTCATCCCTTGGATTTGGTAATGAAATAATCAAATGGTTAAGTATTGGTAGGATGAGTGATTTCACCACTGTTATTCTGCCTATTACAGTAAGATTGCGCTTAGACCATTGCTTAATAACATTTTTAATCTGCAAGATTTTCTCGTTATAATTTATATTATTTATTTTATCTAAATCTACGTCAAAAGTAATACCTAATAATTTAAAAGAAGTTTCCCCCCATGCAAGGTCCCTGTTTGAACTGAGTATTTCTTCACTGTATTTTTTACTGCCAATCCAAATGACCTGTGTTTTAGAGAAGTTTATGTTTAGACCTGATATTTCCGCGAACCAATCCAATTCTTTTAATGCCTCATTTAATGATTCTTTAGTGCCATCTAAAATGAGGGATGTATCGTCAGCAAATAGTGAAAGCTTATGTTCTATTTTAGTAACTGATATCCCAGCAATTTTTTTATTGTTCCTGATTTTGACTGCTAAAATTTCTGCACAAAGAATAAAAAGATAAGGAGATAGAGGATCCCCCTGCCGACACCCACGGCCTATATTGAAAAATTCTGATAGATTCCCACCCTGAATAACAGCAGAATTTATATTATGATAAAAAGCTTTAACCCAGTTTATTATTGACTCACCAAAATTAAAAAATTTCAAAACATTTATAAGGAACTCCCAAGAAATAGAATCAAATGCTTTTTCAAAATCAATAAGTAATAAAAGTCCAGGGATCTCATTTTCTTCTGTGTATTGCATAATGTCATATATGAGTCGTATGTTTTCCCCAATATACCTCCCACTTATAAATCCTGTCTGGTCTGTATCAATAATCCTATCCAAAACCCTTTTAAATCTACCTGCTATTACTCCTGAACCAATCTTGTAAACAGTATTAAGAAGAGAAATAGGTCTCCAATTATTAAGAAAGTGTCTAGGTTTATTGCCTTTTGGAATACAAGTTATAATTCCTTGTTTTTGAGTTACTGATAATTCCCCTTTTTCTGCCCCGTAGTTAAGAGATTCAGTTACAAAAAACCTGAGGTCTTTCCAGAAAAACTTAAAAAACTCTGTTGTAAATCCATCAGATCCAGGGGATTTATTGTTTTTCATTTTAAATAGGGTTTCACTTGTTTCCTTAATGGTCATTTTTCCTTCCAAACTATTTTGTTCATCTAAAGTAAGTTTTCTAAGTTGCATATTTTTCAATCCTTTTTCAATGTCCTGTAATTCACATCCTCTTTCTAGATCTCTACTTTTATATAGATTTTGATAAAATGTTTTGACCTCCTTTAATATTTCATTTTGCTTTGTAACTATAACACCATTTTCTTTTTCAACTTTTGGTATTATTTTACTAGTAAAATTCTTTGACTCTAGACCACAAAAATAATTAGTAGGTTTTTCCCCCTCCTCTATCCATTGTATTCTTGCTCTTATCATTTTCCCTTTTAATTTATTCCTTCTATAATTTTCCAATTCTTTTTTTTTATTTTCTAAATATTGTAAAGAACCTTCATCCACTTTTCCTTCTAAATCTGATATTTCCTTTTTAAGTTCATTCTCTCTTTTCACCATTTCTCTTTTTTTGTAGCTTGAATATGATATAGATATGCCTCTTATTTCCATTAACAAAGTTTCGAGGAATAATTGTATGTTTATTCTAAAATGTATTTTATCATCATCAATCTCCTCTAATTTATCTAGATTATATACAAGGGCAGCATACTGTTTTTTTATATCTAAAATTTTGTTGTTGACCATATTAGAATATTCTAGATCATAGAGTAGAGAATTGTTGAATTTCCACAGTCCTTTTCCTCGTATAAAAGAATTAAAATGTAAATCTAAAAGAACCATTGAGTGATCTGAGCGATAACTAGGTTCTACTTTACAATTATTTAGATTTGTTAGCATGTTGTCAGAAAATAGGAAAAAGTCTAGCCTTGCTTGTTTAAAAGGGGTTCTTTTACGCCAGGTAAATCTGTGTAAGTCCGGGTAGAGTTCACGAAATGGATCATTCAGACACCTTTCTTCAATAATTTCTAACATTTTATCTCTTGCTTTAGGATTATTTATATGTAAATAATTACAATAATCTATCTCTGGGTTAAGAACTAGGTTAAAATCTCCACAAAGTATATAACTCTCATTTTCAAAATCATCAATAACTGTCATAATCTGCTCAAAAAAGTTTGGAGAGTCTGTATTTGGGCCATATAAAGAGACAAGTGTAACTCTAAGAGTGTCAATAATTAAATCCAAAGCTAAGTAGTTTCCATTTACGTCTCTCTTTTCCTTAAGTACTTTAAATTCAAAATTATTATTAAACATAATAGATACACCTCTCGAGTTAGAGCTATAGGAGGAAAAAAAGCATTCATAGCCCCACATTGCTCTTATATTTTTTTCATTTTCTGGTGTAAAATGAGTGTCTTGAAGGCAATATATATTATAATTTTTGGCTCTTAAAAAGTTAAAAACATCTTTCCTTTTTGCATGGTCACTTAAACCTTGACAATTAACTGTTAATATTTTCAAAGCACACATGGGGGGGTTATATCATAACACAATACATGTACAATAAATATCAAGGTAAACATGGAAACAAACAGACCTATGGTATATGTTTTCCTGTTGATGAAAATTCAAATAAACACCAGTATACATATAATCATAAGAAAAGGCAACATGAAATATACATTGTAACTGATATATATACATGTAATACATGCATGTATAAGCAGGATGGCAAAAAGTAAAGAGGTTAAAAAGGAAACGGACATGGCAACAAACTTTTAAATAATGCACTGCATTGTAACAGAAGAATGTCAGAGTAGAAAGAAATAAAGGAACAAAATAAAAACATGTTGTCAGACTAAATTTGGGGTAAATTTTGTGAATTTAAAGATTTCCTGATCATCAGCTTTTGCAGCAATTAATGGAGCTCTCCGAAGTTTATGTTTTTGGATTTTGCCATATAAATTGACATTGACAAAATTGGTGATGGGAGACAACCACTGATGATAATACACTTCTTATAGTTAAAGGTTACTTAGTATCAAATAAGTAGTTGCCAATAATTTAAAAGCAAATAAGGACAGAAAATTTAGATTGTTATAAATTATATACAACTTCGAGAATATTCATTTTTGCCATATAAATTGACATTGACAAAATTGGTGATGGGAGACAACCACTGATGATAATACACTTCTTATAGTTAAAGGTTACTTAGTATCAAATAAGTAGTTGCCAATAATTTAAAAGCAAATAAGGACAGAAAATTTAGATTGTTATAAATTATATATAACTTCGAGAATATTCATTTTTGCCATATAAATTGACATTGACAAAATTGGTGAGGGGAGACAACCACTGATGATAATACACTTCTTATAGTTAAAGGTTACTTAGTATCAAATAAGTAGTTGCCAATAATTTAAAAGCAAATAAGGACAGAAAATTTAGATTGTTATAAATTATATATAACTTCAAGAATATTCATGTAAATATTTATAGATATCGAATATTGGTCTAATCACTTAAAGACAGAAAATATAAATGAGCAAATCTAATATTAAGAAAAGAAAAAGAAGGGTATAAATAAATTACATATTTGTTTCAATGAGTTAGCATTAAGTTCTAAACATTGTAAATATGTTGTCAGATGTATAAACAACTTACAGTACTTGATGTTGATGTTTGGGACTTACTTGGCTTGCCTTATTTTCAAGTCAATATCATCGAACAAGTCAAATTTCAGCTGTAAACCATTTTCAGTCCTTCCATATATATGACAGTTAAAAAACCACACTGATTCGAATCTTTGTGAATTTCTTAAGCGTTTCATTAGTTCATAGTTTTGTTGTGTGATGTCATCGATTACTATAACATTGTTTTTCAAGTGTTTCTTTTCTCTCATAATCATTCTTTTGACATCACTGTTGAATAAACGCACTATACAAGGTTTTTCTCCTGCTCTGGTAGATGGTAAGCGATGTATGGCAACAACATCTCTAGGTTCAAGTTCAACTTTTAAATCTTTTTTGACTAGTTCAATAAAATCTTCTCTTAAATTTTGCTTCTCTTTCCATTTCAGGTTCAATACTTTTATGTTATTTTTCCTTGAATATTGTTCATTATAATTGCTCTTTGTTATAGCATCCATAGTCATTCTTGAGTTGCTGTTAACTTCAGTTCTTGTTTTACATATTTGTTGCTTTGCAAATTCTACCTGTTGCTTCAAACTTTCATTTTCAATAGAAAGTGCATCAATTCTTTCCATCAGTTCACTTTTTACCACATTAATTTTTGCCTCAATCTTTTCTTCAAGTACTTGTTGAAAATTAGCCCAAAGCTTGTTAACTATATTAGTAACCACTGTTTCTAATTCCTTTGTTTTCACAAGATCCTTAGTAGCCTCATTCAAATCCTCTATCTTTGTTACACTTTGAAGATTAAGTTTAATGTCACTGAGATCTCTTTGTATATTCTCAAATCCTGATAGGTCAAATTCAAGGCTATTGTTTGACTCATTAGATAGTTCTGAATGTGTCCTTCCTTTCTTGGGGGCTTTTTCCTTTGATGAGTCTAGTTTAGCACTGAGCAGTGTTTGAACTGTGTTCATCTGTTTTGTGTGACCAGACTGTCCAGGTTTAAGTCCAGATTTATTGCCTCCAGGCATAATGGCAGAATTCATTGAAGAAAATCACAATTGAAAAAATAAACTTCACTAGAATAAGCTGAAAGATTCGAAAGTTTTGATTTCCAACTTGGTCCAAACTGAGTACTTATACTACAGAATCTTCACACCAATTTTGATAGTCATTACTCCATGGAAAAAAATAGAAAAACTGCAAATACTGATGAGCAACTTTTTAGCTGTTAACTGTTAACGGTTGTATTATCTTAATTATGTGTGCTTATCTAGCCTTGTTAGCTATGTTTTTATTGCTTCGGTTGTATTATCTTAATTATGTGTGCTTATCTAGCCTTGTATGCTATGTTTTTATTGCTTGGTTGTATTAACTTAATTTTGTGTGCTTATCTAGCCTTGTATGCTATGTTTTTATTGCTTCGGTTGTATTATCTTAATTATGTGTGCTTATCTAGCCTTGTATGCTATGTTTTTATTGCTTCGGTTGTATTATCTTAATTATGTGTTCTTATCTAGCCTTGTATGCTATGTTATTATTGCTTCGGTTGTATTATCTTACTTTTGTGTGCTTATCTAGCCTTGTATGCTATGTTTTTATTGCTTCGGTTGTATTATCTTAATTATGTGTGCTTATCTAGCCTTGTATGCTATGTTTTTATTGCTTCGGTTGTATTATCTTAATTATGTGTGCTTATCTAGCCTTGTATGCTATGTTTTTATTGCTTCGGTTGTATTATCTTACTTTTGTGTGCTTACCTAGCCTTGTATGCTATGTTTTTATTGCTTCGGTTGTATTATCTTAATTATGTGTGCTTATCTAGCCTTGTATGCTATGTTTTTATTGCTTCGGTTGTATTATCTTAATTATGTGTGCTTATCTAGCCTTGTATGCTATGTTTTTATTTTGCTTCGGTTGTATTATCTTAATTATGTGTGCTAATCTAGCCTTGTATGCTATGTTTTTATTGCTTCGCTTGTATTATCTTAATTATGTGTTCTTATCTAGCCTTGTATGCTATGTTTTTATTGCTTCGGTTGTATTATCTTACTTTTGTGTGCTTATCTAGCCTTGAATGCTATGTTTTTATTGCTTCGGTTGTATTATCTTAATTATGTGTGTTTATCTAGCCTTGTATGCTATGTTTTTATTGCTTCGGTTGTATTATCTTAATTATGTGTGCTTATCTAGCCTTGTATGCTATGTTTTTATTGCTTCGGTTGTATTATCTTAATTTTGTGTGCTTACCTAGCCTTGTATGCTATGTTTTTATTGCTTCGGTTGTATTATCTTAATTATGTGTGCTTATCTAGCCTTGTATGCTATGTTTTTATTGCTTCGGTTGTATTATCTTAATTATGTGTGCTTATCTAGCCTTGTATTCTATGTTTTTATTTTGCTTCGGTTGTATTATCTTAATTATGTGTGCTTATCTAGCCTTGTATGCTATGTTTTTATTGCTTCGGTTGTATTATCTTAATTATGTGTTCTTATCTAGCCTTGTATGCTATGTTTTTATTGCTTCGGTTGTATTATCTTACTTTTGTGTGCTTATCTAGCCTTGTATGCTATGTTTTTATTGCTTCGGTTGTATTATCTTAATTATGTGTGCTTATCTAGCCTTGTTAGCTATGTTTTTATTGCTTCGGTTGTATTATCTTAATTATGTGTGCTTATCTAGCCTTGTATGCTATGTTTTTATTGCTTGGTTGTATTAACTTAATTTTGTGTGCTTATCTAGCCTTGTATGCTATGTTTTTATTGCTTCGGTTGTATTATCTTAATTATGTGTGCTTATCTAGCCTTGTATGCTATGTTTTTATTGCTTCGGTTGTATTATCTTAATTATGTGTTCTTATCTAGCCTTGTATGCTATGTTATTATTGCTTCGGTTGTATTATCTTACTTTTGTGTGCTTATCTAGCCTTGTATGCTATGTTTTTATTGCTTCGGTTGTATTATCTTAATTATGTGTGCTTATCTAGCCTTGTATGCTATGTTTTTATTGCTTCGGTTGTATTATCTTAATTATGTGTGCTTATCTAGCCTTGTATGCTATGTTTTTATTGCTTCGGTTGTATTATCTTAATTATGTGTGCTTATCTAGCCTTGTATGCTATTTTTTATTGCTTCGGTTGTATTATCTTAATTTTGTGTGCTTATCTAGCCTTGTATGCTATGTTTTTATTGCTTCGGTTGTATTATCTTAATTATGTGTGCTTATCTAGCCTTGTATGCTATGTTTTTATTACTTCGGTTGTATTATCTTAATTATGTGTGCTTATCTAGCCTTGTATGCTATGTTTTTATTGCTTCGGTTGTATTATCTTAATTATGCGTGCTTATCTAGCCTTGTATGCTATGTTTTTATTGCTTCGGTTGTATTATCTTAATTTTGTGTGCTTATCTAGCCTTGTATGCTATGTTTTTATTGCTTCGGTTGTATTATCTTAATTATGTGTGCTTATCTAGCCTTGTATGCTATGTTTTTATTGCTTCGGTTGTATTATCTTAATTATGCGTGCTTATCTAGCCTTGTATGCTATGTTTTTATTGCTTCGGTTGTATTATCTTAATTTTGTGTGCTTATCTAGCCTTGTATGCTATGTTTTTATTGCTTCGGTTGTATTATCTTAATTATGTGTGCTTATCTAGCCTTGTATGCTATGTTTTTATTGCTTCGGTTGTATTATCTTAATTATGCGTGCTTATCTAGCCTTGTATGCTATGTTTTTATTGCTTCGGTTGTATTATCTTAATTTTGTGTGCTTATCTAGCCTTGTATGCTATGTTTTTATTGCTTCGGTTGTATTATCTTAATTATGTGTGCTTATCTAGCCTTGTATGCTATGTTTTTATTGTCCTCATTATGAATGCATTATATGCCAATTTTTTCATACTAAACCTTAGGAATTTTAATCAATTACCGGAGTAACGGGTTGATATATATAACGAAGAAGAATTTTATTTCCCGGTGTACTCACCTGATGTTGTTACTTATAGGATTTTGCCTTGGAATCAATTGAGACTTTTTAGTCATACCTTTCACCAATTCTCTAAGAGATTTTCTCATCAAGACGTTGGCAAGTATGCGAATCAAGAATAATGTCGAGGTAAGATGCCGATTTAGGCTGTGTGGTGCCTTTAATATATCAAGCTTGCTATGGTAGATATAAATACAAAAGATCGCCATGTGGTTCAAAACAAACACAGCTTGGATCAAGAAGTTGTTTATTACAATAGATCAACACATTGAAATTACAAAGTTAACAATTAAATCTCATTATCGAAATCAAATAATTACATGTCACATAAGTATTTAAGGTCGCTATAAGAATAGATGAATAATTCATATAATTTTTTTTTAATCTGACTATACTCTAGATACGACATTCTAAGTCAAATTATAAAAATGAAATAAATATGTTTGTTTGTTTGAATGGTGTTTTAACGCCACTTTCAGCAATTTTTCAGCTATTTCACGGCGTCCAGTTTTTATTGGGGGAGGAAGCCGGAGTACCCGGAGAGAACCCCCGACCTGCGAAATAAATATGCTAATAACGGTAAGTTATGAAGAAAAAGAGCAAAAAAAAACCGACCGATTAATACGAGCAAAATGTCCGGGGAAGTTACAAATCCGGATATAGACATACACATTGTAACACAAAAACCAAAAACACAACAAAGCAAAAAAAAAAAAAAAAAAAACTATGAGTGCACTAAGGTGCTCCGGACGAGTAAGCAGTGCCTTCCTGTAACTAGACAACCGTCGAGTTACTCATGGTCATTTCTAGGAAAAAGTCAAATCAAGGAATAGGAAACACCACCTATGCCTCAGCGAAAATGTCCGATCGTATTTGAGAGATTGATTTTCCATAAAGACTTAGGAACAACAAGCCCTTGTTTGAGTAGTTTAATAGTCAACAGCAGTGACCGTCTAGAATATTGGAATACCGACCGCAGGATCTAGAATAGAGTATTAGTTGTGAAATGGGTTATATAACGATTCGCCCCATCACGATTCGCCACTTATTAACAGCGATTCGCCACACTCAAAAACGATTCGCCCCACATATGGGGCGAATCGTGATTGCTGGAATGTTGCCGCGTGTCGATGAACGGAACGTTGACAGTAGGAAAGTTGATGTCAATATGTTTGTCGTAAAGTCGAGTTTGTAGTTTTTCTGGATCTATTTCTAGAAAAAAATTAAGAAAAACAACGCTCTTAAAAATGTCTGAGAATAATACAATGTATGACAATTAATATGCTGATTTAATAATACACAAATATATACAATTGAGTATCTGTCTATTGGACAGGTTGAACATAAGAATATAAGGAAATATACAGGATCTACATTTGTAAGCCGTAAATCACATGGATATTCGGATTTCCAAATATATATCGATAGACGCGCGTTTCGTCTAATCAAGACGCTTCGCTTGTACTCAACTAAAAATAACGAAAGCAATTAAGATGTCTAAGACCCTATCACTTACGTTCCAAAAATGTATGTCAAATCCAACAGGCCACAAATAACTTATAAGAAACTGAAAATCATTGAAATTGTCGCAATTTCAGGTCAGGGAACAGTGGGGATACAGGGGGGGCGTAAGGGGCGTATGCCCTCCTTCTTGGAAAATTGAGAACAGGAAGGGTAACAACCGGCGCCAAAGGCAAACATGTAATCCCCTCTCGTCCTCGCCATAAATTAATGCATTAACGGTACTAATTCGTTAATTATGATATCTTGCTTGTATACTGTACCAAATAAAGGTTACTAACACTATAAAACCATGTGTTAAATAAATTCATTTTTATGCTTGGAAGTTGCGAACATGCAGGATTTTGCAATATTTTTTCGAGAGCTTCTGGGCGCCTTAAGCCCACAGAACCCCCTGCCGTACATGCGCCTCTGCGATGGCCCTCCTTTTCCGATATCCCCTTTTTACGCCCCTTTCGAAAATCATGTATCCGCTCATGGTGAATTTTTGCAAGGATCAATCGATGATATACGCATTTACTTGATTCATTGTTTCAGTTATCCTGTTCTCGTCCTGAATATAGCTGCGCGCTAGACGTTTAGCCACTGAACTATACCTGACTACATGGCTGTTGATACCATCATTTGATTACAGTCCACTAGACTTAAAGCTAGTTTTTTTCACCCTCTAATTTAGATAAGACATATGTCTTTTATACAAAGCAACCTGATTAGAGAGTTTTAATGAACGCATTATGTTAAAATTTCAGCCATATTCTTGAAAGACGTTTGAGTCGAATACTGCCAACCCTTACCGTTGGTCCCTGTTGCCCTGTTGTTGAACCTTATTACTACGCGAATTTTAGAACAATTCGATAATTCGAGATCTATGGATCGAATTTCTTTCCTTAAGTGTTCGAAATTTAAAACTGTGTCGTACTACTAGCTGGCATCCCAAAATTAAGAAAGTAACATTTCATTTTTAGCGCCAGGATTTATCTGACCCTTATCAACAGCAGCTTGTGTCAAACTTTCCAACTTCATCCCATATTTAGCTACCGATTGATTAGGTTGCTGATAATCAGCATAGAACTTCTGTAATAGCGAGCATCGCAGATGCGAGCTATATGGTTACATGCGTGTGTGTAAAAAAAATCAAGTGATCCATATGAACAAATCCATTTCAGATGGTAGCTGAGCTATCACAAGAAAATATTATAGACGAACGAAAAAAAAATTAAATATTAAAGTAGACAAATATAATTTTGACATCCATAAAATTAAAGTGTTTATTTTTTAAATTGCTACAAAAATGCCAGACAATTTTTTTTTCAATCTGAAACGTTGTATTTGAAATTGAGTTTTGTGACGTCGCCAACACATTAGATAAGACGTCACGTCATCAATGGAATGTAGAGGCACTGTTAAGGTGCTCTGAAGTAACGACATGAACAATGTGCAATGCTCGCATTTAGGCTGCGCCTACATTCATATTAACGATGCGCTATATATATATTGAACATCATACCCTCACAAGTTTATCAATAATCTGTGTGGGTGTTGCACTTTCAGGCAAAACAACAGTAAGTTTCTCGCTTTAACCTTCAATGACCCTCGGATACAGTGCATCATAATGGTGTCGGTATAATTTCCATCCCTAAGTATACATTGACTTTATGTCCCTTATTATATTATGCTGTCTGATGCTCTTTTTCGGTTATTATATATATTAGCTAATGCGCATGATCACCTTTCTACTTCCTTTTCCGCCTGCAAAGGCCCCAAAACCGAAGCTATCTGGGATTGCGGATAACAAATTTTGTTGATCCCTAAACATGGTGAGAGGTTTGGATCAGAAAACCGCCGTTGAATCAATTCTCAATTATTTATTCACCGCATCTATTTTTTTATTCTCTTCGATGTTCAAACTTTAACTAGATTGCAGTCGATTTGTAGTGTTTCGTCAGGTTTCATAACATTTCCACGTGTTTCAGCACCTAAAGGGTCGACAAACAGTGGCCTTACTACCGATTTATCTGTATTTTGGTAAAGAAGCGCGACGAGTCCTTTTTGGTTTGATACAACACAGGAATTTGACCCCATATCATTTGGGTCGAAATATGGCCAGACAACGAAAAAAAAGTATTGTCGCGAACGAAGAGAGCGAAGGAGTCTAACGCAAATGTAAACAATTCCTACCCCCTACCTTTGTTGTTGAGTTTGCTTTGAGAATTTGCACTGACAACATGATTGTAGGTGTTCTACTTACTCACGGACATTTATTCTTTAGGATTATGACATCCATTCCTTTAATATATCCATATTTTTGCAACCGCAAAACTTTTTCTTAGACTGAAACACTTTCTTTACTTCAGGGAATCGTCCATGGACATTGGTTCTGCAGTAAATGACAAAAAATTAATGGGATAAAACCGTAAAAATAAAACTTTGCTTTGTATGTAAATGAAATAATATTTAAATCCTAATTTTAATTATTTTTTGTAAAATTGAGTTTTAATCGAATTGTTTACATTTCTAGCACATCTGTTGATAAAGGGATGTAACCCAATGACATCAGCCATGTGCTCTTCGGTTTTGCAGTTTCCGGATAATTTTTCTCTGGTTCGGACCGCGTTTAACTTTTTGTCATTTATTTTGAAAAGGTTTTATTAAGAGTCCGGCAAACTTGGATTTCGTCCGTCATGACAGAATATTTTCAGGGCGTCTGACCATATGTCACACATTATGTTAAACAATTTCGCCAGGTCAAAAGCAATCTAGTGATTTCTAATCTAACGACACTTTTACAAAACTGGTGACAGAAAAATGCAGTTGCCGATTTGTTTAGCGCCAGCTTTTTAGAAGCTAGAGCAGCCCCTGTGTATTATTTTCACTATCATTATTTCGTTTTCATTCAGAAATTTTATTTTTAAAAATAGGTAAAAAAATCATTCTGTTGCAATTGATGACTTTCCAATTTAAAAAACGCTACCTACTGTCCACTTCCGGTACTAACTGTAGCCCCAGTATGTCCTGTTGAAAACTTTTAAAAAGGGCAATTGAAATTAATTAACCGATGGTTATTACCACATTTACCTGATTATACAGACCAAATTTTTTCTGTCCAATTATAGCCAAGTTTTTAATTTTGTGCTGTCAATCTGATATCTGATATTTGCGTTTATAAAATTATGTGGCTTTAGAAGAAAAGATAATTTAGCCAGGGTTAAATTTAAATTAGTGCTACCATTTACCACACAGTAAAGATGGGATTTTATGTCTTTTTTTCAGGGATTTGTCAAAGTTGTTAAGAACAAGGCATACTTCAAGAGATTTCAAGTAAAGTTTAAAAGGAGGCGAGGTAAGTCTCTTAGATTTTTAAATCTGATGAGATAGTTGTATTCTATATGAAAAGGGACGAAGTGGGACTACTTGTTCGCCCAAGACGGCGTCACCTTCCAAGCAAGCTTGAGATTCAGGCTTCAAGCGAAGAGGCTATGAATGATTCAAACCTCGAGTGAATCGTTTCACCTCGAGAATAGGTCATGTTATTATGAACTTTTTATTCTACTGCGCTCTTTTCTATTTGGGAGACTCCAACGTCAAAAAATATAATTTGCTTTCCTGAGGGGGTGGGCAGTGCTCAAAAATACATGCGAAGACGGAAGGGAAAAATTTCGAAGGGGAAAAAAAACTGCTCCCAGTCATCTGGACACCACATCAATAATTTTGGCCCCATGCATTTTTCAGCTTTTGGGACTGACTACCAGTATTTTAGTTTTCACTGTACACGCAAATTTGCTATAGGTGTAAGAACTATTGCAGTTCTTCAAAGTATTTTGAAAAAAAAACTTGTGTATTTCAGAGGGTAAGACAGATTACTATGCAAGGAAACGCCTCATTATTCAAGAAAAAAATAAATACAACACCCCAAAATACAGGTTGATTGTTCGTTTCACAAAGAAAGACATCATCTGTCAGGTAAGATTCTTATGGTATTTTATTGTTAATGTAATTAGTGTCTTGTTTTTTGATGACCAATAAATTGTCATTGCCGCATATTTCAAATATATCAAATCTATAGATTGATGCCAATTAGAAATAATCATTATTGTTCTGAATGTATACTTGTACTGCTACCCTTGGAATTTACACCAATTAAAAAATGTCACTAAGTTCAGTTAGTGTAGGTCTTTGTGAAAAAGCAGGTCTACTTATAAAAAATGGTATATAATCGAATTGATTTGTTGTTTGTTAGCCACTTTCAGCAAATTGTCAGCTATATTATGTTGTCCAGTTTTTTTGAGGATTAAGCTGGAGAAAGCCTGTTGGAAATAAAAAGCTGGTATATGACTGGCTCTATTTTAATCAACTTGTATGTCAAAAGGATGCTAAATATTATGTTTTTCCATAAATTTTGCAAATTTGCTTTACATATTTTTTGGCAGATAGCGTACGCCAGAATAGAGGGGGATCACATAATATGTGCAGCATATTCTCACGAACTTCCTCGATATGGCGTCAAGGTCGGGCTTACTAATTATGCAGCAGCTTATTGTACAGGACTCCTGTTGGCCAGAAGAGTAAGTTAATTAGATATAATTGTTACATGTGGGTATTTCTATCAAGCCAAGTTCAAGCATATTTAACAAATATATTTATCCCCCAAATTATTACGTATTGACTAGTCATGACACTGGAAACAATTTTCAAAAAAATGTTGATAGCATCAGCATTTGTAGTTCAGACAAGGCAAGTTTTATATCTTGCCTTTGTTAAGAAAGCAATTTACTTTTTGTTGTTGATGAACCATTATAGTTGACTGTCAATACACATGTGGTTGGGAATTTTTTATACACCGTCGAAAAGTTATTTTTTTTTTGTAAACAAAAAAAATGTTTGTAAAAAAATGTATTTTAGTATTTTTAAGATAATTAATTGGGCTGAGTGAATATCCAAAATATGATCACGAGTGCCACATAATGCATCTGATTAAACAAGTGTGCGGAACTTGTTCCGCGCACGAGTTTAATCTGATGCTTTATGCGGCACTCATGATCATATTATGGATATACACGATGCCCAATTGATTATCCTATTTATTATATAGATCAAAATTGTTTTTGTAAAATTTTAATGCTTAATCCTAAATTTTATGAACGGCGGATGAATATCTGTATAGTACAAAACCAACTGCAATTTTGGCGGGGAAAAAACGGAGAGTGAAAATAAACGACAACTTTCACATGTGATTTACCGTGATTTCTGTCACTCGGAAAATTCGATATTTCATCTCTATCTATATAATAAGAACATTATATTAGTTGTCTTTCTTAACATTCACTGATTTTAATTATTGATAAGACATCTGATGTACACATGGATCTGAAATGAAAAGGTTCAGTCATGTCAGTTAAACCTAACAGTGTAATTTCTTTGATTGTATAATTTTCTAAATTAAAAAAAAAAATTAAATTTTTTATGAGAAACACACTTAGGTATACAGGAAAATAGATTGTTTTCTAAAGAAAACTATGTTTTGATGGGTACAAAAATAAGAGTTTTTTGGTAGACTGTTAATTGTGTCCACATTTGCATAAGGTGGACATTCAGTACCAAGATGACCAAGACGTGGTGCAAGTGAAAACATCAACGCATGATTTAAGTAATGATTGCAATTTAAGGGTACTCCAGATGACTGGTCAACGTAACCACTACTAATAGGAACAGCAAGAAAGGAAACAAATGTACCTTTTTATTAAAAGACATAAACTGGATTGTTCATTGAATAAAATTATTGATTGCAATTGCTTAGCTGAACTGGTCCAAACAAAAGAAATATTTCTATAAACATGTTGAAGTATGTGGATAGATATGATTCAAAAGATAGTAACACCTGTATATAACAACAGTAGGACACAAGGACAATAAAACCAGCAGATTTTTCTTGTTTTTGTAGCTTTTGAAAAAGTTGAAGCTTGATCAAGTGTACAAGGGTCAGACTGAAGTTGATGGTGGAGAGTTCAGTAACGAGGATGTAGATGGAGAACCAGGAGCATTCAGATGCTATTTGGATGTAGGTTTATATAGAACGACTACTGGTGCTCGTGTTTTTGGAGCGATGAAGGGTGCTGTTGACGGTGGTCTGGATATTCCACACAGGTAATAAATTGGGTGTTTGTCTTTTTTTTCAGTTCCAATATTTTTAAATTTCAATTTACTGTTTGTTAAAGAACAGTTGTGTTTCAGTTTGTGAATTTTAAAACATTCTGTTTTTCAACCAACCATAAAAAAATCAGCAAGACTGACAAAATTTTATTGCTTCCAATTTAGAATTATTGTTTTTAAACATTTTGATCATTATCCAAATTGTTGGGGTCGTTCTGTATTTGCTTGAATATTACTTTAACCACCATTTTCTGCTTTTGTGTCAAGTGTTCATGACCAATTTATACAGAAAAATGAGAGCAATGGTTTTCATGTTATTGTTTGTTACCGAGAACAGAAAATTTTAAATATTTTTGTAGTCTTACTTAGTATCATAGATTGCTGTGGACAGCCTGTCATTTATGAAAAATCATACTCATATAACGTAGTTCAAAAGGTGGCAGAAATGTCCAAAATAATTCCATTTTTGGTCGAATTTCACACGAGTGAAAACCGGGTTATAGTATGGTTGTGTATGTGTGGGGAAAATTTTTTGTAAGTTTTCTCAGCAACTACTAATCACATTCTGTTGAAATTCTGTATGCAGCATCAGCATCATCCCCACAAGTCAGGGTTTCTGTGTCCACAAAAAACCCTGACAAACTTAGCTAGGAAATTATCGGGCTTGAACATTTCCATATGACTTCAATCCTTTAAAATATCAACTAATGAAATCGCTTGAAAGAAACAAGTGTTTGGCAGTAGTCATTCTTACTCATTCTTGAGTGGGAAGAAAAAGTAATGCAACTTATAAAAAACATGGTAATAACAAACTATTAACACTACTGTACAAAATACACTTATTTTCACATGGTCTATGCAACACATCCGTTTGGTTTATTTACAATCTAAATCAGGATATCCCATAACCAAGTTGTGTATGAAAGCGAGCTTTTGATTGGCTACATTCAGATATGATTTCGCCAATCAAAATAGTGACTTCTAGCCCAGGAATTTCCAGCTAAGTATCAGCATGGCCTCTCATAACAAGGGATTTGAATTCAGGTCTGTCGCTCACCTACTTCCTGTTTAACGAAATGGGCTCATTTCTGTCTTCGAAATTGTTCCGACTTCAGGGAGAGGGCCTCTTCACATACCTTCACTGCCGAGAACTGCAGATGTTAATGTTCAAAGTCACCTAACCAGATCTGAATCAATCTGTATTTTTATACGCCTCGCAAACTTGTTTGGGGGGTATGTAGGAACCACCCTGTCTGTCTGTGTGAGCTAAACTTCTCCAAAACCGCAAGATGAAATATAATGAAACTTAGCAAAAAGGAAGTACATTATATGTAGATGTGCATTAGGGATTTTTATTGACCTCGGATATCATTATGGGAAGATAATTATTACAGGGATTTTCATGCCTTTATTTTGGGGCTGATATTCGGCACCATTCCCAATGGCAAAAACCCATATTTTTTCCCAATTATGAAAGTGAAAATTCCAAATTCAGGAGGTTTTGTAATCCGCTTTCTAAAAATAAATTCAATCACGCTAAGCCGAAATATTACAAACAAAATCAAAATCTGATTACTACGCGAACATGGTTTTTATAATTATTGTTCCCGGTATCTTTAGTCATAACGGCAACCAGTTTAATATTAGAGATTGCTTGTTTTATACCAAACGCAGATTGCGGTATGATATAAAAAAAACCCTGAGATTTGGTTAGTCGCGGAACTTTTTTCAATAATATGAAAGATAATTGTATGCCGCAAATAAGACAAATTACTTAATTTTTAAGATGTCCAGTAATATGGGCTGTTTTTTTGGTTCAAATAGCTTTATCTAGAAAAGAATAAGTCGGAGGAATACATTTGGAATGAAGGGTGAACCTGCATTAACATTTAAAAATGGCAATACACAACGGGAAATACTAGAATCTCGAATACTACGGAAGTGGAACGATGACGTATTGTATCAAAACTAGGAAATTTTGTTTTTACGAAATTAAATATTGACCAGAGCCTTTGTTAATAGAAAATCATGAGTTTTCTTGCACCTCTAGACCCATCCATTATCGGCATTCAACAGAACCTTCGCTACCGATCCTTGTCAATTATGACAATGGTCGGTAGCGAAGGTTCGGTTGAATGCAGATTAGCATACGAATCAGGGTAAACTAAAATGCCAACGCAATGCACATTTTATAGAATTTTGTATATATCTGATTTAGTTCTTATCCAGTCATTTATTAAGACCCCAGAACAAACGAGAGTGAAAGTAAAATCTGATGTTTGCAACTCAGTTTCTATTTAATTCCACCAAGATTCATGGAAATTTTTCTCTTTGAGTATGATGTCAGCACAGTTGACTACATATGTAAATTTTGATAACTTTTTCCAAAATATTTATGAAAACTGATTTGAATTTGTCCGTTTTCAGGACACGCTTATAGATTCCATCTTGTCATTCATGACTAATTACATACAAGAAACATTTTCGTTAAAAACATTGATGTTTAAAAGCAATGTTTTTACTTTACTTTATTCATATTAAAGACTTTTCCCAATTGTGGAATTTACGTCGTAATTTTCCCAGTTAACAGGGGTCAGGCCCCATTTGAAAAAAGGTAGGAAAATCCCTGATAATTGGACTTGAAAGCGCAGCAGGGGTATCCCCCTTAGTGAGCGTGCTTGCAGTCCACACTTGTTCTTATCTGACATTCTCAGTGTTTGTTTGTTGGTGATATATTAATTGGTTGGATGAGAGCATTGATTTATTGGTTGTTGGTGATGTAAACTTTAACTTCATGCTTATTCAACATTTATTAAAGTTGATAAAATAAAATATTGACCTATGGCTCTAAAGGTACAGTCAGAAAACTGCAAACATATTTAAGGTAGGCCTTATCTTTGCCTAGATGCTTCTTTTTATGAATATGACTTGACATCTTCATGCAGTTTCAATTCACTGGCACAATTCTGTAGAGCTGTACCATATATTTTACTCTTGAGTGTAAATTAAGAAAGGTGTATGTTTACCAATACGTGCCAAGAGGTGCATCAGTGTCCGTCCCCAAGACAAATTTTCTTGTTTAAAAAAAATAAGACTGTTAAACAAACTGTCAGAGTAAATTTGAGGAAAAAAGAAAGAAATACTTATTCAATTGTGACTATACAAAGTATATGTTCAGTATGCTCTCAAATTTTGTAGCACTAAGAGGTTCCCTGGATACGACACTGAAAGTGGAGAATTCAAGGCCGATGTCCACAGACAACACATCTTTGGTCAACATGTTTCTAACTACATGAAAATGCTAGAAGAAGATGATGAAGAGGGATACAAGAGACAATTTTCACAGTTCATTAAAAATGGAATTAAAGCAGACTCGGTAAGGAGAATAAATCTAGTTGAAATGATTAAGCTGGGTTTTTATTTAGGTTATAGTAAATTCCTATTTGTTCCTTCTCCCAGATTATAATGGGATTTATTTTAATTCAATTTCTAAATAAATGAGCTTTTGGTAACGCAAGTAATCCAAGAATTATTGAACCATTTAATTAATCTCCAGCTTTCAGTAGAATGTCAATTATTTTACACTTTTTCTTTGCCTGTTGGTGTATATTTTGGTTGAAGAGTCCACACATCTGTTTATAACAGCTCGGGAATCTCGTTACAAACATAGTATCAAGTCCACTTAAAATGCCCTTTTACATTGACCACATCTTATAGTTGTCATATGTAAAGAGTTCTGATTCATCTTTATGTGGAATAATGAATTTGACAGGTCATTACTAATGCCGTCTACATGCTTTCATGTAGTACTGACAAATAGAATTTTAAATGGTTCTTTCAAAATCTGTATACAAATCTTGTTGATGCTACATATAGTTGGATAAATGTGTAAAAAAAAAGAACACATTCAGAATTTTTTGGCTGGGTTGCACAAAGTGCTAATCATGGATAAAGTATGGTAAAGATGGCAAGGGAAAGGGGGGGGGGGGGTTAAAGGGGTATCCCAGATCTTGAAATTTTGCACTTGAATTGAATTTGTGCAACTGCAGTTGTGGAATTGTGGAAAAATATTTTCGTAATTTTTACTAACTTGGGAACTTTTTTCAAATTCAATCTTGATTGACAAAGATTGCATGTTTTTTAAAGAAAGGTCCATGTTTATTACTGGCTTGATTATTGTCTATTGGCATGTATGTGATCGTCCTTAGAAAGAATAATCCCCGAGTGGTATTTGTTTTTTGTAGATTGAGAGTATGTACAAGAAAGCACATGCTGCTATAAGAGCCGATCCAGAAGCTAAAACTAAACCAGCTAAGGAAGTGCCCAAGAAGAGGTCAGTAGTCTTTAAAAAATTTATTTGTGAATTGTGAAGTACCATTGTCAAGTCAAAACATTTTATTACTGAAATTTGATCATTGCCAAAAGTTGCAATTGTTACGCATTAAGCAGTTATGAGTAAGGACATGGATCTAGTAATTAAAGCTAACAAAACCGAATTAGATGAAAGCTATGGAACAGAAACATAAACAGTCTTCGCGAAATTAGATCTTGGCTTGTTGGACCTAAACACAACATCTGCCGGACCAGTTTAACATTTCTGTTGTAAATTTAACAAATTTGCCGGACCAGAGTTAAATTTGACCTTTTTTTGCCGATCGGGTCCTGCGGACTGGCACATTTCGGAAAGACTTCAAATACAAACAATCAATCTCAAGCTTTTACAACAATTGTTTCTAACACAATGGCTTGAGTCTCGATGCTTGAAAAGGACTTAATGGTAGTATTAATGTTTAAGCTAAGTTGGTGTCTGAATACTGTGGTAAACAGAACAAGTTTTAGAATGTTGTCAAGTTTGACAAATATTTTTGTAGGTTATTTGTCATTTAAAATTTAGATAGTTTTCATATCTTGACCCTGGGACCATACTGGGACAGTTGCCAATGCTCGATCCACAGAGCAGCCCAGGTGGCGGATAGGGGAGACCTCTCTCGATTGGGGGTTGTCAGGTCAAACTATGTAAAGCCCATCCATGGACCATAGTGGGTAATGTGTTTGGAGAGAGCCAGGTTCCTTGCACGTTAAAGATCCCTTTTGTAGATTTCGGAAAAAGTAGGCTCATTGTAGCGGTTACATGACGCCTTATTCTTCGACCATACCCAATACTCCATACTTTTCCAGTGGCAGTCAAAATTTTGTTCCCTGTGCCCATACCACACCTTTTTTTAATTTATGTATTGTTTGTTAGTTTGTTCTTGTCCTGCATATAGCTGAAGTACTGCTCGCTGAATGTAAAGCAAACATCCAATCAATCAATCATATCTTGACCCTTTCTATGCTAAACACGACACACAACTCTGCATATGTCGTTTTGACCATGTGATTTTTTGGAGTGATTGCATTACAATCTCTAGGTGTGAGTAAGGATAACTTCTGAGAATTTCCAGTGTAACATGATTGAGGTCTCGTTTGCATTTGAAATTAAGGGAAGTTTATTGAAAATGTTTGGCATAAAATTGACTGATGACAAGTTGGAAAAAAATGAAAAACCGTAATTGCAGACATTGAACTTTTTAATGATATAGACTTTGATTTATCTTTAAAAGACTTAAATATCAGCGATGATGAAAATTTTGTTTGGAAAAATTACCCAAGTTTAATGATGTAAAAAAGATAATGCAGCAGCAGCCATTTCAGTAATAATTTATGTAGCGTAGTAAGGGTTTATGTGGTTTGCCTTGGAAAAAAAACGATATTTAACAACACTGTTCAAAATTAAACTTAAGTTGTGTCAATAGTACAGATGCAATTTTTAATTAAATGTTTTTGTAAAAAAAAAAATTGCAATATTGTAAATTAATACATGCACTTTTATTTCAGATGGAACCGGGCTAAACTATCACTGGCACAAAGAAAGGACATTGTCAAACAAAAGAAGGAGGCATTCTTAAAAAGTAAAAAGGATGATGATGAATAAGACTTTAACTCAATAAAATCTGTCTTACCCAAATGTGTCAGATTTGTGCTACACGATCATTATTATTGCGAGAAGTGACTTAACAGAGTTAGTGTTGAAGGGGGAAGCAAATATCACTTTTGCCAACATCTTTCACTCTAAAATTGCAGGCAATGAAGAGAATTGCCATAGCTCTCTCTGTCTGTAAAAGTGCTGAGCATGACTCCCATAGATGCTGTTTGTAAGCAGACCAAATAAACTAGATTATGAAGTAGCAATAAACTAGATTGCATCTTGAATTGTGGCTACTGAAATACAAACCCAACTATTTTTTTTAAAAAGGCTCCTAACTGTATCCCAAATTGATTTATTGTCTTTTTGTTGTTTTCATGCTGAATACATCATAAATACTGCTGGCTGGACATAAAAACAACAGTATTCAGTTGATCAGTTTTTGTCTCGCCTGCGACGAAAGTCGCTGGAGGCGAGACATATGTATGGGAATCCGGCGGCGGCGTAAACACTTGACATCTTGCTTCATATCTTTGTAAGCCCAAGCCCTAGGTCCATCAAATTTGGTCCAGAGGTAGCTTATGATGAGTACTTGCCAGTCAGTCACCTGACCTTGACCTCAATTTCACGGTCCAGTGACTACGTTAAAGTTTTTGGGTTACGACAGTTTCTCTGTAACTATGCATGGTAGGATGACAATATTTGGTGTATAGGTTGCTGATGACTAGTACATGACTGTCTGGTAGGTGTCACCTGACCTTGACCTCAATTTCACGGTCCAGCGACTACGTTAAAGTTTTTGGGTTACGACAGTTCCTCTGTAACTACACGTGGTAGGATGACAATATTTGGTGTATAGGTTGCTGATGACTAGTACATGACTGTCTGGTAGGTGTCACCTGACCTTGACCTCAATTTCACGGTCCAGCGACTACGTTAAAGTTTTGGGGTTACGACAGTTCCTCTGTAACTATGCATGGTAGGATGACAATATTAGGTGTATAGGTTGCTGATGACTAGTACATGACCGTCTGGTAGGTGTCACCTGACCTTGACCTCAATTTCACGGTCCAGCGACTACGTTAAAGTTTTGGGGTTACGACAGTTCCTCTGTAACTACGCATGGTAGGATGACAATATTAGGTGTATAGGTTGCTGATTAATAGTACATGACTGTCTGGTAGGTTCCACCTGACCTTGACCTCAATTTCACGGTCCAGTGACTACGTTAAAGTTTTTGGGTTACGGCTGTTCCCCTGTAACTATGCAGGGTATGGTGACAATATTTTGTATACAGGCCGCTGCTGATATTTAATGCTATTTACGTAATGCTTATGACGAAATTTATTTTCGTTACTGATGCGGAATGCAGGCGAGACGTTTTTCTGTGTCCACACTTGTGAGCAATCTATATGCTTAACCCTGGGACAGCACTTTAGCGATCTTAAAAATGCTTCATCTCTGCTAGATATTTATGTATAGGGCTAGGCTCTAATATGTTTTAAAAGAAAACCGTCATCAGCAGGAGTCCATATTACAAACTTGCTTAAAAGGACAGAGAATTGGGTATTAACTTCTACTTTGAAATGAAGTTCTCTAGTTTATTTTTGTTCCAACTGGGTCAGAAATCCAATTTGATATAACAGAAAACTGTAGTAAGGATTCTCTAGCAGGTGAAGCAAAACAAAGTTTTGAATTCTAAATGTCCGACACCACAGGACATGTCTTAGCATACAGATGATGGGCTACCGTTCAATTGGCTTCTCTGAAACTGCAATTAGCTGTATTAATTTCTTGACAAAGTTTGTGTTTAGAAATTGAAGATGATTTCCAGTGCACGAGTTAACTGGCTTTTGTTGGTGTTGTATTCCAGATTGCCATTTTTGTCTCGCCTGCGACGAAAGTCGCCAGTGGCGAGACGTATGTATGGGCGGCAGCGTAAACACTCAACATCTTGCTTCATATATTTGTAAGCCCAAGCCCTAGGTCCATCAAATTTGGTCCAGAGGTAGCTTATGATGAGTACTTGCCAGTTAGTCACCTGACCTTGACCTCAACTTCGCAGTCCAGCAACTACGTTAAAGTTTTTTGGGTTACGGCAGTTCCTCTTGTTACCACACATGGTAGGACACTATTTGATATATAGGTTGATGATGACTGGTAGGTGCCACCTGACCTTGACCTCAATTTCACGGTCCAGCAACTACGTTAAAGTTTTTGTATTGGGGCAGTTCTTCTGTAACTATGAATGGTATGGTGACAATATTTGGTATACAGGCCGCTGCTGTTATTTAATGCTATTTACGTAATGCTTATGACGAAATTTATTGTCGTTACTGATGCGGAATGCAGGGGAGACGCTTTTCTGTGTCCACACTTGTGTTATTTCTTTGAACATGACCTGTAGGAAAAGTTTTAATCAATACTAAGCAGCAATATTGTCTTACAAAGTTGGCTTTAAACCTATTAGAAATTAACAAGCAAGCTACACTGTACATGCATACCTCATTTTAATAACCTTGGATTCACTCAAGGTTTACTGTATAAAACTATTTTCCAGTTGGGCTTTTTTGGTTCTTGTCCAAAACGGCCATCATTGCAGACGAGTTTTAAAATTGAGAATTCTGTTGTCCAACTTTTTTAGATCACTTGGCCAAATGTTAGCTTATGCCATCACTATGGGTCTGTTGTCTGTAAACAATTTGAAAAATCTTATCTGAAACCACTGAACCAATTTGACATAAATTTAACAAGAATGATATATGGCATGTTGGCAACAAATGATCCTCATTTTGAATGGATCCAATAAAAATCATGGCCACCATTACTAATAAAAATAGAACATGGTAAAATCACTTAAAATGACTTGCAACTCGAAAACAATAACGGATAACACATAGGAAAAATTCATTTATATTGGGCTGTTCAGAATAAAAAGGTCTACAAAAGTCCAATCTAATTAAAATTAAATCTTTCACTAGCTCCCCCTTTTTAGCTCATCTGACCCAAAGGGTCATGTGAGCTATTGTTATCACTTTGCGTCCGTCGTCGTTGGCGTCTGTAAACTTTTTACATTTTAATCTTCTTCTCTGAAACCACTTGGCCAATTGAAGCCAAACTTGGCCATAATGTTCATTGTATGGACCTTTACAAAGTTTGTGTTTTTTATTTTGATTGGTAAACCAATATGGCCGCCACCTCGAGACTTAGTTTAACATAGGACCCTATGGGAAAAAAGTTTAAAAGGGCTTCTTCTCTGAAACCGTTTAACCAATCAAACAAAACTTACTAGCAATATTGTTTGGATGGTCCTCTATAAAGTTTGTGTTTTTGATGGGAATTGGAAATTTAAAATGGCCGCCACCGCAGGACTTAGTTTAACATAGAACCCTATGGGAAAAAGTTTTAAAAGGCTTCTTCTCTGAAACCGGTTAATCAATGGAAACAAAAACTTACTAGCAATATTGTTTGGATGGTCCTCTATAAAGTTTGTGTTTTTATGGCAATTGGAAATTCAAAATGGCTGCCACCGCAGGACTTAATTTAACATAGGACCCTATGGGAAAAAGTTTGAAAGGCTTCTTTTCTGAAACCGGTCAACCAATGGAAACAAAACTTACTAGCAATATTGTTTGGATGGTCCTCTATAAAGTTGATGTTTTTTATCCCAATCGGAAATTCAAAATGGCCGTCACCGCAGGACTTGGTTTAACATTCGACCCTATGAGAAAAAAGTTTAAAAGGGCTTCTTCTCTGAAACCGTTTAACCAATCAAAACAAAACTTACTAGCAATAATGTTTGGATGGTCCTCTATAAAGTTTATGTTTTTATGGCAATTGGAAATTCAAAATGGCCGCTACCGCAGGACTTAGTTTAACATAGGACCATATGGGAAAAAGTTTTTAAAGGCTTCTTCTCTGAAACCGGTTAATCAACGAAAACAAAAACTTAATAGCAATATTGTTTGGATGGTCCTCTATAAAGTTTATGTTTTTTATGGCAATTGGAAATTCAAAATGGCCGCTACCGCATGACTTAGTTTAACATAGGACCCTATGGGAGAATGTTTTTTAAGGCTTCTTCTCTGAAACCGGTTAATCAATTGAAACAAAAACTTACTAGCAATATTGTTTGGATGGTCCTTTATAAAGTTTATGTTTTTTTATGGCAATTGGAAATTCAAAATGGCCGCCACTGCCGCAGGACTTAGTTTAACATAGGACCCTATGGGCAAATAAAAAAAATCTTCTCTATACAACCGGTTAACCAATGAAACAAAGCTCTCTAGTAATATTGTTTGGATGGTCCTATTTAAAGTTTATTGAAAATTACAGGACTTACTTTAACATCAGGGAAATGCCATCTTCATTGCCTATAAAATCAGGTGAGCGATACAGGCTCTTAAGAGCCTCTGGTTGTTATTGTCGCCCTGAAGATCTAACCACATCCCATTACAGGTCATCTCAGATTGAACTTTTGATATAAATATTATCCAATGAAAAAATTGGGTATTCCCCAAAAAATTAACCAATCGTAAGCTTTTAGCTTAATTTTGGGTCTATTTATGAAAATGGTACAATAATGCCAGAGAGATTCCGAACAACTAAAGGTTAGGGAAGACAGTTTTTGATTGGTCAATACATAAGTTCAATCTGAGATGACCTTTAATGGAATGTTGTTAGATCTTCACGGCGACAATAGCAAAAAAGGGGAGCCAAGTGAAGATATAATTTTAATTAGATTGACAAAAGTCTTCATTGGGTAAGTTGGATGTTATGACTCTTGGAAGTAACATAATCACGTTTTAAGCTCATCTGACCAAAAGGGTCGGTGTGAGCTATTCCTCATCACTGCGTCCGTCGTCGGTCGTAAACTTTCACATTTCAATCTTCTCCAAAACAACTCGGCCCATTTGAATAAAACTTAGCAGGAATGTTAATTGGGTGGTTCTTTACAAAATTACGATTTTTTGGTGCTGATCAAATGTTGAACATGGTTCCCAGAGCCTTTAATGCGTACTGACTAGCTGAATAACAATAATCTTCTCATAAACATTGTCAGATCGATTTGAAATCTTGCAGAAACGTGCCTTAGATGGTTCTCGACAAAGTTTGAGTTTTATGAGCCAATCCAAAATCCTCGATAGCCGCCATCGCAGGACATAGTTTAACATAGAAACCTATGGGGAAAAACATACAAACAACTTCTTTTCGGAAACTGTTCCACACAATGATGCCAGATTATGAAAAAATGAAGGTATCTTAATATTTTGAGTTTTTCGAGGCTATTGTAAGTTGAACATGGCTTCCAGTGTCACTAATGCGTTCTGATTGGCCGAATTCTCATAAACCTTTTGGCAGATTGATTTGAAATATTGCATAAATGTTCCTTAAATGGTCCTCTACAAGTTTGAGTTTTTTGTGACGATCCAAAATCCCAAGTTGGCCACCATAGCAGGACTTTGTTTAACATAGGTCTCTACGGGAAAAACGTGCAAACAACTAGGAAACTGTTCCACACAATGAAGCCAAATTATGAAGAAATGATGGTTGGATATTTATCTTCTTATTTTGAGTTTTTCGAGCCAATTGCAAATTGAACATCTCTTCAAAGGCCACTTATAGGTTCTGATTGGCTGAAATTTCAAAAAGCTTCTTTTTGCAAACTGCATGCAGATTGATTTGAAATATTGCATAAATGTACCTTAAATGGTCCTATACAAAGTTTGAGTTTTTTATCACGATCCAAACTCCAATATGGCCGCAATGTTTAGTGTTGTCTTATTAAGGTTGGTCCTCTATGCAGTTTTATGTTTTTATGCCAAATTTTGATGCCACATTTTAGAAATCTAAAATGGCAGCCTGCACAGGACAGTTTAACATGGAACAAGTTTATAAAGACTTCTTATCTAACCGGTTATCCAATGGAAACGAAACTAAGCAATATTGTTTCGACGGTCCTCTATTAGGTTTGTTTTCTTTGCGGATTTAAAAAGGCCTCTTCTCTAAAACATTTTCCCATTTAAAACTAATGAAGCAGTTAAAACTAGATAGCAGGTCTCATCAAAGATAATGTTATTAATGCCAGTAGAAAATTCACAATTACAGGACTTTGTTTTGAATCGGCAGAAATGACATCTTCATTGCCTGGAAAATCAGGTGAGCGATACAGGCTCTTGAGAGTCTCTTGTTATAGACTTAAATTGGGAGTGCGAGAGAAAGTGTACGGCATAGATTCTTGGGACTTGATTTGATAAAGAAAACTAACTGTAAATGGCTTTACTGTACCTGTTGAATAGATGAAGGTGGCAACAATTTTTGTCTTGACTGCACATAAATGTTGCAGTCGGACGTCTGGATTTTTGGCCCCATCAACACTTGACATTTTGATGTACATCTTTGTAAGCTCGAGCTGTAAGTTCATTAAATTGGGTACAGTGATAGCTATGTTCCTGCGTTATCATGAATGTAGGATGACGTTATTTGATAAAGAGGTTGCTAATGAATAGTATATACATATGTCTGGTAGATGTACCTGTACCTCAATTTTACCGTCAAGTGACTACTTTAAAGGTCATGGATTATGCAAGTTCCTTTGTAGCAATGAATGGTATAATACGCTGGTGTTTCTTAGATTTTGTCTGACCTTGACCTTAATTTCATGGTCTGGTTTTAAACATTTTAAAAGTCGGTATCCTGGTTCATGACAATTGTTTTCTTTTTATGACAATATACTGCTATTTACCTGTTGCCAATAAAGTCTTTTCCCCGACTGATGCGGAAAATGAGGGCGAGACATTTCTGTGTCCACAATTGTTTTTGAAAGGTTCTTGGAAGAATTTGTTATACCCCCCGCTTCGAAGAAGTGGGGTATACTGTTTTACCTTTGTCCGTCCCTCCGTTCGTTGCGCCGTCCGTCCGTAAGAAAAAATTTCTGTTGCAGTTTTCAAAGCAACTATAGGATGCAGAAGCCTGATATTTTGCATATTGTTTTATTCTTTAGTACCATATGGTGTATAACGATTTTATGCATCTTAGTCATCTACTTCCTCTTTTCTTTTTGTGAAAGCGGGGGTATCACTAGTAAGCATTAGCTCAAATATTTACCTTGTTTATGAATTGACATTTCAAAATGAAGCTAGTACAGAACTTTACATAACATCGGATCATTAGGAAAATGTTCAAACGACTTTCATGTACAAACTAAGAAATAAGATACATTAAATGTTTATTTGGTCTCCGATGTTTGTTTTTATGCTGAAATTACATTACACATGAATGTATTCGCAGATCATCGGGCCTAACGAAAAATGACTTTTGAGAAAGGACAGAAACCGGACTTGTTAGGTGTACACAATAGAGGGTACTCTATAAAATATTTTAATTTTAATTTGCAAATGACTACCACATTAATAAAAACATGCTGTAATATGGGACCCTATGGTTAAAAAAAACAAATGCCTTATGTGCAATGATTTTGTCGCTTAACTTGTGCGATCATCTCAAGAAAAAAACTACACAAACATGTATTGTAGACGGTGTATTTGTGGTATTTGTATGATTAAATGTTTAATAAATTGAATATTTTTTTAGGTAAATAAACAGTTAATAGTTTTTTTCCCTCATAAAACAATAACATCGACACATTTGGTCTCCGATAATGAATGAAATCTTAACTAAGCATTAATATGTTATAATACGGAAAGCAACACATTGAACCATAGTAAGTGATTTTTTTTAAAGTGCCACATTTCTAGAACGTATATACGAAACACTTTCTATGCAATTAAAATAAGCTCATAACGAACGAACTATTTCTTCAATATTGAACTATACACCCGAATATTTTTTGTTTTTCGTATTGTAAATACAGTTTAATTTTAATGACTCGGATCAGTATTAATTCTTTAATGTATAATTAAAAGAATGTGAGCGTTCAGGTGTGAAATTTTAATCAAGCGCGGTTTTCTGTCCACGTTAATCTTGTTTCCTTCATCACGTCCAAAGTGCACTATTTGTTTGAGCAACATATCAGTATTTTTATCCCGAATTTCTACTTGCAAATCAATCAAAGTAAGCATGGCAAGGAGGCGGATATCAGAAGCACTAAGATCGCAAATCGTCGGCATGCATTCCACTGGTCAATTGGACGTCAGCTTGGTTATCATTATTCAACCATTAGTCATTTGATCAGAAAACACTCTGCAACGCAGGATGTTAAAGACCGTTCCCGGTCTAGTCGACCATCTGTGACACCCCAACGTGAAGATAGGAGCCTTGGTAGATTGGTTAGGCGAAATCCGTTTGCAGCAAGCACCTGTCTCAAGCAACAATGTTGACCTGGTCGTAGTCTGTCAGCCAGCACAGAACGGAATCGTCTTAAAGCTGCAGGATTAAGGTCAAGGAGAGTCATTAAACGCCAAATGCTTGATGATCGCCATCGCAGGGACAGGTTGGTCTGGTGCAGAGAAAGACAACATCAGAACCTTAGAACCTATCGACGAATACACTGGTCAAATGAGAGCCGATGTTTACAGGGCTGAAGCAGTCATTTATCTTAACGGTGGACATACGGTAACGGTAACCTTTATACCTCTTTTTTCTTCTCGTTTCTATAATGTTGCAAACATATTTGTTGCAATAGCGGTAATTGTGGTGGATGTTTAATATTTCTCCTCAGCAATTAAAAGCAAATAAAGACGGTTAAGTTGGAATAGTACATTACTGTATTCATGCTAAGTTTACTGCTATATTATACTGTTATTAACCGACATCGAGTGATATTGCGTTTTATATGTTTTAAAACACCATATTTACCGACGCAGCAGCGAAAAGAAATAGTACCACAAATACAATCGTTATGTCGAGATGTGCTATTTAATATGACAATTAAAATATAATGGTATGTAAAAGTTGAGACGAAGTGATCATGAATTTTTATGAAGTTAATACGCGAAAGTAATAGTGAAATTCCGATAATTTCAACTTGTCACTAATTTATCTTAAAATATAAAAACCCTGCGAAATACCATAGATTAGAAATAAAGATTGCCGAAACTTAACCATTACACATGAAAAACGTAAGAATACTTCGGACTGAAGTCTATTAAAAATATTAGTCATGTTCTGTTTCTGACTATTGACCGTAAGTACTATTAATAAAAAAACAATATATTTCTGTTGTTCTTTCACGATATTTCAAGGTCTAAGAGAGATTTCTATGTTGAAAGAAGAAGCATGACCCTTTACAAATCATACAGGATTTAAACGCTTATTTTCGGTAATTCATCGATGTATGAACGAGGTCGACTCACAAACTAAATGGCCGAAAGCTCGACGAAATACCGAAAACATGCGTTTAATCCTTATAATTCTTCGAAAATTGTTTTTAAATATTTTCTCTCTTTTCGCAAAATAAAATCACATTATAAGTGTGACGCGTAGGAATATACACAAAGAACTGAAGACGAAGACGTTGTCGTTTTAGGAGGAAACAACTGGTATTGACAACAGATATATTTTACGATCTTGCCGATAATGAAAACAAAAGAAGACAGATAAACAGACAATATTTTCTTGAATTCCGTATACTAACGTTCGTCACATGTACGAAACGTAAATCTAGGTAGACGTTCTTTCTTTAATACGAACAGGAAAAAAGCAAAAAGTAGTTCCACAAAAGTCGTTCATGAAAGTATGAACGGATATTCGAATAACTGGTTTAAGGTCTTTTGACTAATAAAAAATGACTATAAACGTAAGATTAGAATTATTAACTTGATATCATTGGTTTGATATAATGCAATGCTTCTCAAACAATGGTTTCATGTACATAGGTTGATGTTATCACGTAAGAAGTTATGTTGTCGTCACCATAACTTAATTGACCGTAATGGGAAATCAAATACTATCGGATATTTTCGTTGAGTCAATGTAGTTTTTCCTATTCTTGGATTTGACTTTTTCCTAGACAAGACTCTTAGTGTTAGCTTAAGCATCTGCATGTCGAACAATAACAAATTCGAATATTATACAGTTATTAAACGTCCGAGGAATGAATAAAACGATTTTATTTGTCTTGAAACACTGATTTTTTCCCGACGCTCCATATATAACAAACCCCGCAAAAAGCCAACAGTTGAAATAGGCCGCGCCGTTATCTTTAAAATTAAAAACCGCGGGAAATGTCATCCGGTAAATAGAACTGTGTAGACCTGCAAATCGGTTGAAAACCTTATAAATGAAATTTTTTATCATAAAATTATGAACAAAAATTATGAGAAGTATAATAAGTTCAAATAAATATTTCTTGTTAATTCTTCTATTTGCCGAAGAAATTAATTGTTTTGTCAATTTCTTTGTTGTTTCAATAATTCTTTATCTTGTCTATACGAACTCTTCAACAATTATGCGTTAAGTTTGTTTAACCTCGCATGCTCTGTTATTATTTGGGGCCTCGGTGGCCAAGTGGTTATTGGGTAGTTCGTCTACTATTGATGACGTAGTCTGTCAACACCGAGATTGCGGGTTAAAGTCTACCTGAGGGCAGGGTGCGCTCGACTCTAATCTAAATTGACATGAATTGCCATATTTCCCACCGAAGGTTGGGGTTTTTCTCCGCGTACTCCGGATCCCCCCTCCCCCCAAAAAAACTGGACGCCATAATATAGCTGAAACTTTGACGAAACTGGCGTTAAACACCATTTAAACAAACAAACAATCTATTATCATTTTGTTTTTCTAAAAATTTTAATTATTGTTGATAACGATTTTGTCTTGGAAGTTGATTTGCATTTGTAGTACCATATGACCACTACGGATGCTAAACACACCAAATTTATGTAAATAATTTAAATGAACAAATCGATTAAAAATGACAATAGCAATATAATATGGTTTTATCCTCTAAAACTACAAAAAAAGTTGCTGTCCCAAATCAGATATGTTAAAAATGTGGATTCTCTTTTCTTGATTGGGAGGGAAGATTGTCATTTTATAATACAAAAAGACAGGTCGCATAGTAAATGCTATGTTTTGATATTGGTAAGCTTCATATCCTTTAAAGGTTTCGGTCTGTATATTCCTACACGAATAACATTACAAAATGAAATATTTTCTTCCCTACTCATTTTGCCATTCTTTACAAGTGATAGTAAAAGTGTCTATCCTATTTGATTTTGTTCAACTAATGACATGTCATATTTTTTGTACTGCCCACAATACGACATGTATTATTTTCTTACTCAGCAGTATTCGGATTCCACGTTGACCAGGTTTGTTTGTTGTTTTGTATCGCGTTTAACGCAATTTAAAGCAAATTTGCAGCTATAATACAGCTACTATAGCTATGTATAGTCTTCATTGTGGAGGACATCGGAGTATCCGGTAGACTAGGTGTTAATCACACAAAGATTAATTGTATTTTATAACACACCCCCCCCCCAATTTTTACTAATAACTTTTAGAAGTTTGTATATAAATATGAGAAAACCCATCACGCATTTTATTTATATAGTTCTATAATTAATAATACAAAAGCCATAACACATTAACAGAATGTATGATGGCTTACAGCTACATTGTTTTAAATAAAATTCACGAAACTATTGTAGGTATCTTGCATATAATATGTACATGTAGTTCAGGTTATGGTTATAGAAATCCATGTTACAAACATGTAGAATTAAATTAAATGCATACATTGGCAGAATAAATGGAAGTAAAACTTAAATTATAATTTTACAATCTCATATTTACCTACTATATATAGTCTGAAAATATTTAAATCAGATCTTTACAATGAAATAAAAGCCCATAAATAGTTTTATACAAATCTATAAAAAAATATTGCAGAAACAAAACGACGTATAAATTATTGAGAATTTATATATATGAGAACATAGCAAGTTTATTATTTATCATACATTTTCACAACATCTTACTAATCCTTTATAAAAGGACATCGAAGTGATTATTATAGTGACTTAAAGTAATATTATATTTAAAATGAAAACAAATAACTAAACAATTATTAACACTTAACATGTAGGCATCTAAGTAATTTTACCTAAATATGTGACAAGTAGACTTAATAGCGGAGGTCAGCGAATGTATATAACATTTATCTCCCTTTTATGCACATCTCCTTATGTTCCATAACACACTTGGGGTGCTCTGTTTGATGTTATACTGAAGGCTTGCAACAAAAAACACAATTGAAATTGAAATGGTCATTTATTTTCTTAAATGACAAAAGAAACATCTCACAAGTAAAAACAGCACTACCTGTTTACAAGTAAATGTCTGTTTAAAAAATGACTAGGTAGTGCTGCGTACTAAAAAATTTCTAACAAAAGGTTAACACATAACATCAAAGGTGGGTAAAAGTGAAAAATGCCACAACTGGATAGGAAATGGCCTAGACAGTGACCCCACCCAACCCAAGTGTGCAATGTGGACGGGAAAATAAAATGAAATACAACCTTATTTTGATTGTCTAACTACCTAACCACAAACACAATATACTCTACACTACATGGTAAGTCATAATACTGAATGGCTAATACTGTTCATTTGACTTAATATCTATTAAAATGTATTGTAATTAAAATGTGATCTAATAGACCTGCAGATTCATACAACATGTGCTATTGCAAGATCAGATGCTTCTGTCACCATGATCATGTGCACATACAAAGAAAAAATAAAAATCAACACAAATAACATACAAGTATGTTGAGCATAGTATAGTACACGAAAGCATAATATACTACTGTCAATAAATTGATAGCAAACTCAAAATTATGCTAAAATATAACAGATAACAAAAATACAAAAAACACATGATCAGATGCTTCTGTCACCATGATCATAAAATATTATTGACCTTAAAAATGAGACATCAAATAAAATGTAAGAAATATAATAACTGATCAGATGCTTCTGTCACCATGATCATACCCGAACCTCTAAGAATACATCTCAAACCCTTACATGTATGTACAAGTAACAAACCTAAGTTGTCGACTTGGAAAAATAACCCTGTTAGAAAGTTAACATTGGGACCCTAATGTACTTTTTCATTGCATCAGAAGACCATCTGCCCATTTCTCTAATATTTTGCTCTGATATACCCATTGCAAAAGCTGTTGTAGCTGCACCTATTCTGAAACTGTGGCTTTTATATTTGTTTGGGTCAAGGTCACACCAAACAAGGGACAATTTTAATTGATCCGTAAAATATTTTCTTGATACTGGGGTCCCATCCAGAAAAGTGAAAAGTGGTCCTGATACAGGTTTACGTACTTGAAAATAAGACCATAAAGACATAACAGGGCAGATACTGCAATGGGTTTTATTCGACTGTATGCACATATTGTGAGATCTCCCCTTACTATGTTTGTAGCTTTCCATGTGAACTTCAAACGCAAAAGGTATTTTAGAAGAATCATTAAATAAAAAATGGATTGCACCTGTCTGCAACAAATGAGAATTGTTACTAGAGATGTTTGAATAGGTGAATTCCCCAATTCGTAAAAAGCAATGGAACGCTAGCAAAAACATACTTTTGATCATAGGCAGATGAAGCTGTGAATTCTAGGGATTTACACAGTTTTTTTAAAATATGCTGCGTGATAGGTAAGCGAGAGTCTGCTTTGCCCATTTTGTTGTTATACCCTTGAAGACATTTTTTCACTAAGAAATTTGAAGTAGGATCTGGAATATTTTTTATTTTATGTTGGAAGCTAAGAGCAGATATAAATGTAGAGACTGAGGATGACGCCATGTTATGTGAAAAACAATAAGAAATGAACAAAACAATGTCTTCAACTGATGCCGGGAAGTTTGCCTTAGTAATGCCATATTCTCTGCTGAACTGTTTATAATGTTCCAAAGCCCTTCTATATGTGGCATGTGTTGAGGGGGCAATTGAATGATGAATTAAATCAGAGGCTATTGCAATCAGAACACCAGGCTGCTCTCTTTGAAATGGCAGATTGTTGGGTTCTGTTGATTGAACTTCTCTAGGAACTGAGTGATCTGTTGACGAGAAAGATGATCAGCTAAAATATTAGTATGACCGGGCAAATGCTTTGCAATAAACAAAATGTTATGCTTCAAACACTGTAAAATAAAACGTCGAACCAAAACCATGATCTTTTTATCTTTTGAAGATTGCTTATTAAGAATATAAGCAACTGCTTGGTTGTCAGTATGAAATATTACACATTGATTTTCCAACTTGTTTGCAAACAGCTCAACTGCTAACACTATAGGAAAGAGTTCTTTTACTGTAATATGATTTTCAATCCATGCCCTCGGCCAACTACCATAAAAGTAGCAATTCTGAAAAAAGACCCCAAAACCAATATTGCTTGCGTCTGTAAAGAAATTCAGAGTGGCAGAGGTTTTCCATAAATTCGACAAGAGCAGTGATTTGCCATTAAAATGATCTACAAAAAGAGACCAAGCCGAGAGATCTGCTCTCGCCTCTTTGTTTAGTCTTCTATGGTGAAAAGGCTTCACAAGACCTACTGATAAATCTATTAAACGTCTGAGAAATGTGCGACCTGGGTTCACAACTGAACATGCAAAGTTCAATAAGACTACAATGGACTGAATTTCTTGTAAAGTAATTGACTGCTTTGATTTATAGTGTGTCAGGAGGTTTTTAATTTTCTCTAATTTATCTAGGGGAAGCCTTTTTTCCATAAAAACTGAATCCAACTCAATGCCTAAAAAGGTGAGACAAGTACATGGGGGGACTGTTTTGTCAACCTTAATTGGAACACCTAGATCCTTAAATAAAAACTGTATTTTTCCCAAATCTTTGTGACTTAAAGCTAAGTCAGGTGGTCCTACACATAAAAAATCATCTAGTAAATGTACTAACTCCCCTGATATTCCCATTTTATTTTCACAAATCCAGTGTAGAGCTGAACTTACTTCTTCGAACAGTTTACAAGCATAGCTTAAACCAAAGGGTAAAACCTTATCATAATAAATTTTTTTTTTCCTTTTTCTTTCTTCAAACATTTGTTTAGAACTGTAAATCTACAAAATGTACTTATACTGCACTGTAGAATCATTCATATTGGAAAACCATACTCGCATATATTGCTCTTGTTTTGTTGTCTTTAAATTACATTTTTGATTAGAATTTTTTTTTTTTTTTTAGTATACAAAATTTATTGTATACTGCATTGTAGGATCAATTATATTGCAAAATATAATCATATATACTGAAATTTTATTATCTCATGCATATTAAATTTAACATTGTATATAGAATATCACCATCATTATAACATGTATAATGTTGTCTTCAAATTTTTGATTAGAATTTTTTTTTTAGTATACAAAATTGTATTGTATACTGCATTGTAGGAACAATTATATTGCAAAATATAATATACTGAATTTCATTATCCCATGCATATTTTAAAAATTTAACATTGTATATAGCATATCAACATTATTATAACATGTATAATATTTACTTCCAAATTTTATTCACCATTAGTAATCGGGTTTTCTATTTAGTCATCATGGCAGAAAATTCTCTGAAATCTGCAGTTTGGAATATTGAAGGCTTGAGTCCTGATAAATTATCAGATCCATTTTTTCTTAAAAGTATTTCAAAATTCAATATAGTTTGCTTTGTTGAAACATGGTCTAATAACTTAAACAACGATATATCTATTCCTAATTTTCACATATTTTCTAGTAGTTGTAGAAAAAAAACATAAAAATGCTAGGAGAAATTCTGGTGGTATAAGTATATTTGTTAAACATGACATTACTAAAGGTTTAACTAAATTACCGAACAGTCACCCTGACATCCTTTGGATCAAACTCAATAAATCTTTCTTTAAGCTGTCTAAAGATATCTACTTAGCAACGGCTTATATTTCTCCAGAAAATTCTAATTTCTATGAACGTGGCATTGAATTCATTTATGATAAACTCTCAAAAGATATCTCTCACTATAGTAAATTTGGCCATGTTATGCTACAAGGAGATTTTAATGCATATACAGAGACAAAACCAGATTTTATAGTAAATGATAACTCCAATTACAAGATTATTGAAGATGATCATTATTTTGAAGATCATTTCATGCCAAGAAATAATAAAGACTCTAAATCTTTAAATAATAGTGGAAAACTTTTACTAAATTTATGTAAAGAGTCAAGTCTACGGATTTTAAATGGTCGTAAAATAGGTGACTGTCTAGGTAATTTCACTTGTATTACATACAATGGGTGTAGTGTAGTAGATTATATTTTAGTTTCACAAGATTTGTTTAATAGTATTGGTTCCTTTGAGGTACATGATTTTACAGCTCTTTCAAACCATTGTGCTATAAGTTGTACATTATTTGCTTCTTTTGGTACTAGAAGTAAGGAATATCAATGTCCACTGGATCCCCTCCCAGCTAAATTTTTGTGGACCCCAGATGCTATTGATAAATATAAACAACACATTTATAGTGAAAAAAATTGTAAACAGATGCAAGATTTCCTATGTGCATCTTTTATTGACACTGACACTACTGTTAATAACTTGAGTTCTATTACATGTATATTAGAATGTGCAAAACAGTCCGCTAAATTAATAACCAAATCAATAGGTATTAAAAATAGAAAATGTAAGCCAAATCCTGGACATCTGAAAACTGTAAAGATCTATATAATTCAGTTAAAAACTATCAAAAACTGGTTGGAAAATATCCTGAAAATGCTGAATACAGGAAAAAACTTTTATTCTTTAAGGTCAAAATTAAGTCGTCTACAAAAATATGAAGAGAAACTGTACAAAAAGAAAATCTGTACAGAGTTGTCAGACACAGATGATAAGAACCCAAAATCTTTTTGGAATCTCTTAAATAAACTGAACAGAAAATCCAATTTAGAAAATATAAAGCTTCCCTGTGAGTCTCTTGTTAATTTCTATAAAAGACTCAATAAAAAGGACGATAACAATAACCAATTTCAAAATAAAATTATTAATAATTTCAAAAGTTTATTTCACAACTTGAAGTCTGAAACATGTACAACAAAATATGAAGAAGAAATATCACTGGATGAGATAAAGGAGTCTATTACCTCTCTTCGCAATGGGAAGTCTCCTTCAGCTGATAAGATTTCAAATGAAATGCTAAAGAATGGTTTTCCGGTCCTGTTAAAACCACTTCACAAACTTTTTCATATTGTCTTAAGAAGTGGCACATTTCCAAAAATATGGAATGAAAGCCACTTAGTACTTATTCATAAACATGGGGACAAATTTGACCCCGAAAACTATAGAGGTATTTCCATTACTTCAAATTTAGGCAAACTGTTTAACAAAATAATATTAGGCAGGGTTTTAAAATTTATCAATGATAATCAGCTTATTAGCAACCATCAAATTGGGTTTAAAGAGAAACACCGAACATCTGATCATATATTTACATTAAAATCAATTATCAATACAAAAAAACTTCAACACATAAAAGTTTTTAAAGCTTTCATTGATTTACGGAAAGCATTTGACACTGTTTGGAGGACAGGTCTTTTTTACAAAATTCTTCAGAATAAATTTCCTCCTCAAATTTCTAGGATTCTTATTTCAATGTATACTGATACATCATATCGAATAAAATTTGAAAACGGACTTAGTCAAAGTTGTCTATCTGAACGTGGGGTTAAGCAAGGAGATGTGCTGAGCCCCATTTTGTTCAATTTCTTTATAAATGACTTGGTGAAACATTTAAATCATCCCAATACAGATCCAGTGGTCATTGGTAATTCCTCTTTCAATATACTCCTATATGCTGATGACATTGTTTTATTGTCAGAAAGTGAGTTAGGTCTACAAAACTGTCTAAATAACTTAGAGTCCTACTGCGAATCATGGAAACTGGAAGTAAATACAGAGAAATCAAAAGTAGTAGTATTTAATTCAAATGGTAAAACATTCAAAAACGTTTTCCATTTCAATAACTCTCTGATTGAGACCGTAACTGAATATATTTATTTGGGAATATCTATGAAATATAATGGTAATTTTAACGCTGCAATCGATATTTTAATAGACAAAGCCAGAAAAGCATACTTTAAGATAAAAAAATGTGTTGGTCTCAATAATCCCTGTAGAGAAAAACTATTTGACTCTCTTGTTTCTCCTATTTTACTTTATTGTTGTGAAATTTGGGGCATAGATTTTTCTCTAAAAAATGATACATCAAATTTAATAGAAAGGTTTCATGCCAAATTCATGAAAGAAATTCTTGGAGTTCATTGTAAAACTTCTAACGATACGTGTCAAGCAGAATTAGCTAGATTACCAATCACAAGTAAAATAAGTTCTGCAATATTAGGATTTTATAATCATTTAATTAATAATATAAACAGTCTAGCATACGAAATATATAACCTCACAAAAAATACAAACCCATGGATTAAAAAAGTCCACAATATTTTAAACTCGCTGGGCTTTAGTTATTTGGTCAATAAAACTTATATGCTCAAAGCAAATCTAAACCAAGTCAAACAAAGAATTAAAGATACATGTCAACAAACACAAAACTCAAATATAAAGAATAATGCCAAATTAAAATTTTTTATGGGAGTCTACGAATGTGGGAAGAGACCAGCATATGTTGATAAACTGACCAATTTAATGGATAGGGCCATGATTTGCAGACTTAGGACAAGCTCTCATCAGTTAATGCTTGAAAAAGGGAGACATCTTCAAATTCCTATAGAACAAAGAATATGCCCATTGTGTAACATCTCTGTTGAAGATGAATTTCATTTTCTTTTTGATTGCAATTCTTATAAAAAGCAGAGAGATGATTTCAGCAATAAAATAATTTCTATATTCAAAAAATACAAATTTATGGTTAACAGTGAAAAAGTAAAACTAATATTCAATAACAAGTCTTCATTTGTACTGAAGATGTCTTCCAATTTCATAGCAAACTGTTTAGGAATTAGAAAACACAAATTGATATAATATCAATATTTACACTGTAAAATGTTAAATTTCACTATTGTGTCTATTATGCTTTACTATATTTTATTATCCATTGTGTATGAGCCTCAACCAATTAATGTAATTGAGTTCGAGCAATAAATAAATAAATAAAATAAATTTAAAAGATAATGAAGCCTCTGGATTTTATTATATGATACAGCAAGTTCAGAATGTTTAAATAATAATAAGACGCAATAATTTTAGACATGTACAGTTTCTTGAAAAAATCGGAAAACCGTTTATTTAGGGTTTAACGCCACTTTTTAGCCATATCATGACGTGCAGTTTTTATTGTTAGAGGAAGTCAGAGTATCCTGATAAAACTGGCAATCCCTTTCAATTAAGGTTCAAGTTGAGCACATCCTCTAATCTGCAACCTTTGTGTTGACAGAAATGTCATCATGTCGTCAGAAATGTCAACAGACGTAAGCAAGGAAAGTAGGTGGAACATTTAGAGTATTAACATAATGCCGCTAACCAGCTACGCAATATATCTATAAAGATTTCAATGTCGTTGTAGAACATTCTTAATAATCTAAATTAAAAAAGTAAAATTATTATGATTATTATGATTGAAATGAAGATATTTCGTGAGAAGCGCTATATAAACAGATTACGATTTGACATTGAATCTGATGTTGACTTGTCAACCTTAAGATTCATACGCTCATAAATGCAGCAAAAATTCAAATCAGCGGTACCGACCTTGAAGCGTTTGGTGTTGATGAAGTTAAAAATGAATGTATCAAAATTACGATTTACGACTTGTTGTTCCTTGTTTATCTTCAGTTTTTTATCTGATCCTTAAGCTGGTACAATTCTGGATAGTTGTACTACCGGAATACTAAAACAATTTGTTTAAAGGTTAAAAAAATCTCACCTGAAATGTGTAGTGAAAATACATTAAACTCCCGAGTTTTCAACAGGTTAAATAATTATGTTGATCTAATCCTTAAGTCGAAAAAGGTTTTCATGAAAGATATTTAGTAATAGATGATGTTTTTGCTCTTAGTTCTTTATTATTCATTTATATTACCACTCCGTTGATATAAACTATTTTGTGTCTTTGTATACTTAGAAGCATTATGGATGCAGAATATGATTGTGACACAACTGAAGTAAAATATATCAAAGACAAACTTTTGCTGTACTTTGTCATTTATATTCTACTTGTATTCACTGTTGAGCTAAATAAGCTTTTATGTGCGTTGATTGTGCTTGATTTATTGATAAATCTGTATTGTGTGTCTGTGTGATCATGTCGGAATCTGTCACTGTATGTATTGTGAATATGTTTTGTCTCCTCTGGTACACCTGAATGTCTTTAGACTTAATATACTGTTGTCTTGCAAGCTTATGAATGGTTACTCTTAACACACGTTACTTAGATTTTCGAAGTATCGAAAAGCAATCGGTATATTTTTTTGGAGCACGAGGGTAAAAACGTATCTATGATTATAACGTCCGTCGAGTGACGACGGTGTCATGATAATTATGTCGCGTATAAATACACGATATCTCGGTCAACAATGTACAATGCGAACTAGGAAAAAGTTTTGAAACTGTTCTTCAATGCAATAAACCGATGATAATACAATAAAATTCAAACATCCCGCGAGACATGGTATGGACCTGGAAAATTGATCTGGAACTCGCTTTCGGCTATTAATATTCCTGACCATATCATGTCTCTTGGGCAATCCGAATTCTTTTATTGCCGTAAGTATCATTTATTTAATAAATTATCTCAGTTTTTCTACCAAAGGTCTGTATTTAACTCTGGGTACTTCGTCTCCCCCCCCCTAAAAAAATGGACCCATGATATAGCTGAAAAATTGCTGAAAGTAGCGTTAAACATCATTCAAACAAAGTTGAAAAAATTACATAAAATATTTTCTTCATCTGTAGAGCACAAAATTTCCGTGGTCAACATTGTATAATCCGCGTAGCAAGGCAATGCGAATGATGAATTAGGAACTACGGATGTTGAACCAGGAACTATTAAGATTGTTTTACACATGTACTAGATGAAAAATCGAGTGGCGAACTTAGAACTGGGAATATTGATCTACTGGAACCACGAATGTTCAACTATGAATTGCTAATAAATGTGGTCGATACTTAAATGCGTAACCTTAAATATGAATAAAAAATAGTAGATAATGTAATACATAAGTATGGTCAATTTTTGTATATATTTATAAAGTATAATAGAAGAACAGATGAAATGCCCAATGTAATTGTCACACGAATTCAATAATCTGCGGTGCTGGAATACGTACAAATATGACAGAAACATCACAAAGATGTATTTATACCTTTTTAAGAAAATTATGTCTAACCTCTTTAAAAAGATAAATTGACACGAAACCTTTTAGAAGCATATTACGCTATCATACAAGGCTGTGAGAAAAACTTTACACTCAATGTTATTTCATACAGGCAGTAAAACATGTAAAATAAACTTGTATGTGTACATTACACAGTATACTCAAAATTATTTACATTTAAAACATTTTGATACATAAGTTTAAAAAATACGTGAAATGTTGCAAGTATTCTCTAAAATTGATAAAAGCTTTTGGCTGCAAACAATTAAGGTCTAGCCATACTACACACTACACAGAAATGAGAGGCAAAACAATGAACGCAAATTTTCACTGTTTTGTCGATTGTTTCTTGGAGGAGCTGCAGCTGAGATTGTCGTAATAAATCTTTTTCTTTAAAAAGGAGACTACTGAAAATGATATTTGATCCTTTTCATCAAATTGTTTTCTTTTTCGTGTTTTGAGTACGAAAATGCACTATTTTACTTTTCATGCTTCATTTCAGACATTCTAATGAAAAAAATAAGAAATAACACTTTATTGCCGTTTCAACACACGTAGTTACGGAAGCGTTTTAGGGCCACACTAATTTTTTAATTTTTTAATTTGTAAACTTTAATCATGGAAATTCCAAGTTTAATCTCGGTAAATCCAACTTTATTTCTAGAATAAAAAAAAAAATTCTCCCTGTTATTGTGTCGGTGTTACTTGTTTTGTCTGTGGTGTCGCGTTGTATATGGTGTTACCATACAAACTATTAATTTCTTTCTAAAATAAATTATAAGAATGCCTTTCTCATCTTATATTTTTTTTGTTTATCTTAAAATTACAACTCAAAAGTCTTGCAATATTTATGAAATTCACTAATATATTTATATAATAATACGCTTCCGTAAGTAGGAATTATATTCGTGAATATTTTTCCTCGAGCGTTAGCGAGCGGTAAAATATCACGAATAAAATGCCTACCCATGTTAAAACGACAATAACGCATGGTATCCATAAAATACTTCTTAAATCTGATTATTATAAATACGGTTATCTGTACATTGAAGTGTAAATTAAACTAAACAATAACGCATGGTATCCGCGTGTCATATTGCTGAGCTGTGGAAAATTTAATGGCAATTTGTTAATAACGCATATCTTTAATTAAATTTATTGAAATTTTAAAACAGCTGTGTTCACATAGCGAAAGCGTGACGTCATTCTGGAATTAAGAAATGATAAATATTGTAAAACATGGTGAATATATTGCCCAACCATGTTAAAACGACAATAAAGTATGGTGTTCATGACTTAATTCGATTTTGATTTTTACGGTATTCTGTATAGAATATTCGGCATATAAAAGTGTGTGCTTGTGTATAGTTGTTTCACCTACTTATCCATACTGTAAAGTGGTGAGAAACATAATTTAATGTCAGTATGTTGAATCACGCAGATTTATGTTAAAAAAATACCGTATTAACAGTAACGATTATTATGGTTTAAAAAGTTGTTTTTTTTTAAATAAAATATAATTGACTGCAAGCACAATTTAGTTACGCATGTACAAAATAAATTTATTAGAATGTAAAAACGGCTTTGCGGTTTACATAGCTAAAGCATGACGTCATATTAGAATGGACCATTTTTCTTTTGGACTTTCATTTTCCCTTTTCATTATTTTTGTTTTTCTATTCGCTGATCGAATAGGATAATGGACCATTTTCCTTTTGGACTCCCCCTTGTTGTTATTCATATTTCCTATTCGCTGATCCAGTAGTATAAGTGCACACACGGTAATTTTTTCGGTTAGGGTAACTCATCTTTGTTTTGACGTTCTGGTTTGGGTTGTGTGTTTTAGTCTGAGATGGATTTTTCAATTATACATTGACATTCTGCTCTCATGGGTTTCCTTTCTATTTTCTTGTTAGTTTGATCTCGTTTTGTTAGTTCTCGTCTAGAAAATACACAAAAGAAACAGCTACGTTTTAATTTATTAAAGTTTGTGGTCTACTCAACCATTTATCGGTATGGTATAAAAGGAACATGTTTGATGGCCCAACTCATCAACACGTAAAAGATATGCCAAGCCGCGGTTAGAAACTACTACCAGAAACATCATATTTGGACAACTACAGGACAACTGATGGAGTCTCCCAAAGTGAGGCTGCACGGACCTAGTACCATTCCAGACTATGAGCCCGATTCCAGCAAACCGGTACGACTTATGACCACGTGTCACCACAGCGCGTCAAGATCGGTACATCCGGGTATTCCATCTATTTAATCGATCAGTCACAGCAACAACAACCGCAGTCGGGATACCTCAAGTTCGAAGAATCAGCTCCCAAACTGTCAGAACCGGCACAGACAACATGGAATTAGACAGCATTTTGAAGCCGTTTTGACGGCGTTACATCGACGGGAAAGAGTAAGATGGTGCAACAGGTTGAGGGTCTGGACATTACAGAACTGGGGCAGAATCTGGTCAGTGAAGAGTCGCGGTTCCTGCTACAGAAGGATGATGGTAGAACGCATGTTTACCGACGACGAAATAATGAAGAATTCGCCCAGTCGTGTGTCCAGAAAGTAAATAGATTCGGCGGAGGTAGCACACATCTCAACTAACCAGAGACTTTTTTTAGCGTAATAATATGGAATAGTAACAGGTGTTGCAAGAGGAATGGCAAAGAATACCTCGCAATGATGTTCGCGTTTTGATTGAGTCCATGCCGATGGGATGCAGAGCAGTGCTGGCTTCTCGAGGTGGTCACACACGTTACGAACTTGCAGCTGATCGAAAGTGAATTTAAACTGTGATTAATTTACAGTGATTTGTGATTTGTACGAGCAATGACCGTTACTTTGCAAACATCTTAAGTGCATATCGTTCGTGTTATTGTAAAATTTTGATTTGAATGTCTCTTATTAAAATATGTAAAAACACAATATGCTGTCTGTTTTTAAAGAGTATAGCTGAAATGTTCCTCGTTCTACGTGAAACAATTATTCAATTAAACATAACTTGTACATACATGTCAACTTGTTTGATATATATCTTCATATTAAGTTCTCCTTTCATTTAAACAAAAGAACTAAAAACTATGAAGACACATTAGAATATTTTCTTCTGATTATTTTAGTCGCAGCTATTAATGAAAACAAATTTGTTATGCTGAAACATATATACAATGTAACAGCTTAATTCGTGTTACCAAAATTATTTCATTAAACATATAGTTTAGTGGAATACAGTATCATAACTACTCAATTAATAATATTTCGGAATGCAAAAAATAAAGATAATTCGTAAATAAAAAACAGACATCAGAATGTAATTTAGAAAAGCTGATAGATTTCGAGGACAAAAGCAAAATTTGTGTGTACATTTTCTTCAGCTATCTCTCATATAAGTTTTTTAAGGATTCTATAGACATTTCGATCAAGACAAAACACCATACTTGGGACTGTTTGTGCAATGATATATTTTTCGGTAATTGATCACATCCTTTATGATATTTCGGAAAAAAGTGTTAGTATGAAAACTGAATGTTAAATTGTGGGTAATGATTTTAGTTTAGTCAATATATTTCATGATAATCTTCAAATAACTTTCAATGACCATACTGGGAGGGTTCCCACAGAACTCTTCAGTATGTCACCAGGTTTCGGCTGGGCCTTTTAGTGTGCGATGGGGGGAGGAGGATGTTAAGAAAGCGAACCTTAATTGGGTGACGGGTTTGGACAGTGTCTGGCGCTTTGAACGATACACACGTCTTGAGTAGACTTCGAAAAAAGGACTAGTCTCAATATGGCTGCTACAAGAGGCGAATACCAGTTGATTTATCGTTTGTTAACTTGTCCTCCTAAATATAGCTAGATGTCGATCAATCAATCAGTTTACCTACAATGATCAAATTAAATTAAAAAAAAATTCTGCAGATTGCTGCAATAACAAGACATATATCATAAGTGGAGTGAAGAATATATTTACAGCGTGAAAAGATGACAATACATAAGACAAGTGTAAGATTCCACACTCACCAATAATACAAGCAATAAACTTGTAATAAAATATGACATTAATTTAGGTTAATTATTAACCATTTATTTCAGGTTATTAGCACGTTTAATACATTTTCGCGAGTATTCAGTGAAGTCTAACATGTTAAATCATTAGTAGCAAAAATTTATTTTGTTTTGTTTTGGCAAATAGATTGCTTTGACTTCTACTGGAAAAGTACATAAATATACATTGTTATGCTGCGCATCTTGTAACTGGTCCTTGTAAAATATGTGTCTACACTAATTATAAAACATTGGTGCCCTTGGCAATTATAGTACAATTGTAGTTTGGGTCAAGTGAAAATTATGTTGTTGTCCGTACAATCAATCCGTTGTTTAGTTTTATGCCTTGCAATACTTAGCTATAATAAAATTATACGGTTAAGTATAAGTGTAAAGTCTTTCTAAAAATAAAGTCACTGAATATATGTACGAGTAACATTTGTCAGTTTAGTTGGTGTTACCAAAAAGAAAGGCTATGACGTGGCGTATAATAATGCCGCAGTGGATTACGCCCCCCCCCCCCCCTAAAAAGCGAGAGAACGAGAGGGTAATACGAGAGAAAAAGAAAAAGAGGAATGAGAAAAAGTGTAAACGCATCTGGATGGCTACCAAAATGCTTAGATTCCCGGTGCTAAGCCCCCCTGGACCCCCTATCAGGGCACTGCCCTGGGTCTACTGGGGGCCTTGAGCGGCCCCAGCCCCCTCGCCGAACTTTTACGCCTCCGCTAAGACAAATTCCTGAATCCGCCCCTGCGCCTTCATATGCCTTGAGAACACATTAGGGTTCTAATAAGCATGGAGCATGGTGTGACGTCACTATTAGAATTCCGACGGTATCTAGGCTCAAACTGAACTGGAACAATGCAATTTTGTTCAGATTTCTCAATATTTTTTGCTTAATCTGATCAATACTTGTATAGTGAAAATAAAATCTGAGTGGACATATTTATAAACATGCAATCAGTCTATCAGAAAATTATCAGTGTTGTAATAGTTTCCTTTAAAAAATTGCAGGGCCCCGCAACTTTGTGGCAGACACCCTATAGTGATCAGTCTGTCCGTCCGTCCGTCCGTCCGAAACTAATCGTGTCCGGGCGGTAACATTTTTATCTTTTGAGATAGGCTTTTGATATTTGGAATGTGGGTAGATAATATCAAGTCGATGTGTCGCATACCATGGTTGATTACCTTTGACCTTGAACTTTGACCTTAAGCTCACATTATTGCTTTCTGCATGACAAATTCATGTCCGTGCTGTAACTTTTTCATCTTTCGAGATAGGCTTTTGATATTTGGAATGTGGATAGATAATATCAAGGCGATGTGTCACATACCATGGTTCCTGACCTTTGACCTTGAACTTTGACCTAAGGTCACATTATTGCTTTATGCATGACAAATTCATGTCCGTGCTGTAACTTTTTCATCTTTCGAGATAGGCTTTTGATATTTGGAATGTGGATAGATAATATCAAGGCGATGTGTTACATACCATGGTTCCTGACCTTTGACCTTGAACTTTGACCTAAGGTCACATTATTGCTTTCTGCATGACAAATTCATGTCCTAGCTGTAACTTTTTTATCTTTATCGGTAGGCCTTTGATATTTGTAATGTGGGTAGATAATATCATGGTGATGTGTCACATACCATGGTTGTTGACCTTTGACCTTGAACTTTGACCTTAGGCCACATTATTGCTTTCTGAATGAAAAATTCATGTACGGGCTGTAACTTTTTTATCTTTCGAGGTAGGCTTTTGATATTTGGAATGTGGGTAGATAATATCAAGGCGATCTGTCGCATACCATAGTTGATGACCTTTGACCTTGACCTTAAGGGCCGCGGGGCCCACAGAGATGAGTACCATCTCACTGATATCTGGTTTGCCGTCGGATGTGGAGTTTCCTTACTGTTCATTGAAGATTCTTTGGTGGCTTTATGTTTTTTTTACTCTTATCTTTTTGACAATCTATTGCTCCCCATTTCTATTCTTTTTTTATGAAAGAGGAAAGACATTTCTGTGGTAAAAGTTTACAATTTTTATTTTAGCTAAATAAACACTAAGGCTTAACAATGTCTGCGCAACAAAAGAATTGCATATTTCTACAACATAGAGCATGGTTGAATTGTACTTGCCGCTTATGTGGATCAAAATCAAAGAAATTAGTACATAAAAAAACTTTCAAGAAGGAGCTGTTAGAAGAATGTGACATTGATGTTGAACATGAAGACAGCCAGGTTTTCCTTCTAAGATTTGCTTAAAACATGCTTCAGTGTTTTATAAATATAGAAATGCTAAGAATAATGAAAAATCTTATCAGACATCTATATCAGTCTGTAGTTTCCAACATCATTCAGATCAATGCCCATGTAAAGGAAAGAATGACCATCAAGATACAAATATGCAAGAAAAGAAAGTGAATTATGAAATTATACTGGATGAACATAAGAAAAATTAAATTAAACCATTGTTAAAAAACTTTTAATGAAATTCCTCAAGACGAATGAAGTGATAATCTTAAGAACTTTGCTAATCACTTAAGTACTTTCGATAAGAAATTTATGGTATTAGTCATTTTAAATTAAGAAGAAAAAGAAATTACAAAAGACATTGAAACCATGCAGGACTCATTTACAAATCTCCAGGATGTGAAAGATATAAATTTAAAAGACTAAATCCATGGCCGAAATGAATTCATGAATTTTTTATTGGGAATATTAACAAAATCAAACTTAACTAATGATGATTATGATAAATGTAGTATGGCAGTGCTGTTAGAACATATATATAAACTGAAAAAAAATCACATTTTATTGGACCTGTAAGTCAGCTAAAAAACTTAACAATTTGTTCACTTGCACACAGTAGAACTGTTGCTGATATAATAGGCAGTATTAGTGCTGGAGGGAGGTACACTACCACTTGTAAATGGCTGAATACTAGTGCCAAATCACCAGACCCTCCAAACGGGGATGAGATATATGTCTTCGATAATGAACAAGTAGTGGGAAAGACGTGGAATGTCAAGCCAAACAATAAGGCAAAGTATTCTGTAATAACTAACAAAGCAGTAGCAGAGGTCAGTGATACTGTTATTGTTCAGGCCAATAAAGATTTGCACCCCCAAAAATGGTGAAGAAAGGTCAATAGAAACTGTTAATAAGCTTTTAAATGAAAATGATGTTGATGCTCAAAGTTTTAAACAAACTCATTTATCACAATTGAAATTGTTTAAAAATGCAGCAATAGAACAAGTGACCAGCTAGCAGAATGATGATTTAAAAGATGATATTGATAAAGTTAGTGAAAAATTAAAATCTGCTCAAACTTACAAAATTTGCCCAAGGTGTAAGGATTTGTTTGACAAATCAAAACGAAAATGTCCAGTATGTAAAGAAACAATTGTAAGACAAGATTTTAAAGTTGCAGAAAAAACTGACAAGAAAGACGAAGTGAAAATTCAGAAAATAGACACAGAGACTAATATAAAAATACCAGATCAAAGTTTACAGGAAGAATCATTTTTAAGATATGAACATATTGAAAGTGGTCACCAAGAAAAACCAACTCCACTAACTCTCATTGATCCAGTATTTGTTAATCCCAATTCGTATGAAAATCTCGTTTTAGTGTTAAGACACATTGGAAAGACTGCTGGTGTGAAAAGATATGGCGGAAATAGAGAATGGCTTACAGTATCTTGTGATGGCCTGCCTTACACTATGCTTGTCCGTTAAACACAAGAATATCTGCTGTGTACCACATGCACAAAAGGTTATATTGGTGTAGAAAACATTGAAAAACATGTCAAACAGAACATCCACAGATAAATGCTGTAGAACATGGGCTGGAGTTTGACTGGGTCATCACCATTAGCTCTAGATACCATTAGCATGCAATGTTTCAGGAAAATTTTATCAGCTATGTGCCTTTAATTGTCCATATTGTTTGTAAGTTTTTACATGTTCTTCAAATTTCAGAAATAACCAGAGGCTCTCAGAGCCATGTAAAAACTTATACTTTGGCTTTATTTCAATGTCATTGACCTATTGTTTTATTGTGGTTGTAATAAGTATATAAAATTGTTTATCATTTGAGAAAATATGAAGGAATACTGATGAAATCTTGTACATTGTAACTACCTTAATCATTTTGATTTGAATTTTGAATTTTGTAGATCAGTCATTTTCTGAAGAAAATGCTACAGACATGGATGAAACAGGTAAAAAGAAGAACATAATAAATAGAAAATATATTGACTTTGATTATTCCTTTAACTGGACCTATTTAGGCCATTATTATTTAATTAGTTGATTTATGGATTTCACCCAGAAAAAAAATGGTTCGGAGGTAAAAAATAAATATAAAATTGGGACAAGAGTTGTGCACGGTTTTTGAAAGTCAAAAGACTTTTGAATTATCTTTACTGATATGTTTTAACTGGTTTATTTTGATATTTATTGTAATAAACTGGTATAAAAGGTCTAATTAGAAGAAAGAAGATGAGCATACTATAGCAAATCCCTTTATTTGTTTAGTTTCCACATTTGTAGCTCACCTCACGAAGTGAGGGGGCTTATGTTATACCCCGAGTGTATAGACGTTGGCCTACGCATCCACTTCCAGAAGAATGGTTAGGGTCAATACCCGCTTACTAACAAGTGCCAAATCAACCATTTTGGTAATGGTAGGTGCACCTAGTGATGCTAAGCACAATGCATGCTTTGGATTCTGGCTGTGACTTATATTTTCCGCATGGATGACCACTTATATAAGAATGGTTCGAGTCCATTTCCGCTTACAAGTGCCACATCATTGATATTGGTATGATAGGTGCACCTAGTGATGCTAAGCACAATGCATGCTTCGATGCTGGCTGTGACCTATATTTTCCGCATGGATGACCACTTTCAAAAGAATGGTTAAAGTCCATTCCCGCTTACTGATAATGCGACGCAACCTACATATAATAACAGCAATTTAAAAATCTACAATGGAAAACAGCCAGCAGCCTGCAATGTAACCAAGGGTCACATTACATGGCTTCCTTGCCACCTTGTTTGTTCGAAAAATAGTCCACTTTCATTTGTTCAAATATTGAAGACCTTCCTTGATAGTGATTTCTAGATTAAAATTATACTTTTCAAGAATGCTTTTAAATTCTGTTTATGTTTACTACTTTTCAGATAAGCTTAGTGATATTTTGATAGTACCACCATTTACATGTAGAAGACCGAGAAAGAATGGCTTATTCCAAGCAAAAGAGCCCTTAACACCAAGAAAACAGGCTATTAGGGAGAAAAATAAAAAGAAATCTCATCTATCAAGAAAAAAATCCAAATTTTTAAAACGTTGAAGTCCCTTGAACTGTCGACTAATTACACAGGAATAATTATACTAACATCTGAGACTGACAATAATATTATTTATGGGGGCACAGATGAAAAATTTATAAAATCATTTGAAAAAGGAGAGGCACTTATGCCAATGAATGAAATTTCTACCAGAATTAAAATTGCAGTTAAAAAAGTGGACATGTTCGAAGTCCTTGATAGACTTTGTGAGCAGAAGAGGTCATCTGCTGGGCTTGTTCCAGAGTCTCCTCTCCCACGCCCAGCAAAGCTGCCAAGTTGCATCGGTGACTTTGCCGTTCAACAGCATTCACAACTGTCAACAATGCCTGTAATTGTTTCAGATAGTTCATTTTGTATTTCAACATCTATTATTAAGAAAAAGACAAAACCCACAATCCATATGACTAAAGATGTTTCAAGGGTTTAGTGCCAATTAGCCGAATCCCAAATTGCGATTCCCAGATTGCCGCGTCCATTTAGCCAATTCCCAGTTTGCCGATTCATTGATTTTTACCGTTAAAGATAATATTTTGCTAAAGTTCAATAACTTAAGCAATTTTTTTTAATTTCTTTTTTTTATATCAATTTAAATTTTCTCAATTACTAATTATTAGCTTTTTATATTAATTCAAAACAATAACGACCCAAGCTGACAATTTATAATTGTGAAAGATTGCCTTAATTAAGCACCTATAATTCTCGGTAAAGTTCAGTAACTTGATTTTTTTCAGCTTATCATATTTGTTTAAAGCAAAGAATGTCCCAAGCCGAGACTTTATAATTTTATAAGCCGATAATTCCTTTTATAACTTAAATTATTTAATTTATATAATTAATTTTCCTAAACACACATTGCTCTCGAAACAATTCTTTTTACACCATTTGGATTGTTCTTTATTGGTTTAATAATATGTAATCGGCAAACTGGAAATCGGCAAATTGGACGCGGCAATCTGGGAATCGGCAATTTGGGATTCGGCAAACTGGAATGCACCCGTTTCAAGAAGCAGAAGTGGACGAAGAGGCAGAGGGGGAGGGAAATCAAGTGATTTGAATATGTAATCATTCTGATTGTCATCAAATAGTAAAAGTAGGGGTAGGGGTAGTTGATCATATCCTACCACCATTTTGATTTGAATCTTTGTATACCCCAACTCGTAAGAGAAGGGACTATATTAAAAGCATCTTGTCTGTAAGTCCGGTTCAAACTTTTGTAACAGATGTAACACATATCTCAGCTTCTACTGATATGAGTACACCCATGTGGTCATGACTATATGCATATGTTTCTAAACATATATGTGGTACTGTGATAAATGTTATATTCTTGTTAGTTGTTATGTTGTTATTGTTGGATATAAACAAGAAACAAATATTAAAATTGATATTCTTTTAATAAGTATACACCTGTTATCATTGTTATGCATATAATCTTGTGTCCAGTATATTTATTCCGACATGGTCCTCGAGTACATGCATAGTTTCTAGATTTTAATTTTTTAGCTGCAGATTGGACAAAAAGGCGGGAGATTTTCAACGCTCTTTAAAATTGCATTTCAGTGTTAATTGAGGGCACTATCGTGTGCCAAATATACCTGGCTTCACTGGCAATCATCAAGTCAATTCTGACAATAAACCTTCAACACCTTTACCTGTGAAATTAACGTCTGACTAATTAACAAACCCCTAAAACACCGGAAATGTTTTATGACTGAACAATAAAAAATGTCCAGAATCAAAAATTTTGAAAAAGCGGGAGATTAAACAGAAAGACGGGAGATGGGTAAAAAAGTCGGGAGATTTTGTCTCCTGGCGGGAGAATCACATGTATGCGTAATGGGTCCGGAATTTAGCCCATCCCGGAAGAAACGTAATAGGAGCATGTATAAAGTTTCGCCTTAAAGTTACGTAAATGAACGTAACAGGAGCTTGTGCCTTACTTGTCATGTTTGGGATACTCATGTTTTGCAAAATGTTACGGACGTTTTGGAATGCACGACTACGCCTATCTACGCCCTGAGTCACCCAAAAGAAAGATATAAAATCTGTCAGAGGACAAAATGGCCGTACTTCGTTAAACAGGAAGAAGGTGACCCCACCCTGATGCTGTACGCCAAATATCAAGTGGCTTTCATAAGTAGTTGCTGAGAAAACTTAAGAAAATTTCTTCCCCGCCCGCACGCCGCCCGACATTTACCATTTTATAACCCAGATTTTTCACTCCGTGAAATCCGGCCAATAATGAAAGTGGTGAAATATTGCATTAACATTTGTATACTGCTAACGAATAGCTTATTTTTAAAAATGAATTTTTGAACCTTAAAAATGTTGTTGTTCTGTTAATACACAAAAATTCTATAGAACGGCAAAACAGCTCATTATTTCATGTATTTAAAGACATGCGCAAAAGTGTAACGTGTTTTTCCTATGCAATAAATATTTACAAATTGTTCAAAACACCCCAGTGCCAATATCATATGACATAAGACAAGCTTACAAATCCACAGGAGAACCGTGAAATCGGGGAAAAAATTCATAGGTCCATCAATTTTGGTCATCTTGTCCGTCCGTCGGAAAATTTAGGCGGGGTGTTTCAATCTCCTATATAAATGATCTATACATGTTTAATCATTAGTAATCACAACTCTATTTCTTGGTATATATCGGTTAGGCATATGTATTTTTAAAAACTATTTGAATTTTACTTGAAAATTGATATTAAGGGTATTAATTAAACATGATTTTTTATTCATTTAAACCCCATCCTCGGAAACCAAGGGGTGCTTCTCTCGCTTACTACTTCATCACTCCTGGATCACTTCATATGTTTTAGTACGTTTTCACGTTCTTTGATCTGATCTTGAATTTTGTGTTGAAAGTCCAACATTAGAACCAGTAGCTTTAAAAAAATATTAAAATCGCATTACAAAATTGTGGTGGGGTCAATCAGAAGGTTCGGTCTAAAACGAACTAAGGCCGTGTTTACACGAGAGGAAAAAGATCGATCGTTTTGGAGATCGATTCAAAAAGCATCGACCTCTCTCTAATGTAAACACTTTTAATCGATTGCAATCGATTCAAAAATAGTCCAGTTGAGGAGGTGGTTATTAATAAAGCGATTCAAAATAAATCTATTTTTTGGTGTAAACACGTTGAAATCGATTGCAATCGATTTAAATTACGTAAATGATAAGAACGCATGTATGGCGCCAAATATCCACGTGTATTTTTTCCCGGGTATTTTATTGCAAAACCAAAAAAATGTAAGAGCGAGCAGGAAGAGGGGATGCTTGGCCCAATGATGAAACAGTGCTCTTAATTGAATTATGGGGTAATGAACGGGTACAGGAGGAGTTGGAAAGAACTCCAAGAAGAAATATACTTTCTTAAAATAATTATTTGTTTACACACGACAGTTAAAACTTATCGATTTATATGATAATGTAAACGTAGCGATTTAAAATAAATCAATTGTAAACGATTTCGCCTTGTGTAATCTGAACGTAAAACTGTTTATATACATTGTATAGATCGATTTAATTTGAATCGATTCTTCCTAGCTCTAGTGTAAACATGGCCTTATTCATATGAAATGACACAAGGGGTGACGAAGGAGTATGTTATAGAAGGTTTCCGAGGATGTTCATTCAAATCCGTATCATACCATGATTATATTGTGCCCCTATACATTGACATTTTCAGCGTTCCATACAACGTCAAAAACGCGGACGGCAAAGAAAGCATCAAAACGGCAGATTGTTTTTTCAGCGCCGCCTTGATCGCCACAAGTTAATGAATAGAATGGTAAAAATGATTATTTAGGGGGGGTTTTATACTTGAAATTCATGTTGCAAATGTTATTTTATCAATGGTATGAAAAGTTGTTAATTGGGTTCAAAAATACGACGACGGACCTCCAGAAAAATATCCTAAATGGCACGTGGTTGAGATGGGCTCACAGCTAGAATTATGACCTTATCATCACAATTATTGTACAAATCGAATCTAAATATAGCTGAAGTTTCTTCATGAAAAAAAAATCAGAAAAAATATTGACTAGCAGTAAGCTAAAATTTACGACAAAATTGGGTACCACCACGTTACTTTTAAATTGGAATTCAAAATCCGTCAAATTTCGATTATTTTTGGAAGGAAATATAGGATCTTACATTGGTACGAGTGGATTATCGGATTTCTCCAATCGAGATAGTTAAATTATGGAATTTTAAGACAGGTAATATAATTACTTACTTCTTATGGCATTTACTCAAACTGCTTTCTTCAACCTTAAACACTATTTCAGATTAATAAACATGTTAGTCAATATTTGTAAAGGTGGCGGGAACCAACATGTATCACGTGATTTCCTTGTATCTGCATAATTTTCGCGTTTGCATGCATTTGCAATTTTGTTCATCATGGACATTTCAGTAACAGACATTTCATACCTTATAAAAAACGTGAGAAAAAAGTAGAATGTCGAACAGGGTTATAAAAAGTGCTCGTTTTAACTGTGTACATTGCAGTGACATATTCTCTTGATTTTTAACACAATAAATCTTTAAGAAAAGATTGCTTATATAGTAACCTACATTTCAGTCTTATTTCTACGACCTCTTCCACGAACTACAAAACCATATGACAAATTTTAATGGGGTAAAATGTCTTTTATTTTAAATGTTTATAAGCGTAGGCTTGGTATATAGTTGTAACTAATTTATATGCATTTCGACTTGGAATTGAGTTCAACTTTGTTGTTTGAAGCTTATTTGCTTTATTTTTTCACGGAAAATGAAATCTAGCGACACTACATTGATGTGAGCTCATAGATAGAAAATTAATATTTGTTCAATAGAACTAAGCCTAACTTAGACCAGGGAAACCACTTAACAAATCTTAGCTATTATAATTGTATGGGCGTACAGGATCTGTTCAAAACAATTTGAAATTCAATAGAAAACGCTCCAGCGACAGTAACGAACATTTCAAATTACACTCTTTCAGGGTCTGCAAAATTTGTTTTCTACTTGTGAGATTCTTCTTGTTTTTAAATTAAAACCAGTTAGAGATATGCAACTTTTTGCAATTGCATGTTTTTGTCTTGGGTCTATAGTTTAGAAGAAGGAAAGCGGAACAACCTGTGCACCCTTTTATTGAGTTTGAGTGTTTGTCGACATCAAACCAAGACAAAAAAAAGTTATGAAAATTCATGACTTTAAACATGACGAATGTTATGAAATTCCATGACTCTGTAAAATTTTCAAGTCACGGATTTCCATCACAAAAAGTGATTGAAAGATCATGGATTTTCATGACTTTGTTCATGAAATATGAAGTCATTGTTTTTCATCACAATTCTTTATTTTTAAATGTCATGAAAAATTATCATTTTCAAAGGTCATGGTTTTTCATAAGATATCTGACTGGTTTGTCCGAATACCATTGAACGTCACGCAAGCAGACGAACATTTGTAAACATCGTAAGGTCCCTTTAGAAACAAAAATGGCGGACTTATTATGTAAAATTCCCGTAGCAAAAGTCAAGGACGATGTGTAACAACTAAACAACAGAGGCATATTATAAAACATGGACAGGTTATCGTATCTACATTTTTTCTACTGAATTTTCGTAATAAAAAGATAAAGTATAGAATAATAAAAAAATGCAAGAAAACAAATTTTTCCACGGGGGGGGGGGGGGGGGGGGGGGGGGGGGAGGGTGGCATTTAGTATAGATAGTATAACTAGAATAACTAATGGCAGTATTTTTTACGGTCCTACATTAATACAATGTTCGTGTAAGTTTATTTTCGTCCCATTTTAATGTGATTTTTAAATTGAATTTCCCTTTGAATGAGCTTTCGGTGTTTCCGATTTTTTATATCTTTTCCGGTATTCCAAGTACTATCAGTGAAAAATCGACGACTATTTGTTGTAAGCATGTGTGCAAAATTTGAAAACAAACCATCTATTACATTGACAATTATTTTGTCATTTATATGTATTAAATTATTGCATATTTTGGAAGCGCGTCTAATTGTGGGCCATGCATATTCTTTCTAATGAAACATTTTAAAGAAACGGGACTTGCATTGTAGGGGTGTGATTAACCTGACATAAAGGATTACACTGATATGTTTTATGTTCCTTCACCACTGAAACAATAAGTAAATTCATTGATATTGTAATTTTCCGTGATGCTGAATCACACGCACTATTTATGGCTGGTATAAATGCAATAAATATCTTATGTTTAATGCCAAACAGAAACACATTTCTCATTCATCATTTTGTTGAGTATCACGACTATATATGATGAAAAGAAAACAACGTACAATTACTCATATGAAGTCATTAAACATAGACGGTGGTAAATAAGGAACAGAAACTTACAAGTCAACCATCTGAAATCGTTATACATGTAACATAAGCTGCAGCTGTACCGAAAATATTAACCGATACGAGGGTTCCCTGCTGGTTCTTTACCGATACGAGGGTTCCCTGCTGGTTCTTTACCGATACGAGGGTTCCCTGCTGGTTCTTTAAAACGGTTTACTCTTATCCATGAAATATAGTATATAATAATATGAGTGTATATAATTAACATCCAATATACAAAGGTTCTGAACTGATGTCTGGAAATACTATGTCATGTACTATAGTCGGAAAAATGCGAACTAACGGATATTAGATTAAAGACCCTCTCTATACCAGACACCAGTACAGGGCAGCGTTAAAATGCACGAAGGGTTAACGGCTTGATAAAAATAAAATGAGATACAGTCCGTCTACCATTACACATTTGACATAAAATGCTATCAAATGAATATTGAATATTACTTTTTGTTATGCAAATTACGGGGGGGGGGGGGACAATATGTTACTCATACGATTCTGTAGCCTCACATATTTTCTTTAACGCAAAATAAATCAAAATACATTTGATTATTGATGTGATCTAGTGATTATTGTCTTTTATTTACAAATGCTAATATTAACATATATGTGTGTTTATATATAATATATACAATATGAAGTCAATATTCTTCATTTTATGAAAACACTTTACATAATAGTCTAAGAATAGATATTATATTCCGATAACTGCCAAACATGGTTATAGCTGAGCAGCAATATTTGTCAATGTTTTAATTTATAACAGAGCTGTCTACACCAATCGGACATACTTTTATATAATGTAATAATATATATTTATTATTACACAATACCATGTAAACACGTGTGTTTGTCAGATATAGACATGTATATCTGTCAAATATAGCCAGTTGAACATTGTTTTGCCATTGTACAATAAAATAACACGACTAAAGATCTTTTATATATACTGCCTTCAGTTGAGGGTATTATAGTAGATTATCACACGCGAAAAAATATGTCACAGATGTTGACCAAAATCTACATAAAAAATTTAACGCTATACAGTATTAAATATGTTTTTATTCGTTATACTTTAAGTGTGTATTGGGAAAATGCTACTGCAGAGTAAATTGTTTAACAAGGTCTCATTATTGTGTTGATGCAAAGCCATTAACATATTCAGAAAGCCATCGTGGAATGTCAACTGCATTTTATCCAGTGAAATTTAATTTTTGCATGAAGTATAATATTTATAGTTAATACACGAGATATTTACATCTATCTTTTACAACGGAAATGTAACATTAAGCTACTGAAGAATATAACGTGTAGTTATTATATTTTAAAAAATTGTATTTGATATTATATTGCCTACTTTCTTGTCGATTTATTTATTTATTTTATATTATCTAACACGTTTTGATTCGAAAGAAACTCTTGTAGAATAAAATCTTTGTTGGATGCATTCTTAAAGTGACAACAAATTATTTCACATTTATGAATAATATTATTTATTAAAAAATATACTTATATTAGTCGTTGTTAATAGAACAAGGAACAGTTCGTTAACAATGTCAAACAAGGTTTCTAGGTCGTGACATATTTTAGATTATAGATTGACAACTATTTAATTTGACATATATTTCATATAATATAATATCATTTTTTATTGGTTTACTCAGGGACAGTCTATACTAACAATATAATATTCCTGGTTTACAGTTAGTACAAATGTAATAGTCTAGACTATGTATATGATATTGAATTATGACGTAATATATGGTAGGTAGTAATTACAATTATGTAATACTGTTGTACACATTTATGTCGGTCAACAATTAATGTACATTTTTATGTATTTTTATATCGATAACATGATTGTTCTAATACATCATACTATACTACACATTCAAATGAATTGTTTTAATTATAGGAACATTCAAACATTATTCGAATAAAATAATGAAGAACATATTGTTGACCTGGTAGCGAAAATCAATTAAGTCAAATATCAGCTACGCAAGAACAGACAAGGTTTACTTAATTAATTCAGTGTACTTAAGGTCAGATGCGAACTAGGTCATATCCATAAAAATGGTTCGAAACCAAAACTGGCTTTAAATGTCATATTTAAAGAACACACTGGATACTGTTCATTTAAAACGTATGTTCAATAGATTGTAAAGAAACAAGATTACTATATTATTTGAAGACTATTTAAAACAATACATGCAGTTATTAAAATCAAAAGATACAATTTCTGTTTAGTATTAAGTTCAAAACAAACTTTTATTTATTTTTCTTCGCGATTTCTTGTTGTAACACAAAGTGACATAACTTCTGTCTCTCGCCTTTCCTAGTCTATTATGTACTACCTCTAAAACAATTGTCGTGATCATCATTAATGGAATGTCCAGTTTATGAGAGCAGAACGTTAACAATATGTCATAATGTGCCATTGTTTATGTTTATTTATGATTTAAGTACATTAAATCATGTTTTGACAGCCAAGGTATTCAGAGGGATAGACCTCTCGTATAAATGCATTGCTCATCTATTTATACTGCATTTAGATCGGAAGGATACTGTTCGGTTAAAGAGAGCTTTCAGAATGAAATCCGTAAGTATTAGTGTATAGTAACAAAATACGAACACATATTTCATAGTAAACATGATAGAAACAACAGTAAGAAATATATCATTTTATTTATACAGGATAACAGTTGTACAATCATAAATTAGAAACTAAATTCCAGACGATATTTAAAACATTAAAATATGTATTTGGGATTTTAACGTAAAATAATTCAAAAAATATTGCCGAAATATAACCAAAGTTGTTAGTTGAATATTTAGTCTGGACCGTTGTCATTGTTTCCAACAGATTTTTACTTTTTCAAATGCAATCATAATTCGAAATCTAATACTTCACTCTAAATTAGTAATACAGCTTTACGCTTTAAATACATTTAAGAAGTTTGTGAATTTTATTTTTATATTATGTACTGAGTGCTCAGCGTGACATAATTGATAAGAATTTCTGCCGAAAATATTTTTTATCTTATAGAATCTGCTCATTATGTGATTTACTGTTAGTCAAGTATGCATTATTTAATACTGAGGAAGTAGTTGCATTGAAAAGTTGTGAAAATCTCGTCGATTCTGTGAGCAATTTTAATTTAAAGGAAGAATCGAAAAGAAGGATAATATAATTATAAAAAAGTACACCAGACAAACCTCCAAAACGAAGATAGCTAAATGGTTCTTCAATGAGACTTTAAAAAAAAATATAGAACGAATAAATAAATAAATAAATAAATAAATAAATAAATAAATAAATAAATAAATAAATAAAATGCTCATTCATTGACGTCGATAATTCATTCTTCAAAGGCAATAAAAATTGTCCTCTGTTCATCACTATTACATCAAAATTATTACAACTTTTACATTCGGTTTTGAATGATAATTGACAGTAATATTCAGTGATCACAAATAAGTGCCCACTTGACAGGTCATAACTTTACACTTTTTTTCTCAGGTCACGCACCTGGTGTTAGGGCAGTCAGTAAAAAAAATTATGTTGTGACATAAGTTACAGTGGAAATTAAAACAAAATAATTTAAATTTCCACAGATATTTATTGTTTTCTGTCTGATTGGAGTAGTTCTCTGTCAAACAACCGTTATAGAGACAACCACAGACTCTGCTACAACAACAGCATCAGTCCAGGTAACAGACCAGACACAGACACAGAACGTATCTGAGGTATCTACTATCCAGAAAGGATGTGTAAGTATAAACCATAATGTATTTTAAACGATTTCGGAGAACGGCTGGAGAACGATATAAGATAATCAATGTACATTTTATATCTTTTATAAGTTTTATATTTAACATAGAATAAACTGTTGGATTATTGTACAAAGGTAAAATTATATCAAGCGACGAAAAGCAAATTAGAATTTAATCTCAATTACAAGTTTGATATTTTTTAAAAAAAATTTTTATTTCAGCAACCACTTTGTGTCATGCCAAGTGAAACCTGTGTACGATTGTCTAGATGTACAGGCGATAACTGCTTCCAATGTGCACGTAAGTATACTGACGTAAACAGACAACACGTAAACAGTTACAAAGACGTTAGTCTATTGACGTAAAACAGACAACACGTTAACAGTTACAAAGACGTTAGTCTATTGACGTAAAACAGACAACACGTTAACAGTTACAAAGACGTTAGTCTATTGACGTAAACAGACAACACGTAAACAGTTACAAAGACGTTAGTCTATTGACGTAAACAGACAACACGTAAACAGTTACAAAGACGTTAGTCTAATGGCGTAAAACAGACAACACGTCAATAGTAACTACATAATACACCAAACTTCTAAGCAAATCAATTCCATGGCTAGTATAAAACTTAGCTTTTAAAAATATTGTGAATACAAAAGTGATAAAGCTTACTTTATATGTTTTGACAGATGCAGAGTTAGGAAGTTTATTATGGTTTGCTAAATATTTTATAAATATGAAAATCTGCTTAACATGAAATGAACGCAGCATATATCGAAATACAATAAGTCGAGAATCAAATTATCTCTACAAAAACTTAAAACTTTTTATTGAATACTCAGGAAAAGAGCATAAACTGCTTGATACAAGTTATCAATATCTAACACTGAATCGTTCAAGTAGAGTTTTTAAGGTAACAATGCATTATGTAATTAGGTTACGTTTAACAGTAATAGCTTCAAGAAGGTGAAATAAACAAATACTTCTAGTTCAACATGTCCACAAACGTAATTTCCATATTTCAGTAACTGCAAGCATTGTTTTGCCTGGCGCAATCACACAAACCGTGTCTGCTGAACCTGTGGAGGAAACAAAGATTACACGACCATTGATTCTCCCAGCTAATCTTCCAAAGCAAGATACTACAGGTCAAACTGGTCCTACGAGTGATGTGTTCACACAGGGTAAGAGTACAATTAAACTAAAACAATATAAATAATGTTAATTATTAATACTCTAACGATATTGATTTTTATTCTGCTTTTGACAATTGTTATTTATTAAATGTAGTTTCGTGCCAAGCATTCGCTTGCATACTAGAATAGATAGGATTTCATCGTTCTCCTTATTACATCAATCAATCTAATGTATTTTTCTAAATGTTGCATTTATCTTTTAATTGATTATGTGTTGTGTATAGTCAACGAGTGGTAAATATTGGATAGGTGATGCATGATATGAACATATGACGATAAATACAAAGTATACTACATATGACAAAATCTAAGGTTATTTTTTTGTACATGACGTGTGTATACAAAATGACCGGTAAATAAATTGATGGGTATATACACATCACCATTTACACAAGAAAATCAAAACGAGGAAAAAATTGTCAAAAAACCTTCAATAAATCATGGTTTTGTTTTATTATACTTAATTGTTTCAAATCTTAACTGACAAAATTGTAAACGCATACTGAATATAGTAATAAAGGCGTGTTACACGACTAGCTAAATATTTTGGTTAATTAAATATGATTATTTTCGTTGTAGATCCATTGCAGATGATGTAAGTATATAAACCACCCTTTATTTTAAATATTTTAGTAACATGCACAAAAAAATTGCTTGCGCCTCTTTTGTGGAAGTATAATGCAATTTCAAGCATATATTAATCTTCTAACGATACGTAATGGCATACAAGTTTCCATTCCTATTGCAGCAATTATTTAAAACCACACAGAAAACGATAACTACTAGATATAAGTATACAGTTGAGTTTGTTTTTATAACAAGGGTAGCTTTGTGTTGTTCTGTATTTTGCAGGGTAGTTTTGTTTTATTAAAATGAAATGTTTTTGCTGTGTTGTTGCTGTATTACAATGAAAAAGAAGGGGTTGGGATAAATTTAAACTGTTTAATCCTGTCACATAATTTTTTATGTGACTGTTTTCTGGCAGTATGTTAAACCCTCTTGTTTTTCCTTGTTAGTCAGCAAGATTTTAGGTCGTTTTGTCTTTAGTAATTATCTGAACTGTAATGTTTATTTTCCGTTAATATATGATATGCTAGAGTTTATTATTATCAATTATAGAACATTTTTAAATTCGTATTTCATCGTGGTATATACTACGTATATTATAACTTTTATAACGCGTGGTAGACATCTTACGCTGAAATATTTGTGTTGGAAAGTGTCAAGCAAACTGAGAGAATAATAATAAATTTAAAAATATTTAGTCAATAATCTCTACGATGATCTTTTATACAATGCTGTTAGTGATGGTCTAAATAATAAATTAGTAAACAAAAATCGATTTGTGACAACCACGAAATGCTCCTGTAAGATGTAATGCGACTAAACATATTATTCAAATACTAGCGCAGTTATTTTAAAGAACCATTTATTGCATGTTATATAGAAACATTGCTTAACTAACAGTATGATGAGATTACCAGTTATCGGTAATTTTCTTTTCCAAACTGTACTATTTATTTTTCTCTCAAGATAATTTGATGATTACAACTTTTGCAAAATTTATCTCATTATTCATATGACCATCATGTGTGTTCCAAAATTGCAAAAGTTGTCATTGACAAAACACCATTGCTGGAATATACATCAAGGCGCGAATAGTTTGAAAACAAAGAATTTTACTTCTCATTACAATGGAGTTGATGTAAAATGTTTGCTGTTGAATTATTGACGATTTTATTTACAATTAAAGATGATTTTAAGGCATTTGTTAAAAATATTGATAATATATTTGTTTAGGATGACTGGTATGATGTTCGACGGAGGAATGGGACTTTTCTAAATGGTGAACCAATTATCGCTCAGATTTATGGCGAATTCACACAACAACATTAAATGTTCACTCGTCACATCTCATTTTTGTGTTTTCATTTAATGTCATTTTTTATGTAGAAGCTAAATTATTTATCTGACTAAATTGTTTATTTACGACGTATACTTTATGTATAAAACGATGGTTGAGATACCAATAAGAAACAAATATCGTTTTTGTATATTGTAATTCTATATGTGTCTTTAAAAATAAATATGACCAGTTTCAAAAATTGGTCTGTCTTATAATTGTACTTGATTCTAGTTAAACTCGACTCGACTATTTTGAATGTTGGTTAAAATGTCGGTTTTTGGATCGATAAAGCGCACCAAAAGCATGACATGTATTGTTGCGGTTCCAAATTTACACAAACAAACATAAAATGCACCAATTTTTATCTGTATCAATGTATTTGAAAGATTCAAAAATGTTTATTTTTCATAAATCATTGAATTATACATTGGCATAGAAAGGTATTCAAGTACACTGCGCAAATAAAGCAGATATCTGACTTTAATGGAGGATCGATCAGTTTATTTTCTTTCTTGAATGTATGCGTAAATATCTAAACATGACTTGAAGGCATTTTCACAACTGAAGAAGCAATAAAAACAAAATTTAAAGTGAATACACAAACAAAATGTTTGTTTATGGAAAATTGCCAAAATTTTAATATGTTTTTTAAAATAATAAAAAAGGCCATGATACAAGACACCAACGTGTAACCTTAAGCCGACCTGACATAAGAAAAGTGTTTTTAATTATTTATTAAAATCACCAATGAATCTCCACATGTTTACATGAGCTTGCTTTAAAAATGTCGTTGATCTTAAACCTACCGAATCTTCGTTTAATCATTCATTGCAAATAGTGTATGACTACTTGTGTTGACGTCAGGAAAATCCAGTACTGCAGTTTGTTTTGAGTGTGTGTTGGTTGAATTTAAAATGAACTTGTTTAAAAGTTTGAACTTGATTTGATAGATTTAATAAAATATGAACTTTTTTGTTAAAATAAAATTGGAGGCTTTTACATTTAAGGATGAACATTTGTACACATGTAGATAATTTTATCTAGCACAAATGTTCTAACTTTTAAGAAAACTTATGATTGAGCTAGTTATTTTTCAGTAGGTTAATAAAACTAGATGCCTACATTCCTGAAGGGTTACAGTCAGTGATTGCATAATTTCAACATTAATCACATAGGGAATTTGTAACTGGGAACGGCTGAAATGAGTTGTTTAGAGGCGACAAAAACAACAATAAGAAAATGGACATTTGTTCTTTATGTTTTAAATTTTGCTTTACTTTCCTGTTTAAATCTCATTGTAATTTATTTATATTTCTCATGGATATCTTTTATGTTTACAAACGCGAAATATGTTTAGAGGCGACAAAAACAACAATAAGAAAATGGACATTTGTTCTTTATGTTTTAAATTTTGCTTTACTTTCCTGTTTAAATCTCATTGTAATTTATTTATATTTCTCGTGGATATCTTTTATGTTTACAAAAACGATGGTTGAGATACCAATAAGAAACAAATATCGTTTTTGTATATTGTAATTCTATATGTGTCTTTAAAAATAAATATGACCAGTTTCAAAAATTGGCCTGTATTATAATTGTACTTGATTCTAGTTAAACTCGACACGACTATTTTGCATGTTGGTTAAAATGTCGGTTTTTATATCGATAAAGCGCACCAAAAGCATGATATGTATTGTTGCGGTTACAAATTTACACGAACAAACATAACATGCACTAATTTTTATCTGTATCAATGTATTTGAAAGATTCGAAAATGTTTATTTTTCATAAACCATTGAATTATACATTGGCATAGAAAGGTATTCAAGTACACTGCGCAAATAAAGCAGATATCTGACTTTAATGGAGGATCGATCAGTTTATTTTCTCTCTTGAATGTATGCGTAAATATTTAAACATGACTTGAAGGCATTTTCACAACAACTGAAGAAGCAATAAAAACACAATTTAAAGTGAGTACACAAACACAATGTTTGTTTATGGAATTATTACTAGTCAGTTATAAGCAGTTTACTAAATTTGGTAATGTCTATAGTTTCGGAAACGAATATATATTCTAATAAAAATACAAAAGCGTCAACCTTCACGTTTATTTGAGGCTGTCGTAGCCATTCTGTGCCCTTATTTAAATGAAAAAGAACCACTCTAAAATAAAACATGCAAGGAAAAATGTGTTAAATATTTATTAGTTCTTTCTAAATTATATGTCACCGGGCACTGTTGTTTTATCTCCTAAAAACTGGAATATATGACATAAAACTGCTGAAATTGGAGTAAATATATATTAAGTGAACATCTCTTTGAGTGATATAATTCCTATTTTGATGTGCTCAATGTCAGTGTCAGGACTTGAATTAAATTAATTTAATTTAACATTCGTATGATCTGATTACAGTTCTTACCTATAAGTCTGGCTTTTCACGATTTTTATCATGTTGATTCCATTATTCTGCTTCATCCACGATCCTTACAATCTGCATTTTGTAGTTCAGCTTGATCCACGATCATTATGATGCCGATTTGCTAGTTCTGTACTTATGGCTCAGCTGCTTCTTCCACAATCTCATATTCGATAGTTGTGTTCTGCTTCATCTACGATTCTCATGAATGACATCAGAGATATAAAGGTTCAAAAAATTTACTACGCCCGACGCGCCTTTAGTCCGATTAAGACTCGGGTGGCGTTCGAACCCTAAAATGTGTATACCCAAATGGTTCAGATGTTGTAGAGATTTAATTATCAAAATTCCAAAACGATATACCAAATCCTAAGGTCATTTTCACCTTGCAAAACCTTCTAAATCATTTTCTAAATTTGAAAGCAGTACATTTATACATTGTCCATAACCATGATATTCTTGTCAGCACTAAACTGTGACTGTTGGTATGGTGATTCCCATGAGCACTTACATAAATTAGTTTTGGAAGGTAGGGGAAAGTAATTGGCAAAATATTGTAACTGCCACTGGAAATGTATGGCTGATTGGGTAAGGGCGAAAAGTTGAAAATCTTTAACTATTGTAATCTACGAGAAACTGAAAAAAACTGTTTCTCAAAATTTTAAGTTATATATTTTGCATGAATTTCCCCATCGAATGCCCCATTAAATATTTACGTTATTACCGTACCTCATATGCAGCTTAAAGACCAGGCTTAAAGATCTTGTTAAACGCTGCTTTATCAAGAAAAACGGATCAAGACAATAAAAATACCTGGTAATTATCCATGAAGAACCTACTTTGTCATCAATGAATCTAAATCAAATGATAAATATACTGAAGATAAAACAGATAAAGAGTTAGATTTTCTGATGGACAACATATTTTTCATTTTTATTGGTATTCCAATGGGTACGTATTGTGCTCCTTTCCTCGCCAAACTGTTTTTGTACTCTTATGAGGCCGAGTTCCTAGAAGGCTTGATGAAGAAGAAAGAAAAGACACTGGTACATGCCTTTAATTTTGTGATGTTTGTCCCTCGAAAATGCTAAATTGTGTGACTATTTACATTCAATCTAACCTTGCGAGCTAGAAATTAAAGACACATTATACACTTCGGTCGTATTCTTACTTAGATCTAATTCTAAAAGTATATTCGAAAAAGCTACAAACTAGACTAGGGCAAACGTTTTGACTTCAACTTTTTAACAGTCTACTTCCATTTCATCGACAGCAACATTCCAGCAGCTCCAAGCAAATGGTGTGTACATTAAAAACTTATAGGCTATTCTAGATCGGTATTTCGATTTTCTATACAGTTACATGCGGTTTACTACTAAACTATTCAAACAAAGGTTTGTTGTATATAGGTTGATGTAATCCCTTCAGAATTCTATGGTCGTCACCATGACCTAATTGATCGTTATGGTAAATCAAACTTTCAAATACGTTCGGGCATTTTCGGAACGTCATAGGTAGTCTTTCCTATTCCTGGATTTGACCTTCTGTAGACATGATTATGATTAACTCGACGGGTGGCTTATTAGAGACAGGCACTACTTACCTTTCCGGTGCAACTGAGTGCATCCATGGTTTATATTGGGTTCGGGTTACTGCTTTCTTTTTGTGTTTTTGGTTTTTGTTTTGCGTTGTATATGTTTGTATCCGGATTTGAAATTTCCTTTGACTTCGGCTCTTGTTGTTCGGTCAGTTTCCTTGATAATTTTCCTTAAGTACTTATTGTATATTCAACAATCTCAATTGAATCTTGCGGGTTCGATTCTCACTGCAGGCAGGGTGTACTCGACTCCAATCTTAATTGACAAGGATTGCCAGTTTTCCTACCGCAGGTCGGGGGTTCTCTCCGGGTACTCCGGCTTCCTCCCCCAATAAAAACTGGACGCCATGAAATAGCTGAAAAATTGCTGAAAGTGGCGTTAAAACACTTTTCAAACAAACAAACAAACAATTGAATCCTTAACGTTCAGTGTGAACGTTCAGCTATATTTGGGACTACCAAACAGTTTCTGGAAATAGAATATACCACAGGAAAAGTATGTACATTTAATATAAAGGCTAGGACAGAGAATTAAGCCGAAAATGGAAAATGGCTCTCCAAAACGTTACTCATGATGGTCCGCGGTCAAGCTTTCCTTATAATAACCTGATAACCTTAAAAGGGATCTTCCCTACCCTCTACTAAAGACGCGTGGTATAGAAATGACAAGATTGAAATTAAAATTCATATATAAACACGGTGAATTCATACCTAGAAAGAAAAGGAAATAATAAATAATGCAAAGACTAACACCAATATACCCAGTTAAAAAAGACTTAGAAACGGATCCAACAATGAACAAGTAAAACTAATATAACAAAATAAAAACTCCTATAACACCAGTTATGAAACAAGGTGCAGTAAAATGCAAGGGTTTTGGGCACCACCTTATAAGACATCTTTTAGCGGTGAAAGTTAAGTGCAGGACTTGAAGTGTCGATAGCCTGTTGCAAAATGAGACGTCTAAACATGACATATATTATCCGTTTAAGGGTCTAACATTCGCCAAATTTAATATCGTTTATTAATGTTTTTGCTTAGAATCAATAATAGAACGTAAAGCACTGTCACGGCTAATTAACATGTATTTTTGTCGTCTTATTCCGGTTTTCTTAAAAAAAAGCTTTTAATAAGATGAAATTCATTTAAATTTATGTTACAGTTGTTTTTCCAATAGTTGGGTCTGGTTACTGAAAACTTCCGGATGTAAGAGACTTGTGTTAATACCCATTCTGAGGCAAAATATAAAGAAAGAAAGAAGCAAGGGGCTGGATTCCCTTTCTTTTTGATACTTATTTATCGATTTGAACAATCTGTGATTTTAAATATCCAAATTAACTGCCTTTAAGCCTTCTAGAGTCGGAAAGATTAGATATATTCATTCTAAAATGAATGTAGTACTTAATTGGTGCAAATGTGATGAGTTATTGGAGTTTCAGAACAAACGGAACTCACCTATGATTATTACCATAAAAAGGCTAATCTGATTCACATAGCTTCAGACAGGACTGGGAAGTTTACCTATACTTTGATTGTCCCATATGACATTGCAATGCCTAATTTGTTGATTTTGAACTCTACTTTCTGTCTACGTTGTGGTGTACTTAAATGAAAATTGTTAGAAGGATGGTCAGTATCATTTTTGAAGGTGTAACACCATATTGAATAGATCATCTATTGTAACAGTATCATAAGTGTCAGTAAGCGAAAATGCAGGGTCTATCAGTCTTAATATCTGGATCATATCCCACATATCAAATGTTCTTAGATTAGTTGAACCTTTTGCTGATACATCGTCAGTTTGTTGATTATTGTCTTATAGATTTTAACCTAAAGATAATAATCTAACGGCACATCGTTATACAATAAATGCACAATAGTAAAAAATAGCAAAACATATATGTGTTGTCTTTTTTATTGTGTGAACAAGTAAAGGATTTGTTCATTCTTTGGGAATACTGCAATAATATCACCTCTTTGCTTATAGACGTCTTCCTATTGCATATTTCTTAGTAGTGTTTATACACGTATTTTGCCTGTTGTAGTTGGAGATTTGCTATTCGCCAGGGATTCGAAATGTCTTCATAGGACTTTGTACCTGTGGTTACTACTTGGTTTTCTACTTCAAAATGTATATGAAACTGTCGTTTCAACTTTAATTATGAGGATATAACAAGAAACATTGATTCTAACCAGGAATTAATCCAACACATGTCAAAACAAAATTACGATATCAGTCTGTTATTACTCCTAAATGATATTGAACGGAAAAGACATGTGGCGGAAATTGATTTTAAACATTATATAATATTATTATCTTTGTCATGCATGACACTGTGTTGTCAAGTAGTTGGTAGAATGCTTGAAATGTTTCTGCAATTAAATATTTGTGTACTTTAAACCTAGAATGTATGGTATGCACTTTAAAGAAATATTACATGTAACAAGAAAGAATATTACTAAAACCACAAATGTTTATATATCATTGTCTCATATGTATTTTAGAATATCAAAACATGTTTGATTTTTTTAAAAACTATTATATTTATCTCAACAAAATTAAGTTAGTTATTATTCTGCTAGAATGATCAATTTCTGAAACAATGAACTAGTATAGGGTTTACAACATTTACATGGCAATAAAATGGTAATAATAAAATAAGGAACACCGAAAAAGACAATCCACAAAGTTCGCAAAACTATATAGCAATGAGCAGGCTTTTTATCGTTAGTCTAAACAATCATCGCTATCGTACATGCGTCGTTTCAAATATGCTACATCCTTAAAGGGTACAAAATACGAAATCATTCAACCATTCCCGAAAGGAAATAATAATCCGCGAGAAAATAGTATTATCTTATTATAATGAAGCTAAGGACCAGATCATAAAAGATTATTTCAAAAGCGATCAATTTTTTATTTACGAAAAAAGTGAACGGAATCCTACAGAGCAAGATTTGAGCAACACGGAGCGCAACTTTAATGAGGTTCACGTAAAGCCCCGAAATAGCTAACAACGAGACTAATTACAGTTAGGTGAACAGTTGTCGATTAACGGACAATAGTGAACTTTACATCTCAATAGGAACCGACGATATTGTTAATGAATATTCAAATCTAAATGCGAAAATTAATGATTTCTTATGCATGTTGTCTTTAATTCTAAGTGGTGTAAAAACGTAACTATGCTATCAAAAATGTACAACTTTATTAAATTTATTTAACATTGTTTGCTTAAATGAAACAAAACTATATGATTTTTTGTACGCAATGTTATCGATATTATTGTTACAGTATTACATTAACTCAGTTGGGCAAGATTTCTACACAGTTGGGGTATCTTTGTAAATGAGTACATTTGAAATTAACTTGATTTGCAAAAATAAAACATGAAATATATAATATAGGCGTTAAAATCGACCATTAAAAACTGTAGTGTTGTTATAACATAAGAAGTACTACATTATTCTTACTTATGTAAATAATCTTACTTAACTTTAAGTAGTCTTTTTCCAATGAAAACTAAAATGAAAACCTTTAAAACATGAAGACGAGTAACTTCGGCTCTATATGGAAATGGAACCCAGACAACAAAAATGTATTCGAAAAGAGTTAAAACCAAGATATATACATAGGGAAATATTGTTCACGTGTAATTCACGTGAAATCAGGATTAACGTGAATTTCACGTGAAAAGTTCACATGATTTTTACGTTAAACGAACATATTAACGTGAATTTCACGTGAAATATATTTAACATGAATTTCACGTGAAATTCACGTTTATATCATGTCAAACTCACTTGAATTTCTGAAACATGAGAATTTATTTCTAAATATTTATAGAATTGCATGAAAGTTAAAGAACAGTAAAAATTAAATTGCTCATTTAACGTAAAATTTACGTTAAATTTTTCACGTGAATTTCACATTAATTTCATGTGAAATTCACGTGAACAAAATTTCCCTGTGTATTTGTTCTCTACATTCGTCTGCTGAGCTCATCTAATAATAAGGTGTTATTAAGAAAGAGAATTCAAATACATATTTACCAGACATCATTATTATTTTATTGCAATCTGCCGAACAAATCCTTCGCAAATCAACAGAAAATAAATGTAGAGAACAATACATGTACATTTGATAGTAAAACAAAACAAATGTTGTTCGATGCCGACTGTAAAAAAATTAGAAGATAGTTTAGACATGCGAAAGCGGCTATTTAAAATTTTTTAATGTAGATGACTGAAACGAATTAATAGACAACTATGGGTGAAAATATTATTAATTTGTATAAGAAAATCGAATCAAAATGAAAGAACTGGAAAATGTTTAATCGTGATAGAAAAAGAATAAATTCAGATATTGCAGTAAATGTTTGTTCGACTTTTTTCACAACAGATTTAAACAACAGTGGCAGCGATTTTGTTATACAATGTAGTGTTAATAATAAAAATAAAAATGTTAAATGGAATAGAACAATAAAAAAATACATAAGCCTATATGTAAAAACGGTATTTGTAATCTTCATTGTTTATTGTAATGAGTGAGACATGCAATCAATTTTGTTTAATTTAGTTTTTGAAGCAAGGTGTTTACCTAAAGCATGGCTAACCGGTATTAAAGTACCATTTTACAAGCAAACAGTGATAAATCCGGACCGAAAAACTATAGGTTGATTGCATTGCTCTATTTTATGATTACAAATGTTATAATTATCTGCTTTGAATAGTAGACCAAACATCTTGTTTTAGACCAAAATCAATCAGGCTTTAAAAGTGGTTATATCTTTTCCTTGTATACTTTATTTGATTAATTATGTGTTAAAAATAAACAAATTTGGTTTTATCAGTTCTAAAAAGTTAATACTTATAAGTAAATTTAAATATCAGAAAAAGTTCAACAAATTTATTGGTGTAAAGGACATTTTTGAGCGAAAAAACAAGATCAACACTGAAACTGTCAGTTTTCCGCGGAGTAATATATAACGTCAAAAGGTGCATGTCTCCATGAGGTAGAATATTTAAATTCTCTGTAAACATATTTTCAAGCCAACCAAAGTCAGTTATTTGTTCACACATTCACTATTGTTTTATGTTCATGAATTTCGCTGTAACTTGGTTATCTATGAAAATAAAGTATTAGTATTATTAGTATGAATATAGGAACAAATCGACAAGTAAAGTTGTTCAATAGGTGCTATTAAAGGAAAACTTCGCGAAAAAATGAAAATTTGATATTTTATTCTTCAACTAAAACGAAATAAATTTGCCTCTTGATGTTTTATTATATTTTCAGTGGTTAAGTTTCTGCATGGAAAATGCACTTATGGAGGTCCGCCATCTTGTCACCATCTCGTCACTAGATGGCGATACTAGACATCCAAGTACCTTAAAAGTTGTCGAATGATAATAACGCGAAACGGTCAATAACAGAAGGTTGTACTAAAAGACAAGGTTGTGGAAAGATTACGTTTCTTATTCCTGATCTATATATAAGCAAAAAAAACCCCCACTTGTTTAACAAGTAGTTGACCAATTTAAAGCTTCTACTTAAGATTATTTCCACGGCAGCAACAACGGTAAACGGGAAAGAAAATCACAGGAAAAAGTCACAGTTTTGATAGGAAATATTATAAATATTAATTAAATTGAAAATTATTCGTATTATTATTTTCAACTTAATCGGATTTAGCAACTTATGGAACGAAACTTTTGCGAATTTGACTATTTAAGAAATAGCGGTATTTAAATGAAATATTTTTAAATACTCTGGTTTTCGCGCATCAAAATTTCACTTCACGTTTAGTACATTTATAGTTATTATTATTGTTATTACTGGTAACATTTATTGTGCGTGTGCGTAACACAGTTTCCAAAATTTTACATGTTGTGTATATTTGAGTTAACGTGTAAGTTTTACGTTTCCTCTGACATCTAAAGGTATTCGAAATCTTATATACATCCTGTGTTCTGACACTTCGGTGTATTCAAATCATACCTGTTTTGGCAGGAGGGGTGTGCCTTTCTAATTTCGAATTACATGATTAACCTTTAATCTGGTTAGTTTTGAAAAAGTCCGAATATTCATACTTCAAAGTCGGCGTCAAATGATCTAGTAATTGCAATAAACGTCCTGTTTTGTTTACCTGCTAATTCTGTTAATTACCCTTCATAAACGAGTAATGATTTACCTGTAACATGTTTCACGTCCAGGTACAACTGCCGTTTCAAGACGTGCAAAATTATCCACGGAATTTTATTTTATATATAAAAAATAATCATATAAATATATCTTTTATTACAATTATTAATTAGGTAAATTATATCTGAGTTAAATAAAGACAGGTTAAAATTTGTGTCTTAAAATACTTCTATTAAAACAAAGATCATTAAAACATTAAAACGTATTTGGTAATCCTATGTTGTCAGTCGGTCATTAGTCATCGCCACAGTTTATTTATTCTTCAAAGAGCTAATGCAGAAAAACATATTTTTAAACTGGATTATTTATCATATTTACTGGATAATTACAATTATTACGTCACAAACGCAGTCACGTGATAAAATACTGTCAATATGGCGGCCCCATACACAAAACTCTAGAAGCGTAACGGTAAAGAATACAATAAAACATCAAAAGGCAATAATATTTCTTTTTATTTGAAGAGTAACATATCAAACTTTCATTTTTTCGCGAAGTTTCCCTTTAACTTCCGATCTTTCAGAAATATTTAGACTAGGGATCAGAACACCATCTGCTACTTTGTTTTCAGAAAATTTTTGAATAGATATTACATTTATACTAAATTTAATAATAAGTTCTAAATCTATTAACATTATTAAATTCTCATACCCATACCCGCATATCATTGTATTATAATTTAAAAACATCATGAGGAAAATGATAGTTTTAACAAGGATGTAATTTTGTACAAAAATCCAATTTATTAGAATTTTTAAGTAGCTAATTTCATATAGTCTTAAGTTTAACCAAGAGACTATTTTTGTTTATATAATATATAGTCAATTGCTTGAGGTAATAACTTAAATTAAGAAAATTGAGGTGGACAAAATTTTGTAATCAATTATTATAGTAATTTTCTGTGATCTTCCCTAGGCTGTACAATATGTTAAAAGATTTAAAATTGTGTCGCTTACCACCTCGATCAGGAGCTTTGAAACTACGACGCTTTATTGAAATGTTAAATATGTGTGTAACTATTAATATAGCAAGTTAAAAGACAATTAAATAACAATATATTTTCAATGTAAGTGTCCTGAACCTCCTTTAAACCTATTTAACGTCTTTTATACCATACATTGTATGCTTTTTTCTTTCGCGAAGATAGCGACATAGAGACATGGTTTTGTTGACTTTTTTATGTTCTCTTACCGTGTAATATTAAGCTAATATTCAATTCCATTTTTATATGGGATATATGTTTCTCCATAATCCAATTTAAAAAGTCATTTTTAGCTCAAATTGTAACATCTTTTTACTGTGGAGAAATTGACCCTTTGGTATAAAACTTGTTTAGTTGTATTGGAAAACACAGATACTCAAAAAGTGAATCCTGTCAAGAAAAATCATATGATCTAATGATGTTGATATTTAATTGTACATGTACATAATTCCCGACCTTTTCCGTTCTTACGTACTGTAAACTTATTTTTTGCCAATATATTACTGTAAAATTTTAACAGAGCTAGTATAAAAACATGATACTGCAAAAGAAAATCGGGTATTGAAATAAATAATAGTTGCTGTCTTTCTTCTGGTGCATTAATATTTCAGCTAAGTACATTCGTTTTAATGCAATTCCATTAATATTTTCGGATACAACATTAAATATAAGTTACCATTGTTTATACAAGAGAACATTACAGTTTACAAAGTTTAGATTGCCACAAATCAGGAGTTAAGTATTTTAATGCAAGACGAACAAATGGACAATCTAAACTCTTGAATGCAATAAACCTCACCTAGCTCTTTCGGGGAATAACGCATACTTTCGCTCTTATAGGGTTGTGCAATAACTCAAAAATATAGTTACTCTTAGGGTAATAAAACCGAATAGAAAGTGCCGTTTCTTAAGATCAATATTAGACACATTCGAACCGTTGATGGCTTGTTATTTGATATATTGAAATGTTATTAATATACGACTACAAAAAAGGATTTTATATTCATCATTGTGAGATTTATCTTCCTTATATTCTGAATAATTTTTGTGTTGATTACAGTACCATGTGCCATTGGCAGAAGACAATCAAAATAGTGGCTTTTAAAAAAATGTATTTTACAACCTTTATGATGTGCCAGATCGTACGATCAATATCCGGGTTTGTTGTAACTAAGTGGCCAGATCGTACGATCAATATTATCCGGGTTTGTTGTAACTAAGTGGCCAGATCGTACGATCAATATTATCCGGGTTTGTTGTAACTAAGTGGCCAGATCGTACGATCAATATTATCCGGGTTTGTTGTAACTAAGTGGTGTTATTCTTTCAGAATTTATATAGTCCTCATTATTACTAAATTTTGGAAAATCCATCTCTTAAATGTGATCAGACATTGCTACTGAGTCACAAGTTGCCTATCCTCTACCTGGATTGAACTTGGCCCTGTACAAATACAAATACTACAAATATTTATTAGCACAAACTCATGGTACGGTACAACAATTTAAAGGATCAATACAAAGTGTATTATACAAATGTAATACAATTCTTTACAATTCTTTACATTAATTGTATTTATTATTATATTATATTATATAGTATACCGTTGATATAACCAATTAAAATTACGTTTTATATGATATAACTTTTTCTTAATTCAAAGCATTCTAAAATAAATGTAGCAGTAAGTTTTAGTACATGACTGGTGTCTAATTAGACGAAAATGCTGCTTACTCGTCTGCAACCGAGGGAACTTCGTTGTTTTTATTGTTTTTGAGTCACCCACTTTATGTTTGTGGTTTTTGTATCGTGTAGGATTGTCTGAATCCATATTTAAAACAGTCAATTAACTTCAGGTAGGTTTCTTTATGTATTGGTTTTTTATCTATGCTTTAGCTACAGATAAAGCTGTATGCAAAGGTTAATCTTTATTACCGATACTAATAATTCAATATCTATCTGTTTTTATGTCCCAAAACAGTAACATAGCAAAGTTGTTTGTTATATTGAAACCCATACACCATGTGGTATTGATACAACGGTTATGTGGTTAGTTAGGATGCACAATAGCAAGAGTCAGTCAAATTTCGATATGCATATTTATGCAATAGTGGAGAATGCTCTTAATTCTTGACACAAGAAATACAATACTAACAGTGTTATAAGTCATTGACCTTAAGTGTGTTACAAGAGAAGTAGAACGTATTCGATATTTAAATTTGACCATTATCTTCATTAGTAAATCAATTTTCTGTCAAATGCAGTCATTGCTTTGCTGATTTTGCAATTATGTGTAAGCTCAAAGATAAACACCGTATGTTATTCAACTACAAATTAAAAGAACTTGCAGTGACGTCAGAGCTGATAATAAATTGCCTTTAGGCTTTTATAGTTATACCAAGAACAATGTGAGAGCCTTTGTTTGGATTATAAATTGTCAGAAAGACCAATACGATAGGAAGTGACGAACAAAGACATTGAATATGTTTTATAAGAATTTAAAAATCAATATTGTTTTAGATGTCAATCTCCTGACATGTCTGATTTTATCTCATTACTGTATTTAAATATAACCATGCCAACAAACAATGATTAGGCTTTGAATGTAAAGAGCGATTAATGAATAATTCGTTTTATAAGGAGCAAGGTCCCAAAATCCTTAGGATACAACTTTCTCACTAATGAGACAGCGTGGTACCTATTTTTAGCCGGTTGAGATATCCTTGTCTCAACCCGTAGGTGAGATAAGAATTTCACGATCCTTTTCCCGTAAAAATGTATTGTGACGTCAACTGTCGGTTCAGCAATAAAAATTATAAAATATTTGCTTTAGTTGTGTTAGTTTACTATGTCTTTTTAAATATTAACATGAAAACAACATATCTGAGCTTCCATGACCCAATTTATGCCACAATATTACAGCGGTAAACACCAAAACAAACACGGTGACGCAACATGTGTACACTGGAGATTACGTTCAGGGTAGATAACTCTATTTGTTGCCATCTTTCAATAGAACAGAACCGGATTTTTTTTTAACGAATTAGTGAGAAATAGAATCAAACACCGGTGGTTGGACAAGACGGGAAAATCTCAGACACCCGCGTGAAAGATTTCTGTTGGTCTCCAACTGGGCAGAGCCTCGTTGGAGACCAGAAATCCTTTCACTTGGGTGTCTGAGATTTTCCCGTCTTGCCCTCCCACCGGTGTTAGATCCTATATATCTAAATTTTAATCCCTTTTGCAACCAAAACCTTAGGGGTTTACGAATTAGGTTTGGCTACCAGTTATTTACATAAATTGAAATACTACAATATTTATTTGATTTGTATCCTATATAAGCGCCTTAGGCTGCTTCCAGAATAAGAATAATGACATCATGGCATAAGCAGATTCTGACTACATTTTCCATCAAATACACGCCTAATAATATCGAATATTTCTATTGTTCATACGAGTCATACCTTGACTTACAACTAGAAATTGACATCGAAGGTCGCTTGATTTGTTCTGTTTGTCGTTATCTCTTTTTCTCTTTTTCGGTATTTTGACTAACCCTCAGAGTAATTGTCGATTTAATCCTGGCTGACATAACGGGTACCAAGCGCGGAGCAAGAGTTGCTTACGATTAAGTGGGACCGAACTCTGAATTTAAGTGTGATTTGTGTTACTCAGTTTTATGTTGTGTCTGTTTGTTTTGTTGTTGTCCATTTTGTTGTTTAAGCATGGTTTTGTTGGTCAACTTCAATTCTTTGTTCTTCGTATCCAATCTATAGTGAACTCTATTTGCAGTGTAAAGTATTTACAAAATATTAAGCTCGTGATCCAGCATTATATCAGTTAATTTAAGGATACGTAGGGTTTCGTTTGATGTAAACTTCAATTAGTTATTTTTTTTTTGTCAATTTCACGTTATCCTGTCTGACATAACGCGTACCAAGCGCGGAGTGTGTAGATCTTAATTCAAAACACACTTTAATTGTGTCTGTAATCTCAATCTCAGTTAAATTCAATGTCTGTGCTGGTGTTTGTCATTTTTATCAAAACCTTGGTGGAAATCTACAAAAACAAGGCTGCATATCGGGAAGCACAGTTTGCACCCGCAGATATATCAACTGGTAAACACAGCCCCAATACAAACATGTTAACGATTATAAAAATCTAGTATTTTGATATGTTTTCAATATATTTGTAATAGTTAGATTAAACGAAATAATAATTTATTTCCATCAGACATGCAATAAATGATGAGAACTGAAGTGTAGACATATGGTACATGTACAATGCAAATTAGTTTTGATCGTTTAAATTTTAACCAAATAGTTATGAACTTCATGAACCGTAGCTTACACTGAAAAACGTTTTGAATTTAAAAGATTCGTGACAGATGGCCTGCCTACAATGTTTGAATATAAATAATGCATAAACAAAAACACACCTGCGCTTTATGACATTTCTCACAGTTTACAAACATAATCTTATTTCGTAACAAACATTTCAATAAATGTTGTTTCATGTGTAAGGATAGATTTATATTCCGTCACAGGCGAACAAACATACAATAAGTAGGAACAAACTATCATGATAAAGCTACAGAACACTGAGTTGGTATAACAGACAATTTTGAGCCATTGAATATATAACAACCAACTTTCGTCCCTGGCACAGTGTACATTGGGAAGAGGGCAGCGGTGACCAAGTTATTCAGTTTATCTAGGCAACACTGAGGCTACCTGGTCATGCCGTATAGCAGACATGGTTTGGTCGACTTCAACCTTAATTGACACAAATTCCGAGTTTTGCTGCAGAAAGACAGATGGTATTTACTGAGTACTTCGGTTTTCTACACATTACAAATTTGAGCTCCACGAAATAGCTAAACCAATAGCTGATAGTGGTGTTAAACCCTATTGTAAATTAAAAAGTGTATTACATCGGCTTTAAAGGGTAACTTCTATCATCTTAAAATAATTTATATTTTCAGACGGTTTAGTTATTTTAAACATGATGTATTACGCGCAAAACACAGAATTGCGTATATAGAAATGTACGTTTTCAGTATTTCTGTCCATATCTTCCATATACAAACATGAGCTATAAATGTTTTTCTTTTGAACTGGTTGAAATAAAACAAATAAATGTCTTTTTGTAATAAACAATACTCGCCAATATATAGACATCACAAAATGTTATCAAATTATGTTGTTATAACAACAATGTTTATAATGGGGAAATAATAAAATAAAATATTTTCATTTTTTTTCTCCGATGTATATTGATTCTCATGCGTTTTAATACTTGTTCTTCCTCGTTTCCACAAGATTAATTTACTTTATTACCTTGCCGTCTAGAGTTTGTGTTTCTTCCTTTGATTAACATAATTACCAAAATATGAAAACCGCAACAAATAAATAAGGTTATAGTTATAAAGAATAGTTTATAAAATATACTTTTCTGCTAAATATTGTTAAGGTTTTAATTAGGGGCACTGTATTTATTATCTTAAGCAAACATATACATAATTGTTTTATAACCAATTGAAAGTAGCAAACATGTACTTAACAACAAAACTCTGGTCTGATTTAATGTCAATTCGGTCATTTTCATGAGACGTTTCTGATATGCATATTTGTAAGAAAATTAATATTTAATTTTATACACTCAACACAGCTTTAATCCAAAAATATATGTATGATAATCAGCTTTTTGTTTAAATTACAATGCAAAATACTGGCTTGGTATGGAGGATGCTGATACATATTGTTAACAGTACTTTGTCATTTTTTTTTGTTAAATCAAAACCCTATATTAGTCAAACATAATGCTGATATACTTGTAGTCCTTACTGACTTACCTTACGTTACATTTACATTACATTTTGACACACTTTTTATAATAAAGCACTACTTTATATTTCTATAACTCAGTGATGTGATTAAGTTAACACTCAAAAGACATATTAATTTCACAGCAAACAAACTAGCTAGAAACTTTAATGCATTCATTATAACGATGTCCTATTTTTAGGTACATTGTTATTTTTCTTTGAACTGATATAAATATCAGTAAACATCTACGGAAGCAACACAATTCCAATCGATTGCATGTTACGAATGTTTATTTTGTTACAATTTTATGTGTCGGTTACTTTGAATGTGATTGATAATGTGTTAATTACAACAGCCATCAACCTCTACTGCACCGGAATTACGTCTTCATCAATCGTGATCAAGTCAGTCTAGTAATTACTGTTACTTCGTAACACAGGACACATATTAACAAAGTATTATTCTTAAGACGGTTTGATTACAGGACTTAATTTCAGGACATTGACCAATCTATTGCTCCAAATTGAATCGTACTGATATATGTTTAAAAACCGATGCTGGAGGAATTTCTGCCCAAATCTGAAAAGACTTGATAATTGTTTTTAAGGATAATCATTGTTTAGAATAAAGTGTATCTGGAATGTTTGAAACAAATAATTCAGTTGTATTCTGCATGATAGACATGCTTTGGTGACATTGATAACTATGCTGCCAATTAACAGAAAGAAATATGACTACAAAAGTTCTAGCTTTGAGTGTCCTAGCAAGCCAAGTAACTCATGGACTGGGTAAGTGTTATTTAATATAGCCAATAATGCTTAATTTTATGTATATCTAAAACTTCTACATTTCCTTTTGTTTAGTTATCATTTGGATATTTCTACCTATACATGTACAACCTCGCCAAATGCATTTCAGAATACCGTTCAAATAAGAGTTGTCGCAATCATTTTTCCACTCTGTTATTTGTTTTCTGTCCTCAGTGTTTTTTGTTTGTTTTGCAATTTGTCTGGTCTTAAAGTGGTTACTTTAATTCTGGATTTATAGTTTTTCCTCCATTCAGATTTGTATTTTTTCTACATGTCCTTAACTTCCAATTAAAAGGTATGATATTAATAAAATTGGACAGATTATTATGCAAATTATTGTAATCACTAAACATAAACAACTGTCTCTAATACAAAAGGTAAATCAGAAGATATCGATGCGTAAAAAACACCCAAAGCCCGAAATAACAAGACCACGGCTATCAATTACGAGTACAAACATTTCAATAAAAACACTATCAATGCATAAAATATATCAACAGTTGCTTAACCATTGATTCAGTTATGAAAAAGGTTCGTGTGTTGGTCCGATTCATATCATAGAAACATGTATCACTTGTAGCTAGCTGTTCTTTGACAACGTTTTCAAACGCTGTTATATATCATTCATATTGCGATCAATTTTGAATAATGACAGTAATTTGTACACCTAGACATGTATTTCTTTCCAAAAATGCAAGAGCGCATTTTATTTGTTCATGTCGTGCAAGTTATATTGCCAAGCAATTAGGGTTATTATATTTTATTCTATGTAAATGACGGTTCGTTGCATCTCGGTGAAAGCTAGACTTCTTTTGACGTTTCCGTGTTATATAACACATTATATTTCCTCACTAATTAAAGCATTGAACAAGTCAATTACAGTGAAAAACGAATGAATGCCATGTACTTTTAATGTGCCTTTAATACATTACATCACAACTCTACGGTTTACGACTAACACAAAATACCTGAACATACGATCAATATTACATGCATTTTTACCTTTTGTTCAGACATGAAATATATACTTACTGCAACCCGAGAATACCAATATCGGTTTCAAGCTAGAATATTGCGCAAATTAACGGACGACCCAAATAAATGAAATGCTTTGACCACATATTTGTTCAGTTTAGTGGACGTGTTTATAACAGACAATTGGTATTACAGTGGGCACTAATTATACACAATTTTGGGCGATTCGTTTCTCCATTAATATGAAGCAGATTCCTACTATCACTTTTAGGTAAGTAAAATCCTTAAAACATTTCAGCATCCATTACATTGATGATGTCCTTTCACTAAATAATCGTCGATTTAGTGACTTTCCACATCATTTATCGAAAAGAGCCTGAGATTAAGGACTCAATAGACACTAATAGGTCCACTTCAAATTTTACATAAAGGGGTAATTTGTTTTGCTAATTTGTCATTTAAAATTTCAACGCGTATCTTGAACGTTTGTTTTAGAGTCGAGACAAGGAAGAGGAAGTTAAATTTTATTGTCAACGTAAATATAGCGTCATCAAAGATACCAAAGTTATAAAATTTACTAAACGTTTCGCCAAAGTAACTTAAAAGCGTTTAGCAAACCGGGAATTTAAATTAAAGTGGTTTTCTACTTTTGACAGATTGTGCAATGTTTTTATGTGTACATTTTCTTTATTAAAACGGTTAAATGATTATGTGATGGCAACTTAAAAATAATAATTCTTGAGTCGTATAAAGTAGGGCCACTACCAAAAAATTTACTGTTCTTCACGATCGCCTTAATTAAAGGTATTATATTGAAAATCTGCAAATCCGGGAAAAGATAGAAAACTTGAAGTATCATACAAGTAGGACTAATAACATACCAGTAATTTGAAACAAAAAAGAATTCAGTTTTCTTTCCGAGTTTACTATGATTACACGTTCATAGTATGTCTACCCATATAAAATGTAAGTGAAAAAGCAGATTACAATAAGATGTCTATCATAAGTGCAATAAACGTGTACTTATTTGTTTTTGTATAGTCGATACTATGGTGTGGAAACGAAAAGCGATTTTTAATATACAACTGTATTTATTAAGTACAGAGAACGTTACACACCAAAACCATTAAAGACTTGAAATTTAATTATTTTTTTCAAAGGTCTCAGGTAAAAGGTAAAAGTATTTATTAATATTGTGAGTTCTAGCTTTGCTGTTATCAGGAAATGCTGTACTCCAAGACATGGCTGAACATTCGCTAAAATTGTCGTGTACAAACTACCTTAAAAACAAACAAGAAATGTGACCAGAATAAATCACAAACGAATTTATAAAATTAAATCGTGGCTACAATAATACGAAGGGGAAATTTTTAACAATGAAGCTTCTTAGTTTGAGTTATTGTCATTGTTGACGTGAAAATACAATTTGATTGTCATTCGGAGATGAGTCAAATATGATTTCTGTCAGACTCACCAAACAATGATAATCACATGTACGGATTTATTCAATCAGGTTGCAAGTGTAACGTTTTTCATGAGAAGTCATTGTTTCTTGTAAAAACAAGAGCTTTATTGACCAAACCTTGTGCTTTATTGTAAAGTCAGTTTGTCTTAACATTAAAAAAAACATTAAAAGAAAGAGAAAACACAGTGTGTTTGACATCTCTATTTCTGGACATAAAGGCTGACAACACATATTATCGGTAACTATGGCGCAGAATAAATAATTTATTTGATGTCTCGACATTGTGCATGTTTTCTTTAAATAAATGGGGATTTACATTACAATTTTTGAAAAACGGCTGCAAATTTATTGGACTCGTAAGTTTAAATATCACAATCCATGGTTTAATCAGACGACCTCGTGTACTGGATGCAGTTTCTAAACATTAGTTTTGTTTTTAACTTTCACTTTGACGTTGTGATACTAATGACTTTACGACATCAAACAGGATTTACAGATAAAATATACAAGATAATTAATGGATTTGCTTCCCATGGGTGCACTAAAACATTTTATAGCAGCGTCGTATGAAATATGAGATTTTTACGCACAATAAGCATGCCAGCATAAAACCAAGATTCCTTTGTATTTAACGTTCACAATAGCAAAAACTACTACACAATACTTACGATGAAACATAACGATTACAGAAATAAAAAATATTTTAATTTGGTATAATATTCGAAAACTAAATTGATGACACAACGAATGCTAAAATTAATAATTTCTCAAATCATCAGTGCCGTATTTTATATATACTGTGAAGAAGTTAACAAGCTATAGAGACACGTTATTAACGATTGCGTGTTTTCCGGAAATTACCCGTCACCCTATTTGTTCTGTATATATTTCCAATTTAGATTCATATTAATGGTTAAAGGAGCAAATAAATTTCTGATTGACGCAAGCCTATTATCTTTATTGAAGTGTTCAACAGGTCAATGGTTTATTAATTCACTAGAATAATTGACTTCTGTACGTGTCTTTAGAAACGTTAGCAAATGTTTCAGACATCAAAATCAATAACAATATTTTCCATATCAATTTAAACAATAACCCTGAAGGTGCATCTGAAAACCATTTTAATAACCACAATACCATGTATTCCCAGTAAATCAGGGAATTTCTTCACAGTCATGTTCTTTTCTAAGTACCACTGGTTGTTGCATTAGTATTGTAAAATGGCGGTGGCAATAATTTTGGTTAAAGTTAAACGTAGGATCTCTCAACGAATAAACAATAAACTAGCGATCGATTATCGACTAGCGAACAAATATTGAACAAATACATCATGTGAGGATGGGTATTTTTCACCAATACCCCTACCAGAGTAAGTGTAATAAAAGCTTAAAAATTAGACAAGGTGATGAAAAGTTGTGCAATTGGCAAATAAAATGCAAACCAAAATTCCTTCATAGTTTTTAGAAGCGTGTCTTATAACTTATGGTAATTTTGTTTGTTATATTGACAGAGTTCTGCAGTCAATTTCACAAAAAATCGCAAGTTTAAATCCATCGTACGTGTTTGAAGATCAAAGGAAAATGCACTGTGACCTCCGCACTTACGATGTATTTTACACTTACGATGTTTTGTGAAAAGCACTGCAGAACTATAGTTCAGTATCCTACTGCAATAATTTATGTGTTTCGTATTGAATTAGTTTTCAGGACAAATCTTTAAACAAAAAATGTCGAATTTTCTTATTTGGGCCATATACTGCTATAAAAGAAAATGTATTTTCACGTTTTTCTTCTTTTGTTATGGTAATGATTGTATTGCCAAATAATGTTTAGAGTTTAGTTATTCCCTCTATCGATACTGGAGTATGATTTAATAGGCTTGGTATCACCTTTTTTGCCCAATGAGTGTCTACTTCCTTTGTACTATGAGTATCAATCAGAAAATTAATAAATTATTGGTCATGATATCCTTCTGAAAAAATATATTATATTCCTATCGTAATGTACATTAACCTTATACGATGCTTTAAATAACTCATATTTATTAAGTCGTTCTGCAAAATCTTCTATCAATTTTTTGGAATAAAAAATATAGCGGGAAAACAGAGCGAACAACCAGAGCCGAAGGCAAAGAGACCATTACAAAGATATTACCTTGTTATGAGATTTGCCGAACAGAAACCGTCTATATACACGAAACATAAACAAAAAATAAACAAACAGTAGTAACTGAACCAAATAAAAACCATGGGTGCACTCGGGTGCTCCGCACGAGTAAGAATGTTACATTTATCAATTTCCCTCTGGACTAATTTCTGCTATGTTATGAGAAGTGAAGTTTTGATATAAACCCTCTAAATATATATTTTTTACAGATGCACATTAGTCGATTGTTAATAATTGCTGCTGTAGATTTATAACGAAACTTCTACTTGATGTTCGTGTTTCACAAAAAGTCAAATGATTCGTTTTTGTTTCTTGCTTGAACAGCATTTTTTTAAATTATTGAAATCGTCATTTTGTATCTTTTGATTAATCTTTTATACGCACTAGCAGTTTTCCATAAAACTACAGTTTTGTAACACATATTTTATCAGGATATTGTGGTATCATTTGCTTTTGGGACAACGTCCTCAAATTTTATAATTCCACTTAAAATGAATGATTCATGCTTTATATAACAACAACCCACTTGTAATAACTTACTATGGAGCCAAAATTATTTTTTTTCTGTGCGTAGATAAGATATCCATGATACAACTGATGAACTGGTATTAAACATAAATAAATGATTTCGTTGATGTGTCTTCCTATATATATAAATGGTACGTGCATGCCCTAACTATGTGAATCCAACAAAACTGTAAGTACTGATACAAACAGGGACGTGATTGGTGTCTAAGAAATAAGTTTAAATACATGTATTTATTTTTATTTAGTCGTTACGATGCCTAAATTCACAATCATTCTTAGTTGTATACAAATTCAGATTCCCACCCCGATTACGACTACAATTAACAGAACGGGTGTTACTATTTAGCTAGATATGTTTTCCCGATCAATAAGGGCTTCCGTGATTGAGTTGTTATGATGGTTATTCATTAACTATTGATCAGCGACATGCGAACACTGAGGTTGCAAGTTGAGAGTTTGAGCCTGATTTTTATCAGGATATTCTGTCTTTCTACCCCAACAAAAAGTGGACGTTTTTTATAATATGTGGCGCTTTTAAGGCATTGCTGTGTATTTTCTGTAGTTTTCTATGACATTCCATTAGGTTCTTATTTACGTTAATGTACTATAAAACATTCAAAGGGAATACTTTGTAGAAACAGGAACATAGACTTTTATAAATTCTAGAGCTTCAGACACATATAAATTAATAAATATCTATTCTGGTTTTGTTAACTGTATTTGGCAACAAGTTAGACATTAATTTTTTGGCCATAAACTATGAGCATTATTTGTTGTGTGTTATTTCAAGAACAACTTACAATTAATTCCAAACATTGATTTTTTTTTAATTCATACATGTACACAAACTTAAATCATACTGACATACAAATAAGTAAGCGTTGTTAAATTTCCATTTGCTAACAATATCGACAAAAAGAATATTGTTTCGAGTTACCATATGGATATGTATTCTTTCAAATTACATGTAAAAAGTAACAAATCGTCATATACAAAAAAGAAAGAAATTTTTTACTATAACATTTTTTTTTAAAATTTTATCAATTCTATAAAAGAATTTATAAGTTTTTTTGGTATAGGTTCCACTTTAAATATCACTCTGAAAACATTCTGTGGAACATTTACATTTTGTGTTTTCATTTTTTGCAAAGCTGTAAAATAACACACATTAAATTGTTGGGATTACTCTAATGTGTGAATTTATTTATAAAGATTAACAAAACATTTTTTCTCTATCGAGGGATAGCAAAACATTTCTGTTTTGCTCATGGTTTCTGATCCATTAATGGATAAAATATTTTTGTAGTTAATCCTTAATGAAATTGTAAATAATTTGTATTTCCAGATATACTTTCTATAATTTATCAATAGGCCTTTTCGGTTTTACAACATTATTTGTCGCATATTATTGAAAAATGACAAGCACTGTGTTAAGTTGGTCTTGAAACAAGCTGCGTTTGTTCTTATGTTATGGTCATTTGAAATTGTAACAATGATGATAATAATAACCTCTATAGCCAAAAATCGGACAAACATATAAAACATTTTAATGTTTCTTGTGTAGGTCCATTACCAAGATATCCGTCACCAATTACGATGGATGGCTGTTATTACAAGAGAAAACACTATTTGAACAATTTATATCAATTTTGAAAGAAATAACTTGAAATAGAAAATCCTTTAAAAACTCAATCAATCTCATATCAACTATTACATCTTTATCGATTTAAAATAAAATTCACTTGAGGTTATATTTCACCAAGTTTATAATTAGATCATTTATTTTTATTAAATTCTAAAGCAAATGACAGCACTTCGAAACTTCTTGACAAGACAATGTAGTGCCATAAATTTAGAGACGCCTGAAGCATTGAAAAGTCCAAGTAAAAATAAATAAAATAATATCAATGAAGTATCCAAAGATATTTTGGAGTAGTACCCATCCTTATATCATTTTCATCTATACGTAAAACATAGTCTATGATATCCTAGTTGATTGCAAGCAGCACAAAGCTATATGTAAATAATACACGTATTTCAGAAGTATTATAAATGACTGTAAACAGTTTACATATTTCGTAAACTCTCTGCGAGTTGTCTAGATGCGCGAAATACGTAGTCATGAAACTATGTGAGTTTACTGTATAATGTGTTATAATAACTTGTGAAGATCTGCAATATACAGTAATCTACATTACAAACACTCAAATTAGCTGGAAACTTTAAGCAAACATCTGAAGCTCGTAATTATAATTTTTACATTATTCAGATTAGTTACACTTAATTATCAACTTTTTGAATCGTAAGGGATATGTTTTTGCTATAAATTTACTATGAGTACGTTGCAGCAATTTAGCCATAAGTGGTAATAGAAATCCATGTAAGGTTAACACAGACTCGTGGTTACAAAAATCGATATTGAGGATGTAAAACCAATTATTCCAAGAATACTTAATTAAGGATTACGTCTGTGGTTTCGTTTATGACATATTAACGACATTCGTATACATTTTTTTGTCATTAAAGATGCCGAAGACACGAGCATCGTTAATTTGACAAAAGAAAGCAATTTAGGTTGAAAATGTTCATGTACAAACAGTACTTGTATATTATATCTTTTTTTATTAACGTATACATTCCTGAGAATATATCAGCAGACTTTTATAAAATATAAATATTTAAAAAGACAAAATAATAAATGATCTTTTTATTTAAAACGGAAAACATTTAAGTTAACTGAAATATTTATTGATAAATCTTATGTGAATCATACAGAACAATACTAATTAAAAATAAGACACAAAAAGTATAATAGCCAATATAAGTCAAATGATACTTAGATATAACAAAAGTCATGTTGACATAAAAGCAGTTATATATATACCCTACCAACCTAGTCCTTGTTATGTCCGGGGGTACATAGGGCGAGGATTATGGATCTCCACTCGTCGCTGTTCTGCGCCTTCTTTTCTATTTTTCTACATGTAGTATCCAGCTGTTTAAGTTCAGCTTCGATGGTTCGCATTCAAGTTGTCTTAGGTCTTCCTTGGTTTATCTTACCTTCTGTAGTCCATCTGAGTGCAGTTATTGATAAGTCATCAGCAGGTCGTCCCATAATATGGCCAATCCACGTTCATCTTTTCTTCTTTGGTATGGTTGCTATGTCTTCGGAATCTGTTGTTTAATACAACATTTTGTTTGATATTTTATGGGGCCAAAATATTTTAAGTATCGTTCTTAAGCTACCATTGTGAAAGCTGTACAGTTTATTGAGGTCTTTTTCAGTACTTCTTCAGTATATGTATAACATAATAGATGGCCAAATTAATTCACAATATCGTTTTGAAAATATTTTTGTCGGTGAACTGTACATTAATTTGATCTTTATTAACACAAAAAATTTCCAAACGAATGATTTGATATGAAAATCAATATAGAACCATAGATAACGTAATGTTGAATTAAAGCAATAACAAAATACTGAGCACATAGGAACCTGTCAAAAAGACAGTCCAAAAATCAAAGTCCAAAAAATTGCAACCTAATCATTTGTAATGCAATGCAGTAAAATATTCCCTTGATGTATATTTTAAAGTTATTATGAATCCTATTAAAAAATGTTCTCTAATATGTTTTTATGTTATATACAAATATAGTGTTGAATTATGTATGCGATGGTAAAATTCATCTTGTTGGTAAAACCTTTCCTTTATCTCAATCATGCATAAATTCCAAACAACTAAACAGCGTTTTCATTAGAATAAGTACTCGAAAAAACTAAATCAATCATAGACTTTAACTTCGGTTGATAAAGTACAAAAAATTATTAAATTGAAAAAACTATAGAGTCACTTCAAATCGTTCATTCCCTTTAACGACATGCCTAGTATATACTTGTACCGCTGTGTATTTATATTTTTTCTAAACAAAGTTAACAGACATTCAACATTAATGTTCTGCGCGAACATTGAGTTTCACACAGTAAATGCTAAATATAAATCTTTGTGGAAAATTCCTATATAAGGCAGTAAATTTAGTATAAATAATTATTTAGAATAATAATTCTTGTCTGTTAATTTACACAGAAACTTCAGAAAACTTATAAGAACTGATAGACATTTGTAACAACGCAACATAATGTGTATTTTACGGTTTCTTGTCGGGAAATATCGCATAAATTATCCTTGACTGTATCTGGGTTTTCGTTCAAGGCTATTTGTCGGCCTTTTGGAATTTTGTAATATTAATTTGCCTTAACCGTTTTAAAACGGCTTAAGTGCCCAAATATGTTTGGCCATATAGTGTAATAACAAAAAATGGTAGACGAATACTTATTATCAACGACAAAACTTCCTCCACTGCATCTAGGACGGCTTCACCCTGAAGTCACAATTTCTTATCGTCTGATTGTTTTCATTTGGTGAATGCTTGAACTCGGTGGGTGGGCGAATAAGAAGGTTAGTTATCCGCTACTGATTATTGGCGCGTCAACACTGAGGTTGCGAGTTCGAGGCCAACATTTTACTATGATTGCAGTGTTCCCGCTTTAGGTCTATGGGTTTTTCTCCGTGTAATCTAGCTGTTTCTTTAATAAAATTTGAATGTCATGATTTGAGAAGTCTTTAAAAGTGATGTGAAAAACCATTAAAAAATCAAAACAACGAATAATTAGTTGCGCATTAAATTTCACTTTCTTATGCAGTTTTGCCACGACCAAAACGTTTCGTAACTGATTAGAATAACCAATCTCCTGACAAAAAACAAAAGTTGAATAGTTCTTAAAGTATGGCACAGTCATTAAAAAGTAAACTACTCTTGATGTTGCTGAATATTTCCGACATTGCGTGAATATATTATGTTTTGTATATATTCGAAATCTTACTATTTTGTGGTCTCAATATAACATGTTTGAATTTTAATAGAGAGTTTGAAAAAAAAACCTCACTTAAATAAGTTATCAAATAATGAGGGTCTATCCTTTAGGCATGTCATATTTTGTACCTTAATACCGAAGGATTATGTGCATGCGAAAATTATATGATTTGTTTTCTTTGTGATTATGGAACTGGAAAACTATATGTGACTATTATTCGCAAATAATTTTAGTTAAAAAAATATTTTTTATTTCTATTCATATCAACATTTAATAGAACATACAGACAAGGATTTGGAAACAAGTTACAGAGCTTATATAAATCCGTCTCCTGAAAAGGAATGCCATACATCAGTTAAGACAAACTCCTGGAGTACATTAGTATGATACTATATGCAAAAATGAATGAATGAATGAATGAATAAATAAATACAAAAATAAATATAATAATAATAATAATAATAATAATAATAATGACAAAAATATTGAACATAATATTTATTATTTGTATCATCACCGTAACAACCATGCACTATACAACTACCATCAAGAAAAAAAAAGAAAAAAAATGTCATGAAATATAATTAATAAATATCTAACAATCGTTTGCTTTTCAAAATATAATCTTGCACCTTAAGAAATATTTCAGTATTTTGCTGGAGTGATAGAGTATCATATCCATAAAGAATGTGGACATGAAATTGCAAGGGTAAGTTGATGTTTTTTCGATGTACAGTATAGTTTTTACAGACAAATGAGAAACGGCTGGGTGACTCTCTCAAGCCAAAGGAACAGGTAGGGTTGTCAACCAAGTTTCGCACGAACAGATGCTCATTCAATGAGCTACTTTTCATGCGCAACCTGGTATGTAAGACCTGCCCTATTCTAACTACCAACTCAAAGTATGCTTGACGCATAGTACTTTCGGATATTATTTTTGATTAAAATTTATTTAGTCTTCAGAACTCTTTAGACGGAAGAAAAAAGTTTAAATACAATGATGTTTTCCCTCAGACGTTAGCAATACTATTTTATTGACGTGTAAAATAGTGATGGAGGTCAGACAGTGTAGCCGACAAAAACATAGCAAAGAAACTCGTGCTTTGAGCCATTGTTTGAGAAATATATGTTTGTAGCTATTTACTTCTTGCAGACTAACATTGTTCATTTGCAATGGAGGATGCATCTGCTGGGTGGTCTTACGCTAGATAATCATTGTATCGGTTTGTAGGCGACTAGTATCTTCAGCAAACAATATGATACAAGCATCAATATCAGAAACAATATCATTTACGTATATTATGAACAAAAAACGGCCAAGTAATTTTGAACAGCAGCATTAACTGGTTTCCACTAAAAAAACCAGCCATTTAATGCAACTCGCTGTGCTCTTCCGTATAAGTAACTGTCGAACCATTTTAGAAGATGCCCTGTCACACCATATCCCTTCAGTTTATGTAAGAGACCTTGATGCCAAACTGAGTCGAAGGGCTTGCAGTCCTCACAGAAAAGAACTAGTATTACTTTGCCGCCATCTAGGGCCTGCCAAACTTGTTTGATGTGTAAAGTAACTGATTAATAGTAGAGACTCCACGCGTAAACCTAGATGATGTTGAGATACAATTTTATTATCTAATAAAAAGTTACGTAAATGTTTGTAAAAAACAGGCTGCATGCACTTTGAGAATATACTGAGCAAGGATATTGGTCTATAGTTTTTTACTTCCCTTGCATTTCATTCTTAAAGACCGACGTTTCGTTTGCCATTTTCCAGGGAGTTTGAAAAAGATTATTAGAAAGAGACAGATTTAATAACTTACTAACTGGATATTTAACACAGATCACGATTCTTTAAATAATCGCGAATTTATCAAATCTGGACCAGATGTTTTGTTTACGTTTAGAATGCTAAGAACATCCTCAATCTCGGTTTCGGTAATGATAATGTCACTCAATCTGATATCTAATTCAGTTCGGTCTTGCAGAGATGAGCCTGAGTCGTCAAGCTTAGTCTGCTGTACAAAATTATTGTTGAGCTCGTTGGCTTTAGCGGTTGTCGTGTACATGTATTAACATGTGTGGTATCCCGTGATCAGAATGTCTCATAACAGAAATATGACTGCATATTTGCCAACCGATTCCCGTACATGCATGATTATTTCTCAATCTATGTACAGGTTTTGCCTGGTAGATTTGTTTAACTTTCCTCACAAGCGAGGTACCTTCATTACGCACGTTTTAAAATGTTACCCGGTCAGTAGCTTTATTGTAACGTCGAGCCTAAGAATAAAATCGCCTCTTTTTCTGATAAATATAGTTATATTGTTTGTCAGCCACTTGGGCTCAGTTTTCTAACTGTAGTGAAATTGTTTGCAATGGCAGAATTTAATATGCAAGCTGACATAAACTTAACTATTTGATCAATCTGACGAAACCAAACGTTGCCAATCAACTTCCTATAAAAGTTGCCTATATTTTCTATAGTCACCACGATCGTACTGCCAAATCTTACATTTTATACAATTGTGATTTGGTTTTATAAGTCCTATCACAGGACAGCGATATCTTATCTGATCCAAGAGAGGCGGTCCCACCCTTGTGTATGGCTCAAATATAATGCTACTTGTATAACGATTAGATCGATCACGGATTCTCTATTGTATTGTCTGATCTAGACCATGCACACACAAATACGCTTTATTTTAGAAAAAACTTTTTTGATTATCATTATAATCACCAGTTAGTATGACATAATCACGGGTATCATCATTTACAGCATCCTCTACGGAAAGTTCAACATTTCCCCAGACCTCCGAGTTACTATGAGGGGGGATATAAAATGTTCCGTATAGTATTTTTTGTTATTAGTCTTTAATGGTTACCAAAACACTTCTACATCAGCTATATCTAGGTCAAAACGTCATTTGTATCTTGATTATCAAACGTTAAATCTTCGACTGGACGTGGATTAAATTCTAGTCCAGATATAAAAATAAATATTTGTATTATTAACAACATAATAACTAAAATAAAAAAATCAACATTAAATGTTACAGTATGCACACCACTTCCACTTGTATCTGGGACCATACTGGGAGGGTTCCCAGTGCTCGACGCACAGAGCAGCCCAGCGCGTCCCCGAGTGGCGGATAGGGGAGGCCCTCTCGTAGGGGGGTTGTCAGGTCATAATACGGAAAGCCTGACAGCGGACCGTAGTGGGTAACGTATTTGGAGAGTGCCACGCTCCTTGCACGATAAAGACCCCTTTGTAGATTTCGTAAAAGAGTAGGCCCATTGTAGCCGGTACAAAAGGCTAAATTTTCCGCCCCAACCCAAAACTCCATACTTTTCCAGTGGCAGTCAAAATTGTATTCCCTGTGACCCATCTCAACCCCATTTTCCGATAATTTATTGTTGGTAAACTTGTTCCCGTCCTGAATATAGCTGAAACACTGCTTGCTGGACGTAAAGCAGACATCCAATCAATCAATCAAATCCACTTGTATCTGTACAGTTATGTATATCAACTTCGGTCATTTAAATGTTTTTGTTGACAAATTACACTAGAATCAATAATGTGATAACAGGTAGCCCATTATGTCGATAAAATATAAAATAAGATAAACACTACATCGAGTAAAAGATAATATGCTTGCTGTATCGTTCTTCAGTGAAAATACGAATCGAACCAAACTCATTCTATACTGTTAACTTTCTATACCCATACTTAAGGGAAACCCTGTTAGATCACACACGAGTGGTCAATTGATATAAAAACCTTACAATGTAAGGCGCAAATATAAGATACAATCCTACTTGAATAGGCTTAATTTCTTCTGTGAAAAGCGTGTTGGTATTTGTTGTGTGGAAAAGGGGAAGGAAAAAGAAAATGTAACAAAAAATAATATTTACAGATGCAATACCCTCAGTACCATGTATTTGCATATTTAACAGAAAGTGAGAGTTGAAATATGGATATCGTTCTCAGTGATGGTTGAGGAAAAAAGTATTTATTTTCACCAATTTTAATGTTTTAATGCACGTTTAGTTGTTTATTACTATCAGCTCTAATGTATTCGCAAATAGTAAAGTTCTTATTTTAAGTATAATAACAAGTATTTGTTTTTCCGCCGTACAAAAATTATCAATGTCTATGAATGCCAATGAATGTATGTGAATACGTAATTAACAAGCCTTAGGACTAAATAAGCAACTAGCATGTCTCAGCAATATTTAAAAAAGAATATAAATTGATCTATTACGCCTCTGTTTACAACTCTATAAAATTGAGATTTTTAATTGTGAAATTGTGGCGAGTACATTATATAGTAAAAGATTCAATATTTGTCGTCAGCATGAATTCTCGTTAATTAAATTTTTTTCTTTTTTTGTTTATTTCATGCATGCTGTGAAAACTGAATTCTAGCTATTGACATGTATCAATACATTTATCATTTTAAAGCTGGTATAACTTAATTGCTTGCTGTAAATTAATGACAAACCCTTTCTGAAAATATTTGTGTTCCAACAAAAAATACATTGATGCGTCATCGGGTTGTCTATCTGTTGATTGTCCTTATCTGGATTGTCATTTCAGTATCATTTGATTAATCTCATATGCACACTAGCAGGTTTCTATCAAACCATATTTATCACATATTGTATCAATACATTACGATATATATGATTGTCTGGGTAAAGTTCACCAATAACAGAAAAACGTACATATAAATTATAAAATATCTCTAAAAAATTGTTTCGATATTACGTATTTTTTTAATGTGAACAAGTTTTGTCTAGATCTTTTACATAATACGCTCCCATCGAAGTCTAAATAGGCGTTCAACGACAATGATTCTTGAACTATAATGATACCTAAGGAGATGTAGTAGCAAATGTATGTAAATAATTTAATTGATGTGTGTACATTATGCTACAAAATAATTTAGTTGTTGTGTTAAGGTAGAAATTGGTAAGTCTAAGTCGAAAGTTAACATATTAAACAGCATTTGAAGTACTAGTACTTAGTATTCTAAATACCGGAAAACGATTCAATGAAGGGATTACACTACACAACTTAAAAAACAAACAAAATAGGCAAACTGAAACAATATTTTTAATAAAATTTCAAGAATGAATTACACGTAAGAGCAAGAAAATTTACAAAAATTAATGCTGCATGTACCATATGACTAACATTCATTTAGACCCGTGTGTGTTGTTTCTGTCATGAAAGAAGATGGTCCAACTAAGCATGTTATTACATGTGATCCATCATATCATTTACTATGTTTATTGGCTAAAATAAGATTTTCTCTAGGCGATATTAACGGAAACACAATTTTAGATTTCTAGTGCTGTTGCAAAACGGTGAACAAAAGTCTGTAAAGTCTGAAACTCTGTGCTAATGGTTATATCTTAAACAACCCTTGATTAATAACTGGGAATATGTTGAAAAAAGAACATCTAGCACGTGGTTAAAAGTCGCATCATCTGTAGGTTTTTTGGCCGTCATCAAGAGTTAGTCAATCATTACATAATTTATTAATCCACGCTTATTGAAACCTTCTTTGATATAAAGATAAAGCTTTAGAGTACAATATTGCCGGAAGTGACCAATATAACAGGGACCATGATACTAAAGGGGAACAATCTAATTATAAGAAAACATATAAACACTTAGTACTTAAAAAACAAAATCGTTATGTTTATCTTAGTGTATAAATTTAAAACTGCTAAATGGATTCTAATGAATGAAAGTTTTTCTGAAATTGGGACAATTTTGAGTTCTTATTTGCTCTGTTCTAATGGTGCTTATGATGTTTTATGTCACATTTACTACATAACCTGTAAACGAATATTTTCTGAAAAAAGTGCTATTTCATAATAAGATTTACCCCAAAAGCTTGTTTTCTCTTAGAAGGCTTTAAAGTAGTGATGAGATTTTAGGAGAACGTTTGAATGCTATGTACAATTCTGGATATGTATGGTGTCGGTTAAGTTAAACTTGATGTAAAAGGGCTGCAAGTTTAGTAGAAAATCTTAGAGAATTGAATTAGTGTTTTCACACCTAACCTTTTATTTAATGCCAAACAAGTTATCTTGCCATGACATAAGTCACGTGGCTTTGTTAGTATTTGCTGACTTAACTTAATAAATTGTGTACAGTAACTAAAAAACTGAGAATATTTGAGATTCTTAAAATCAATTAACGTATCCCTCTAATCGCTGTAAATTAATCAAGTACATTTCAACAAGTTGGTTAAATCTAAAACCTCAATTAAATAAAGTCTCCCTTATGGCTTATTTCCGGTGTATTAGTTGAAGTATAGAAATGGATGTCATTTATACAGATAACCTATTTCTCTTTTATTAAACCTTTGGGAATCCAAGTTTCATACTGATTATTCCAACAGATTATATGTAAAAAGAAAAAAATACATTACATTAGAAGACACAAATATTTTTTTTCTATTTGTTTTACGATTATTTAGTCGTAGTGTTGCGTCGTTGAAACATCAAATTGTAATACTTCAACTTGAAATTCAACGCAATTTTTGCACGCAGAAACTAAAATCTAATGTTTTTTTGCGTTTAACCGACGTTCTTACTTAGAACAGTATAATCCCTTGTTTTGTTATGGATGATGATAGTCTATCGTCCTGTTTTTTGGTTCTTGATTATAATCTTATTATCGAAAGAGTGAACCTATCATAACGTGGTTTTATGTCTTCTGGACTACCTCAACGTGCTTGGTCGTTGGTGTTGTTGGTTGCGTTATAGCTTGTACGTAGATTGTTACAGTTAAATATATGTTCCATAAGTGCGCATTTAGAATGATTTTAATTTATTTTTAAATTTTATACTGAACATATATTTTATAATTATTTTGTCATTCTTGCAATTATAGTTTTTCAAGACAAAAATTAGTTTAAACCAAAATTTATCATATATTCTATAATCATTCAGATTGTGAAGAGTTTGCGGTATTTTAAATTTACACACAAAAATACTTTCGAAATACTATGACAATCACAAAAATTAGAAACTACACATCATCAAATTTACGAAAACCAAGTAACAGAAAGGGCTACGATGATATTAACTACTGGCTTGGGACAGTCAAACAAAGATCTTTATGGCGGCGTTGTGCTAGTTAAGTACACCTGAAGGAGCCGCTTTATTCTGATACGTTTGTCAACTGCGGTCTTTGTAATTCATCAAGGCCTTAAAGCATCGAGCTATCGGGCCTAATCCCAGCTTCCTATTTACAAATATTCTTAAGAAGATTAATGTAGTGTTAGTCATCTTAAATACAATATGGTGTTCTATTTGGCTGTCATTGCTTTGTCTGTATATACAAAATATAATAGTACAATGATTTTAGCGACTTGATAATTTTTCAAATCTGCTAAAACATATAGCTTAGTTTGGCTTATGGAGAAAACACAAATAGATTACAAATAACAATATAAAGCGAAATAATAGCAGTAAAGTCATAAATTAAAAAGGCACTGTAATCCATTCAGAACGTTCAATCCGTTATCGCCAGTGGTGTAGCCATTCCAGAAATAGTTACATTTCTATATGTCATACTATGATGATCACAGAGGTATTGTCAGATTGTCAGGCCCAGAAAATCACAGTTTGAATGATTACGTTTGCATAATTGATAATTCTAGAGAGATACGGTCAATAGCTTTAATTAGGTTGTCATGGTAGTCATATCGTAGTGTTGTCGAAATGATAACAATACAAATTGTCAATGTATTTTTACTTGTTTACAATTTAAACGCTTATACTTCCATTTTAAAAACCAGTTATTTAATGTTTTTACACATGTATCATCACTTTATAGGGTTCATCATTTGGTCGTTTTTTTCGATTCGCCACGATATATCAAGCTACAAACAATGTGAAAAAAGACAAAGATAACTTATTTAAATTATATTTAAATGCATATTAAAAAAACATTAAAAAAATAAAGATTGTTATTTTAATGACGTTTGAATGCACAGTGATAAAAGCATACAAAAAACAAAGAAAACTTATTTAATGCATATTGATAAAAAAACATAAAAAATAAAAGACAACAATTATCATGTTAAATGACATTTAAATATATATTGTTAAAAACCATAAAAAATATTTAAACAAAAATGCCAGTTTTGCGTCAAAACTATGTATTGCAAACAACTGGTGTACGTGATTCTTAAAAAACATGCCAGTGACGTCTGCACTGTTATAAGTATAGATTGTCAAAATGAGGCACTACACTGGTTTCTAAAATGCGTGTACCTTTGCGCATTCAAATTACCGCGACGAAAATGAGGTCAAGTTACCATTCATATGATACAATCCCCAAACCATTGCAGGGGCCTCGGTGGTCGAGTGGTTAAGGTAGATCGTCTACTATTGATCACGTGATCTGTCAACACTAAGGTTGCGGGTTCGAAGTCTCCCTGCAGGCAGGGTGTACTCGACTCCAGTCTAAATTGACAACGATTGCCAGTTTTCCTACCGAAGGTTGGGGTTTTTCTCTGGGTACTCCAACTTCCTTCCCCAATAAAAACTAGATGCCATGATATAGCTAAAAATGTGGCGTAAAACATCATTAAAACAAACAAACACCCAAACCAAATAATTACTGAGCCACCACCAAACGGAAACCGTTCCGCATTGTAAAAGCATTAATTGGTTGACGCCATACTCGAATTCTACTATCTGTCAAAATAAGGCAGCTCTCATTAGACCATGGAATCTTTCTCCAATAGGCTAAATTTCATTTAACCACATTCCTGCATCCCTCTAATCCCAATAATTTGACATCGAACATCATTTGACAGCTCCTGCAGACCCAGTTTATCAACGTTGGGAAACGATAATAAAATGGAGCATGAAGAATGACATGTATAAAAATTATTTCAAAGCCTACGAGTAAATATTATGCACGTGCAAATAAAATGTCATTAAAGATACCAAGAGTATAAAATTTATTACGCCAGACGTGATAAAACGTAAAGGAGACGACAATCAATTTTCCACATCTAAATAATTAATTAAGTTAGAAGTATACACTTGCATCCAAACTTCAAAATCTTCATTTGTCTGCTTTATAACATAACAATTTTTTACATTGCAGTAACACTAAAATTAAACAAAAATTATAAAGTCTATCGTAATTTTACACATCTACAGAGACAAAAGTTAATTCGTGGAAAATGACAGTATTAGCGCGTCTTACACAGATAAACGAAAATGAGTACTTGTAAAACTTTTCCTGTTCAGGTGAATTGATTGTATTGTAAATTTACTCTACAGTCGATTAGGCATACGTGGCGACATCTATCCATGTTAGGTTGACATATACTAGTCGAGAAAAATCGATATAAATATAAAAACAAATTATTCCCGGAATACTTGATTAAGTCTGTGGTTTTGTTAGTGACAGATTAACGGCTTTCGGTTATTTCTTTGTTTTTTCTTAATAAATGTTTATGAAGACATAGCATCGTAAAAACTTAATTTAAATTCAAAACAGGATTAGTATTCTATATTTGATTTGAATGACGTTTTCGGTTACAGTTAATTTGTATCAATATAAGTGATCATGCGCGATTAACCTGGGAGTCACGCGTTGTTACGCTGAAAAATTCCCTGAGGGAAAAATATTTCAAACCGGAAGTGTTTTTTTTTCACAAAATATCTACGCACACATGAGAACTATTTTTTTGCTAGGTTCCCTCAGGGAATCAAAGCACGTGCTTTAATATTTAACTTCGCGCCGTTTTCTGCCAGCTGAATCTGAATCTGAAGAACAGCAACGGAGTAATTAAACAATAATAACTTAGAAAAATACAAATCTACAATATGATCTCAATTAAATAATGTATTTTATTCTAAGACTGAAGTGTAAATGTAAGAAATTGTTATTTCCGTGTTCCCCAAATGAACCGACTCATAAATTTTAACACGAAGAGAATATGAACGTACATCACAACACGACATATAAACTAAACAAAATGTAATGTTCCCTCAATAAATGTAAAGGTAAATCACTATATAATAAGACATAGGCATTACTATATTAAGTGTTTCCTGCATGCGGGAATGTGAATGTCATTCCCTATATAACATGACAAGACATTACTTAAACTAGTGTTACGTCAGAGAACATGGAAGTACTAATGATCCTTTATCATAAAATCATCTTAATGTCATTTAACTATATTTCTACCTTATATCCGTGTTAAAAAATTTATCAATCGGTTCCTTTGGGGAACATGGAAATAGCAATTTCTTACATTTTCGCTGCAGTCTTAGAATAAAATACATTATTTAATTGAGATCATATTGTAGATTTGTATTTTACTAAGTAATAATTGTTTAATTACTCCGGTAATGTTCTTCAGATTCTGATTCAGCTTTCAGAAAACGGCGCGAAATTAAAGATTAAAGTACGTGCTTTAATTCCCTAAGGGAACCTAGCAAAAAATAGTTCTCATGTGTGCGTAGATATTTTGTGAAAAAAACACTTCCGGTTTTTAATATTCCCTCAGGGAATTTTTCAGCGTAACAAACTGTCTTCTGCGAGTCACGCTATTACATGAGAATCGTTGAAAATGTCTTTTAACCAAACTGACCAATAAATCTATTAACAACAATGTAGAATAAAAGCCTAGGTAATAGCCAACCATTTTACAACATAATGAGCGAAATCCTGTAAGTAGTTTGTAAATTGTTAATAATTTCGCCTTCCGAAACACATGAAATGCCTGGGTTGTCGTTCTTTGTATGTAAAAACAAATAATATTGCTCATAAATGTCGCCTGGCATATGAATACTGCTCATTATATCGCCTTGCATAGGTGTGTATGTTGAAACAAATAATATTATAGTCACGACTATATCGCCTGGCATATGTGTTTATGTAAAAAAAACAAAAAATATGGCTAACAAATATCGCCTGGTTTTTGTGTTTATGTAAAAAAACAAATAATTTTTGTCACGAATGTCGCCTGGTTTATGTGTATATGTAGAAACAAATAATATTGGTTACGAATATAACTTGGTATATGTTTAATTATTACTTCGTATATTTGTACAGTCTTTAAAGATTTATAAACTGAAGTCTGAAACAAATTAATAACAATATTGATAATGAAAAACACTTTTTAAAATACAAATTGGAAACCTGGATCGGATTTATTCTAATGAGCTTCAGAGCAAACACAAACACACCACAGTTCTCCTGCATATTAATATCTTTACGTAGCAAGGGCCATTTGGTCCTATAATTGTGTACAATATCATTATTATTGGCCAGCCTATATTTGTCGTTAAAGCGTTCATATCTGTGCTCAAACATTTAAAAGTTACAGGTCGTCACGGAAACATATAGCACTTGTATAATTTACTAGAAAACAAGTTTATGTTTTAAAACAACCGAAAAATGTTAATATAGCACTGGTTTTCTCAGTCATGTTAAAATATAAAATATAATATAACAAATATTTTATATGATTTGTGTCGCTGTACAAGAATATAAATACCTTAAATTGCACATACATGCTATATTCTCTCCTCCCACCACCACCCCCCCCCCCCCCCCCGCCGTTGGTGGTACCATGGAGAACATATTTATCAAATAAGGACTTTTTACGAGGTCAATACGTAGTTATATGGACCGTGGAGGAAAATATTGACCGAGGACGAAGTCCGAGGTCAATATTTTTCTACAGGTCCATATAACTACGTATTGACAGAGTAAAAAGTCCTTAATTGTTATATTACATATGAATTTTTCTCTATTTATTTAAATTTAGAATAATGAGTCGGAAGAGTATATCCGGATCTATTTTTAGAAACAAGCCTTAAATATGCTTTATAAATAGTAACATATCCGGATCTTTTTTTAGAAACAAGCCTTAAATATGCTTTATAAATAGTAACATGCCTTAAATATGCTTTAAAAATAGTAACAAGCCTTAAATATGCTTTAGAAATAGAATATATACACAGAATATTTTGGGGGGACACTGTCTACACGAACCAATCAAAATTAGGACTTAACACACCATATGTAATATTTGTTTGTATCGACTTTGTTGTAAAAATACCATGACTGACATGATTTCCAAAAAGACGCTTCTTTGCACTTCATAGTATCTTATAACCATTGTTAGTCGTGTTACCGCTGTAATTTTGTATGAAGAAAGTAGATTACGACCCAAGTTTTATTTGGTAGAATAATTTTTATTAGCAAGACATTGCATCAGAAAAATTGTTTATTGAATACACGATCTTAAATTGATTACCTCCTGTCTGACAGTTTCAGTCTGTCGGCTAGAGCAGTAATGTCATATCCGAAAACAATTAAACAGACTTGCTGACAAGAACAATGAAAGAGTTGTGTAGAATAAATAAGGTTATAACAGGGATTATGTTAGACAGCTTAGTCGTTAGACTTCGAAGAAATTGATTCCACGTTGAATAAATAAGCAAGCACCTCTGTATGTGTACCTTTTCAGCACCTGTGATTTGGTAGTATAGCTTTTGGCATCGTTGAATGATTTGGGTTTGTTTAGATGGTTTAAATACGGATTGTGTTTCAGTAAGATAGGATTTAATAGTGCTTGTTGCATCGTTCAATAGTTTGTGGTTTATTTAGATGGTTTAGGTATTATTGAATGGTTTTTAGTTTGGTGTTATCGGATGCCCTATAGTGATCAGTCTGTTCGTCCGTGCGTCCGTCCAGGCGTTCGTCCGCCCGACACTAATCATGTCCGAGCTATAACTTTTTTATCGTTTGAGGTAGGCTATTGATATTTGGTATGTGGGTAGATAATATCAATGTGTCGCATACCATGGTTGATGACATTTGACATTGACCTCAAGGTCGGCGGAGCCCACAAAGATGGATACCATCTCACTGATATCTAGTTGGATAAATTATGTGATAATTGACAGAGTTATTGCCGGGTTGCAATCGTGATTTTGTTTCCAAGTTATTTGTTTTATTATGTGACATTCTATTATACGAAATTTTAAATACCTACTTTGCACAATTCAAATAAACTAAGGGTTTTGTCCTTAGAAAGAGATGAATATTTGAGTCAGGTCGCGCATTATCATTTATTATAATAAAAAAACTTCCATTTGCACGTGTAGGAACTGGTGAGAATGAATAATAATTTCGTGCCACATTAAAAACATTCAAAATGTGACCGGTGCTCGTTGTTGACTCTGCATACCAACATGTATGTAAAATCAATGTTATACTTTTACCTGCATTACGAATTTTTTACTTTTTACTTTCAGAAGTATTAGAGCAAAAGATATCATGATAAATTAAAAATATTATCACAATCAGCGTTTTCTATGTAACACATGGTGAGATACCTATATCGTCTGGAATGAAATACATTTTATAAAAAATAAATTACCGAAAATGTGCACATGTCATAAGGAAATGCTAGCAACGTTATACACAAGTAAAAAAATTAGACTTGCCAAAATTTCCTTTGACTTTTTTTGCTATTATAGAGATACATATTTATTATCAACATTTCATATTCTATCCACTTGTACAAAGATGGATAGTTTAGAAATGTTAATAAAAATGTATCTATATAATAGCAAACAAATTCAAAGGGACTTGTGGCAAGTCTTTTCAAGGGGACTTGTGGCAAGTCTTGAAAATAATTGATATAAAGGTGATTGTCTTTTACTGAAAGCAAATAATTACTGCATGAACTTGATTCCTTCTTTGAAAATATAAATAAAACAAAAAATAATTGGTTTACTAAGTTATGCAGCTTTCTATAATTGACGGAACTTTGATATCTCTATTGAATAACCCTAAATTATTGGCATTAACGAAGATTATATTCAATTACTGTAGTTAGTTTTTTGTGACTTTTATTTAAAATGCAATAGTTGTTTGATTGTAAATTGAGACAAAATCATAAACAAGCTGCCAGGTCGAGAAGGATGGCTTGAACAATGTATTCTTGCCACTACTACATTGCATGGCCTTAAATTGAATTGGTTTTAAAAGTTGGTTGAATTTCAATTTTGCCGCAAATATTTGCCTTATATTATAATTGAGCAGAATAAAACTGATCAGTTTGACATGACTATAGTAAGTAAAAACATAACTATAGAAAACAATTACATGTATGCATAACGTCACATAAGTTTTCCCAGCATTTTCGTTTACATTCTAACAATTTATCTGGTAAAAAGTAACTTAGGTGTCAAGTCCTGTTAAACTATTCGAAGAGAATATGTCTTACGTTTACTAGTAATTAACGACAATATCAAAGTTTATACATGGTTAAATAATTGACGCAGATTTGTACTATATGAATAAAGTGTTTACAAAATTACCACAAATCGTGCGGGTCATTTAGTATGCAATAAATCAGAAGTGAACCTACTTCATATGACCTCTGTTTGGCAGTTACAAGTGCACGGACTTGACATACACGGGGTGGAGGGAGGTAACTTGGTATATATAGGGTAATACAATTGTGCGGCCCGAAAGGGTCACCTTTATAGTTCTCCAAAATATATGAAAAGCTTTTTCATTGAAAAATATATCATTGGGTAGTGTAAATTATCTCAATATTTCCATGCATCAATTCTCATCTTAAGTCCATGTACCACGGTGATTTTACAAAGTGTTCCATAAACATCACTTGACCAATTTTCTAGTGAATAGGTATGATTTAATAATTCAATATATCATTAGGTCTCGATTCATAACGTCCGTAAATATATGAATAAGGTGGGTTTTCGAATCTCCGTCGGCAGACCTGTACCTAAAAGTTTTACCCATAGTGACATAAAAACAATATAAGGAAAACCGATGAAAAAGAGCGAGGTCTACTGATACAATGAATTATGTTTTTCCTGCATTCTACATACAATATTTTTTAAAACATGTTTCATAGTTTTGTAATTATTATTTTCTAACGACATTAAAAAAATTCGAACCCATATTGTGACTGTACACAGTCGCATTTTTGTTATAAATATATTACCATGGAGTAATCCATTTCAGCGACAAGAATCAAGTCTACGGAAGCCTTGGAGGGCCATTTTGACTTTTAACTTTTAACTTACTAATTCTGACTTTTTTGTTTTGAGTTTTGACTATTGACTTATGATACAAGCCGACTGGGGACATTTTCACTTTTAACTTTTGACTTTCAACCTTTTGACTATTGACTTTTGCCTTTTGACTTTTGACTTCAGACTTTTTACGTAAGCCGTGAAGGGACATTTTTGTCTTTCAAATGTCTTTCAACTTCTTACAATTGACTTTTTACTTTTCAACTTATGACTTTCAAGGCGGGAAACAATGTTCAAAGACAATCTCACCTTAGTTAGATTTACTAAAACCTTTTAATTATAAAAATGTGAGCTCACTGACAAAAATATCTTCAGGAAAAGAGCAAATTCCACAACCTCCTTTGTATTTTTGTATGAGTTAATCAATTTTATACAGAAAATTTACTTCTTTATGCTATTGTACGTCTATAAACCAATCGTAATATGAAATTTCAATAATCGCATTATTTCTGTAACACACTTCATTCTGACTTTTTATTTTGTGTAACGTGCTCGGTGTTAAAAGTCAACAAATTGGATTTCTGGAGAAAGAGACAGTTGTTTTTTTACAAAAGTCAATAAATCGCATTGGACAGCGAGACATAGATTTACAATTGATATAATGGAAAAATTTGGGGTTTGTGCAACTGTACAATCTTCAATTTTTCCAGCCTAAAAAGTCATAAATTGAAAATTAAAAAGTCAAGTGTAAGAAGTTGAAAGACAAAAATGTCTCTTCAAGGCTTACGTAAAAAGTAAGAAGTCAAAAGTCAAAAGACAAAAGTCGATAGTAAAAAGGTTGAAAGTCATAAGATAAAAGTGAAAATGTCCCCAGTCGGCTTGTATAACAAGTCAATAGTCAAAACTCGAAACAAAAAAGTCAGAATTAGTAAGTTAAAAGTTAAAAGTCAAAATGGCCCTCCAAGGCTTCCGTACAAGTCAGATTTTTTTTATAAACGGTCACTGATTGTAAATCACAAAAATATGCAGTCAAAATTTTTAAACTGCTTGAATAGGAGATAACAGGATTTTTATGAGGTCACATTAAATTTCAGGTTTAGAACAAATTATAATCCAGGCCAGAATAGATTTGAGAGTTTGCCCACGGCCGTTGTAAACATCGACATGGCTGTCAGGATAATAAACAAATTTAAATCATTGTGGTTAAAAATCATGGATATCTCAACAACGAAATTACCAAACCAGAGATCTTATATGATAAATTACTTGTCAAACTAACCAGTACGTAATGTATAATTGAATTATATAAAACATTAAAAAATGAGCTCCGGTAGACAGAACATGTCAATCTTAATCAAACCTCCATATTAGGAATATTATTCCATTTCGGAAAAAGCATTTGGTTTAATTCGTTCCAGAAATATACCAATGTAGGATACTGTCTGCGTCATAGATAGAATCTGAAAAGAAATATTTCTCCGTGGATTTATCAATTATTTGCACTTGACAGTTTGACGAATTTGTGTCGATTTTAATGATCGATCTCCATCGTTAAAACTTCTTTAGTTCATAAATGTAGCCTGTGTGTTCAGTAAGTATCATGGATCTATACCAGTTTATTCATTCTTCCGAATATTTAACAATGGAGAGTCTACAGGATATCGCAATAAGAAAGCTACTGCTTTACGGAAGAAACGGATACTTTCAGGCGCTTTTGGGAAAACTCGCAAAAACATATTCAATTTCTATCACTCGTCTTTCCCAGAAACATATGTAAGATCCTATTAATCTTTCAATATTTTCATTTTTGGTTTGCCGTTTTGTCGCCTAAGAAAGAAGTTGTTGAATGCAGCAACGGGACCATCCATACATTATCTGGTAGGTGGGAATGGGATGGTTGAATCCATTTTTTATTTGGTACCGGCCTGTGATGTTTAAAACCTTTTTTTTATCTGTTTATACCCCGCTTAGAGAAGAAGGGGGTATACTGTTTTATCCAAGTCCGCCCGTCCTTCTGTTTGTTTGTTGGTCCGTCAGTGACAAAAATTTCTGCCGCAGTTTTCTAAGCAACTTTAGGATGCACAATCCTGATATTTTTGGCATATTGTTTTATCCTATAGTACCATCTGGTGTATAGCGATTTTATGCTCCTTTGTCATCTACTTCCTGTTTATCGAATTCTTTTTCTGAGAGTGGGGGTATGACTAGTGAGCATTAGCTCATAGATTTTTTTATCTGGTACAGTACCTGACCTGGGACTTCTTTTTTGGACAGAGTGTTTTTCATCCCAAAGAAGTATCGTACATTTCCATTTTTCCCGGCCCCAACAACGAGTGTATTTTAGTGTTTGTCAACTTTTTATATGCATATTTAAGTAGCGACAGCCATGCCCTCTTCCTTTTACGATATTAGTACTAATCTCCAAAAATGTTAACACGAACATAATATTTTATTAAATATATTTACATCATCTACGTCATTTTTATTCTTAAAAAAATTACTCTTTATCCTTTATGACGAAGAAAAAATGCAGCAAATACGCGAAAACCAATCCATTGTTCGAACAGAATGCATTTCTATGTTAAAAATCCACTTGCTGTAGCTAGAATTTCATTTCATTTTATTTTTAATTATGTTTTTCTTACAGTAAATTATAGTTTCTTTGGATGTCATTATCAACCACTGCTATAGTTATTCTGAAAATAAGGTCATACGTAATATAACTAAAGTACTTCCATTAACCATGACTTCCTTTAATAAGATTAGTAAACATGATTTAGCACTATACAAACAATTGAAAAAAAAGGTTCTAACGTTTGATTATGATTATGAGAAAAAAAGATAAATGATATTTTCTGGTATTTAAAATAATATTTGTACGCCTTTCGTTTGTCCCATGCTCATCAACGATCTTCAACAATTTTTATGAATTCTGAACGAAAATAAACAATTTGTTCTTTCTCGTTTTCATTCTGTTGATCCATTAATGAAAGATATGAATGTAACAAACACAGTCTTCACTAGCCCTTCAGGACTCTACTAGATATTTAAATACTTGCATGTTTTTTCAACTCTTTTAATTTAATCTTCTACCAAAAACATTTCAACTTCATTCCCAGAATAGTTGCTTGCTTTTATCATGACAATGTTATTAAAATGCAGAAATTAATGACAAAGATGGCGGGCAACTGGATCAAACGGAACATTATTCATAAAGAGTAATAAAACTGGGTTCATTTATCTGACCTAGCATGATTTTCGTGTAGGTTTATTCTAACATTTACACTGTAACATGGCATGCATGGTTTGAGAACGCTGTATGTAGGTGTTCCAACATGGCATGCATGGTTTGAGAACGCTTTATGTAGGTGTTCATACTTCTTTCTCATACCTTCCGACAAATGGAACTTGATCTTTCCTAATTTTCACTTGAAAACAAAACATTTCCACCTTGTACTGGTTAATGCCCCAGGAATAAAACCTTCATTAGTAAAACTTTCCTTCAACTTAGTTGATTGTCAAAAATATTAGCATGTAGACCAGTTAATTTAATGCGGCATGCCTTGTCTTGTTACGGGATAATTAGCTCAATTGCTATATTAAATGAGCACGTTAATGGCCACGATTCCGTTCTATTCAAATGTTTGTGAAATCCACTAAATTATGATTTTAAAAATTATTTTTGGATTATAAATTTTTTTTTTTAATTTGACTCTGTTGTATGATACTGTGTAACTCGCACCTGAAACATCATTTGCTGTAACATAAGGTGTATCACGTAAACACCGTCAGCTGTAACATGACAATAAAGATTGTAGTCGAGAGCACCCTGTCGCAGTGGAATCGGATCCACAACATTAGTTTTGACAGACCACGTCATCAATAGTAGACTAACTACCTTAACCACTCGGCAACCGAGGCTCCTATATTATTTAAAGGGAAACTTCGCGAAAAAATGAAAATTTGATATGTTATTCTTCAAATAAAAAGAAATATAATTGTCTTTTGATGTTTTATTGTATTCTTCACCGTTACGCTTCCAGAGGGGATTAAAGGTGGTAAATTTTTGTGTATGGGGCTGCCATATTGACAATATTTTATCACGTGACTGCGTTTGTGACGTGATAAATGTAATTATCCAGTAAATATGATAAATAATCCAGTTTAAAAGTATGTTTTGCTGCTTTTGCTCTTTGAAGAATATCAAAACTGTGTCGATGACTAATAACCAGCTGACAACATAAGATTACCAAATACTTCTTAATGTTTTAATGTTCTTTGTATTAATACACGTATTTTAAGACACACATTTTAACCTGTCTTTATTTAACTCAGATAATTACCTAAATAATAATTGTAATAAAAAATATATTTGTATATTTATTTTTTTAACATAAAATAAAATTCCGTAGACAATTTTGCTCGTCTTAAAACGGCAGTAGTACCTTCACGCGAAAATTTAACAGGTAAATCGTTACTCGTTTTTGAAGGGTAATTAACAGAATTAACACACGCTTTTCACACTATTCAAACTGTTACAAAAGGTTCTTGGCATTAAACATCATTAACTGTTCTATTAGATTGTTTGTTTGAATATTGTTTGACGCCACTTTCAGCAATTTTTCAAATATATCATGGCGTCTAGTTTTTATTTAACGAAACAGTTAATAGTGTTTAAGGCAATACATCTAACGTTACAAGGGGCCTCGGTGGCAGATCGAGTGGTTAAGGTAGTTCGTTTCCTTTCATCACGTGGTCTGTCAACTATGAGATTTCTGGTTCGAGTCTCACTGCGGGCAGGGTGCGCTAATTAACTGTTACGTAAGATGTAAGGCATGTAACTGTTACGTAAGGTGTTTTAACTGTTACGTAAGTTATATGCTGACCTTAAACGCAATTATGTGATACGTAATGTGTATGGCTTTAATCTATTATTTGTTAACTAAGTTACTTGACCTTTTTCAGTCCCTATGACAAATGGTTTTAGGTGCATCTAAATATGTTAAGTTAGTAATATTATAGCAATCAACGTAAAGTGTTATCGGAAAGGAGTCATAACGTCTCGGACATGTTTGATACTTAAGATGAAAAACAAACAAAGTTGCATAGCAGCGTCATTCTAATTGGTCGCCTTGCGTCATACACAGCGCATAAAATGCATAAGTGCACATTTTAAACTTTGGATAATACAAGGTATTGGCGGAACTGAGAGTTCTTGGCGTTTTAAAAACAAACCATAGACTTCGCAGGGCCCTTGCTTGATTGTAATTATAATTTATTATAGGTCTCTACCAAAAAATATTTGTTCCATCCTTGCCGAGATTGTCGGGTCATAATACAGAAAGCCTAACAGAGGATCACAATGGGTAACGTTTTTGGAGTATGCCACGCTCCTTGCAAAATAAAGACCTCATTTGTAGATGTTAATCAGAGGAAGCTCGTAATAGTCACTACAAAAGGCTTAATTTTGCGCCCCAACTCTATACTTTTTACAGATGCATTCAAAATGTGTTGCCATTTGGTACATTTTTTCAAATTGATTTGTTGTTTGTTAACTTGTTCTTGTCCTGAATATAGATGAAATACCGCTCGCTGAAGTGGAAGCAAACATCCAATCAATCAATGTGTACTACAATCCGATTCCAATCAGATCTTGCATTGCTCGTGTAGTTTTGGTAGATCCCGAATTCATGAGCAAATTAATATCAATATAAGCAAGGTAAGATCTGATAAAAATAAGATTGTTTTGTAAATAATAGTTTTGTTTATAAAACAAATCACTCTGTTGTATAAAGAAAAATTTTGCGTGACATTGTATTTTCAAACACAGATGAATTAATAATAATGACCTATATAATATTAACAGTAAATGTTGAACGAGAAGATGAATTTCACTTCTTGTACATGTAAGCAAAGGTGGGACAGGCGAAGTTATACGATCTCTCCTGTCTAAAGGATAGATAGGACGAAACAAAAAAGTTATTTATAACTTTCTAACATACTTGACTTAACTGGTTTATTATTACATTGACATTTCATAAGTGTCCATTGAAAGTAGTTATACAACACCATATCGCAATTAAAATCACAAGGAACAAATTCAGTAAAAATCTCGGTTCATTGAATGCTTTTCATTTACATGCACGATTATAAATATTTTTTTTAAAATGGATGAACAGGAAAGATTTTGCGGCTTATTTTGTTTAGGTTTTTTAAATGGTAAAAAAATCACTTTAATTGAGTGCTGCAGTGAAATACTTCCTTTCTGCATGGCAAATACATTTAATTGTAAAATCTCGTTTATAAAATTATTTGTATTCGATTTTTGTTATCTTATTTCAAATAACAAGAAGTCTTATCGCGTGTCTTTGTCAACAGTTTTTTTAAATTTTCTCCTGTACTACATTTTATAGGTTTTGCAATTTTAACATAATGATGGACACATTTCTATATAGATTTTGATTGTTTCTGTGTTTGAATTGGATTTAACGCCACTTTCAACAATTTTTCAGCTTGATCGTGACACCCATTTTTATTTTTGGGGAGGAAGCCGGATTACGCGATGAAAACCCTCATCCTTCGGAAGGAAAATGGCAATCAAGATTGAGCCGAGCACACCTTGTTCGTATCTTTGATCAGTGTTGACAGGCACGTACGTGATCAATAGAAGAAGACGTCATTAATTAATCAGCAAAATAATAATAATAATAATAATAATTCTAATAAAATATATTTTTTTTCATGCAATATTATTTTTATTCTGGAATGTTATTTTCTGTGACAGTTTGTTCATTAAGCTTTTGTTCGTATCTTATATTTCGTGAGAGTAGAAAGTTTTCCGATATCAACAGATTAAAGAATCAATCAACAGTTGATAACGTAATAACATGCTTCAGTAATGAATGTAAACAATGACTAACTTATACTCAAGTAAATTATGGCACTTAGTGTCTGACCCGACGGCGGGTCAAACTCATTGACAAGAGTCATATTGATTAAAATTTTTTACAGTTTATAACAAGTTCTTTATCGAATGTGTTAAATGTGCACAGTATCTACTGAAATGTCCATAAAACGATTTCGCGTATTATATTGTTTTCACTGATTGGTATTAAATTCGATTGTCGTTGGGAATATCGGTGCTACATGGAGATTTGCTGTATTAACTTGCGATGACGTTTATGGATTATTTAATTAGTGACTGATTTACTATCCGACCAACAAATGTTATGGACAACTGGATTGTATAACTGTCCTTCTTAATTGAAATACTATATATTGTTAAACTCTTCCTTAAGGAAGCAAATCTCTGCAATTAGAGTTTTGGGAAAGAACTTTTGTATAAGTTAAAATGATTTCGAATTTATCATCCTCAATGCATAATTTGGACGTTTTTCTAGAGGAAGGAGAAATGACATTTAAGGATAAGATCAAACGAACGTTGTCGTCGATCAAACGCAAAGGTCGGAACAGGAAAAACTACAATATGAAAACAAACCGAGTTCATAAACCACTCCGAGCAGTACAATCCGTGCCGTGTTCGCCGTATCCACCAAGGTAGGTTATTTGTTAATGCCTTACATGTTCAACAAAGTTTTGGACAGATATTTAATGTAATTTGTTTAGAAAAAAAACCACATACAGGTCTATGTAATCAAGCAAGAATCCGCATATGTATATCATAATAATCGTTTTAATATATAAATGATTTATCCGTCTAAGACAAAATATTGGCAATGCGGTTCCTGAAAATACGAAAGTTAAAACAACAATACACATCCCGCTCGCTACCAAATTGATGCATTATAAGATATGGACGGACACGAAATCTCAATTTAAAACTCGCCAATATAATTACTATTCACTCCTAAAGACGTAACACACGTTAATGGGGCCTCTAAACGTAACGTCATTTATGTGTCTATGTGCACAATAAGTAACCATTTTATGCTTACTTCGTACATACAACGTTTTGGGATTGATATTTTCCTTGCCGAATATATTACTAATATTTTCATTGAATTATTTTTGTTATAACATCGCTGGACATCAAATGAAAAAGTTTTTACAAAATGTGGCGGTAATGAAAACGACAAGACATGGAAAAATCAAGTGTAAATCTGATAAACATGTATATGTGTTTTACTCTAAATATTCTTAGACAAATCATTTAGAAAAAACGCATATCAAAAATGTTTAGATTTTTCAAAGTGTAAATTAAAAGTGCAGCAAATACGTCAAAAGTTGTAATAAATCGGTAAAATATTGTAAAAATATGTTCGTAGCAAACGTGATTAGACATGGTTGAATGTATGATGCTTTTACAATACATGAACACAATTTTAAAATGGCAAACATTCGTATAAAAGTTTTTTTTTCAATTTAACAAAGGAGGAATAAAACGTACCAAAATACAACGTCCTTTATGTCTGTTCGGGTATTTACTGAAATTCAGTTATGATTACTGTATAAAGACATCATATTTTGACACGCAAAACTGACGACGTACACTATTTTGAACAGCCAACACTCATGCCAAATTTTAGGAAAATAAGTGAAGAAATAAAAAAAGTTCTGGATGTTTAAATGACCTGGTCTTTCTTTTCTTGTTACAATTTACAACGCGATTTATAGGGGAAATCTTAGTAATTTGTTTCCAAAAATTCAAGTATCCTGATTGCTGAAAAACCAAAACTAACGAAAATATTAGTTTTTTGACACCTTCTTTATTCGTTGACTTGACTTGGGGGAGTTTATAACGTCCTACTCCGACAACCTAGTACCCTTGGTCGGATGGTCTTCATTTGTTAAAGGTCTCAATACAAAGAGATATTTATCGGACACTAAAAATCGAACAACGTGCGCTACGTCATAGCGGTAAAAAGTAGGTTACATGGAAATTATACAAATTTTACTCATTACAGTTTTAAGCTTTCTAATTCGTTCAAATAAAAAACTAATTATTGAGCAAATCATTAAATGAAAATGAACTGTCTTTGAATTTCTGCAAACATTAGAATACATTTTTGGTCTTTTAAAATATTGACCCAGAGTGTGAAGTTTTTGTTATAACGCGTAATTCTTTACTGTCATTAAGTCAGTAGCAATCTGATATGATCAGAAAGTATTTTGTAAATAACCTTTAACAAATAGGTGATTTCACGTACACCTTAAGAGACTTGCTGTAAAAATGTCAATCTGAAAAACAACAGTATTCACGTCTTTATGCAATCGGATGGGTTACTGTCGATAACGTCGTCTATGGCACGCTAAGGTAGGCAGGCAGTACTTACTCTCACCTATCAATTTAGTTCACTACGGTTTTAATTGGGTTCGGGTTCATTGCTTTTGGTTGTTGTTGTTTTTTGCGTCGTTTATATTTGTCCCCTCGAGCTCATTCCGGATTTTGTCGCTATTTTATTTCGGTAAGCCAATAATTTTTTACCCTTTTCTATAATTATTACATATAATTTAAAATTCTGGCTTACTAACCGCATGGTTACCAACACCATCTATGAATATGACACGTGAACATGTCGTAATCCGGCCTACATGCACTATAGGCTCCCTCGGTGGGGGGGGGGGGGGGGTACATTATAGGGTAATATGGATGGGCGGCCGGAATGGGTCACTTTTTTACCTCTCCAAAATATATGAAAGGCTAGCTTTTTTCATTGAAAGATATATCATTGGGTATAGTTGTAAATTATCTAAATATATCCATGCCTCAATTCTCAAGCATGTTAGGCCTATGTAAACCACAGTGAGTTTACAAACAAAGTGTTCGATTAACATCACTTGATCATTTTGAAGTGAATGGATTATTTTGTCAATGGGGATGTGCAGTAATAAAATATATGAATAGGTCTGATTTAATAATTTAATATATGATTAGGTTCCGTTTTATAACGTCCTAAAATTTATGAATAGGATTGGTTTTCAAATCTCCATATTGAACTCACGTTTATGATAAGGAAGTTTCACCTATATCCGGCTTCCTGTAAATTTTTAATTAAAAAAATTCTTGTTTAGAATTAATAACCATTAGTAAATTTTTTAAACTTACAGTAAGACAAACTATGAATTATTTTTATTTTAAATATTCTCGTTCACAAAGGCGTCGGCTATATACAATGGTGAGCTGACCATAATATTAGATTGTGTAACATGATTCTAGATTGTGATAAAATAAAATGCCATACACCTACGAACACGTTTATCACACATTTAATATCGTTAATACAAACAGGTGTAACTACTCTGTCTATAGTTTGTCAGTAATTTTCTCACGAATGAGGAATGTTAATTTTTTAATTTAGCCGTTAGGTGCAGTTATTAGCAATTGCTACCTGGGTGGTTCATTCAAGATTCTTAAAAAAAACAACAAATAAATAATAAGCAAAACAACACTATAAAACCACATGCTGCTGATTTTTTTGTAAGGCTTTCACTTGTAACTAAATACCTATCATAGGGTGGTTGTTAGTTGTCTTGTATCGCAACCTATGTTCACAACACAAAATAGTTCTATTAAATAAAGTCCGGCTGATTCGAAGTAATATGATAATGAGATACTACGTGCATCCGAGAGTGTTATATCGCCTAACCTTCATGGATGTATTCTTTTGTAGTATTTAATATCAATCCTTTAAAACATCAGGGTGCCGTTTCATAAAGCGATCGCTAATTAACGTGCTCGTTATCCCATTTAAATTGCATGGGATAACGAGCACGTTAAGCTTACGATCGCTTTATGAAACGGCACCCAGGGGCGGGCAAGGTGTAGTCATTTTTAACACCTTTTTGTTGGCAAGGATTGTCAGTCCTTGGTCGAAGTTAGGAGTTCGACCCTCAATAAAAAACGGTCGCTCAATTCTGCTATAATGGATGTACAATATACATAATCTTTTATTTTACTAAAACCATTTTGGTCTAAACATTTACAGAAAGAGAGATGGCGTGTTATTATAAAATAGAGAACAATGTTATGAAATGGGAATTCATTGTGTGTTTCACCTAAGGCTGTTCCAGGATTTAAGGACATATGAATGGAAATTGATTACTTCGCAAATAACAGAATACAAGTCTTTCTTCTGTAACTAAACTTAAAATATCCTCTTTAAAGTCGGGTTGTATATAGGATGACGTCAAAGACATCTGCAGGGTAATGAAAGGTGGGTTACTATGACTTTACCTACTTGAGACTTCTTAGCGTGTCACCATTTGGTGGATGGTCGATGCCTTCCTTCGTCTGTTAGGTAATTATTAGGTTATACAACAGAAAGCTTTGTCCGTATCATGTTCGTGCTTAATAACTTTAAAAGATTAAGCTAATTGAAGCTGGTATTTACCGAATATTTCCAGTACCAATGAAGCTGGTATTAAGTCCTTAACCAATGTTTTCAGTAGCACTGACGGTGCTGTTCAGTCCTTAAACAATGTTTTCAGTAGCACTGACGGTGCTATTCAGTCCTTAACCAATGTTTTCAGTGGCACTGACGCTGTTTGTCAGTCCTTAACCAATTTATCAGAAGCATTGACGCTGCCATTCAGTCCTTACACAATGTTTTCAGTGGCATTGGCGCTGCTATTCTGTCCTTACACTATGTTTCCGGTGGCATTGACGCTGCTATTCAGTCCTTACACAATGTTTTCAGTGGCATTGACGCTGCTATTCAGTCCTTACACAATGTTTCCAGTGGCATTGACGCTGCTATTCAGTCCTTACACAATGTTTTCAGTGGCATTGACGCTGCTATTTAGTCCTTACACAATGTTTCCAGTGGCATTGACGCTGCTATTCAGTCCTTACACAATGTTTCCAGTGGCATTGACGCTGCTATTAAGTCCTTACACACTGTTTCCAGTGGCATTGACGCAGCTATTTAGTCCTTACACAAAGGTTTCAGTGGCATTCACACTGCTATTCAGTCCTAACACAATGTTTTCAGTGGCATTGACACCGCTATTCAGTCCTTACACAATGTTTTCAGTGGCATTGGCGCTGCTATTCTGTCCTTACACTATGTTTCCGGTGGCATTGACGCTTCTATTCAGTCCTTACTATCAACTCTATCACCTAAGCTTATCACTTATCTTTGTTTCATGTATCATTCTTTATGGTTCCAGAAAGTCTTTTTGAAATTTGTTTTATTTGTCACATTATATACAAAAACTTTTTTGAAAATATTCTCTCGTAAAGACTGTTTTTTAGCCGCCGCTATTCTTCCTTTCAAAGAATGTGCCAGATGTCTTTTTCTTGAAAACGATGGGTCCTGAAAATGAGGACTTCCACATAGATAATTCAGACGCACAAATTGCAATCTTTTAAAATTTTTAAACTTTATTTATTTGATGATCGACATAACAGAAGACTGAATTCCACAAGTCACAATCGGTGTAATCGTTGTGTTTAAAAATTGTAATTACCCAATAATCTTTTTATGATTTGGCATAAGTTTTGGGTGAATTTGGTGATAGAACTCCTCAACGTCTTATTTATTTAGCGTTACAATTTGTTTTTTTAAAGACAATGGTGAGTGCTTACAACAAAATATGTGTTTGTTGTAATAATTTTATAACTGGTTTCTTTGATAACTTGTATTTACATGAATATACCCATAAAGATCGATACATGTTTGCAGCTTGATTTCGGCAAGCCTGGTCTTTAATACAAAAAATCTTTTAATAAATCTATTGTCACGAACCAATTAGAATAACTGATGTTGTTAAGCCATTACTGGTAACTTCCGGCTACTCAGAAACCCGCGAATTGCATTATTTTGTATAATAATTAGGACATTGGCACATATATAGATGAAATTAAATACAGGATGTTCGCCAAAAACTCATGAAGACATTTACGCGTAAATGAATCATTATTTTGTAAAACGCTCCGTACGAATCACTTAACAGAAAAAGATGTCTGGAGACATGCCGTCAAGCTAATTTTTTAATCCGAGTAGATCATAATTATGTATAGATGTCAGTAAGAAATTTAATTTTTATACTTTCTTTCTTCCTATATTTCAATAGTAAAAAGATATGTATTGTGATTACCGGATGTGTAATAGCATCCTGTAATTCAACAATAGCCGCACATTTGCACATAGTAGTTCAGCTTATAGTTCACGTTTAAATATAAATACGCAATACATGTTGTTTACAGTATATCTGACTTGAAGTAACTCATTTCTGATTACAATCAGCCAGCATTAAATAAACGAATATTTTCATGCTTTATTAATTAATTAAGTTGTATTCCAACGGTTAAAGTTGTTTATTATGGATTGCATATACGATGTCCCAAATGAACTTTGTTGGCATAAATAAACTTATATCATTCAAAAAAGAAACGCAACAAACAAAAAATGGGAATCTTAATTCATATATTATTTTAACAATTTATCATATAAATAATTGATACAGAAATGTAAAAATTGGCACACTTCTTGTTAATGAGTTCTTTTACCATGGAATATAACATAACATTTTGTCGCATATTGTCAATAAAGCACGCAAAAAAGTCAGTATCTGTTGTGCCCACCATTAGCTTATAACACAGCCCTCACTCTTCCTGGCATGGACTCAATTAAACGTTGAGTACGAACACGCGGTATCTATTGCCACTCATACTGAAGTGCCTGCTCTAATTGTTGCAGATTTTGCGGTAGTTGTTGTCGTTGGCGCACGCTCAGTTCCAGTTCATCCCACAGATGTTCAAATAGGTGAAGATCCGGAGATCGTGATGGCCAAATGATCACATTGACATTCTGTTGCTCTAAAAAATTCTACTGTTACACGTGCTGTATGTGGACATTGTCGTGTTGAAACATTTCTCTTTGAATGTCAATTAAGGTCAATAAATAATTTAGTCTCGCGTTAAGATTGTCTGGGATATGTATCAGCTGTGTATTCCTGGCGTAAGAGATAGCGGCCCACATCATAACATCATAAAACCCAAAAATATAAGTGTGAAAACTGCTTAACATCATCACAAATTGTGCAGTAAATCTTTATGCCGCTTAAAATAATAAATTAATCATTTGTTACAAAATCTGTTATATCTTCAACCAGCAAAATTCTGCTTTGATTATTAAAAAACGTTTTATGTCATAAAGATGCGGATCGCTACCAGTCTTTAAAATATTGTTTTATGTCTTATTTAAACAGTTCGGATAAAAAATATTACCAGTTTTCATCTAAGCCATAAACCTTTAAAATCTGTTCTGAAGTAATAGTATGTTTGTATTGTTTCTAATTTTGTTTGGGATCTGTGTACAGCCTCAAATTTAGCTTTTAAAAAGTATCTTATGGAAAACTCAAATCCCATGCGTGTAATTCAACTGTTGAGTCACAAATAACGGTCAGAACAGGTCGATTTGATCAAATATTGATTTTTGTAAAGAAGTGCAAATGTGAAACAACTGTTCAAAGTTTTTTATTACGTAAAATTACTCTAGGGTGTGCATTTCAAAGTTAAGTAACATAGTGGTCAGAAATGTTTTATTAAAAGTGTTCAAATGAAAATGTTTACATTATTGTTCTTTATTTGTAAAAAATAGATATATCTTTAATTTGTTACACAATTTTACTATGTTATTGTGTTCAGTAAAGCATTTTTTGTTGAGTAATTTCATTTAGGTAACTGTATATTACGTTCTATATGCATAACGCAACTTTCTAAAATTTGCCAGCTTAGAATGACTCGTAACTTTTTTCAGTCTTCGGACGCAAAGTCACATATTCCGTACTCCATAATATTACGCTAAATGTAGAACGGAGTGGATATGACCTCGGCTGCGGAGATTTTATTTTATTATTTTTATGTTTTGGTTGGTTACACGAGATAAACGCCACTTTCATAAATGTTTCAGCTAAATCGCCACTTAGTCCAGTTTTTTTAGTAGAGAAAGTCGGTGAAATCCTGACCGCGGTTAGAAACATTGAAGTCCTTGACAGTTAAGATGTGAGTTGTGAACACCGTGCCCGCAGTAAAACTGTAACCTTCAATCCCATAGTTGATATGCCCGGGTTTTATTCTGAAGGACAGTTCGTCTTTATAATCATTTTGTTGTAAAACTTTTAAAGGTTTACCCTGTTTTTCTTTTGTCAGCTTTAGAATTTTCAAAAGAACAGTTTGTAAAGTCCGAAAGTTTACTTTTAGTAACATTTTACGTTTATTATGTTGCATTAAATGGAATAATTTTATAATTGCCGTGATGTTACGTGTAAAAATGTTAAAAGATCTTATCGCATCTTTAGGGCATATTTCGTTGCTGAATAGTATGGCAAACACAAATATTTACATTGGAACGTTTATCTGCACCTGTAATATTACAGGTGTATGTGGGTCTTGTTTTAAGAATTTGGGGGTAATTGTATATTTATTTATAGCAAATCATTCCAAGCAGCAACATTGTAAATATTTTTATGTTTGGAATAAAATTAGGATATATTGTGACCATGATAGGACTGAAAACATTCATTTGACTTCCAAAGCACATTGTATACATTGCACATCTATTGATAATTGACTAGTAATTCATGGCAAACAATGTAAACGTTAATTGCATGTGTTTTTACGTTTGGTTTTTGCAAGTTTGTGTTATGACACTGGCCTGAAAGCTGAAGAAAACCGGTTTCACCTCTTGACGAATTTATAGATTTTGAGCTTTTGGTGAGACGTGAATTCTTTTTTTGAGTCTTCGCTATACAACATGTGTTTTGATGGACTTTTTTCCTCTGCATCTGTCCACACCTGTCTTGTTAAGCTTAGTGTATTGAATTATTTATCTGCTGGTATGTCAACTATCATATAAACAATTGTATGTCTTAAATTGAGTAAGCTGTTGTTCGGGGATTTGCATATCAAAATCTGTATTGTCTTGTTCAAATTAATGTTGACGATTACATTTTGGAGGCAAATTCGGGGTGATAAGTGGCTAGACTGTAACCAACAATGTGTAGCAGTTTTGATAAAGTTAAAATTATAATATGGATATACATATTGACACTTACAAATTGAACAAGACTGGAAGACTTAAGAACTGCAGACTGACAGCAGACGAATCCTTTATTCGATCACGCAATGTATCGTACAAACATTCTGATTCTGATGTTAAAGTAAAAATACTTTGATCAAAGAATACAAGTTTAATAATAATTTACCTGGCGTATTTTCTGCTTTTGTTTATTCACGCAATATTTACACAAAAGTTCAAAGGTAACAACAGAACAGGAAAATATTAACACTACTAGTATTGTCAGTCATTGTCATGTAATTTCTATTAAGTCAGAAAAGTTGCGTTCCATTAACTTTAACGGCTGCTCGTATTTTATTTGTTTATATATACACAAAACACTTTGCGACACGAACCCGACTTAACCGAAGAGTAGGGTAGTCCAGGCGTTCCGGAAGGGTAAGCAACTCCTGCTCCATGCGTGGCACATGTCGTGTCACATACTTACATAAAATCTGGTTATTAGTTATATCTGAGGGGGATAGTCATAATCCAGTAAAATGTAGGAAAAGTGGTCACGACAACCGAACAATTCAATGGTCATTTATAACATAGATATTCCGTAACAGTCAACCAAGTCAAAATGACGACCATAATTTTTATGTGGTAACTTCAATCTTGCAACCATGGACCCATGGTTAAATAGCTTTTCTGTCGAAAGACACCATCTATCAAGGAAATCTGGGTAGGAAATACAGGCTCTTAAGTACCTAATCAATTGGAATATTCTGCAGATTCTGGAATGTTGGCCCATCAAAATGGAAAATTCACAATAGGAAAATTAAAATAATCACGTTTTGTCATAAAGTTCTGCAACTACCTTCATTGTCAATTTCTAGGTTCTGTGTTAATATATGGCGCGTACTCTACTCTTGGATGTCCGTAATTTAAGTTCAATGAGGTAGATGCGATCAACATACTAGAAGTCACCTATGTTTGGATTAATTAATTTAAGCACGTCAACTATACAGCGAAACGTGAAATTAAATGAGATTGTATAAAATTAGCCTCATACGTGTAACAATCCAGCAAGAAGGGGAGCACAGTTGGTCCCTATTTATTTAATGATTTATAGGTTCCTGTTTATTAGTAACACTTTTTCTTTCTTGATTATTACTACCCTGGATATGCCTAATTACTTTTGGCATTTTTGTTTTTAATTTTTAAGTACATAGTAAAAAAGGTCTCAAGGTTCAAAATGAGTTTAAATGCATTCGCAAAATACCAGTGTTCGTTGTCATAGCTACTTCCCATAATAATTTCAAATATTACTATATAATAGCAGTTTCATTCCTTATTTTAAACATTTAATAAGCTTTCACGAACCCTGTAAGATACATCTACAGCTACTTAAAATGTATATATAATTTGAAGTTATCAACATCTATCTTAAACGTTGTGTACATATTGAGTATATTTTTTTAGTCCTTTTAGATTTTTATGGTATAATGAGTAAAATGTACAGAAATTATGTAAGACAACACAATGCCATACAAAATACAATGTATTAAACATTCTTATGGTTGTCAACTTCAGCCATGTTGTGCTGTACGTAACTGCGCTTTCCTCCAGAGATGCACGACAATCAGATTGTGCATTTTAAAAAACATTTATCATAATCTGTTATTGAATTGATTCCAAACCGACGAACACTTAGGAAACATATGGGAAACCAGAGTATTTTTATATCACTCTGAACATCATGATCGGGCATCGTATATTACTATCATAATAACGGTAGCGTGCATTTAAATCATCTGCATACTGAATGGATTATAGTTCTAGCCATACCTTTACCAATGCCACTGATTCTGATTTGTTTCGTCTACTACCTAACTATGCCAAAGAAACGCCATTATCGGTAGACGTGTTTATACATTTATATTCGATTGTCTTTACATAAAAACTAGTCTTAATGACAGGTCACTCCCATACATAGCATGCATTCTCATCCGTCGACATTTTTCGCCAATAGATTTTGTTGAACTAAAAGTATACTATAGATGCATCATATAACGTTTAATTTTACAAAAAAACACGATATCACCGGACCATACATTGAGCTGTATCAGAGTCGGCACTTTTCTGCAAGAAATATCTTTATATTTTGTATCACTGTTGCCAACTTGTTATCTATGAACCAGGGGCATTAAAACTGTACGCTTTACGCTATTGTATACAGTTTGTACTTATACGAGGCATCAATGTCCATAAAGGCATATTATAAAGGCAACATAACAAAATCCTAAACAAACACCTCCATATATAATTCATATCTTCTACCCGATTGTTTTTAATATTATTTTTTAGTTAGGAATCATTCAGTAATGCAATATTTAGAATAAACATAAAATTTAGAAAAAATAATAATTCTGCTTGATATGGGTAAAAAGCCTTGCATGTCTAAAAATAATTCCTATTATGATGACTCTTTTCAGAGTCATTACTGCCATTTTTCGTTTTCCTTTATATGTGTTATAGATAGAGGTTAGCCACAGAAAGCTTGGAAATGCTGCAGGCATATTTTTTTCAGTTTATGGATGTCATAGATGATCGCAGTTATTTAAAACAAAACAAATGCATGATTCTTGCATTGAGATTTGTTTGAAAATCCTCGTGTAAAAATAAGAGAAAATTGATAAAATTGTAAAATGTTGACTGAGGAATTAAAAATATTGCAATTTATACAGTTTATCCTTTGTAATTGCCGATCTAACAAAAATGAAGAAATCTTTTTTCAACTAGAAAACAGGACTGCATAAAAATATGTATAAAGTTGACCACAATATTTTTATGACATTTAAATGTCACAAGGTTAGAAAACCATTTTTGTTGATATTGAGCTTCATAAATGCTCAAATTTTTAAATATTGTAATCTCACCCTATATTTGAAAATTGGAATAACAGACCGGAAAATGTAATATGAGCAATTTCTTATTTAATGTTGTTTCTTGTTAATAACCTACTTTTACTACAACGGGATTAAACTTCATCTAATATAAAGGTCTTAATTACCTTTAGAAATGTGAAGACATTATGTGTTCGGCGTTCTTCGTAAAATTGAACTTAACTCCTCTGTAGTCCAATGGTATCGGATTATGTACTTCGATTTGTTCTCGTTGTCATTAATTTATCAAAGATGCAAAAACGCTTTACCACAGTGAAAAAATATTTGAGTTATCTCTCTTCCAGTGTATTTTAAAATGTTTTTTAATTCACACTTTTATTTTAAAAAATCAAGATAAAATTACTAACTTTTCTTGACAATTAAAGGAAATCAGATGATTTTCATGAGCTGCGTATTTGGATTAAAATACGATAATAGTGCACAGTTGTTTTGGTATAATTATTAACTTCTAATAAGATCAAATTAACATGTAGCTGAGGCTTGTTTTGATGTATAAAATTTCATAGTCTTTAATAGGAACAGTTTAACGATAACGATTAAGAATTGCATCTTAAACAGCAAAGTTGTCTATTTTTTTTAATATTTAAACTTTATTACTTTTATCAACTATTCTCCTAATGCATATGTTAGCCGTTATAATTGTTAACAAGACCCTGGTAGTTTATAACTCTATTGTATTTGTCCCATGCGTGTAATTCAAATGCTGAGTCACAAATGGCTGTGAGAACAGAAGTTCGTCGAATTGATCTAATACTGATATTTGTTAAAAGTTTCGTATAGAAAACAGATATGTGGAAATGGCGAACAAATGCTCATAAGTATTACGTAAAACAAATCTCAGATGTTTATTTTAAAGTCTAGTCATAGAAATCAGAAATGTTTTTGTCAAAAGTTATCAAATGAAGATGATTTAAATTGTTCTATATAGGTAAGAAACACATATGTCTTTAATATGTAACACAGGTTTTCTCTGTTAATGTTTTCTGGAAAGCATTATCTGTTATAATAAATGATAGGGTAATTCCTGTTACGTAACAGCTATTTAAAAACTTTTGCCAGATATAGGCTGTATCTATCTTTTAATTAATCTCCGGAGCAAAGTCATGTATACTCCGTTCCTTACTCCGTAATATTACGCTAAATATGGAACAGAGCGGATATTATCCCGGCTACGCAGATTTGTTTTTAGTAGCTTTATTTATTGGTTGGATAAATGGAGTAAAACGCCACTTTCATCAATTTTTTAGCTATATTACGGTGTCCAGGGGTTTTTGGGGCGGAAGTCGGTAAAAAGATCCCAACCGCGATTAGAAATTTAGAAGTCCTTGTCAGTTAAGATATGAGTTGTGCAAACCGTGCCCATTGTAAGACTCTAACATTATTGTTGACACGGTTGCACGTCTTTTTTATTCTGAACGGAAAGTTCGTAGTTATAACCATTTTGCTGAAAAACATGTCTATCGTCAGCTTTAGAATTTACCTTACATGGAAAAGGCAATCTTACACACGAAAATAACATTATTTCAAAACAATACTATAGAATTTAATTTAACACACTTTTATTAAAATGTAAATATGTCGGCATTATTTAAAGCAAGATGGTTTGGCATGCCATAAAACCCACCATTTATTTCGAAATGCGGGTACCTAATCATGTCTATTGTTGTAGTTACTATATTTTTGGTTGTTTGTTTGTAAAGTTTGCGAGTTTCTTGCACTTGATTTTGTTCGTTGTCTTTGGAGTGAGGCATTTTGTTATTTTTGGAGTGAGGCATTTTGTTATTACCTTCATTTATATTCGCCTGGTACAGTTCTGCCCTCTTTAGCATTAAAAATTTCCTTCTGTATAACACTTGAAAAAAAACTGATTGTCTTTTCTTTGAAAAGTTTCTGCACTGTGATCCAAAATGCAATTTTTATTCGCTGTATCTCACATGTATTTTGAGTTCTCTCTATAAAAATCGTCCTATATCAAGTACAAGATTAAACGCTGGACTATCTGTGGTGGTGATGTTGTACAATTAAGTAGTGATATGAAATCATCTAAGCGATACATCACTTCCAAATTATTTATACCATCGGGCAATATTGTGTATAATTTTTGTTACCCTTTGACACCTTGTGTTGGGGTTGAATTTCAAGAGAAAGTCTTTTGAAAAAAATCTCCTAATTTCTCTTAACTCGTTAATTGTGGCGTTAAAATGTAATGTCTGACAAGCATAATAACCAGCTTAATGTCTTAATTTAAACTTTTCAGCTCCATTCTGATTGTTCAAGGTGTGATTTAGCAGATTTATAACGGAATTCTGTGAATTGACACATAAATTGGCATAAAAATATAATCTTCCTTGAAAAAGGATCTCTGCAAATAGAAAAATCTACCTAAGCCATGGTCTACAATGCCAAGATTACATGAATAAGCCATATAACTTTGAAAACGTAGTTGACAGCTACGTAATATCTGTCTCTTTAAAGCAGTTTCATTCCTTATTTTAACATTAAATGACATGATTCCAAACCGACGAATAATTCAGAAACATTATCCATCTGTTTTATTAGAGAAGCAGAGTATTTTTACTAAGATCGGACCATGACTTAAACACTCTGATTGTCTCGTCTACTAGCTTACTTATCTGAGGAACACCATCGATGGACGTGTTTTATGCCCTAGTCTTATGACAGATCACCCCATGCATACATTACAAACATTAAACATGTATGATTCTGATGTTCTACCTGTTTTTTTTTCAAATTATTTATTAAGTTATAAACCTTTCAATATTTAAACATATTTCAACATAGAATAAATATAAAATTAATAAAATCCTAATGATATAGGTGAAAAGCCTTGCATGTTCTAAAAATAATTCACCATCGTATTCTGGCGACTCTTTCAATAGTCATTATGGTCATTTCCCCGCTTTCCTTTATATGTGCTATAGACAGAAAATAGCCACATAAAGCATGGAAGTGTGGCGGTCATGTTTTATTCAAGTTTTGTTCAGTTTGTGTCTGTAGTCAATGATCGCAGTTATTTAAAACAAGACAAATTCATGATTAAAAATATTGCAGTTAGACGTTTTATCCAGTGTAATTGCTGATGAAACAAAAATGAAGAAAACATTTTTAACTAGAAAATAAGACGGCATAAAACTATGTATAAAGTTGACCACTATATTTCATGACATTTAACAGTTACAAAGTTACAAGGTTGGAGAATTTACATGTACCACTTTGTTGTTGCTATTGAGCTTCATAAATGCTCAATTTTAAACTCACCTTATATTTGTAAATTGAATTTGAATCAGACCGGAAAATGTAATATGAGCTATTTCTGATTAAATGCTATTTATCGTCAGTAACATAATTATGCCAAAACGGGATTCGATTTTATCTAATATACAGGTCTAAATTGCCTTAAGAAATGTGCAGACGTGTGTTCGGGAGTTCTTCGTTAAATTGAATTTAATTTCTCTTTTATCAAATCCGTCAATTTGTCGTCGTTTTCATTACTTTACCGAAGACTACCACAGTGCACAAATGTCTGAGTTGTCTCTCTTTGAGTGTATATAGTTTTTCTTGGCAAAACAGTTCATTTTCATGCGGTGCATATTTGGATTAAAATACGATAATAGTGCACAGTTGTCTTGGTATAATCTAGAATGTAATTCTCTTAAGAGAAAATGAGCATGTAGCAGAGGCTTGTTTTCATGTTAAGAAGATTCAAACATGGTCTTGAATAGCAAAAGTTTAACGACTAAGAATAGCATTTTAATCAGTAAATTTGTGCAGTTTTTTAATGCTTTAATCAGCTATGCTCTCAATGTCTATGTAAGCCCTTATAATTGTCAACAAGACCCTAGTCGTTTGTAAATCTACTGTAGTTGACATATTCTTTAAATTTAACCTAATGATGAAGTCTTGAAACTAACGGACCAATCCGACGAAAAGTTCCATTTGAAGTCTACGACACAGGTTCGTGTTGTTTATCTTAAGTTTTCTGTGTTTGTCCGCTATAATTGGTGTTTGCTCTTGTCGGTTATTCCTGCACGTTTTTGCAGTTCCGTGTTGATTTATTTATTTTTTGTGTCGATTACGTCTGGTATTATCCTAGTCTTATCCCTAAATCTAATTTCGTCCGCTTTGTAAATATACTAAAAGTAAAAGGACACATTGTCGACGAAACATTAATTTAACAGAAAAGGTATCATTTTCAATGATACTTTGGTACATTGTGTTTTTCGAAGATTAATAGGTTCTTTCATACGTTTTTGGGAAAGACCGGTTGATCTTTCACAAGTGATAGAAATTTTATGTCTTTTCGCGAGTGGAGCGCAGCGAAACGAGCCAAAAATTTCTATCACGAGTGAAAGATCACACGGACTTTCACAAAAACGTATGAAAGTACCTATTTCTTCCGTAAACCAACAACTTTCACATCGCTATAACCTATAGACTCTCCATTGTTTCAGACTCCGTTGTCTATGACGTCCAATCAGAACGCCGGAGACAAGAACGTCAAACAAGAACGTTGTTATGCCTTCATGACAACGTTCTTGTTTCTGGCGTTTTTATTGGATGACGCAGCAAGTACAGATGTGTGCGCGTGAGCTCATCTGTACTGGGTCATCTGTACCAGAAATCGGCCATTTACGGAAGAATTTTTTGTTTTATTGTCAGATTTGTAATGTTAAGGTTGACAAATGTCAGCAAACTTGAAGATACTTTATTTGCATTTTTAATTCCCTTAGTTTTAGATAATTCTTTACATATACTGCTGTATTTTTGTATTTGTGTACATTTATGTCACATGTACACATAATGTGTCTGACTGTTCCTAATACAACTATAAACTGCTAATAATATGCTGTATAATTACCATTCTAACATGACGTTTGTTTTATACTTACAAGACCAAATACCGTGCAAAGTTTGAAATTTTAAAGGTAGCAGTTCTTAGATGTATATTTGTAGAATTTTACTATAATTTGTCAGAAAACGTAAACAGTGTTAGCTGTGCTTTCCAATCCACGCTACAAATTCACAAAAGAGAAGAACATTACTTTACAAATTCTCCTTTAAAAGAACACATGTCTTGGTCCCTGTAATGTTTTGTATGTTGTAGAACTTTCGTTTATATCATCATAAATAAATTGTTCAAGAATACATCTACTGGATCGAGATTGTGTTCTTTCAGAGCAGCCTCATGGAGACACGCTCGCTTTGACGTAATATATGACTCGACTGAACACATACAGTTTGTGTGTTGATTTTAAAAAATAAAGAAATAAAATTATTCAAATTAAATTGCTGCGTTTATTAAAATGTTCGAATTTATTTATAAGTATTAACTACAAAAAAAATTTTTTCTCCATATTTGTGTATCTTTTTTACGTTTTTTCACTCAATTAATTAAGAAAAAGCTTAAATATAAATATATATTTTTTAAACCTAATTGATCAACAGAAAGTAATACAATTTATTTATGCAGCAAATTAAAATCGGATTATGAAATGAATTAATGTTTATTCATAAATTTCCTGATCACATTTTAATTTTGAAAATAGAAAAGAATGCATATAAAGGGTAATATATTGACCACTTTCTATAAATAGAAAGAGGTAGATTTAAAAAGGGGGTTAAATCAAGTAAAAATGATAGATTTTGTAAAATGTGCAATATGTATAAAAATGGTTTAATTGTCAAAAATATAAAGATTTACAAATATATTTAGAATTAGTCTTTTTAATAATCTTAAACATTTAACTAATGTTTAAAAATTGTAAAATATTTTCAATAAACATCTTTCAATAAACATCTAAATTAAATCAAATCATTTGCAGTTTGTTCCTCCATTCATTACAAAGTTTTTAATACTGAGGAAAGCTGACTCTAATACTGCATGCTTTGTATCTAGTTTGTGTTAGTTTTGTTAATTGTTTGTATACTGGGGTATAATTGTTTGTATACTGGGGTATAATTGTTTGTATACTGGGGTATAATTGTTTGTATACTGGGGTATAATTGTTTGTATACTGGGGTATAATTGTGCCTGCCTAATAATACAAGTATACACATGTTTTTCTTATGAAATATCAGATTCTAGAAATGGCCACGTCCGGCTACCATACATTTGTGATTAGAATAAAAAAACCAGTAAAAACTGATAATTAAGATAATTAAACATTACTAAACACGCAAATACTTATATAGGTATAAAGAAAAGTAATCTACCTGGAATCTGTTAAGTAAGGCTATAACTTACAGCTCACATTACTTATACAGACATATGTTAAGAGTACCTATGTAAACTATAACACGCAATTGCGGACATTCTGTAAGAAAATGTGCAAAATCTATTTCGAGACACAAATCTTTCTTTGTATGCCAGCTTATATTAATAATTAAAGGAAACGGACCATTTTAGAACTCAAGCATTTTATATAAAGAAAGATTTTTAATTTATAATTCTATATTGCGTCAGGAAACGTAAATACTACACAAGGGAGGTAATTGTTCCTGTAATATGGAGATAAGATTTACTTCAAGTGCTGTCAAGTAGGTGTGTAGAAGTGGATATGTCCCTGTGTAGAAGTGGATAAGTCCCTATTCATTAAATTAAAGACTTTGTCGATTAACGATTTCAAATTATTTTTATCATGGGTCTCGGTTGCCGATTGGTTCAAGAGGTGCATCTAGCAATAATCAATGGGGTGTCAACTTAGAGGTTTCGAGTGCAAGTCTTACTGCCGACAGGGTGTGCTCAAACTATGGTTTGCGATTTTTTCTGTTGAATGTTGGGGGTTTTCAGAAGATACACAAGCGTCGTCCTCTGTAAACATTACACCTCATGATATAGCCTATAGGTTTAAAATGCTGAATCTGGCTTAAAATACAAATCAAACATCACACAAAACAATTTGATTGTATTTATCACCGGTAAGATCATATATAATAATGTGATTTTTCTTAAACAACTTGTATTTGTTACAAGCTAAGAATCCGTATATGATGTATATGCAACACGTAGGAAATCTTGCAGACTTTAATGCATACTAGTTCAGTCTAACATTTTGACAATCACACCGTAAGGAGCTATCAAATAATTTGATGTAACAGAGTTTGCATTAATGTAACATTTCATAATTATAGACAATGATATTCTGTGATCCAAGTCGAGGAAACCGAGCATGATTGATTACTTTGCGTAAAACAAAACATGTCTTTGACCATGTAAGTTTATTTAATATACACAAAATAGTAAACAAAGCCTTGCGTATTATATTGTGTTACCACATAAACCTTAATACAACAGTAATCATTCTTTGGATTGTAACATATGTTGAAGCCATCTCCCTGACATCTCGACATCTCCCTGACATTTCGGTTCAGGCTTAATCGGGATTTTTCAACAAGGATGGGAACAAGTTAACAAACAATACATAAATTGTACTAGAATACTGACTTTTGATTGGCTAGACAACATTTTGTTTTATTATAGGATGGAAACAAATAATAATCGTTATGGAGACGCACATCCTTTGACGTCATACATTACTATGCGGAAAAACTTAGTTTGTGTGGTGATCTTTTTTTCTTGTTAAAAATGTAAAATTACAAAGATAAAAGTGTTAAGTTTATTCTAACGTTTCAATTTATTTATAAGTATTTACTACAAAAAGTATTTTCTCTATCGAGGAAAAACAAAACTTTCCGTTGTGTAAATTTATTATAATACGCAAATTTTGTTATCCCTCCATTTTTATAGCTAATCCTTAAAAAAAATTATTTGAGGAAAGATGAATTTCTGACTCCATCTGCAAAAGAACGTCGAGTTGGGTAAGAACGGATAAAACGAGTGGTGCATCCCATCTGTCATGTGGGTTCTTGCTGTGCAGATCCCCCGGCAGCATACTATGTCGATAAATAAATATTCCAGTGATAGTCGAATCTAAATTAACAGATACTTTGTCTTTAGAAGGTTACAAATATATACTGTAATTGTTTGACAAAATACATTCTGACATAACCAACTATGTAAAAAATAAAATAAGAGTAATATACTTTTCCTCCTTTAACAATTTCTGACGTCACAAACAATGTATCATATTGTTACACAAATGTAGGAAAAGGAAATTGAAAGGAACTTACGCAAAGATGTTAAGATGCGGACAGGATGAGAGAGACTCTAATCTTAATTGACAAGGATTGCAAGTTTTCTGACCGAAGGTCGTGTTTTCTACGGGTACTTCGGATTCCTCCCCCCCCCAAAAAAAATGAACACCTCGATATTGCTGAACAATTGCTGAATGTGGCGTTAAACACCATTCAAACAAACAAATATACAAGCAATGCAATAAGGTTTGTTCATCCTACTTTATAATAGTACTTGTTTTTATTTAAATCACGTCATCCACGTAGACAGGTTAGCTGACCGTAAACACGTCTCGCAATGTGACGTGTTAGCTGACCGTAAACACGTCTCGCAATGTGACGTGTTAGATGACCGTAAACACGTCTCGCAATGTGACGTGTTAGATGACCGTAAACACGTCGCAAAATGGGACATGTTAGCTGACTGTTACACGTCACCCAATGTGGGGTGGTGCTATACTGGTAGGGTTCCAAGTGCTCGACTAACGGAGCTGCCCAGTGCGTCCTCTGGTGGCGGATAAGGGGAGGCCCTCTCGTTGGGGGTAGGGGGGGGGGATTGTCAGGCCATAATACAAAAATTCTGGCCGCGGACCACAGTGGGTAACCTGTTGGACAGTGACACGTTCCTTGCCCGATAAACACCCCTTTTGTTGATTTCGAAGGGTAATTGAAGTATGATGTACGCGTTTAAATGAATGTTTTGTGGTCAAATCAACTTAGCTGTACTGACTTTACTCCAATCGTTTACCCGAGCGTCGTGAGCCATTCTCTACCAGACCCCCCCCCCCCCCCACATTCTTCTACCCGGTCTCTCTAACCCGCTCTCTACCCGAAGTCTCTAGTCGATTGTCTACCTGAAACACCTTCCCCATGCGTCTTTCTGGACTTCACTGCTTAGTCAGCTACTAGTACACCATAATGGGGCGTGTTTTTTCGTTTCTACTATAATTTACTAGAGTAAGCATTTTTGAATGCATAATCAAAAGAGAAAATACTGATTTATGATTTTGAAAAACAACACTATTTTCACAAAACCGAGGATGTAAGTCAGCAGTTTTGCACATAAAATAAATAAAGTCCGGATATAAGAACTGACACAAACAAATAATAGCATTTCCTGTTTTCGGGAGATAAGAATGTAAAATATATCTGTCAAGAGGCCGCAACTTCCTCGTCAGTTTTTTTAACTTGTTGGATGCAATAAATCAAATACCCCACAAAGGACATTTTGGAAATGATGAAGGGTATAAAATTAAGGAGGTCAATCTCTTGGAGTAACAATACTAGTAATCAAAAAAGAACTTCAACGGAGAGTGTGATCCAATTACGAATCAGTTGGAAAAGGCCAGATGTTTTCCGAAAACGTTGCACAAGGTACTGTACTTTTTTTAGACCGTCTCTTTTATTCGTATTAATCGCACTATTAAGCTGTGCATTGGGGTGCATTTGTGTTTGACATTTTGATAAACATATTCAATTGTATTGTTGTGTATTGATATTGTATTCTTGCAAACAGACCATCCTGCCATTTACAAATACTAGGTATTGGAATACACCAACATTTTTTCATAGTTGTCTGTTTTACAGACAGACCATTCTGTTCGTTATATTTCGTTGTTATTGGCGTACCTCCTACATTTTTACAGTAGCAAGCTGCTTAATTTGTTTTGTGGTAGTGCTCCTCTTTACCTACCATAGTAATAATACACAGGTATTCGTATTTTTGTTAAGAGTCTTGGTCAAGTTTTTATGGACCATAATGTATTGTCGAAACTAGCCTATTAATGAAATATTTTTCTAGTTAAACAAAAGATATATCGCTATATTCATGCTCTATAGATCTGCAACACGGTCGGTGGGTTTAGGTGTAACCTTCGATCACGTGCTGGAAAATGGGGCAACATTTGTATGTTAAAAGCAGGATTGCAATATCCGTACTTTGTTCATTGTATAAGTGAAAAAACAACGGTTCTTGTTGTCATAGGACTTACTGTTGTGAGTTTGGGTCAAGTACATACAATTCACGGGTACATTGTAAATAACTTTAATATACTGAAATTAAAATTAAGAGGTCAATTGAAAAAGGATAGGCTTTAAGGAAGTAATACGTGGCTACGTATAAGGATACATCGGTGTGTTGATCTTTGTATTCACCGTTAGAGGATACAGATAAAAAAGTAAAGACAAAAAACGATATATAAATATGTATATGGTATTTCTGTCAGTCTAACTTTGCCTTTGAATTATGTCTTCATTTTGATTCCATACTACATATTTATCTTGTATAACTGTTTCCAAGGATTCCGTCTCTTGTTCGTCGTTATTTGGAGCACCAACCTTAACACTTCTAAACACTATCCTTTGCGGACATAAAACACTATCCGTTGCGGACATAAAACACTACCCTTTGCGGACATAAAACACTATCCGTTGCGGACATAAAACACTATCCTTTGCGGACATAAAACGCTATTCTTTGTGTGACAAACAACAATGTACACGCACCTGCCGATCTCAAGTGAAGTATGGGGATGATCGCTTCCTATTTGGTTAGAGTCAAAATGTCGCTTTGACTTTATGAGGTCTGATGACTTCCTGTATTACATAATTTCCGCATATGTTGCCTTAAAGTAGATAATATACACAATGTGTTTATTGTCACGCTGAACAGAGAGTAAATATTTTTACCGCATTGTTGATTGTTCAGCTTCGACCGATAGTCTGTTGATTCGTCATAGTTTTATACATGTATCGTGTCATTGTTGATTGTTCAGCTTGACTGATGTTCTGTTTATTTGTCTGTATTTGATGCACGTCTCGTGTCATTTTTGATTGTTCAGTTTTGACTGATCGGTTGATTTTTTCTGTTTTTGATAAACGTCTCGTGTTTGATACTATAATAAAAAAGCATCATCAGAGATTGTATATAAAAATTGCTTAATTTTTATTTTTTATATTTTGTTTGGTTTTATTCTTTTTTGTGTTTGTTTATGTTTTCCGGCAGTTAGTGAGGGGGGTGGGGAAGTGACCTGGTTGGTTGCAAGAAACAAGAAACAGAGAAGTGTACTAGTTTAAAGTGTTATTCTATTGGTTGATTAAAAGAGCATCTTAAACGTCACGCAGTGTTCAAGAAATGTTTTCTTCTTGCTTGGTCCTACGACAATCTCTGGGAAGATCAATAGATCCAACCTTAGATTTGTGTCATAAATAGCATCCTTTCCTCTTTAATTATATTTTACTTAAGAAACGAATCGAAATACGATCTATTGTTAATACCTGTCAACACAAATAATGAAAATTGAGTAAAATAACTTATAAATCAATTAATCAATTAGTTAATAAATTGAAGGAAGGACGAATAATTCTCATATAAAACCTATATAACAAATATGTGAAATTAATTAAACAGTTATCAATTCGTTCTGATGTCTGATTTTTCTTGTCTGCTTTATATGAAGACATTAAGATGGAAGTCATCTCCTTAAAAGATACAAGGATTTCAAGCCTGTGATGTTTTGAAATAACAAGGAATCAAGCTCTTCAATATTTTATCATTTTGTCGATAATATTGATTTAATATTTGAAGGAATTCCTAATTACACTTAAACAATTCATGGACTATTACTTCATTATGTTAGTTGTTATCTAGTTCGCTGATTGACTGCTCCTATTATTGGGCGATTCATATATCTTTGACTATCAGGTTTCAGTTTGATTGGGAAAATCGTGTATTTGGATGTTTTGGTAAATAATATGCGACTGGTCAAGCATTGACGTTGAGGGGAATGTTTACATCTGAAATCAATGTTAGGTTGTAAATGACTAAACTGACAGAGACACGAAGTTGTTGTACATAAAGAAAATTTCGAATTTATGAACTAACTGACATTCGTAGTGTGAGTTTCCGAAAGTCCACACATTTATACATTTCACAACATTCGGATGGATGAATTTAGGCTGAGGTCAAAATCATTTACCAATTTTAAAAGAAAGTCGCCTAATTGTTCAAAAGTTGAAGCTTTGAAAAAAACGAACTGGACTCAAGAAGACTTGTTCCGTCGACGTTGTGCAAGGTAACGTACTGATCTATAATTAATATAATTTTATTACTAGTTCATGATAGACCTGGGGATATATGTCGTTCGTTTTAGTTAAACTATAGATTTTGATTTTTAAGGACTTATAGCTATTTCTGTAATAAATATAATTAAGCATAATTAATTATCTATACTATTTAAGTATTTTTCATTTGATTGAGTATACGATGTTTTGCTAATTGTCTGTGCAGGGTCGATAGTTGCGATTGTTTGACTTTATGGCAGATATTAAATATACTTTATGGTCCTCCTTTAAGGAGAGTATTCATGGTTAATAATATTTACAAACATAGCAAAATAAACCAACAAAAAGTTAAAAGAATGAGAGGACAAAATAAATTAATAATACAAAGGATGGGTAAAAAATCTCAGTGGTCAAGTATTATGGCAGTCAATAATTGCTTAGACCAAATCATTTTTAGCAGGAAGGAGACGAACAACTGGTTGGGTTCATTCATATGCTTTGCACAGTTAATAGATGTATTTCACACATACCGGTATTATACAGAATGTTTCAGAGTCATCGGGTGAAAGTTAAAAGAATCTATCCGAATTACAAGACAAAATGTTCGAAGCTTGCGTAGTTTCGTTAATGTTGTGTAGCACAGCGCTAAATTCGATAGGCCCAATGTTAATGATCTCATAGCAAAGATTGTATCGTAAAGATGTTAGTGATGCACAGGATTGTAAAATATGAATAGCAGGGTCCGTATAGAACAGATCATATTTCTGGCATAATAAAAGATAGTCTGATGGTTTGACGTGCTTGTGTGCAATTGTCAATGCCCTGTGCGGTTTTGTAAAGTCGTGAATAATATTAAAGTAAGAGAAGTCTATGTCGTTGTTAATGCTTGCGGAAAGTTCCTTTCTGGCAAAATCAGATTGGGCCAGAAAAATACGTATTTGTGGTATGTTTTCATATACTTTGATGTTGTCTGGTATGTTCAGTTAACTATGACAAAAGTTTATTTTGAATGTTTGGGAACTTATTTCTATGTGGTCTTCGTGATATATTATTCGATGTCTTATTTCCTGAAGGTCAGGTTGTCACTATGGTCATTGGTGGTTTCAATGTAAAACCGCAGAGAGAATAGGACCCGACATATTAATATGACATTCGAGCATGTGGTTTCTTATTGTATAGGTTAATTCTGAAATCGGAAATATTAACAGATTAATAGATGTAAGAGTAATTTGAAAATAAAAAACTCTGAGAATAATAAAAAACTATAGATTCTTACATTGTGGATGGTGGCTAAAGTGCCAATATATAACCGTACGAGAACAATTGCCCTGTGTTCGATTTTCCTTCTGTAGATGTCTGTATTCTATAATGCAGCGACATATACATGTATTAATAAACGCGTGTATGTAGCAATAACCAAAGTAAAGTCTGAAATTCGGTAATTATTTTATAACGCTTAAAGTTGTAACCCGACCAATCAAAATTTATATAACAGACAATGATGAGTATGATTCAATTCAATTAAAAGCGGAAGCAATGTCAAGAGTAATAAAAACACATAATAAAGGTAGATCAAAGAAGAACTACAAACGTATTATTTGAAAAAATAACTTGTTTTATGTACAAATATAAGTCTATTTTCGAATTTTCCTTACTTAAAATGAAACGGTGATTTAAATATCCAACTATATTAGGTTGGATGGGAAAATATAGGTTTACCAGAGAACAACCTTTTACACTACAGTTGTGTACGATGTCGAGCTAGGTACAAATATACTGTTCATGTTTATTTGAACGCTAACATCAGGGTCAGTGCTGAAGTAACAATTTTGTAACCGAATTCCAAACTAGCACACGTGATACCACAGAATATTAACACATTGATGGTTAACTTACTTGTTTTCTTCATCAATTTAGCTGACATAATGTTAACTGCCCATTGAGTGTTCATTTGTTTTCTCCATCAATTTAGCTGACATAATGTTTACTGCCCATTGAGTGTTCACTTGTTTTCTTCATCAATTAAGCTGACATAATGTTTACTGCCATTTGAGTGTTCACTTGTTTTCTTCATCAATTAAGCTGACATAATGTTTACTGCACATTGAGTGTTCACTTGTTTTCTTCATCAATTTAGCTGACATAATGTTTACTGCACATTGAGTGTTCACTTGTTTTCTTCATCAATTAAGCTGACATAATGTTTACTGCACATTGAGTGTTCACTTGTTTTCTTCATCAATTTAGCTGACATAATGGTTACTGCCCATTGAGTGTTCACTTGTTTTCTTCATCAATTTAGCTGACAAAATGTTTACTGCACATTGAGTGTTCACTTGTTTTCTTCATCAATTTAGCTGACATAATGGTTACTGCCCATTGAGTGTTCACTTGTTTTCTTCATCAATTTAGCTGACATAATGTTTACTGCACATTGAGTGTTTACTTGTTTTCTTCATCAATGTAGCTGACATAATGTTGACCGCACATTGAGGGTTAACGTGTTTTCTTCATCAATTTAGCTGACATAATGTTTACTGCACATTTAGAGTTAAATTGTTTTCTCCATCAATTTAGCTGACATAATGTTTACTGCATATTGAGTGTTTACTTGTTTTCTTCATCAATGTAGCTGACATAATGTCTACCGCACATTGAGGGTTAACGTGTTTTCTTCATCAATTTAGCTGACATAATGTTTACTGCACATTGAGAGTTAAATTGTTTTCTCCATCAATTTAGCTGACATAATGTTTACTGCATATTGAGTGTTTACTTGTTTTCTTCATCAATGTAGCTGGCATAATGTTTACCGCACATTGAGGGTTAAAGTGTTTTCTTCACCAATGTAGCTGACATAATGTTTACTGCACATTGAGGGTTAACGTGTTTTCTTCATCAATTTAGCTGACATAATGTTTACTGCACATTGAGAGTTCACTTGTTTTCTTCATCAACTTAGCTGACATAATGGTTACTGCCCATTGAGTGTTCACTTGTTTTCTTCATCAATTTAGCTGACATAATGGTTACTGCCCATTGAGTGTTCACTTGTTTTCTTCATCAATTAAGCTGACATAATGTTTACTGCCATTTGAGTGTTCACTTGTTTTCTTCATCAATTAAGCTGACATAATGTTTACTGCACATTGAGTGTTCACTTGTTTTCTTCATCAATTTAGCTGACATAATGTTTACTGCACATTGAGTGTTCACTTGTTTTCTTCATCAATTAAGCTGACATAATGTTTACTGCACATTGAGTGTTCACTTGTTTTCTTCATCAATTTAGCTGACATAATGGTTACTGCCCATTGAGTGTTCACTTGTTTTCTTCATCAATTTAGCTGACAAAATGTTTACTGCACATTGAGTGTTCACTTGTTTTCTTCATCAATTTAGCTGACATAATGGTTACTGCCCATTGAGTGTTCACTTGTTTTCTTCATCAATTTAGCTGACATAATGTTTACTGCACATTGAGTGTTTACTTGTTTTCTTCATCAATGTAGCTGACATAATGTTGACCGCACATTGAGGGTTAACGTGTTTTCTTCATCAATTTAGCTGACATAATGTTTACTGCACATTTAGAGTTAAATTGTTTTCTCCATCAATTTAGCTGACATAATGTTTACTGCATATTGAGTGTTTACTTGTTTTCTTCATCAATGTAGCTGACATAATGTCTACCGCACATTGAGGGTTAACGTGTTTTCTTCATCAATTTAGCTGACATAATGTTTACTGCACATTGAGAGTTAAATTGTTTTCTCCATCAATTTAGCTGACATAATGTTTACTGCATATTGAGTGTTTACTTGTTTTCTTCATCAATGTAGCTGGCATAATGTTTACCGCACATTGAGGGTTAAAGTGTTTTCTTCACCAATGTAGCTGACATAATGTTTACTGCACATTGAGGGTTAACGTGTTTTCTTCATCAATTTAGCTGACATAATGTTTACTGCACATTGAGAGTTCACTTGTTTTCTTCATCAACTTAGCTGACATAATGGTTACTGCCCATTGAGTGTTCACTTGTTTTCTTCATCAATTTAGCTGACATAATGGTTACTGCCCATTGAGTGTTCACTTGTTTTCTTCATCAATTTAGCTGACATAATTTTTACTGCACATTGAGTGTTTACTTGTTTTCTTCATCAATTAAGCTGACATAATGTTTACTGCACATTGAGTGTTCACTTGTTTTCTTCATCAATTTAGCTGACATAATGTTTACTGACTGCACATTGAGTGTTCACTTGTTTTCTTCATCAATTTAGCTGACATAATGTTTACTGCACATTGAGAGTTGAATTGTTTTCTCCATCAATGTAGCTGAAATAATGTTTACTGCACATTGAGAGTTGAATTGTTTTCTTCATCAATTTAGCTGACATAATGTTTACTGCCCATTGAGTGTTCACTTGTTTTCTTCATCAATTTAGCTGACATAATGTTTACTGCCCATTGAGTGTTCACTTGTTTTCTTCATCAATTTAGCTGACATAATGTTTACTGCACATTGAGAGTTGAATTGTTTTCTTCATCAATTTAGCTGACATAATGTTTACTGCCCATTGAGTGTTCACTTGTTTTCTTCATCAATTTAGCTGACATAATGTTTACTAACCATTGAGTGTTCACTTGTTTTTTTCATCAATTTAGCTGACATAATGGTTACTGCCCATTGAGTGTTCACTTGTTTTCTTCATCAATTTAGCTGACATAATGTTTACTGCCCATTGAGTGTTCACTTGTTTTCTTCATCAATTTAGCTAACATAATGGTTAGTGCCCATTGAGTGTTCACTTGTTTTCTTCATCAATTTAGCTGACATAATGTTTACTGCACATTGAGTGTTCACTTGTTTTTTTATCAATTTAGCTGACATAATGTTTACTGCATATTAAGAGAAGAGAAGATATACATTTCTTTAAATTTCAGTATTTTATAAATACGATCTTTTGTAATTTATTGTTTTTATTTAATTATTATACATTTTATTGGATGCGTTTGACATCACTAACATAAAACTGTATAGCCATGTATTTGTAGACCATTACATTTTTTATGTTTAATTACGAAACACGCTTCCTTTAGGTATTGCAGTAAACTATTGTTTAAATACTGTACATTATAACATAACCAAAGACAAACTCTACAATTACAAATGTTTACTCAAAGCAGGAAAACAAATCGTCAAAACATTTCACGACATCATATAGAACTTAGCTTCCAGGTATTTTCCCCTATGTGAAATATCTATTGTTTTTCTTTGCCGGAAATGTATTCTTTAGTGTAATTTGATTATAAATGTCGGAAACTGAAACAGTAATACATTAAGACATGTCTTTAAATTTTAATAAATAGCTGTAATACAAGTGTGATTTCCATATTATTAAAAACTTGTCTCAATTGAACAGCTGATTGTCAAATTTTTCCCCAATCAAAACTGTACACCATAGTATAGCTGAAAAATTGACAAAATTGAAAAACAATTATAATTAAACAAATCAAAACTTGTTTTGTACTGACAAAGATAAGAGGGATTCTGTATTTTTTATATGCAAGATGTTGCTCATTGTCATGTTAAGACCTTAATGTTATCTAAAATAACATTGCCATGCAGGGGGTTTCAAAAATGAAACTCCACTTTGTAAACCATTTTTATTATCAAATATTTTCCTACAAAATACGAAAGAAAATTTCGGATGACAGATTTCAAACAAAATTAAAAGTTTTTCACCTTTTTTGTAGCTCTCCCGCATCTGACCTGACTTTACGTCGAGATGTTTTCAGCAGACGACAATATGGATCAGTAGAATTGGTAAGTAAAGTGTGCAATTACATTGGCAAGCGTCTGTTTCTCTGTGCTTTTTTGACAAAAAGCACCTAAAGCAGAGAGAATAATTCAATTTTAGTTCTTGTTTTATTTAACAGCAGCAAACGTATTGTACACGCTATTACCAGAACTATAACATAATTTTTAAGTTATGTTCAAACTCAGATTCACGCATGCCATGGTATCTTATTTGAATAAGCGTTCACATTCTACATTTGATTTTAAGAATCGAATTCAAAGAAATTCCTACGAACTATTGTATGTAACAGATATGAAAACATGATAAACTGATCATTTTGCTCATAAAAAAGGACTTTAAACATATAATAATATATTTCTCACGATAATTCCTGTCAAAGGTACAATAAAATACAGCAAATCTCGGTCTTAATGTTTAATTAACGTGTCAGTAAATGGGTTTGTTCCACTGTGAATAATGATAGTTGAACGTAGATAAAAAGGCGTATAAAACAAAAAATGTTTCCTATTTACACAATTAAGTAAACATTATTGACGACGTAAATAGCCAGACAACAGTAGAAAGCACATTGCTTTAGTCAATAATGAACATGCTTAAATTTGTGACCTTATAAATGTGTCCTTAATAAAGTTATTAGTATTGATGACATATCATCCACTGCGAAACATTTTTCCGACTTCTTAATGTTTTTTAGTAAAGGAATTATCGAAAACACATGTACATATACAATTGTATCTTCTTTTCAACGTTTACTTACTTCTACTAGAGCTATGCAGGGAGACGAGTGCAATTGTTTAATGTTTTTATTTGATTTATCAGGAGGCATTTGATTAGAAAGAGTAGAAATACCACTAGTCATTTAAAATTGCCTAACAAACTTTTACCAAACAGATGTACATGTAGCAAAAACTAGTAGAATTTAATCGTTGTGTTACGGATTGAATTCAATATAAATTGCAGTCACCTTCTCAAAGAAGGGTTTAAATATTATAACTGAAAAACGATTAATACTGTTGTTTTCACCTATTTCTTAATTTGCATGGGGCCAGTTTGTAGCCTCTTGATCCCATCGTTAACACTACATGAAATAATAATATATAGTATGTCGTGGGAGTATTTGGCTAACATACATTATTTAATAGCACTTTTATGTTTGTTTTTTTAAGAGAAAAAGTTTGTAACGATACTATGTGTGAACGAATATTCTTTTGATTTACTTTGTTCAATGTTCCAATTTGCAAGTTTTCAAAGCCATTATAAAACAAGCTGAAATTGAAGTGTTATTTTCTGGTATTTTATTGGCGGAATTTCCTCAATGATTGGCTATTGATATAATCACAACTGTATCTAAACTAACAAACGAAAATAGTTCCCTCAGAAACCTGTAAAATCGTCGTTTATATTAATAGTCATTTTATCTGCACAGGACAAGGCATATCGGTAAACAAACCCCACTTAAACAACACTTATTCCAAACAGACAGGCAATACAATCTAGCTACAAGCAAGCCCCGGCAAAACAATAGTTTCTTCATTCAAGAACACAGCAAGTTAAAATGATAACTGATGTAGCCAACAATTCCTATTTTCTGCCTCTTAAAATAATTGAATTTTCATTAAAACAAAAATAATTTACCCTTGTCCATTAAGTCTTAGCGTTTGTTAGTGACAAGCAGGTACGAACTACATCTCATGTTTTTACCCCAATATTACAAGGACGGATTTATTAAAAAAAAACACTAAATACTATGGCAAATAGCAACATCTTATGATCATTAGCAATACTTTATTACACGTTGTATGGCGGAATAATCATTTGGCATTGTTTAACAGTATTACAGCGATGTTCAGGACTGAAAATTAAACATAACTGACCAATCATCTACCAATGCAACGAAAATACATGGCAATAGTTATTACTCGGATGATTTTCTAAACCTTCTCCAACAAAAAGTCAGATTGTAAAAATATTTTTACCAACGTAGCGAGCTGAAGCTCTACATCAAAAAACGCAATAAACACATGCTTGTCGCTTACACCGTCGGAATTGTTTTCTTAAAAATCACAGTCTGTAAAAGATCAGAAATCATGATTCAACTTTTAACCATACAATATTAAACAAGGCTAATAAATTGGATCTATGATACGAATTCACTAATGAAATCTATAATTATATAGAAAATGCAAAAAGGCAAAATACACAAAATACAGAAATATAGAATTTAAGAGCAATGCCTGAAATTCCAGATTTAGCTTTGAAAGAGATAACACAAATTATCAAAACATGGCTTCTTCTTGTCACTTTTTAATTTTACAATACATTTAGAATTTATCTTGATCCATATACTTTATGACAGTTCATATCAAGAATATAAATCTAAGTTGCGTTTGAATTTTCAACTTTTCAAAAAGGTCATGTATCTAAAAAACATAATAATACAACAGTTCCAGAACAGAATTGAATGTGAATAATTTCACCCTGTATACTGTTGTGGAACAAAAAATGCAAAACATAAACTTGTCGGCAATAGAATGAGTTGATTATTGACAGTAGTTGTTTGCTCCGGGTAATAGTAAATGACGGATTTCACAAGTCTCAAACTTATAATATTTTAATCGTCTGTTTATTTCCACTTTTTTTTATTTATTGATTTTCAAACATATTCTTTATACAGTTACTGATGTTGTTTCTATTGGCGTGTTTTACAACAAATTCTTCAATATAAAATTGATTAAATATATCTATAGTTAACACGGTATTACAAGTAATGGCGACTTAACATGAAAGAAAATGGCGGTTAAAACGACACCGGAAGTTGAGGTTCATTTACAGTATAATGAAACTGGAAGTCAATAATGTTGCATTTTACTTTTCCTACCACTTCAAACACAAAACCGGAAACAATATATCTCAAATTACAAAGTTATTATGTTCGTAGACCAATCATGGAATATGTTTTTCTAATTTGCAAATTGCTTTGCTGCTAAAAGGTTTCAATATCAAGTCTTTTTGCAATATGCTTGGTAATTATGTCTATTAAATTGTGCGGTTACTCGAAGTATTAGATTCATACTGTAAATATTCTCTTAATCTCGTTAATGTAAACATAAAATTCAGTAATCGTTGTACATTCATTTGATAGACTAACTTGAAAATGCATCAAAATGATTATATAATAGTCCTTTACTATGTTGAAAAAATTGATGTGACCTTTGACATTTTGTAACATTGTTGTTCAGTAAGGTTTTAGTTGTTGGTAACAGACATGAAAAATTTGTTTGTTTTGATTTTGTTTAACGCCACTCTCAGCAATTTTTCAGCTATATCATGACGTCCAGTTTTTATTGGGGGAGGAAGCCGGAGTACTGGCAATCCTTGTCAATTAAGATTGGAGTCGAGTACACCCTGCCTGCAGTGAGAATCGAACCCGCAATCTCAGTGTTGACAGACCACGTGATCAATAGTAGACGAACTACCTTGACCACTCGGCCACCGAGGCCCCGACATGAAAAATTGCACAAGTCCAAAATGGCCGTATTGCAAGGCAAGTGCCTTAATAAGCAGTGATGTGCTTACTGTTTGTTGGAAGAAGGTTTTGTGTCTGTGTAAAAAAATGTAAGAGGTATTGATTAAACAAAATAAATACTGACTTTTGCAAATATATTGATAAATGACTAAGTTCCTACGTATGGAAAATTAAGAAAAATTCATCGAACAATTCCATATCTGCAGATGCACAACTTATATATTGCATGTATAACCTTTCTGTGAAGTTTAAGAGATCTGGGTTGAAAACTATAGCAGGAATTGACTACACAAAATATTCACCCTTTTTCTCTGCCTTCGTGCCCGCCCGCCCGCTAAACCGCGCGCTCGACTTCACCATATTATAGCGCGGGTTTGCACTTAGCTCAACCCATCGCGTTTAACGTATGATGTTTTAAAGCACTAAATTTAAAAAAAAAAAATCAGAGTTATTGATTCGTTTCATGGAAATCGTTGTTAAATAAATGATATTTTAGGGGGCCTTTTAGAGAGTATTTAATGTGTTTTATCATTTTGAATTTCACGATAATGACTGGTATACAGTAAACAAGATAAGTGTTTATCACGACCTGTAGTTGTAATAATGAAATTTACATTAAATTCCATTATAAATAAATATTTTAAATGCAACCCTTAGTTGAAGTAGAACTTGTTTTTACGCCGTGTAGAAAAAGCAAATAGTGTCCAGTCTTGAAACAAACACTATTTCTAATTGAAAAATTTGTTACAGTGGCTTATTTATTGTAAAATTACTTTAAATTTTTCCCGTTATATATAAACCGGCAACATTTGTATTGACAACACAGAAATCCGTGACGTCTTAGACAATCGTTTGAAATATGTTGAAAATCTTCTTAATCTATAATGGTGTTTGGTCGGAATCCTTGCTATTTATCATACAATATGCTATGCATTTTGGCCTGCCCAAGCGCAGTTGTAACATTATTTTTGATGTAAAAGATATTAGAGAAGATACTGACATTACTGACGGATTGAAAATTAGATCTTTCGTTTCAACAGTATTCATGTCTACGTTCTGGTAGATGGTATATGGGGAAAATGACAATTTCAAAATAAAGGGCAGATTTTACATTTGCGCATCAATTGATATTGATTGATCATTCATGTATTAAAGAAATGCTTTATCGCAGGAGATTTGTGCATTATAAATGTTGTACTATTTTATGGAGAACTGTAGAATAGTAGACTTATAGCATTTCCGTTGTTTAAGTACAGACGCATAATGTTTCGTACGGTTGGTCATGACTATAAAACTAGTGTTTTCTATCTTTGATTGTTTTTTTTCTGGATCAGATAAATTGCTATTCAAATACCTTATAGATGCAGAAATAATATATTCAATTAATGTAATCATTTTTTAAGTTTCAATTCTTGCAAAGTTTACGTGATGAACATGTTCAACATTACACAAACAGAAAATCAATGTATAAAATTAAAAGCTATTTTTGACAGAAGTCGATTTTCACGTAATAATAAAATAATCTAATGTCTTGTTTTATATGAATACCATTCTTCAACATCAATATTTCCTGTCAAACGCCAGGATCTATAACATCATAACAGTTAGTGTCGCCTAATCTTAGGATGATCTTAACAAGGAAATGTTTATTACCGAAGACTCCGTCTCAACGTGATTGTGTTATTTCCTATGAATAGATAATGTTATTTCCTTTTCTGTCGTGGTTGACTTCCTATGGTCACGTGTCAGAAATTCTTATTTTGATTGTCACGATGGTCTTAAATATAATTTAAGATACTGTTCCAGAGGTTTTCTGTAAGGACATATGCGTTCTGATTTTTCTATGATATGACCCTTTTGAGACATATTGTGAAATAATAGCCACCGCTTTTTGGAATGTGACAAATCTAAGTTCGTTATAATATACGCTTACACACTGTTATAATAATACCTCAATCTTGTTGAAGTATATGAGTATATAACATTAAGACCAAATGTTTTATTTGATAAACACAAACAGGAAACAATTTAACAGTTGGATTTCAAGGTCCATATGTCGCTTCTTTTTAAAGTTGATTCATTATAGACGAAGTTACATAAACCATTAACCTCTATGAGTGGCTTATTTTGGTGGACGTCAATGTTACCATAGCTGGATTAGATAGTGTATATTTTAATTGTTAACAGTACAGGTTGTTGTGGCCTAATCCTTCATCATTACATCAAAATTAAATACCGTTTTCATTAGTTATGTGGTCACTTTAGAGACTTTTGTCATTAACTACATCATATTGACTACATGTTGCTTAGTTTATGGACCACAAGTAGTTAGGTATATCACGGTAGTATTGATTGAGACCATACTTGTTTGCATTTACATTTAAATCCTGATAAATGTGCAGTAATATTATTAGTAATAACAAACTTAAGCAATAATTGCTTATCATTTTATAAATGAAATTAGTAAAGAATTATTCCTCCTACCTTCAGTTGAATGCAGTAGAAGGCGAAGGAGCACAAACAGCAGGAAGGTTCAGAGTGGAAACAGGAGAACATGATGGAGACGAAGTGAGTTTATTCGTATGTTAATAAGTATTGCTCTAGTGTGTCTGATATTAAGTTTCTTCCCTTTAAACTGATTTATAAAATAACATATATTCTGTCCTGCTTTGTTTAAATCATTTGCAGTAATATTAAGGCAACTACACTGTCAGAGGTAAAAGAAATGAAGAAAGACGTTCGTCTAAGTCTCTTAAACAATAAATATGTAGTCTTAACTATTTTGGCCTTACTAGAAATTCGAAACATGTTGCTTCAATCATGTTGCAATCAGTTCTTTTTATTGATTTAGTGAAATAGAACAGTTGAATACAGGGCTAGATGAATAGATAATTAATTTCACAAGGGATATGTCGAAAACAAACACTGTGATATATGTTCTAAAATTTCTTATTACTGCCAGATGGAAACAATTATCATGTCAAATTAATATTCAATGTGATTTTCTTTTACTTTTTAACTATACATTTGAAAAACGCAAATGACATCACACTGAGAACTTGAGCTTAATTTAAATTAACCACTTCAAACCAGTAGGATGAACATTATTCTTTTATATTACATCTTCTGCTAAGAACAGTTCATATAGCTGTGTCATTTCGAATATAAATATCCATTTTTTTTAAAGGTGTTTATTTTTAAAATTAAGCAGAAGTTGTACAAAACATGCTTTTGATCTGCAAGATAAGCCTTTCAGGAAATCCCGATGCTGAAAATAGGGCGTTATTACTAATCAATTGATATGATAATGATAATAAAAAAATAACCTTTGGACCACATTAGGATGGTTCCCGTAGCTCGACCCATATTGCCAGCAAGTGCGTCCCTAGGTAACGGATAGGGAGACATCTCGTTGGTGGTTGTTAGGTTATGATCAGGAAAGCCTGACATAAGAAAATATCGTGTTTGGAGAATGCAACGCTCCTTGCACGATAATTACATCTTTGCAGCTTTCTTGTAGACTAAATTTATTGTAGCTCTGCAAAAGGCTCAAGTCTATCTCAATACTCAGTACTCTATATTTGTCCAGTGGCAGTCTATTTTTTTCCCGTTTGTCTATCCTGATTTTCTCTTTTATCTTATTTGCTAATAAAAACAAACACGCACATATTGTACTGTATGAACTGCTTATGTTTACCAGTTCGTAAGATTTTTTTAAAATAAAGAGCAATGTAACTCAGCAGATCTAAAAAAGGATTTTGCTACAGTCAACATGTGTCTTCTAAGGAAGACTTAAATAAAGTTTAAACATTTGGTATATGATCAGTTTTACAATGTGCAACTTCTTCAAAATACTATAAAAAGGTATCAGCGATATTTTCAGTAACTTTTCAGCCTAAAAAATTAAGATAGTATTGATAATATCTATGTAATATAACAAGCATGTAATTTTGTTCTGTTTTTTTTTATTGTACAAACCTGTTCTTCAGTTCAATATTTTTTAAATTCATGGCGTGAATTATTGAGGTATATCTAGCAAAAAACTTAATTAGCCATTTCAAATTATTATTCGTCCGCTATATTAGTGGTTATTTTGACCTAACGTAAACTTTTAATGTCATTGTTATATTGTTCCTTACATACACAAATTAATTATTAAATAAAATAAAAAAAGAAAATCCTTTTTGAATAGAAGGGAATTCTTTTCATGTAAAGTCAATACTATTAAAAATGATGTGATAGACAAATAGATTCGAAATTTAGACTGTCACTAGAACAAGATGTAAAATCTGCATACGCACAGAGATTTATTTACTGACATTCACAAATTGGGTCGTTAACTTTCAAAAAATTTCGCACCCACAACAAGTCATCCATCATAGTCCGCAATCTGGCCTTCGGTATAATAATCCCCGAATTGACAGGGCACTTAATCCGCAGTGAGGGGCGGTTTTGTGGGTCAATCAGTCGTGCGTGGACATAATTCTCATTATTATACAAATATGGCGTTCTTAATCAAATTATATGAAAACTAAATCTAAAAGACAATGATTTATATATACGACGACACTGTTGTATCAAATTTGTACGCCTTATCTGACACATGTTTATGTTTATAGTAGTTAGAATGTTGGATAAGTTTTTTATTGACCTAATTATATAATCCCAACACGGTATAATAAAACAATACATTGCTTATATTAAAAGAATGAATAATTGTTTACTAAAGGAAAACATCGTTATTTTAGTCGTAAATCTTGTTAGTGCCACTTGGGAATAATTTTTCGGACAAAGAATTCTTATTGTTCATTTTCTTCATTTTTTTGTCAATTTAACAATGTTGTTTATTCGCAATCAATAAAAGAAGTTTAATAAAGAAAAATGTGTACTTTTTATTGTTCTATCATTTACTATTTGCATAAACAACGGAGTGTAGCTCGTTTCATTTCATACATAAAATGGTTGTTTTGAACATAAAACACATTGAGCCAATTTTTACTATGGAATCAACTTTTATTTACGATATGGTTATAATAATTTTCTACTAAAAAAATAATGCCGCATATTTTTGCTTTTTTTGTGACCTAGTGTATATGTATATTAATAATTTGGCAACACAGGTATTAGTCTGTAAGGTAGTTTTATAATTAAGTAAAATCTATTCGTCAGTGTGATACCTAGATTACAATTAATATTAGTAAACAATTTAAAATATACGTCTAGATGTTTGATCGTCGGTAATATTTTATGTATTTCAAATATTTGCATTTTCTAACAATTAAACGAACATTATTAGAATGAAATTTAAGTATTGTAAAATTCAACTGAAATCAGCTTACATAATAATTTCAAGTGAATATTTGATTCAATTGCAAATCACGTTAAAATCGTATGAAATTCATTCTAAATAACTATTTGTTTACGAAAATTGATGACGTTTGAAACCCCAATGATATTTATGTACAAGTTCAATTCAGGTAAAATCCCTGTTCATAATTTACATGCAATTCGTGCGAAATTCACATTAAAGTTACTGAGCAAAATTGTACATTGAAAAATAATCATTTGATACGTTTTTATTGTATTGTTTTTTTCAGTAGGAGATCTATATGAACCAAACGGAATACGTAATACGGTTATAAATAAAGTATCTGTACATGATTGTAGATGTCAAGGGAGTTTTTAATGTTATTTTTTTTACAATTAAGAATTATCTGGAGGGAAATGTCAGCGGAAATCACTTCTTAAAAATAGAAAAAATTGAAGGATTCCAAAGTGATTTATAATAGTTTAGTGATGTCGAAATCGATTAATCTTATTTCTTAAAACACTTATAAAGGGAAATTTCTAGGAAAAACTATAAATAAAGCTTTATTGCCAAATAAGATAAACAGATTTTTCTATGTGTTTGCAATATTCTATATAATACAAAATATATCAAAATTGCGGTTGAATGTGATAAGCAAAAACATTAAATAGGGTATCCAAAAGACTTCTGCTTCTTGCGAGGGTGAAAACTTTTTATGAATCAACCTGTTAACCTTTTAAGACATTTCGATGTCTAGTAATTATTTTAGCTGTTGAAAAAGTATATCTACATATATGCCTCTCTGCAAAAATTTTTAAAAACATTTAATGCAAACGCGCTAATGACTAATTTACGGATTCCGATTATATTTTAATAATAATGATATGTATAAATGTTGTGGAAATGTATTACACGTTAACTTCATTAAATGAAATGAGGCGAAAATAAATAGGATGTGTTGTCTTAATAGTGTGGCCTTTACTGTATAAAGCAAAAGCTACAATAAAACTGAGACAAATACCAATAAATCATTAAAATGTTTTCCCGGAATATTCAATTGTCAAAAGCCTTAGTTTTTATTACAGAAAATTCAACAATCACGTTTAAATGGTTACGAAACCAGTTGCCAAGTTATTACAGGAAGACTTAAAATGTTTGTGCCCTTACTAATGTTGTAGGTATCAAGTCCCGTCAACAGTCCAGTTCACCTTGAAAATCCAGAATTCCAGACGAGATGGTACTTTAAGTATTTCCTCGGCAAACGTAAGTCACCTCATTGCTGATATTCGGATTTACTCACATACAGCTCTTGCGTTTTTGTCCGATTTGGGATTTGTCTCTTCATTTTTATTACAATTTGTCATCACGTTTAAATTCCAAGTGGTTTACTTTTAACATCAATTACTGTGTTTTCCATTGCGGGAAAATAGTTTCATTATAATTAATTGTGATAGTATGTTCATCAGGCAACAGGTAGAAGACATTGTATTCAATACATTACGCAAACTATTTAAAACAAACATGTTCCACAATTTGTTTTGCTAAAACCCTAAAAACAATGTTGCTTTTATAAATCGTGAAATGTTAATGTTTCGTGTTTTTTCTTCGTGTACTTTTAGTCCACCAGAACTATGTTGGTACGGATATTGACCGGGAACCCTTTCTTTTATCTGTAGTAGTTACGGATGCCAACAATCATAACGTACAGCAGTATAGAGCTATACTTTGGTGTAAAAGTGTAAGTACACACGCAGCTAAAGACAAATTGTGCTTTAGTGGGTGTAAGATCAGCTTAGTTTACAACCTTTATCACAATCACAAGCATTATTTCGTACACGGCATGATTTGTGTGTGCAAGTTCTATTCCTTTATTTGAACAAAAACACATTTAGGAATTTTCTTTGTTAATAACTTGCATATAACCTGTCTATATTAGTACATTTTCTATGTCACTTTTTATTCAATTGACTTCCAAGACTGAACTTTCTAAAAAAACAACAAATTATGTTAAAAGACTGCAAAGGAATTAAAAAAAAGGTAAAAAGCGCGCCTTATACATGCGATAGATATGTTTGTTTTATGTTCTAACACCACTTTCAGCAATGTTTCAGCTATATCATGACTTCCAGTTTTAATTGGGGGAGGAAGCCCAGAGAAAATAAATCACCTGCGGCAGGAAAACTGACATTCCAAGTCAATTAAGATTAGAGTCGAATACACCCTGTAGGCAATGAGGCACGAACCCGCAATCTCAGTGTTGACAGACGACATGATCAATAGTAGCCGATCTCCCTTAACCACTCGGCCACAGAGACCACGCGATAGATTTGTAACAGTCTGATCAACAGTGGTAAATGCATTGTTATTTATATTTTGAACGAATAACGTAGGATATTTACGCAATATGAAACGTTTCATGGTAAACATTTTCTCATGATTTAATTTAGAGTCAAACGTTCTAGAATTTCCAAGCACTAGTACCGGTGTTATTTTTCTTTTAACAAATTGGCACGCTCTAAAAGTACCTGTTTTTCCTAATCATATTCAGATAGAGTAGCCTTAGAAATGTCTGTGTTACAGTCTTTCAGATAAGTTAATTTTTATCCACATATGAGTGTCGTTATTGGCTTTTATTCTATCACATTCATGAGTTGGTTTGTCTATATAAGAAGTTAACATAATTTTATTAAAAGCGCAATCTTCGTCTGCATAATGTATAGACTGGTATGTTACATTTTCTTTGGGTTAATAGACCCATTAATGATGAATAGACATAATGCAAATATTACATTGCTGACCGATTTTTTGTTCAAAACGTCCTTGTATTAATGTCCTTTTTACAAATAAACATATAATTCACGCATTGTTGTTGGTTAATAACCGTATGTACAAGTATAATACGCAATCTTTGTAACCATTTAATAGGGAGCAAAGAAGATTTGCTTGCCATATAACCCCAGTAAACCTCAGACAGTAAAAGGAATTTTAAGGTAAGCGAGTATTCTATTGCGTGGATTGTCATAAAGTCAAGATACACGTTCCTTTATTCTCGAAATGTCTCGAAATCTTACATACATTCTAGTTCATGATATATTAACCATATTCAGACAAGTAGTATCCTTACGTAATTTCACGTCATAATCCAAATATTGTAAATATCAATAAACGTTTCGTTCATTTACTTGTTATGCTGCTGGTCAGTTTTACCGAACCTATATGTATATACTAAATTATTACATTTTGTTTCCTTTCAGTCATTTTAACATACATAAAATAGATAAAGGACCAAAAGAAGTATTTGATCCAGAGGTACAGAAGGAACTACTTGTACTTGAGGAACAAGAGGTTGGTAATAATTTTATAAACAATATAAATTGTTAAATAGGGTTTTGCTCGACTTTCAGCAATTTGTCAGCTTTATTTCAACGTTCTATAGTTATTGTGTTAGAAAGCTGGAGTAGCTGAGAACCAACAATTGTCGACAAAAATAATACTAGTCAACCAAGTGTAATGTTGGCTACGTTTTGACGTTGAAAGTCGAACTGGGGCTGAAAACACATTATTGATGTTTAATTAAAAGACGTCACTGATTACTTTAATTACTCGGCCACCATGACCATTTATGGAAATATTTCAACCATTGTATGAAGTTTCGCTTTGTTTTTGGCAATCCATTAAATGTCAAATTTTGATACATTTTATCAAACGATCAAACGTTTATTGTTTTAACAATTTTTGTAGGGGTCGGTCAATTTCAAATTCGGAGTAATCTACGCCAAAGAATATCAAAACTCTGACGACGAATTCTACAGTAACGGTAAGATTTAAAATCGATTAATCGAAAAATTTTCAAGACAGTATAGACATTCCATAGTGTCCCGATAATTAATTTATATCAACAATTATTTGAAAAAAAATTGTTACATTGTACGTATAAACTGAAGGTACCGCAGAGAAAAATTTTGCTGTCGTTTTAAATAGACAGAAATGGTCAAAATGCGAATGTCTAATAAATTAAATTGACAATGATATAAGCCGTATTATACAAATATCAACATATTATCTGTATTATTGATTATCATTGCAGTTTTCTAACTATAACTGGCGTAAAAAGTTTGAGTTTTTTCCAATAGCACTGATTTTAGTGTTTGTACATTTAGTTCAGTAATCATTTTTGTTTTAAAATTGTAAGCATTATGCAATAAGCATGTAAAAATAGGCATGGCAAAATGGACTCTGTCTTTTCTATACCAAGTTCAGACAATAGAGCGTTTAAAAATATCATTCTGCGTTTTAATATATTTAATTTACATTCTCAGACTATAATGAGAAAATTTTATGCTTACAGAAGAAACTACGCAGAACTTCAAGAATTTTTTACAGCTGCTAGGTTCTACTGTTAAACTAAAAGGATGGGATAAATTCAGAGGTGGTTTAGACGTTAAAAGTAAGTTGGTTTGCTTTAATTTGTACAATAGATGTAAAATGTGCATATGATTAGCACGTTGAAATATCTTTAACATTATTTTATCGGTGAAAATTGCTATAAGTATGTTTTATTTTTTCTGATAAACAAAAAACATGGCTTGCATAAATGTGAATTTGTATATATATATATATATTTATTCAAATATTTATGTTGTTCTTTTAGGCGACGCAACAGGTAGTGAATCCATTTACACAGTGTACGAAGGACATGAAATTATGTTTCATGTATCTACTCTACTGCCAATATCAAAGGAAAACAAGCAACAGGTAGATTCTGTAATGTACAGTACAGAACAATCTGTCAAGTACAGTACAGTTTATGTGCTTCTTAACCTGGCAAATGTTGCCATATGTACTTTAATCATGTTATGGTTAACCTCTACTAAATAGATTTACATAGGTAACCATTATAACATTTTATAAAATACTGAATTTACCTTAAGTGACAACCTTATTTTCTAAAAAAATATCTGACCGGCACAACAATATTAAAGTCTTATAAGAATGTTTTGTAAAGTTTGCAAAACGACGTCACAAATAGAGCTAGTTTCAGTTGTCAGATGGATAGAAACAGGTTTTAGCTTGTTAAGTTTCGTCCGAAATCTAATACTTGCTTGAAATTAATAATTTGGATTCCTTTCACTTCCGAAATATTTGTGCATCATATAAACTTAATTTTAAACAGGTTCATTCAGAATTACAATTTTTATGCAAAGTGAAAGTAGAACTACTTTGGTTCTTTTAAGCACTACTTTTGACTACGGCAGCAGCTGATTGGCTATTTAATAGAGGTTAACCTTATTTATTCCTATTAACTATTGATCACATGCATGTCAAAAGTTTCACTTTGGGCAGGTTGTGCAGTACTCCTTCCTTAAATTAACCTATCAATTGCTAAAGGGTTCTTACTTTAACCCCAATATTTCGGGGTGGATTGAAAAAGCAGATATAGTTCTACGTGGGACTTGAAACAAACAAACCATACTTTCACATTACAGATTATGTTTTTTCTTTAACTTGTTTGTGGATTGTCTTTTTGTGAGTTTTCTTGGTGTTGTTGCTGTATTTTGGTATTGCCTTTATTTGTAATAATATGAAATATTTTAATTATCACCATTTCGTTTAGATTCATGTGTATAGGAATTACGCTTTACAAGCTAACAACTAGAACATTTGATATTTAATTATCGTCACTATACAAAAGCAATCGTTTGGCCGTAAATAGTGTGCACGTAATACAAGTGAACGTCTTAAAAGTGTTTCTTTATTAAATCAATAAGTGAATGTCTTCCTTGACAAGTGACATCAATTATATCTTTCTACCATGCTGGTTATTTTTCAAACAAAAGTATAAAATCACGTCATGATGGTTGTTAAAGAACAAAACAACCAGAAACCAGAGCTTCTTGACAGGAAGAGTTCTTTCTATTAGAGTCAAAGAAGTAAATTACTTTAGTAAACCTACAGAATCCGATATCACGAAGATTTATTTCAACTATTGCAAACGCAAAGTGCTTTGTGGTTAAGCATATTTCATCATTTGTTTCATTTTTCTGTTTATTTGTAGGTTGAACGAAAACGTCATATCGGGAATGATATAGTAAATATACTGTTTTATGAATCTGACGACTTTAATACACAGTGGTTCAAACCGTCAATGATGAAGACAAGATTTACTCGTATCCTTTGTTTGTATGTGTCACCACCTGACGCCATTTGACTGTTGTGTTGAGGTGCGCGTATACATGGAGTTCCACTCTGCCTGAGATTATTATATATGTTAATAGCTTCGTCCACCGCCTGAAAAATCGATAAGGTTATTTTTTTTCCTAAACAAATCGTTTCGCAAAGTTTTTTGTTCAGAAAATAAATAAAGAACATCAGAAATCACCCCAGTTGTATTTATGCTCATACTGGTTTATTTGTTGATTTGTCGTTGTCATGTTAAATTTGTTATCACGTCGCGGTATCTTGGACTTCTTTAAAAATAAAATTATAAATATAACAACACATCATTGTTCTCTTTGAAAGTTCTTGAACTAAGAGATGAGCAAATTATGCTTTAAAGATTATTGTTGATTTCGAGGTCAGGGATAGTTCATTTCTGAATAATCATTCCACATGAAGATAATTTCGTAATCTTTCAAACTGTCAAACATCCTATTAGAATTTCATTTCTTACTGTGAGTACTGCATTGACCGATTTTTGACCCGCGGATAGATAGATGTAAATTGCAAAGACATTTTTTCGCAAACAACAAAAGTCTTCATTTTTTTAATTGGATTTCCTCGAGCCTTCACTCATTGTAAATATTTTTTGATAACCAGATTTGTGGGACTACAATTTGTACAAATAAACACACATCGAATAAATAGATAAGCAGCACAGAAAGTCTAAAATCAAAATTACAACTCCGTTTAACAGAAGAGCTTGACGTTGGTAATTAATATTTTTACATCATGCTTAATTATATATAAGAGCATTATTCATTTGAAGATTAGATATTCACAGCGAAATCATTAAATATAAACGAAATTGTCACTTCACATTAATATTTTGCAATAAACATTTTTTAATGTAAAACACGAAACTATTTTGTTTATATGGAGGTAGCTGTGTGGAAGAGTTTTGTTTCAAGGACATGTTTAATATTTCCTCTGTTCTAATATTTTTAATTAAAAGCTGAACAGATTTTTAGTTGTTTCCAAGACATAAATTTAATTCTACGGCAATGGCAATTGCGGTTATTTTGTTTTCTACAAAAAGCTTTCATTTTTTACGTTAAAGCATCGTTACAAACATCATTATATGCATTGCCTGAATCAAAAGTATACACTTCTTATCAGATACAACCGGAAGATATTTAGCATGTTTTAACAAGTAACAAATTGCATGTTTTTTATATCTTGGATTTTACAATTTTATTTTCAAGTATGATTTTGTTTATTTTACTTCACTATTTTATACGGTGATAAAGGGTGTTACATTTATGTCAAAATCCGCAAAAGTCGGACATGATTTCTTCTCTAACTGAATAAAACAGTATTAAATAATTACGATTGATGAATGTCGTAAAACACATCCACCAATATACCAATAAATGTGTCGAAAGACTGGAAGGGTTGCTTTTTGTATTTTTTTGTTGTTGCGGTAATGAATGTATGTTTTATTGGAATGATTAGAAACTGCGTCCTTGTGTTGTAAATTGATCAACGTACACTTATATGACATCTTCTTTACAAACTTAGAAAATATTTACCTTAACACATATTTAGATATATTTGCAGTTGTGGTATTTTGTAAATGTGATCAAACATACAAGTGAGTAGCGTATTAAAATAATGTATATTCTTTTATGACCATTAAATGATAATTAATTTATGTTTTAAGTTTCTCCGTTTTGCATTTTGATTGCAAGGTAGTCTAGTTGTGTTGTCTGAATTAACATTTACAAGAACATTTCAACATTGTACAACTAAGTGATTATGTAGTTTTTTTGTTTTAGATAATGCGATCTTTTTTGCAAAATGTATGGGTAATCTTTTCTGAATCTTTTCTATCTTTAGAGTGTTATATTGGTTTATATTGTTCTATCAGTTTAATTAAACGCGTTCTAAATATATCTTATACTTAACTTGATGTTAAAGAACAATCAGTCAAACAATCCATAAATGAACAAATTCCGCCATTTTGATGCAAAACTACAAAGATAAAAAACGATAAAAACGTGCAATCCAATTATACTATTTTTCAAATTTATCACGAATAATCAGGTTGTCTTAGTGTCATAATCTGGTATTAAATATAAATTTGAAAATCTAATGCCTACTTCTCAGCCGAAATTAATTTCCTTCCTTTGTCAATCAAGGGTAATTTTAATAATACCAGTACTGTGACCGACTTGTTTAAATGGTTTAACAATTGTCTGATCCAGTAAATAGGCCGTGCATCAAGTAAATGTAATTAAAGTAAACCTGATGATGACGTCAAATGCTGAAATATCTATTTGACAAATTAGCAAGTTCTAGCGAAAAAGTGTTAAAGCACGTTTAATTACATTTACTTATATTATTCAACAGTTTGAAAGGCAGGTTTATTAGTTTGGGCGAGTATTCCCATACAGATGTTTAAGGTAGTGATGTGTAATGTAATGTGGACTTTTTAACTAGCATTTAGTTTCGGGCAATTTTATTTGATGATACTATACACCTCGCCATAAGTTAAGCAACACCTACAATTTTTTTAATAATTTCAAAAATCTGAATGAATATTAACTTTGTGTTATTGATGTACTAAACAATGCAAGGTTGAGAGCTCGTCGTCCCTTGAAACGTCCACTGTTGACACAGAGACATCGCCAAGCACGTTTGGAGTGGGCACGACATCACCGCTATAAGAATATTCGAAGCTGGCGACGAGTTCACTGGACCGACGAAAGCAGATTCTTTCTTCAGCATATTGATTGGCACATGCGCGTTTGGAGTCAACGACGCACTGCTTACAACCAGAACAACATCCTAGGCACTACAACGTTTGGTGGTGGTGGTGTTACTGTGTGGGGAGGCTTTTCATACGACTGTAAACTGAATTTGTATGCGATTGATGGGACGCTATTATTGTGCCACATTTGACAACCATGCACTTGGTAACAGACCTATATTTATGGAGGGGCCTCGGTGGCCGAGTGGTCAAGGTAGTTCGTTTACTATTGATCACATGGTCTGTCAACACTGAGATTGCGGGTTCGATTCTCACTGCAGGCAGGGTGTACTCGACTCCAATCTTAATTGACAAGGATTGCCAGTTTTCCTACCGCAGGTCGGGGGTTCTCTCCGGGTACTCCGGCTTCCTCCCCCAATAAAAACTGGACGCCATGAAATAGCTGAAAAATTGCTGAAAGTGGCGTTATAACACCATTCAAACAAACAAACAATATATTTATGGATGACAACGCAAAACCTCACTAAGCTGCAATTGTACGTGATAGTATCGAAAGGGAAGCTATTGAGCATCTTCCATGAACCTCCATGTCACCCGACATGAATATAATTGAACATTTGTGGGATATCGGCCTTTAAATCAATAACAGAGCACCTGCTTGTCAAAATGTCCAAGAACTACGTGCTGCCATTCAGAATTTACCACATGCTACTCTTCCTCGTTTAGTCAACCTCATCAGGAGGAGAGATAATGAACTGTACCGGAAGAGTTGTGGTTACACGACTTACTGAGTATTTTTGCGTTTAACACTTATATCTTTGCTTTGAACATTGTTTCATCAAAAAATAAGTAAAGCGACTGTAAACATGTTGTTTGATTGTTTCATTTGTCATTAATGTTCAATAAATTGTCATTTCTTTAAAAAATATATAAACATATATAATCTTAAAGGAATCTCTTAAAAATAATAGGTTGTTGCTTAACTTATGGCGAGGTGTATAGTTACAAAATTGAATAGACTATGATTTGTCCTTCGGCGAGTCATAAGTAATCTTTCATGTTCCTGATTTGACTTTTTCCAAAACATAACAATGAGTTACTCGACGGGTGTCTAGTTAAGCACTACTTAATTGTCCGGAGCAGATGAGTACTAAACCCTTGGCTTTTATTGGTTTGAGTTACTGCGTTTCGGATTATATACGGATTTCCTATCGTCCCTAGACTTTCAGCTCTTGTTGTTCGGTTAGATTCTGCCACACTATTCTGGCCAAGACATACATGCATGTTATAAAGTCAAACTGGTAATTTATTCTATAGATGTTAGACATATCGTTAACAGTTTGTATGTAAAAGTATCAATTTAATCTTCTAGAATGAAACTGATTGTTTTTTGTAATATTTAATCGAGATTTGTCGGTTATTTTATCTGACATTAGAGTATGTTTTAAAAGACATTTCAACATTTAGCTATAGTTATACAAAAATGATCGTTCATTCATCGTTCAGACTGTTCGTCCTGAATATAGCTGAAATACTGCTCACTGGACCTTAATCAAACAACAATCCATCAATCGCTCAGACTGTTAAAAAAGATTAAGGTTTTTTTACACCTGACATTGTAGATGATTGATAGATGCTTAACGTAAAGTGAACACTATTTCTGCTATGTCCGGGGCAAGGCAATAACAAACAGGAACTATACTTGACGAAATCAACAGTAAAAGCTTGGTCGGTTAAATAATGAGCAATGTGTATATACGCAGTAGTATTCGAACTGCTTTAGGTGTGGAAAAAAATATTTCTCGTAACTAGTGAATATGTTCTTCACATCAGTTAATTGGTTTGAATGTCATAATGTCCTAATAAAAAAAAATAACGTCATAAACAAAACAACTTTCATAAACAGCGCGAATTTGTATTTGATGTCGCAAATCCAATACATTTTAAAAGGAGAGAAGAGAATCTTACATTAGTACTCAAGAATTGGAATCGATAGTAAAATTATGGAATTGTAACAATCTCTATTGTAGAAATCCTATCATCCACTATTACCAATGTAAAATGCTATATACGTATTTCTTTAGGAAAAAAATGATATGTTTAAAAAACGAGCAATGTATAGCCATGGGAAAAATATGTGATCGATTACAAAACGATCATTATAAAGCTAAAAGAAGAAAAATCGGTTAAAGAACGAGAACTGCCTTGTGATAGGGCAAACGGTCATCTATTAAAGAATAAAGAACGATAAATTATTTTCATAAGAAAAAACTGGAGTCATTAAAATAAGCAGCGTATTGAAAAAAGGGATAGGTTTAAAACCGAGCAATGTATTGCCATAAAATAGCATGCAGTCACGTAAAGCAAGCAATGCATTTCCTTTGGAACACAGTAGAGAGTGCTAGGAAATAATAGCTTTACGTTTAGAAAACATTCAACATTAAACCTTGTAGTTAATATCGCTAGTGGAAATGGCCCTAAGCAGGCTAGTCCAAACTTTAAAGGATTTTGAATAATAATGATATTTTTGTAGTTTACTTGTTCATGTAAACAAAGATATTTAAATGTACTTCATGTGATTTTTCTTTTAATTCTTTTTTTAAGGTTGAACATATTTTCAGAAGAGTCTGTACCCCTTTTTGGACCTCCGCTACCGACACCGCCAGTGTTCGACAGTCATCAAGAGTTTCGGGACTTTTTGCTCGTTAAATGTAAGTTATTAGGAAGAAGTCTGATTTATCAAAGTGTGAAAAAAAATAGTATGATGCCATTTTTAGCTTTTTATTGGAGTAGTAAGCTTGAGTACCTGTTGTGATTCCCCTACCTTTAAGAGAAAACTTGAAATTGGGTGTGATCACTCAAAAAAGCGATTGAAACGCGGAAGATCAGATAGTCGATTTGACCTTACAATGTAATTAAAAGACTGAAATAATGATCCTGTTTACAATGTTAAAATTATTCTAAATAAAAGGTTGCAAAGTTGTTAGTCATCGACTGAAGTTTTATAATAACGGAAAATACGTTGTGCTAACATTCACAGGTATGAAATCTGTTTATAGAAATAAAAAATTACATTGTGCACCAAATGTAGAAAAACATGTTTAATCAACTGATAAATTGTTATTGCAGGAACATGAAAGCACAGTGATGATTAAGTGTAATGTAATATGTATTTTTTTCAGTAATAAATGGTGAAAAGGCAGCAATAAACAACCCATTGTTTGCTCAGAAAAGGGAGAGAACCCTAGAAATGTTGATCAAAAATCTGTATCAAGTCTACATGTCAGAAATGTCCAAAGTAATTATTCGTGTGCTTCAAATATAGCTTTTTATATAATATGGTTTCTACGTTTGTCAGCTTGTTCACGTGTTTATGATTCACAATGTCAAGCATGTGCATGAACGTTAAAAGCATATATATATTACAAATTCTTTTTTCAGATTACATACTATACGAGAAAGGACGTGACAGCATTCACATTTACACTGTATTTAATCAGTATAATTTTTATTTCGTCAATAACTATTTGTCTGAATACCAAATTAAGAAGCAAAACTTGCGGTTAACTTTTAAACCAAACAACAATTATAATAAAAACGGATACATTTTTAATTTCATCTTCCTGCACTTGTAACAGTTTGTATTTAATGGAGGCAAAAAACCTTGCACATGAATTCAATAGTTTCAGTTTTCATCATTTGTTACAGTGATTATTTCATAGTGTTAGTGAGCATCCTTTACATATTAATCCAGTTCAAGTTCGCAAGCAGTAAATGATATTTAAATATTAAATCACTGATACAAGATATTTACTTCCGATGTTTATCATGACCTAATTTAAACAAGTTGGTTATATTTAGTATCCCTTTAAATGATTAACCATAGACCCGTTGAAAAATAATGATAATAATACAACTATAGATACTTAATACATTTATAACAGAGAATGTAAAAACCATTAACAACTTATCTGCCGCTCCTGCTTTGGAGCATATTTAATGTTCGATAATGGAGAAAATTCTGACATTTATCTTCTGTTCTATTATACAGAAAAATCTTTATCTTGTTTGTATTGAAAAATTATGGTTGTATTTGTCAGCACTTGGGATTATATTACAGTTAATTAGTTTATAAGTAGACACATTTTTATGCTAGAGATAGCTTATTTATCGAACATTTATTGTAATGAAGACGTCTGCGAAAGTCTAGATGACAATGACAAATTTGATTGGTTATTATTTGTTTTGTTTCTTTTAGATGCTTTAACAATTTTCCTGGCAGTCATTTTATAATGTTTGATACTAATTTTTTTCATTTACACGTAAAAAATACAAACAAGTTTGTACTATTGACAACTACGCATGAACTACACTGTAGTAGCCATATTGATATAAAAAAAAGTGCGACACCATGTCCAGAATTTAATTGAACGTAGCTTTTTGCATTACTATATATAAGAAAACGTGTGGTATTTCATATTCATAAAACACATTATTAGGGCCCCGCCACTTTGTGGCGGACGCCCTATAGTGATCAGTCTGTCTGTCCGTGCGTCCGTTCGTCCGAAATTAATCGTGTACGGGGTGTAACTTTTTTATCTTTTGAGTTAGGCTTTTGATATTTGGAATGTGGGTAGATAATATCAAGGCAATGTGTCGCATACCATGGTTGATCACCTTTGACCTTGAACTTTGACCTTAAGGTCACATTGATTTCTGCATGACAAATTCATGTCCAGGCTGTATCTTTTTTATCTTTTGAGGTAGGCTTTTGATATTTGGAATGTGTGTAGATAATATCAAGGCGATGTGTCGCATACCATGGTTGCTGACCTTTGACCTTGCTTTGACCTTAGGTCACATTATTGCTTTCTGAATGACAAATTCATGTCCGGGGTGTAATTTTTTATCTTTCGATGTTGGCTTTTGATATTTGGAATGTGGGTAGATAATATCAAGGCGATGTGTCTCATACCATGGTTGATGACCTTGAACTTTGACATTAGGTCATATTATTGCTTTCTGAAGGACAATTCATGTCCGGGCTGTAACTTTTTTATCTTTCGAGGTAGGCTTTTGATATTTGGAATGTGGGTAGATAATATCAAGGCGATGTGTCTCATACCATGGTTGTTGACCTTTGACCTTGAACTTTAACCTTAGGTCACATTATTGCTTTCTGAATGACAACTTCATGTCAGAGCTGTAACTTTTTTATCTTTCTACGTAGGCTTTTGATATTTGGAATGTGGGTAGATAATATCAAGGCGATGTGTCGCATACCATGGTTGATGACCTTTGACCTTGACATTAAGATCCGTGGGGCCCACAGAGATGTGTACCATCTCACTGATATCTAGTAATTAATTTCTTATCAGGAAGTAGTGCATCATGTGTATATTTTATTTGCATAACAATACTTTAAAAACCCGTCATTCGAGCTAAAGCAACTATAACATAAATCATAACGAGAGTTAGTCATGGGTGAGTTTTATTTCAATCCTCCGAACTAGAAAATCAATCACTTTTGCTAACACAGACGACAATAAAAATGTTACTAAAGTTTTGTCCAGTCATTATGTCAAACGAGGCAAAAAGGCAGGTGTTACTATTTTTAATGAAGGTCTTAAAAATAGAATACCTGTCAGAAAAATGATCAAGAAACAATTATAAATAAATTTGCTTTTACATATTCCTAGTAAATAATAACACTTGTCTTTCTTATAGAACAGCATGATATACAGACGAGCATTTAGTGATGTAATTCAAGATGTCCAAAGTTCCCGCAAAGAAGAAGCAAGAAGAGCGGAGTTTGTTCGGGTAGGACAGGTAAGTCATTTAGATAGCAGTTGACAAGTTTTTATTTCAGACCTCAGTTTTGATAAATAAGGAACATAGTTTGAGAGAAGTCATTTATCAGCGTATTGCTAATATTGTTAAAAGTATACACAATTACTTCATTAATAATTTTACTGAACCATAGACTGACCTTCCATCGAAAGAAACATGTGAATGGGGCAGTAATTTTTTAAATAAACATTATTATGTCGTGCTTTATCTGGATGATTTGTAATTTCACCATTACACTTGTTACAATATGTGATTGGTTGATTGAAATAGATTTAATTATATTTTTAGCATTTTAACATTTTATTACTTGTTGAATTGACAGTGATACAGGTTAACGTTATGGTATAAGGTTGTTGCATTCACCTTGTTTTTTTTTTGTCGCAACACACTATCAGAGAATATGTTGCAATGCTGTCACAAATAAGACGTAAACAAGCAAACGGGATCGCAGAATTAGCCATTGTATGCAGTATGACGCAACAAAATGTAGTCTTTTGTGTATTATTCGGTTATTGTTAACAATGTTAAAGACCATTAGTATACAAATGATAAGAAATTTTAAATACAATGCGATAACATATTTGGTCCACTTAATGTGCAAAATCTGTTATAAGGAAAGCATGAGTATAATATATGTGGGTCTTATACATCATCATGTTTGTTTGTCTTTTAAAATTTAATTGAAATATATCATGTAAATACTGTTCAAAAATGTAAAACGCATATTCTAATATGACGTGCTTTAAAGGCTTTGAGACCACAACTGTGGTAAAAAATTATTTATCTATGAGCAACACGCGCTGAGAAGGGCGTGTTTTAAATGGCTGTTCCAATTACAAAACTGTAACTCCCAACGGAAAGCTATTGCATATGACGTATAAATCTTATAAATAGCGACACGCGCTATAATTATCCGTTGCAATATATTGTGTGTTACATTGACGGAACAGCCAGTTTATGGCGGAAATGATGTTTTCTATAGGTACGAAAATATTATAAATGTACTCTAACTGTCTCATTAGAATAGAAATAATTCACGGAGGCTGTGATTTATCATTGTTTTACCACGGTATGACCATTTATGTCGTTATTTTATACCAAGCGATAGCGACATAATACGACATAAATGGTCACCCCGTGGTAAAACAATGATAAACCACAGCCTCCGTGAATTATTTCTTAATTGAAATCTAATATGATATGTTGATTATCTATTGAAAACTTTACATATTGTACATGTAGAAAAATCGTAAACGCGACTAAAAATCTTTAATGATGCTTTGATTGCTGATAATTTAAATAATGCCTTCGTGTTATCCTGACTACGGTGTGATAAACGACACAGTACTGTTATCAAATGGTGTAGAACGAAAACCAGTTGAACTTTATATTGTGTTGACAACATACTGTTCTCTATTCGGTCTTGTTATATAATGTACCTGTAGTTAATGGTACATGTATTCAGGAAGATGTTACCTATAGTAATAAATGAGTATTATAGACAGTACTATGATAATACGAAAGCTGAATGTTGTCTTGTTGACAATAGATAATGCCATTTCAGCAAGGAAAACAAATTAGAGTTTGTCCTCAGCAAATCCTTCTAGATAAAAAAATATAAAAATAATATCCTTCATTATCAAGCTCTACTATAAAAATATCAAGGGAAATCTAGGGACCAAAGCAGTTTTAAAATATATCATTTTATTGTGTTAATGTGCTTCTTACTCAAATGTAGTGTTTTGTAGGAACATAATTCACATTTATTTTGTACATATTTTCTTACAGTTTTTGAAGTATTTTAATTTTTTACTTATTGCTGTACTATTGTATTCCAGACACTGAAGTTAAAGACGATATTGAAGGGAGATGCACCAACAAGTATGGTAACAACGGGTCTACTGAGGAGAGAGGTATTAAAACGTGGAATTTTCTGCATTATTGTCTCATTTTCGTTGTGAAATTGTACATTACAATAAAATTAGGTTGGGCTATTCATATCCGTATGCGTAAAAGTTTAGTTTGCAATATAAAACGTAAAATGTATTTACTCTAATACATTTTTGATATAACTATGTATTTTTATAAATAATTAAGATATGGCATTATATTTACAGCCTTGGGAACCACAGGAATGTTTTCTAGACTTTCCGCATGAAATATATTGCGGCGATTCTTGGGGTAATTATTTACGTTTTTTTCCTATTCTTCCCTCGCGGAAGTCTGAAAACCATGTAATTTTCCAACATTTCACATTTAAAGTGGTTTTCGATATACGTATTGATACTAAGATACTGTTTTGTTCGTAATAATAACAGAACTAAAGTTATTTAAGCCATCCAGAAAAAAACTGGGAAAAAACAAATAGCAAGAAACCGACCGAACAACAAACGCTGGATGTCATAGGGACAATTACAAATTTGAATTAAGACAAACATACACAACACGAAACAAATACCAAATCTAAAATCATAAATTGAGTACGCCGAACCAACATAAAACTATGGGAGCACTCGGGTGCTACGGAACAGAAAGCAATGCCTGTCTGTAATTAGATATCCGCGGAGCTATTGATCGACATAGAAAAAAGTCAAATTTAGGACTATGAAAGACAACCTATGAATTAGCGAAATTGTCCGGTCATATTTGAATGATGAATTCACCATAACAATCAATATAACATCAACCTATGTACAAAACGACCATTGTTTGAGTAGTTAGTAGTCTACAGCAGTGACCAATCTGAAAAATGAGAAAACTGATCGCGTGATCTGGCATAATGTATACAAAATAGATCTGAGCCTTTAATTAATGTTAGTACCGTTTAACGTTTCAATGATAATAGTGAAGCAACAATATAAGCGATGTATGTAAAGGTAACATGCATGTTTGATCATTTTTACAGGCGAAAAACTTGTCTTGGCAACAGACGCTGGTGTGCTTGTTTTAGAAGGTATACATTTGGTAATTTTATTGTCACGTTATATATTTCAATGAAATACATAACACTTATTTGTAAAAATGTAGACACTGACATAGTAACATATAAAGTAGTATAATCAAGTTTAAAAATAATGACCTACCAACTGATTTGTATGACGTAATGAATCACTTTATACAATGTGATCACATCTGCTAATATCCATTTCTTATTGGTCCCGACACTTTGTCCTTGTCGTACAGTTTCTATTTCTTTTATTTTGAATCGAGTTTTTTTAATCTTGTTTCGTTCGTTAGGTATGAAGCATTATAATGTAGAAATGCATACCTACTGATCTCTGCATGCACATGTTTACAAATTGTGTATGTTGGCCCCTTTCAAGAGCACCCACATTCTGTGATATCAGAATTCCTTTTGCAGATCTTGAAAAAAACAAATATATTTATATACTTTTTCTGTTGTTTTTGGTTTTTGTATTTGTATTTATTTAATTTTTAATTTACATTTTTTTAGAAGAGACAACATCACGAATATTGTTCGACAAATCAATATTAGTTCGACAGCTCAACGTAGTGGAACATCATGGCCTTTTGGTGTACAGAACTGAAAAAGGTAGATACTGTTAATTATTGTAATACCACTTTAATGATGAAACTAATATCGACTGCATCTTAATTGGACACATATTGTATATTAAATTAGCATTGCTACATATCATATATGGAAGTCTTTACAAAAAATTCAAATGCCAATTTTTCCAAATTGTGGTAATAAATTCTTCATTTTAGAGTCTTTATTTAATATATTATATGACAATAAATCATATTACGTTTTGCCCGAAGAACGGTATGATCGATATAATAAAGGCAGAAAATCTCAGAACTTGAGTAAACAAGATATCGATAATACCGAAAGATGCTCCTCGAAATACACTTTCGATAATAAAAGAGCATTTGATCGATAGTTTCTATTTTTCGTTAGAGTTGGACGATATATTGGTAGTCAGGTCAAAAGAAAGGAATAAACTTTTTAAAAACGTAGTTAGAGTAATGTTCATGTGCAGTGTATTTTCAATCATGTACCATATATAAAGTAAATCTACCAGTATTTTTTGTACAACAAACAATACTTTAGGGAAGCATTTACATTAAGGTAGCAGAGATAGGGTTCATGTGCTTACACTTTTCTAATCACTAGATACATATTTGTGGTGAATCCATGCAGTAGTTAGGTATTTTCTGAAAAAGCATGTTGATTTATGATGTGGTTAATAATAGACTAAGTAAGGTAACTTAACAATGACATAGGTTTATGGTTTTGTACATTGTATTCTCAAAATATATCTTACCTTCAATGTGAAGTCAATATGTCATATAGTTTTGAAAATTTGCCCCGGACAAAACTTCGACGGACGAAATGACCTAAAAACAGAAGGACGTATAGACATATACAGACGGACAAAAAGGCGCTTTTTTATAATAACAGATAGCCAATATAAATAATACACTAGGTGCGAATTAAAGTCTAATGGTCATGCTATAAATTTAGAATGCGTTGTATGCAGGAAACAAAATGAGTGTGGGTTTTAACTACATTTGGAAACAGAATGAAGTGTTAAATAACACTCATTTTGTGTCATACGTTGTACACAAGATCTATCTACCTATCTTCTGATTTCCGAACTCAGGCTATGAATGACTATAACGTGATTAAATTTTTGGCTTTACAAAAGAAAAGAAATCAGCCAAAAATTTAAAATTGTGTACAGTGAACTTATTTTTTTAATTATTATTAATATATTATATAATTTTGATAAAACTATTTACACAAGACCTATTTAGATGAGGTAAGAAAGAGCAGATGCTGGAATCTGCTCTTTAATGCTGTCTACGGTTGTACAAAGGACTAATGATTTTTGGAGCATATTCCATTGTACAATAGTGTTCAGATAGAATGAGAATTTGTAAGAGTCTGTGTTTGTATGGATGTGTTTAAAGTGATAGGGGTGATTGTTTCTGGTTCGGGTGTCTAATGGAATGAGTAGGTTTGATGAATAGAATGCTAGTTGATGGTGAGTTATTTTATAAAATACTAATAATCTCGTTGGTATGCTGCTGATTTGTAATCATGGACCTAGCTCTTAGTCATTTCTTGAAAAATAAATCTTGTACAGATTATCAGTAATTTCTAAATTTATTTCTCTCAGTCCCAGAATGAATTTAGACTTATATTATAATCTGTTTCGAGAAGGTGCATATATCCGCAAATAATGCTCAACGTCTAAGTCTACACCAATTCTACAATAAGCGTTTTCTTCTTTTTTGCAGGAAAAGACGGGAAAATAGTAATATTTAGACTAGCGGACTTTGAAGGCGAGGTGAACGAAAATTTAATAAGGGGCCGTGCCGAATGCGAAGGACATAAATTAGAGAAAACAAAAGGTATATTGTTTTACGTTTACGAATGTTCATCTGAGTATGGCTATTTTTAATTTTCAAAGGTTGTCAAATCTCTCAAAATACTTTTTCTGACATTTGTAAAAATTGATTACAGCTGATAATGTTTATATCCGATTTAAGCACAAACCAACGATTAAATTTTGTCTGAAAATAGTAATAATATGCAATGCAATTCAAATATCAATATAAATAAAAGAAAACGTTTCTTAATATTTTTTCCAATTTTAAATTTTAAGACTCGAAATATACTAGGAGGGTTCATAGTACTCGACCCTCAGAGCAGCCAGCGCGTCCCATGGTGACGGATTTGGGAGACTCTCTCGTTGGGTGGTGTTTAGGTCATACAGAAAGTCTGGCGCTGACCGTGGTGGCTGACGTGCCACGCTCCTTGCACAATATAGACCCCTATTGTTGATTTTAAAAAGTAAGCTCGTTGTAGTTGCAACAAAAAGCTAAATTCTCCGCCCATACCCAATACTCTATACTTTATCAGTAGATTTATATGGCTTGTTATTATGTTCTTGTCCTGAATATAGGTGACAAAAGGCTCGCTGGACAAAATATAAACATCCAATCAATATAAGTTAATTTTTAAACAAGCCTACAAAGTTCACTGGAATATCTACAAAGCCTTCTGTGAATTTTAGGCTGCCATCTGTATGCCCTGAGTCGACCTGGTTCAAGATATCTGAGAATGGTAGTTGCGATTCAAAAACGCCTGCTGTTGTTTACCTGGAAACATTCTGCTGCTTGGTCATCATGGTGTCCAAACGAGGATAGTGACGTTACTGAAGAGTTTTGTTTTGTTAGAGTACGTTCATGAAATATTGAATTAGCCTGATGGGTATTTTCTATTATAAAGATTAGATAATAAGTCATTGTCTTTTGTTTTGTAAGAGCTATGCCACAATAATAATCGACTGTTTGACTCGTAATCTAAATAAATTGCAAGATCAGTATATCTGCCACCATTATCTACAAAAAATGTGGTTTTCATTCTGTTTGTAAAAAAATAAGTTAAATTACTTAAATTAACGCATACACACGTCTGTGGTCGCTCTTTTGCCAATTGTGAAGCTTGATGATTTGTATAATTTATTGAAGGAATTACAGTCTTTTGACGTACCTCAGCTGATCACATTGATTGATGGCAACAATGATGATAATCACATATGCGTTGCGTATAAAAATCAATTTGACCTCATTAATGAGAAAAATGGAGATACGTTACAAATGTACAGCATAGAAGCTACTAAGGTAAATTAATAAATGACACCAAGGATGTAAAATTTACCAAGCCAAACGCACCTTTTGTCTAATTAAGTCTCTTCAGTGCCATTACAGCCTAAAACATTATTTGTAGAGCTTTTATCATCAAACATTGTTGTTAACTTGTTCCCGTCCTGAATATAGCTGAAATACTGCTCGCTGGACGTAAAGCAAACATTCAATCAATCATCAAACATTACACCACCTTTTTCCACTTTAGACTGAGGTAATCTACACCTTGAGAATAGAAATACATATAAGTTAAATTATTTTCAAAATTTGAGAAAATTTTTTTTTTATTATTCTCTACAATTTCCATTTGTAATTAATAAATGTCGATTATCAAAATGCAACATTATTACTGGAACTAATAATATTATGTCACTATATCAAAAGCTACCAGTTTTCCTACCGCAGGTCGCGTGTTCTCTACGGGGTCTCCGGCTTGCTCCCCCAATAAAAACTGGACGCCATGAAATAGCTGAAAAATTGCTGAAAGTGGCGATAAAACACCATTCAAACAAAACAAAAACTACTGTATTGACAACTCAGATATACTTTAAAGGAGAAATACAATTATAGAAACATCTTTAAACGATGGCTAAGGGCCACCACCTATCTGTCTTTTCTTATTTGATCATACAAATATATCCACTTGAAGGAAGGGGAACAACTCTAAGGAAAACAGTGGCATACTTTGTCGTCTACATACGTAGTTTTGCGCTTGCAATGTTTTAAGGGTTCATTATTTAAGTTGTTCGTTTTTAAGTTACTATTTTAATTATTTGGCATCGTAAATCAGAAAGTTTTCAATAAGAGTTCTGTTTATATTTTAAAGTACTTTCGTACTGTTATAGATAAACTTAGTGTCAGCCTTAGATATTTATGAAGACGAAGAAGTTGAATTGCTGCTGAGTTATAATTGTAAGTTGTTTAAATTAGTTTTGAAGCGATTCCAACAAAAAGTACTCGTCAATTATTGTATACCTTACTCATTGTATCTTTTTGTTTATTGCTGTTTCAGTTTTTTTTAATTGAAGTGACAAATAACAGGTTAACATGTGAATTCAACAAAGACTCACCACTTGAAGGATGCCAATGATCGGACAAAAATTAAAAATTAAATGAATTACTAAACAAGTCAGTATACACCATGTCTTGTTGATTATAATTTTATCAGAAATTGGTCATCTATAAATAAAACAAAAATTATAACTGCAGGAGGTGGGTTGGAAATGTATTCACTCTACCAAAATTATGTCCGCGACAAAATTTGTGCGAAACCGTTTTTATCCGCTAACTGCATAATAATGAGAGATCTAATATTTGCAGGTATTATCAGTCCAATAAGTACTTTAGAAGAACGGTGTCTTTTTTCCCAATAATCAAATTATTAATTAGATATTCCTTTATTAATGTTTCTCTACACTGTTTCATAAATAACCTACACAGCTGCAGCTGCATTCGATCGTTAACACTGTGAATTTATTAAAATTATCACGTGTCATAAATTTATAAAATGGTCATCTGATGCGAAACATTTTTCATAAGTAAAAGATCTTTGATTTTATCTATTTACTTCATATAATTTTTTGTAAATAAAATATTTTATTGTTAAAATAATATATCTCATTATTTTAGCTTAAATCTAAATCCTGTCTTTATAAATTTACTTCAAAACGTTTCTGACAAATCTAGTTAACACTACAAGTGGAAAAATGTATTGAAGTACGGTGTACTTTTTAGCATAGTATCAGAATGGTAAATATTTTTAGCTAGAAATACTCCCCGTGGTCTTTTGTAGAATTGATGATGAGGTGTACATTCGTGCTTGAAAACAAATTGAGCAGGTTGGTCAGTTAAATTTGTGTTAATACTTTACCCTAGTTTGTAGTTTTTTTCTGAAAAATTTCTATGTTTTATTTGCAACAGATGACAGTCATTTTCAAAAACTGTCAGAAGATATATCTTATGACTTTGACTTCCATTGGAATTCTGAGCCAAAATCCATAGGTAAGATTGTTCATATATTAAAAATGTTGATAACATTTTACTTTGTATATATTTTTGAGGAAACACGATCAAAAATTTCATTTTACAACATGTAAACGATACAACATGTTTATCTATATTTCTTCTTTATAAATCTGGATAACATCAACTTCAAATGTCTTCTATTTCACATCTGTATCGTCTGAATACGTACTGTACAGAGGTGTAAGACATCTTCAATATATCAAGTGGCCACATTGTTCGGCCATTTTAAAATAAAATCTAACTTCTGTACACAGTTTATAACATATAATTTTTAATTAAGTAAAATTAATAACACGTCAAGCCAAGGATCAGAAGAGTATTCTCAAGCTGAAGGAAAGACAGAACTAAAAGTGTACAAAACATGATTCCAATAAACCCCTGGAATAAAATAAGATGCTTTGGAAGTGTATTGTGTGTCCTGTATCAGTAACAGCAACGACGCCTAACAGTTTACTCAGATACCGGTTTAACACAACAGCCGTTCAGTAACGAAACCAAACAATTTCCCCAGATACCATTTCAACACACCAGCTGTTCAATAACGAATAATTTACCCTGATACAGGTTCAAAACACCAGCTGTTTATGATATAATAACATAATCTTTTATTTTCCATGTTTTTACTAGTTTTAACTGCAAAGGAACACAGTACTACATGTACGTGCATGTAGTATTAAATATTATTTTACGACTGGTTAATCTTAAATCAGAATAATATAAAAAGGCTAAGAGGGTAATCACTTTGAATATTTATATTTATAATTTATATAACATTATAAGGTTTTTTATATTTCATCAAATACGGTACGTATTTCTATGAATAGTACGCAAGATATATTTTTTTCAGTTTGTGCCTTTCCTTACGTGCTTGCTTTTACACAAGATACGATAGAAATACGACTAATTATCAACGGCAACTTGGTGCATACAATGACAATGCCAGATCTTACTCTTATAACATCGAAAGTAAGAATATATATTGTAACTCATTATTTAAGTCGTTGGTATCATTAAAACATTAATTGAATGGTTGCGTTGTGGTCGTAAGGAAACCCTTTCAGACATGTTTCATGTACACCGCAGTGATCAAAATGCAAACGAAAACTTTTCTGCTTTAGCAAATTTTCAGTAAATGCATCAACATGTTGTGACTTGCTTGAATGCGAATTTTATAGTAGAAAGTGGCGAAAAGCCTCACTTAAGAGCTTATTAACTAAAGTGAACTAAAATAATATGGGTATCTCGTCTACCAACTGGGCTACTGTTTGATTGGCGCTTGAAAATATACACATGTATCAATAATTAGAAACACAGGTTACATCCGGTAGCAAACACAAAACAATCACAACGTCAATCAAGCAATCAAGGATTCAGATCAATCGCATAAGAAAGTTTACATCAAATTCAAGTATGTTAAAACAGTATAAATACTTTGAGAATCGACAAATGTTCAAAAAAATAAATACTTGGAAACTGATATCCTTCTCCGCTTGCCTAGATCAGGAAACGATACGTAAAATATGAAAATACTAGTTCGGAAATTTAATTTTGCAGACGTTTCAGCATTATGACAAAAGATTAACAAACAAGCAAAACTTTTCAGTAAATTAGCTCATATTTTTACAAACAATTAAAATTGAAAGTTGTATCCCAAATTATTTTTGTCGATAATATTAAAAACAAAACATCTTCCAACCGCTATTCATTATAGGCTGGTATTTTTGTTTTATATTAGAAAAGCTAAATTCCCGTTTAACCGGAGGCAAACTATAATACTTGAACGTAATTTAATTGACCTATTTCCCAAACATTTTGATTTACTTTCAGAACGACATTTACTTCGCCAGTTCAGCTGGGCCAAATTCCCCAAATGAAAAGGCAAAGGACAAAGACTTTTCATACACACCACCATCCTCTCCATCATGTAAGCATCCCTTATTAGTATACGTCAGGTCGAGTGTTAAATGTTGGGTATTTCTTGGCGTCATGCCGCTTTTAACACTTTATTTTTTATCTGTAGATATGTTTTTAAGAAGCAGCAATACTTGGAGGTAGCTTCCGATCCTAGGAAACTTGTAAATTTTAACGCATCAAGTTTCCTATTTGTTGTGGCGTACACAAAGGTCACAAATAATTAGCAAAACCTTCAATGAACCGTAACAGTAACATACCTAGTATCCTCTGCCCGGCAAGACCAGATATTTTATTAGTATATTACATTCAAATAATGGCCGAGATTATTGTAAGATGCCATCAGCACTAAAAGCTCAGCCATTTTAGTATCGTGTAAAATTAAAATTCACTAATCGGTCTCCTGATTAGTATGAATAAAGGAGTGAGGAAACGAAATGTGTTGCCAACTTTGAAAAGCATTTTTATGTTTATGTAAGCAAACAATTTTGTGTTTCTTATAAGGACCAATATACATCTTGTGTTGGTATTCTGAACATAATAAAGTCCAGCTTAGCATAAACAATAGCAAGGAAACCGACTGAACAACACGAGCTTAAACTCAGGGAACGAATACACAAATCCGGATTTAGACAAAGGTCGTAAACAGTAGTAAAAAGTAGTCATATGATTGGGATAAAAAAGGTGTGATACTTGCCTGGTGTTTGTTGCGTTAGCTATATACTTGGCGTTGAATAACATACACTACCTTACTCGTCGCTGTGTCTCACTAATAATGACATTGACGTTTGCAGGAGGAACCTCCGTGGCCGATTGGTTAAGGTAGTTCGTTTACTATTGGTCTGTCAACAGTGAGATTGCGGGTTTGATTCCCCCTGTAGGCAGGGTGTACTTTACTCCAAACTTAATTGACAAGGACTGTCAGTTTTCCTACCGCAGGTCGGGGCTTTTCTCCGGGTACTCCGACTTCCTCCCCTAATAAAAACTGGACGCCACGATATCGCTGAAGAATTGCTGAAAGTGACGTTTAACACCATTCAAACAAACAAACTGACGTTTGCATAAATAGTCCTTTTAGTCATAACATTTTTTTATATTTTCAGACAAGATGACACAACCGCCTTGTTATATCTACAGAATCCCCTTATCGTGCCTTACTGGACATATCACAATAGATCGCTCACCAATCCGAAAGCAGTCGGCAACGCCATTACTGGCCCCAGTAGCTGTTGGAAGTGACTATTCTATAGCTTCGAAACGTAGTCCATTAATTAGAACTAAAGCCCTACACTTACAACCTTCAACTGATCAGGTACTTAGCTGTTGTGTAATCAATGTATTATTACATGTATGACGTCGAGATATTTCTTTATACCGTTTACATCTGTCATCTTTCGATAAAATTGTGATATTATCGAAAATAACCATCAGAGTGGATATTAAGTATTTAGGGGATTTTGACGGGGAAAAAAATAATTGTCAGGAAATTAAGTCTGACAAACGGCAATTATTCAAGGCTTTTACTAAATGCGCAAAGAAGGTTTGAACGTTAATATTAAAGAGTTTTGTCTTTCTAACACTGAACATTATCTACTTCTCTAATAGACGTGTTATTTTGTTAACAAAGAAGTAAATGTACAGCGCAATCTTAAATGGCTTGGTAATGATTCTTTCCCCTGGATTTCGTAAGAAAGACTAATACGAATGCCTCTATAAGCGTGTATATAAAATTAATAAAAAATAATTAAGGAAATAAAATATTAGAAGGTTAATTGTAACATATTGATGCACATCAATCATGGTTGAACAATTTTATTTTATGGGTACATAAGTGTTTAGGTTATCTGTACTTTCGTTTCTTATTTTTAAATTCTTAGGACAAATACAGACATGACTCTTCGGGATCCGATTCAGGAATAAGTATAATGAAGCCATCAGAACTTAGTCCACCCGAAAGTCCATACCAAACGTTTGTCGGACATGTAGTGTTTTCTGACGTGGAAACTGATATTGTGTAAAAAAATGTAATGTTCAGTGTAAATTATGTACAGTGACGGGTAAGCGTGATCTTCAAAAGAACTGATAACTATGATGCAGTGCGGTGAAGTAAACATATTGTGATATTCGATGTTAAAAAAATAAACAATCTAGGCTGAAATTTAGAGCAACAATGACTCTTTTAAATAGAATTTAATGTGTTTCAAAAGAGTGATATTATATAAATGTTTACTAACATAAATGCGGATATGTCATTCTAGCAAGTATTGTGTAATATTCAAGTACCATATAAAGATAAATGTTTTATATTAACTGCGAAAAGATGTTTCGTTCAAAACAGCATTTAGGTGTAATTAAAATAATTATATTATTGATGTTTTTATATGATATTTTCTTGAAATTGTTTATTTATTGTTATGTAGTGTTAACTGTTTGTTATAAGTAAATAACTGTTTATATTAAAAAAAATAAAAACTTAAATGTAAAACTACTGTTTTATTAAATGATAATATGTATTCTTTCATGTTTATCACAGAACATGCCTGTATTTGGAAACAGGCAATCGCCTGTCTTTAATTTCATGCTCGGTAACAAATCTGTTAAATTTGCATGGGTGACAACACTTTTTTATATCTTATTTGCTCATTGATTATCCGTCAGTGCGCAAATAAGATAGACAAAAGTCTTGTCAACCATTAAAATTGTAATAAAATGGTTACCATGCAAACATCGCTGAGGTAACCAAGCTTTTTATTGAACGTAAAGCGAACATAATAAGAACCGCATGTATACCCAAAAAACATTTAATGTGCCAAAACCACACGACTATTTTTTGAGCTTTTAGAGTATTTCAATATTACAAAATTCGCCTTTTATAATAGATGATTTGGCGTATAACATATGCATTCTCATGTCAATTACCAGCGTGTGTGTTTTATTTCAAATATAACTCAAGATCTTATGACGTAACAACGAGTCTACGGCGTTCAAATGGAACTAGTCTCAACACCTTTGAGGAATGCAACGATCAATACAAATTTGGGTTGTTTTTTTTATATAGGGGCGTGTCAACATGTAAAGTAAGTATCAACAGGTGTGTCAGTTACCTTGAATTAATTTAGACAATACTTGTTTGTCTTCAACAAAGGTATCAAACAAGGTGAATTTGAATGTTACTTGTACGGCAAAAATTAGTATTTGAGATGTTTGGAAAACAAACTACAATCTAGAGACACGCTCAACAGCTTTGTAGCAATAGGCGCCTAAACGCACAAGTCGAGATCATAGTTTTTCAAAATTAAATGGAGAGATGAGTCTCCATCCAATGACTCTATTATTTTATTCATTTAAATATACCAAACAACCGCAAGCCACAGCAAATGACTCTGTTCTCAAAAGACCCAAAAATGTTTGTATAATTTCGATAACCTGGAGTTCCCATGTTTGCTCATCTGGCGTAGTAAATTCCAAAACCTTTATATTTTTGATTAAATTTCATTATTATTCTCTAAAAACTTAAGTTGTACATATTTTTGAACTGTACATAGCAAAAAAACCAACAATATACGTGAGAAAAAACAAAACTATCAAAATCATAATCATAAATGTTTTAGCAATCTATACATGTAACACTGGAAAAACTTAATATCACTGTAAAATAGTATCTTATTACCACAAGGTTGTATAATTAATTACAAAATATTTACATTGATAATAAGGTTAAAAATTACTCTTGATATCTCTACTTGTTCCATTCTCCAAGATGTATAAATATATTTCACAATAAATATGTTTTTATATAGTTTTGTCATTGTAGTGTCTTTCTGATTAAGTTTATTTAAATGGCATTGAAAGCCGCTGGCAGCAGATTTTTCCGCTGTATTATGTCCAGTTATTATTGGAAAGTAAAACAGTCCAGCTTTTTGAAGGAAAACTGACAATCTTTTTCAATTAAGGTTGAATTCGCACACACACTGCTTATTGTCAGCTGAAAATTACAACTTGTGCTTGTTGTTAGAGCGGAAGTGTAAGCTAGAAGCAGAAGATGTTAGTCCGAATACCATTGTACGTTACGAAAGCAGACGAACGTTTGTAAACAGTATTAGATCGCTGTAGAAAACAATGACTGGCTTAAAATGTAAAAATCCCGTAGCAAAAGTCAAGAACGATTTTTGACTTGTAAACAACAGAGACAAATAGTAAATATTGACAGGTTGTCGTGTATAACTTTTTTCTACTGGGTTTTCCTAAAAAAAGGTGCAATATGAAATTCTAAAAAGTGTACTCCACGGGATGTGACTTTTAGTATAACATTAAAGTCTTTTCCGTACAATTTATAAAAAGTATCCGTACTAATTGCTCGTAAATTGTATTTAATTAATATTATCCACTTATAATAACTTTACTTAACGTTCAGCTTTAAGTTTCTTCTTTTCGTCAGAATGATTTAATTTGCTGTTTCGTTTTTTACAATTAGTTTCCAAAATGACGTGTATATATGTATACTTTTTTATGATTGATGCATCCATTGATAAATAGATAATACAATTTGATCCACAGTTACTCATAGCTAGCCACTGAAATATCAGCCATAAGATGTGTACATACATATTATTTGACAATGAAGGTTCTAATTGAAGGACAATGTTAAAAACATGGTAAGGCAGCCATGTCACACAAAATGTTGTAACCAAACAGATTATCTTTTTGATCCCCTGAAACGACAGAATCAATAGTTAAACTGTTGTCGTCATTCATCAGAACATGTGTTCTCCTAGTTTAACTAGACCAGAGTATTTGATTCATGTTTACAAAAATCATATTACTAATTGCAAATTGAAACACCATTACGAAATTAGCTATAAAAACATCTTTTAAAGTTAAACAAAAAATATGTTGTATTAGCTATATAGGTTTCATATTGCTTTTTTTGTCTCAAATGTTTTTTATCTTCATCTTTGCATATGCGAAACAATTGTTTTGTTTTATTTTAAACCACAACGAAATTGTTTATAGATTCTAAAACACTACGTTCACGCCTTGTACGTAAAAACCATTTTCAAGGACGCTGTAATATACTGGAACCACTAGTCCAATTCGATTTAGTATACGCCCAGTTGTTACATTCGTAGCAACGAGTTGTTAAAAACAATCTTTTTAGTAAAATAAATTAAATTTTACAAAATATTTACAACCGCCCTCCCTACAAAATATCTTCTAAACCCCCTCATCAAGTTGCTCTGTTTAATTAAATATCACAGACCTATTTAAGTTATAGAGTACGCTTACGATCATCAATGCAAACATTAATGTTATTATGTCTGGAGTTATATAATACCTTTAGCTTTGATTTCTTGATTCTTTTGTCTCTTCTTCGGTCTGCTTCTCCTGGGGTTTTATTGGTCCAGATAATCATAGCTATATGCGAATACAAACATGTCAATGCTATAGCTGGTATAAGATACTGCACTGTAATAAAAAAGGCCAAATACAGATTTCTTTGCTTATTGAGCCAATGGAGACAACCAATACTTTTGCAAAAATAATGTTCGGAAGGCAAATTACCCCTGCACTAACCCACAAAATTATGTACACATCTTTGATGACATGATTTGTCTTCATATTCTTCATTCGATTTACAATTCCATTGTAACGGTCAATTGCTATTGTCACAATAATGATAGACCTCTGTAAAATAAGCACAGTCTCCACGTAGCCAAGCAAAGCACACATTAGATTTCCATACGGCCAATAATCAAACAGAATGTTTGCTGCTGTATTTAGTGGTGCACACAATGAAATCAAAATAATGTCAGTTATAGCAAGCTGAAATTTGTAGTAATCGCGCATTTTCACCATTTTCTTTCTTAATGAGGTACTTATGACTATATTTCCGGCTAGTCCTATAACAAAGGTGACGACATTTAACAGTACAAGGGCTGATTTAATTGTTAAAGGCGTATCATTGTGTCCATGCGTCATGTTAGGTCCGCACTGTTCATGTGTCTTGTTAGGTCCGCACTGTTCATGTGTCATGTTGGGTCCGCATTTGGAGATGCCTGAAATCTCTTTGCTGTCATTCCATGCAACAACAATGCAATGAAGTTGATTTAATATATATGATGTATCCATTTGAAAGCTACAGTCGTTGCACTAATATAAGTATTGACTTTGCTGCTTTCTCCTGTTCCCTTTAAAGACCCTAAGACAAATATTACCGCTCTGTACTCACTTGCAAAACAGCTATAAGGACAGGCCAATGAACTGTCGAGGACAGTTTGGTTAGATAATCAATCCTTTTAAGGTATACGTAACCAGTAAGATTTATATGTGCTGCATGTAAAAACCAACATTGGGTGTTATAGTGTAAATTTTTCAATCACACCTTCTTGAAAAGATAATACTAAAAATGTGTTTGTTTTATTATTAACCTATACCCTTCATAAAAAAGAAAACACATAGTGGGTTTTTACATATTTTAATAAGCGATATTCAAATAAAAATTTTACAATTACACGAACGATATGCACTTAAAATGTTTGTTGTATGCAAAGTGTACAAATAACAAATCACACTCAATCACAGTTCCGGTTCACTTCCAGTTCAACTGCAAGTTGATAGGTAGTAGGTATAGGTAGCTATTCCTAGATTAGACTTTTCCCTAGCTATGACATTGAGTAACTTGACGGGTGTTTAATTAGAGGCAGGCACTGCTTACTCGTCCGGAGCACATGAATGCATCCATGGTTTTTATTGGAATCGGGTTACTCTATTTCAGTTTTTTGTGTTACGTTTGTCTATATCCGGATTTGCAACTGTCCCTTCACTTTTGGCTCTTGTTGTTCGGTCGGTTTCTTTTGCTATTTTTCTTATTAATGTGGATGTCCACCTCTAAAAACTAGCAATGCTCTGCATCTCATTTGCATGAACTATATCAAAACACGACCATTATTGCGAGGTATTCTCCATTCGTCTTGCAGCATCTGTCGAAGTTGATCTGCGGTGGTGGTTGAAGCTGCCGTACACGTTTGTCCAATTGGTCCCACAGATGTTCGATTGGATTCAAATCAGGCGATTTTGACCATGGCAACACATTAATGTTTTTCTGCTTAAGAAAGCTTTTGTTAGTTAAGCTGTATGCGGCCTAGCATTGTCCTGCTGGAAGAACTTCCTCAGGTGGTCAACAATTTGAAGAAGATGTGGATGAAGGATGACGTTCTGTACCGCTTAGAAGTTAAGTTGTGTGATACGTACACAGTCTCTGATTTTCTGCCATCTGATATCGCCACCCACATCATGACGCTACCTCCGCCAAATCTATCCACTTCCTGGACACTTGACTGCGCGAATCGTTCATTTCGTCGGCTGTAAACAAGTGTACTACCATAACGCTTTGTAGCAGGAACCGCGATTCATCAATAAACCAGATTCTGTTCCAGCTCTGGAATGTCCAGATTCTCAATCTGCACCATCTGACTCTTTACCCTCGATTTAACAACGTCAAAACTGCTCCAAAATACGGTCTATTAAATTGCGTCTAATTATATGTTGTCGGAGCCGGTTTCTGATAATTTGTAAGCTGATTCTTCGCAATCTAGTTATCCCGACTGCAGTTGTTGTTGCTGTGACCGGATGTACCGATCTTGACGTGCTGTGCTTATGTGTGGTCTACCACTTCTTGGACAAGCATTAGTCGTACTGGAATCTGGCCCATAGTCTGGAAATAGCACTCATGTTCACATTCTCGTGCGTGCAGCCTCACTTTGGGAGACTTCAGCCTGTTGTCGTCCAATGATGATGTTTCTTGTATGGCGCGGCATGGCATTACTTTTACCTTTTGACGAGTTGAACCATCAATAATGAAACCTGTTCCTTTTATATGCTACCGATAGACGGTTGAGTAGATAACGAAGATTCCGTTAGAAGAGCTTTCAAAATTTTGCGCCAATTCACTGTGTCTGCACTTTTTAAGTGTCATTTTTATAATGTTGTAATATGCCAAATCTGAAGAAAAGACGCTAAGCCATTTGAAATTCGTTTTTTATAAATTAAAACGTAGCTATGCGTTTCTAGGGTATATATTACACATCCAGCTATTATTGGGATGGAAGCCGTAATCTACCCAACCTGCAGTAGGAAAGCCTTTTTGATTTAAGCTTAAGCCGAATAAGCCTTTTTAGAAGTGAAATTCAAAACCACAACCATATTGATCAATAATGTAACTTACTAGAATACCCGGCCCTAGATTTATAGAGTGATGACTTAATTATTACTACGACTATCCAATATATGGACCCCTCAATTGTCAACGTAAATGTTTAATGTTTTGATATTTATATCAGGTACAACGCAAGTTTGTTTTTGTTTTTTTTTGGGGGGGGGCGGGGGGGGGGGGTAAATGTGTTATACTGTAGATTTGATTCAAAGACAGCTGTGATATTGAGCACACGAAATTGGCGACCATGGATATGTGCTATACCTATATACAAACGGTTATCTAAAATGTTTCGTTTTCATTTATTTCATGATAACAGTTCAACATTTTAATTATTTAGATTTAAAATATTTTTGTGTTCGAGTGCCATTCCTGAGTATAATTTAGATGAAACGCGTTTTGTGAAGTACATTATATAACCTTGGTAACTTTGATGGCATTTTATTGGAAGTCAGTGGCAATAATATTTTATTTAGCACATAGAACTTACAACTTGTAAAAGGGTGTGTTTACACTTCCAACAAAGTTTATCGGAGGTGAAATCAATATTTACAAATACTTTTAATGTTGACAAAACGTTGGCAAATGATGTAAGCAGCACTTATAAGGTAAATACATTGTCTATAGGCTTAGCTGTCAAAAGTATATTCACACTCATCCTTAATATGTAATGAACAATGGCAAACACTGCTCATTTTTACAATTTGGTCCGATCGTCATTTTTTAACGTTCGTTCTAACTCAAACGGCGCGTATTGTCCGTACATATTTTTAATGATGAAAAAACTCCAATTTTTTTAAGTGTAATTTAAGTTCGCTTTTAAAAAGTTAACCACACAATCAGACAAATGTGGTTATTTTTAATCATTCAACAGTTCACTTCCAATATCAAATGAACAAATTATTCAATTTTAATATTGTTTACTTTGAAAATAAATCTTAGTTGACATACTATATAATTTCTGCTATAATTTTAAGGCATTATGTGAAATGAAGACATTTATTTGGTTTCAACTTTTATTGTATTTATATATTTATATAAAAATTGTATCTTTTGTCGTTGTTTCGACGACTATTCCCGTCTTTATTCAAGACATACAAACCGTACAGTTTTTCGTATATTGTTATACCACGTACAGCATCATAATAGTACGAAAACCGAGCAAACAACAAGAACCGAAAACCACAAGTCTGATTGAAACATAGCAGTATACGGTGTTAGTTTTTAAATATCGAAAGATTTAATGATTTTATACTGAGCCTGACCTTAGAAAGTTTTTTTTAATTTTTAAGTATCCACATTTAATTCATTTCAGTCCTAGAGTAACCGATGTCACAGTATTTTAAGGCCTGTTTTTATTAGTTGTCGTTGTCAAGAGCTTACAAAGACGTTGGTTATAGCACCTTGCAGGTTCTGATGTGTGACCCAGTACGGATTTTGTGTAGTCAAAAAAAGGATTGAACATCGCAGCCAGGGAGAACATACGAAGCCATAATCGATTTGTGATTTCAGATTTTCCTCTTTTGAAACCATAGTGGATTTGTAAGTAGGAATGTCTTGAAAACTTCTATATCTATTTTTTTTAAACAATCTATATACTGTTGTTTACATAAAAAATGAGGTCAATAGGGGTCTTATTTGTATGAAAACAATATATTTGTCATGAATGTCAGACGTGGTTTAGTTGAACTCTTAATTAATCATCTTTTGTCGTTAAATTCAAGACATCACACCTTTGATCTATTCTTACACAATATCGACCTCTTTGTCTTATTGTTTTACCAATTTTAAGGCAAAGCAATTTACCGTGTCTATCTATAATTAGAAGTTGTAGTTTGAATTGATGGACATCTATTCAAGGTATTTTGGTTCTATCGACAAAATATTACGAAGGCGTTTGGTGATGTTATAATTTAATCTATTGGACTATATTTGAATGGCGAAAGAACAATCGGTGGAGGGGGTTGGCTTTAAAATCATCGATCAAAAGTTCTTTAAAAGGGTTATATGGGTGATGTATATATATATACGAAATAGTTGGAACTGATTTGTTTTGAAAAACAGTTGCATTTTAGATGTGACAAACTTATATTCACAATGTACATGGCAAATGAAAGGTAAGGATGGAAAAGAAATAATGTTCTCATTTGTGCTGAATCTGTGCTGAATGAACAATCTGGGACTTCGATTGTAACGCTTAAATGTGATGTAACCAATCATAGCTCAAAAAGTGATACTTTTTTCAACACGATCACATGACCCAGCAATATATAGACCCTACAATATTCAATGTGCAGTGACGATAAGTTTTGTATAGTTATCTTACGCTGTTGTGATGTAAAAATATTTTGGAGTAGAACAATTACGTTACATGGGGATTAAAAATGTTGTTTTACCACGGTTGTTAATCTGGGCATTTGGCATCATATATCATATTAGACACTGAGATAAAATGGAATATTACAAATAGATTGTGCGAGCTGGATTTACAGATATGAGGTGAAATTGCAGGATAAATACGTTGAGGGTGAAATATTGCTGACATAAAAATAAAGACGGAAAACAATGCCAGTATAAACGTATCATAAAAGTTGGGGTACGCATATAAATTAGCAGTTGATCATCGTTTGTTTGTTTGTTTGTTTGAATGGTGTTTTAACGCCACTTTCAGCAATTTTTCAGCTATTTCATGGCGTCCAGTTTTTATTGGGGGAGGAAGCCGTAGTACCTGGAGAGAACCCCCGACCTGCGGTAGGAAAACTGGCAATCCTTGTCAATTAAGATTGGAGTCGAGTACACCCTGCCTGCAGTGAGAATCGAACCCGCAATCTCAGTGCTGACAGACCTCATGATCAATAGTAAACGAACTACCTTAACCACTCGGCCACCGAGGCCCCTGTTGATCATTGTTAATTTTCTTTTATTTTATTTTGGAAAAATTGCACAATAGATACATAGTAGTTTCTGTAACTTCATTATGAATTATTATGAAAAAACGTAACATGGACGATATTGTTGGCTTCTATTGTAGAAATACGTAAGATGATATCAGATCAAATTATTCCTTACTGATGTCAAGAAGACATATCAAGAAAAACTGACTGTCATTAAACTGATTACTGAAGAATTTGTTTACCTTGATGTTTTAACTGAATATAAGAAGTTTGAAATTGAACCATTTTGTGAATTGAATTACGCATTATTATACATTGCTGTTCAAAAAAAGCGTTGCAATTTTGAACTTTTATATAAACAATATTAATTTTAAGGTGTAATTTAATCATGGAGTTTTTACAGGTAAGTTTTCAATTTAAAGGTCTGTTTATTGTACTTGAATCTCTACCACATGAGCAAGTTGACTCTTTTAAAGTGTACATCAATTCTATCAACTTGACATTTGGCTAATCGTTTTTAAGTCCTTTGTTTACTTTAGGACACGAATGGACAACCGACACTCAATGACTATGCGACCACTAGTTTTGGATTTGTGTTCTTCTAGGAACTACTTTATTTCCTGATTTGCCACACAAGACAAAAAATTTGATACGTGACTTGAGACTTCGTAGTACTAGCATAATAAAAATTTGAGACTCGCGAGCCAATTGTGTTACTGTTAAGCCTGTGCGATGTCAAGTAGAATTTTAACAAGGATTACAACATCTTGTAGAATGTAATTTTTTATTGAGACTTAACAACTTTGAGTTTGATACATAGTAAGACTCATTTTATATTATTATTTGGACTAATGCAACACATCATTGTGTGTATAGCTCTGGTCAAGTCCGCATTAGAATTCTTAAGTTAACATACTCAAAAATAATTAAAGGTGATTTTCTGTGTCTTGTCGTAATGTAAGTTGTTTGGAGTCTTGTTCATATAGTGCACGAGATCATTGGGTCTGGTTTGTCTATTCTTAGCAAAAATAAGTAATGAAGTGACTTAATGTAAAAGGACGACTAATAAAGTCGGAACAAATGAGACGCAAATATTTATTATAGTTTGTTATTTCCTTAAACGGTTTTTGTGCCTTTGAGAGTGATTGAGTCTCGACATACTTGAAATATTGTTACTTGAGGCACTTTGAGTTTTACGACTGAATTTGTTAACTTATATTGACCTTGAATTTTTTATGTCGTTATGAAAATGTCTTAGCCGAGTCTCGAAATACTTTTGACGTCCAAGTGAAAGATTCGATTTGATCAGTAATAAAGATTTTAAATTTGAATTTATTAATACTTTATGACAAGCTTCACTTTTACTTCTTTAACCCTTTGAAGGAGTTTTCCTTTCAAAACGTTTTTAATACTGATTTATAGACGAATGCGATGATTTATTAATTATTCGTAGGTATTTTATAAGATTGGGTAACGGAAGTAGCAGTAACGCAGTTTTTATTAAACATAGTTACTATGGTGCCAGGAGGGATGTGGGTTAGGTTATAACCGTTATATGGAAAGGTAATACTCCATCAAGGAGTATAAATATCGGGTCAAAATGCTCAATCGATATAATTGTGAAGACCAAAACAGAGTTGCAGCAACGTAAGTAGAGACGTAGCAGTACAGCTTGGAGATTTAAATTGATATAAGTAGAATTCAAATCACGGAGCTAAATCTTAAAGCGTCTGATGTTGTAGAGTTGCTTCATGCTCTCAGACTAGTAACTCTCTAAGTAACGTGCATTGTTGGTACTGTGTAATAGAGGATGGTGTTATAGAAGCATTCCGTGTTTATACCATAGGTGGCATATAATCATTACGCTTGTTTGTCATAATTTAAGAGCATTGCGCTAAAGTATTTTGGTTGTTAGAGACTAGAGTCGGTTCACTCATCCTTTCCAACACAGACACCAAGCATTCGTTTTCCCAGCATTCGCTTTCCCATATTTTCTTTATACTTCAAAAACCTTTTCTCATTCTTTTTCAGCAATTGTGTTTCTCTTTTGTTTTGTTATTTATAATTTTAACTTGCTTGCATGCTCAAAATGTATACTCATTATATTGTTAAACTATGTTATGGAGAGGACTTTATAAGTATGTTTTACTTGTGTCCAATCCAATTTGTATATTTTGACAAATAAAATATGTTTAAACTCAAACTAGAGTCCTGAATATTGGTGGTGTTTTGTAACTTTATGTATACAGGTATAGGAAAATAGTTCTTAAGCAGGTAGCTTCTATAGGCAAACAGATGTACTCGTATATGTTTTAAGAATCATTGTATTTCTATAGCTATACGGTATAGATATTAGGTTGACGCGTGTTAACATATTTCATAACTAAACAGAATGTCTACACTAATAGCTTTTGTGCGACTTTATGTACAGATAGTTGTGTGATTTAGTTATTAAGAGCTGTAGCAGAGAATCGTTTATCATTTATATAGTTTAAAATATAAATTCGGAGGGAAAACATGTGTATTAACGTTTACATCGAGACGTTTAGATAGGCTGTTCGTATCCGGAGTATCAGGTCACGCCGAAACCGCTCGGTGTATTAACGTTTACATCGAGACGTTTTAGATAGGCTGTTCGTATCCGGAGTATCAGGTAACGCCGAAACCGCTCGGTGTATTAACGTTTACATCGAGACGTTTAGATAGGCTGTTCGTATCCGGAGTATCAGGTAACGCCGAAACCGCTCGGTGTATTAACGTTTACATCGAGACGTTTAGATAGGCTGTTCGTATCCGGAGTATCAGGTAACGCCGAAACCGCTCGTTGTATTAACGTTTACATCGAGACGTTTAGATAGGCTGTTCGTATCCGGAGTATCAGGTAACGCTGAAACCGCTCGGTGTATTAACGTTTACATCGAGACGTTTAGATAGGCTGTTCGTATCCGGAGTATCAGGTAACGCCGAAACCGCTCGGTGTATTAACGTTTACATCGAGACGTTTAGATAGGCTGTTCGTATCCGGAGTATCAGGTAACGCCGAAACCGCTCGGTTATACAATACACATTACACCTAACTAATAAATGTTATCAAAGATACTAAGGTTTATAAAATTTACTATGCCAGACACGAGTTTCGTCTAGTCAAGACTCAAACCCAAACAATATTTAAAATCCAAATGATTACGTTGTTGTGGAGTTGTCCTCACAAAAATTTAAAAACCGTTGTTCCAACAACGCATTAAGAAATCTAAACCTTGAAAATAGAACAACTTTAGAATATATTTTCAAAATTTTATGGCAGTAAATTTAGACAATGACTTTATCACAGAAAGAATCAATGATATTCCTGTCAGCATCGAAGTGTGACTACTGGGCTGTTGCTGCCCTCTGAACTAATAGTCTAACAGCAGAGGCACCAGTGGTTTCAAATAAAATGTCATTAAAGTTTCCAAGGTTAATAAAATCTACGCCAGACCCGCGTTTTGTCTAATCAAGAAATCATTTGGATTTTAAATAGTGTTTGGGTTTGATTGCATATAAATGTGAATTTAAATGGAAGAGAAACCCTAAATAAAACTCATTTAACTCTTTGGATTGATTAACTACCTGTTCTAACTATATAGATGATAATCTTTTCCGGTAGAGTTGCTGAGGTAATTAAACTTACGTGATCAATGCAGTTAAACATATACTTAATATTTTAATACACCTATAAAATACATGTAACAGTTAGTTAGATTACATCCATATATGACACACTTTTTACAGTGCTTAATTTGTTCATATTTTTTCCACATATGAAAAAAGTCAATACCGGTTTAATGTATTTTATTATTGGACTTAATTAATGCTAGATTTATTTAAGGAATTTTTTTCAACTGGATTATTGATGTACATAATATATACATGTACAATTTGGAAATAAACTAGAAATCGTGAGATGGTATCCATCTATGTAGGCCCCGCTGACCTTGAGGTCAAAGTTCACGGTCAAAGGTGGCGGGGCCCTAATTATTCGAACCTTTGGAAAGCCTTATGTAAATTGCCTATAAGGACAATTTATTTGCTTGATGTGTATTGTAGGTAGGTCAATATATGGGTTAACATTTAAACTACGTACTATGAAGTTCGAAGATAATATTTTGTATTTCATTACTGAATGGAATCTTTCTTTTGTTCTAATAGCATGTATCCTAACATGTCTATGGATGAGGTCACGACGTCCGATGGACCTGCCCGCCGGGCCTAAACCAATGTTCATTTTTGGAAATATGCTAACATTAGTTGGGCGTGACATATTGCAGACAACGAAACAACTCAGTAAGAAATACGGAAGCTTGTTCAGTTTGTCCCTAGGACCGTACTGGGTAATATTTGTAAACGATTCCCATACACTACAGGAAATATTTGTGAAACATGCAGACAAATTCTCGGATAGACCGGACATGTTTATTTTTAAACAGGTTCTTGGCGGGAAAGGTAAGTTTGTGATATTAATTATATTTTATTTCCCAGTCTTAAAAAAACAAAATTCAAATACTCTAATACTCTACTTGTTCAATATACACACGTTAAATATTTACTTGACTTTACATGTTCTAAACCACTTCAAATTTATTCAAAATATACGAGCTTTGTTTCAAGCGACGGATCGTTCTCTCTTTGTCGCTCTAAATTAATTCTGGTACACATGATTGTGCGTTGAAAATATTTTAGCAGTCTAATTTCTATAGCAACCCAACATTTCATTGTAAGTTTTTATAACTTTTAATCTGCCTCGGTTGTACATCCCAGCGTCAACCTTTGTTCCTTTAAGTCTTGTACATGTTAAATTTATCTTAAATGTATCTTATTTAGACTTATTCTAAACAATGTCTTAATTGTGTAGCTAATATGTCGGTAGAAAATGTTAATGTTTTACTTTATTTTTAAGCAAGTCTTCAATAGTTCGACTGGGAACATACTGGGACGGTTCTCAGTGCTCGACCCACAGAGCAGCCCAGCGCGTTTCCGGGTGGCGGATGGGTGGGGCCCTGTCGTTGCGGGGTTGTCAGGTTATAATACGGAAAGCCTGGTCGCGGATCATTGTGCGTAACGTGTTTTGAGAGTGCCACGCTCCTTCCACGATAAAGATCCCTTTTGTAGATTTCGAAAAAGAGTAGGCTCATTGTAGCCGCTACAAAAGGCTAAATTCTCCGACCCTACCCAATATTCCGTACTTTTCCAGTGGCCGTCAAAATTGTATTCCAAGTGTCCCATCCCACCCCTTTTTCAATTGATGTATTGTTTGTTAACTTATTCCCGTCCTGAATATGCTGAAATACTGCTCGCTGGACATTAAGCAAACATCCAATCAATCAATCAATCGTTCGATAAAATAGTTGTTGACATAAATTACAAGAATAGCACTCAAAGTAGGACTAAAACTTATTTTTATGCAAATGCTACATTTTTACATTCACTTTGGGGCACCGCCTACTTCTGATGTGCAAATTGAGGAACGGACTTCGCAAATTGAAAGTTCTTAAGACAAACACCTCCTAACTTATCTAAAGTTTTTAAGCTAAAGGTCAATGTACAGCGAAATAATTGATTTGCTCTCCTTGCTGTAAATTTTTTAAATTATATATAACAGCACCACCTTCGTTTGTTTGTTTGATATTTGTTTAACGCCACTCTCAGCAGTTTTTCAGCTATATTATGGCGTCCAGTTTTTATTGGGAGAGGAAGCCGGAGTTCCCGGAGAAAACCCCGGACCTACGGTAGGAAAACTGGCAATCCTTGTCCTTTGAATTTTGCAGCCGTAATAATCCGATTTTAGTTTTGTGATTGTCGAATTAACGGAACAATTTAGTCCAGTTACTCCTAATGTAGCAAATAATAACTTCGATCTATTTATTAAAAAATAAAAAAATAAAGCTCTGCCAAATATATCGCTTGAAACGATCTGAATTAAAAAAAAAACTAGTTATTTTAATTTCAAATTATTGTTTGTTGTCGCCATGATACCATTCAACTTGGCATTTTACCATATAGATAGTTGTGTGGGTACAATTTCCCAACCCAGTTGAAAGTAGGCAAAGACATTTTTTTGTCCAAAAAATCCAGCTGTTTTACTGGTTCGTTCTGTTTAATATCTTTTCATAAAAGATGTTCCCATTTTATCCTCGACATTATTTTATCACTCATTCCTGTGTGAAAGTAAAAAGAACTCCGTAGTGACTCTTTACTAATTTACATACTACGATAAACATTCAATAATAAGAATTCTATTTATAATTCTATTTCATACAGGATTGGGGGCTTCAAATGGTAAATCGTGGAAACTCCAAAGAACATTTGCAATAAATGCATTGAAACATTTTGGATTTGGAAAGAGAAGTATGGAATCTAAAATTATGGCAGAAATCGGATACTTTATTGATGTATTAGATTCAAAGAAGAGTTGTTCTATTAGCATAGAAACATTGACCAAACAAGCTATATCAAATATAATTAGTTCCATTGTGTTTGGGCAACGTTTTAACTATGATGATCCTGTATGCATGGCACTAATTACAAAGATCAGCGAGAACCTTGGAAACCCATATTTAAATCTTGTGAACTGGATTCCGTGGCTTCATAATATCAGTAAAATTTATGACGTTTTTGGCACCCAAAGAGCAATTAATAATGTCAAATGTCAGAAAACCGAGATCAGAAAGATCATTGATGAACACAGATCAAGTCTTGACGAAAATGACCCAAGAGACTTCGTTGATGCTTACCTAATGGAATGGAAACGTCACAGCGAAGATACAGATACGATATTTACAGGTAACTGAACAAAAAATCCAACATTCAAGCTTAATTTATACTGAAGTTTTCAAGAAAATGATTCTGCAGAAAGCAGCGTAAACCATTAATACAACTGAATCACGTGTTTTAGTAAAAAATGGATTTATATCCAGGCCCCAGTTTCATAGGATTTCTCAAACTGATTTTCCTCAAATATTTAAGTTTTTCCTCAAATGTAAATTTTCAAGCAATCTGATTGGTCAGTTGTTGAATTGGGGAAATCCTCAAATTTGAAATATTTAATGGAGCCGGACATAAGTTTCTTTCAAGAAAAATCAGTTGTCTTATCGAATCGTCATTTTCCATTTGCGATCCTAAACGTTTCTTATTTAAATATGCAGTTTCTTATTTTCCAAAAGCTCTGTACAGTCGCTTAGAAGCACGGCCATTAATTGTTACAATTACTTTAACAACAATATTCAAATATGTGGGTTTTTTGTTAGCCAAATTCCCGGATGGTGGGTCAGAAGCACGGTCATTAATTTTATACATTCACATTCAACAAAAACATTTCGATATGCGGCTTCTAGTTTGCCAAATCCCCGGACGGTCGGTCAGAAGCACGGCTATTAATTCTAACTTTGTTTTTTATAAGACTAACATGTCAAGGATACAATAGGTACAATATTGAAGTAGTTATTCATTGTTTAGCATTTAAACTAAAACACTTTAATTGCTTATATAATCTATATATGTTTTGCAACAAACCGTCGGCATTCCAAAGGGCACCAACTGTATGTGCTCCTTCTCTTACTGTATAGGCGGATTTCATACACAGATTTTTATTTTATAAAGGACAAAAGGTTAACCCGCGCTTTCAATTTCACGTTCCGCTATATAGATGACGTGTTTTATTGAATGTTCCAAAATTAACTATGTTGATCGCATCTACAACACTTAACTTGAAATTAATGCCATTACAAAGACGGCTACTTCTGACTCATACTTTGAACTACATCTAAAAATGTCCAAAGAATGGAACCAAAATTAACGTTTTATCACTCCAAGGCATCTTCGATTCTTTTTTTTTTGTAGAGATGTAATCTATCGTCTGAATACCTATCATTTATCGCATTGAAAATCATATTTATAATAAGTGTAAGAAATATAACAAAAATGTTGAGCAGGTTATACGATATAACCCGGTTTGTGGTCTATTTACGCCTAATAAACCGCAAAATACATGATGTAAACAGATCAAATCCAGGTGTTTGAGTATACGAGTTTATAACCTGTTCAGAAATTTGAAATATTTCGTATAATTCAATTTTAACCCTAATACCAGAAAACGTTTACCGTTAAAACAGCAGTGACGTAATACAACTTTTTTCATTTGACGGCGTAAGGATAGACTATGTGACCAACATAGTATTCCGTTTAATCTAGTTTGTTCCATTTTTATTGCATTTCAGCAATTTAAATTACATACAATTATGCCAACCAGTGCCCCACGCAAGCTGAAACCTAGTCGATTAGAACGTAGCATTCAGTCAAACCTGTGTATAAAGGACATTCTTGAAAAAGTGTTGTTATGTTTTGTTTGTTTGTTAAAATGAGCTTTACGCCACTTCTTTCAAACTTTAAGGTATATCATAGCCTCCAGTTTTTATTCAAATGATACCCCTCAAGTTCTTTAGAAAAACTGGTATAATTTGTCAGGTATGGCATTCAAAATAAATAAAATTTAATCTTCCACTGTCCCTTTTTTGCTATTGTCGGGCGACGTAAAAATGGCGCAAGTATTTATATTAAGGTTGTGGTCGAGTACATCCTTTATAAGAAGGGCCTTACATCACATCAGTCATGATGAAATAAAATGACCTTGATAGACAGTGATGCAATATGATTGTATATAGTGTATAATGACAGCGAGAAACACCATAAAACTTGTGTTACTATGACAACAAAAAAAGAACCTTAGTAGCAGTAGTCAGAACTTAACATTAACCAATAGACATAACAAAATATTATTGATACAATCTTCTCATAATGTGACGTGCTAGCCCTAATTTTGCCAAATACATTGTAATACAAAACAGTCCACGTAGAAACATAGTTATATATTTATATTTCATTTTCAGAGGACAATCTGGAATCTGTTGCGTTGGATGTTTTTGGGGCGTCCATTGATTCGACTTCCAGTACAATTTTGTGGATAGTTTTGTTTCTTGTTAATAACCCTGATGTGCAATCTCAACTGAGAAAAGAATTGATCGACGTTGTGGGTCGTGACCGAGAGGCATCTTTAGGAGACAAACAAAATATGCCATATTGTAGGGCCGTAATATACGAAACTCAACGACTAGGAAACGTTGCCCCGTTGTCTTTGCCACATACCACTACTGAAGATGTTGTAATAAATGGCTGCCGAATCCCAAAAGGATCCATTATTATGGCAAATCTCAATGCAGCCATGCATGACGAAAATATTTTTCCAAATTCGAGCAAATTTGACCCTAGTCGATTTTTAGATGTTGGTGGTGAAATCAATGGCAAACAAGAATATATATTCCCATTTTCCCTTGGTGAGTACAGCGATTAGCTTAGTGAACGGGTTTCGGCCAAGACCTTACGATAATGGGGTCTTACGGGCGGCATGGTTTATTACAAAATTGTAATCGCATTCTATAGATAAAACTTTTTTATTAATAAATTAATATTAACCGTAATATCCGTATACAACCGGGTTCTCGTCTAAATCTGTATAAAATAAACGCGTTAAACGTGAGAACACGAATCGACAAAACCATTGACTTAGAAACAACCAAAAATGGAGCAACAACAGCAATTGTCCTGATTAATACGGGCATGGTGGGTTTAATCAGGATTTATGGCATGGCAAACTCCCCGCTTCCATTACTGTAGTATGCGAGTTGGTTTGTTGATGAAAATGGTTGGATGGCTAGCATACACCACTGGTTAGTAATATGTGTATAAAAAAAAATAATCGCAGCACAGTGTACTGCCCCTGTACTGAATTAAAAAATTGGGAAAACCATCTGCCATCATATTTTGAAACGAGATATTTTTCAAACAGGCAAAGACGCACAGTACATAGAAGAAACCAAAAAGGAAACAAATATATGGCATATTAACAATCTAAATTGATTGATTGATCTTAAACGTGCATGAAGAGTGGTAAAGTCTTCACTCAGTGTGGTCTGTTCCAGACTTATTGTATTACAAACTCTTCGTTCTTGTCAGCTGTGTGGGGTGGAGCCATTGTAAACATGTGTGACATTGATTATATAATAACCTCTGCTCTTGTATATTCCAGGGAGAAGAGTCTGTCCCGGTGAGTCATTGGCTAACATGGAGATATTTTTATTTTTGACCTCTATTATCAGGCGGTATAGAATCGTCCCGGAGGAAGGAGAGAGGCCCCTTACTATAAAGGGTACAGTCGGACTTGTTCATTCGCCGTTGCCATATAAAGTACGTTTTGTTGATTGGTGACATTAAAACGCACATTTGTAAATGGTACTTGTAGAGATCAGGAAGCTGAGGTGTGCCTTATGCCCGTTTGTTTGAATGGTGTTTAACGTCACTTTCAGTCATTTTTAGCTATATTATGGCGTCCAGTTTTATTGCGGTAGGAAAACTGACTACTTGTCAATTAAGATTATAGTCGAGTACACCCTACCTGCAGTGAGAATAGAACCCGAAAGCTCCGTCATGACAGACCCCCGACATGCGGTAGGAAAACTGGCAATCCTTGTCAATTAAGATTGGAGTCGATACCCACCTGCCTGCAATAAGAATCGAACCCACAATCTCAGTGTTGACAGACCACGTGATCAAAAGTAGATGACTAACTGCCTTAACTGATAGGCCACCGAGGCCCCCCGTTGGATTCGAGGACACGCTGTCAGCAGAAAACCTTGAAAATAGAAAAATAGATCCCCGGGGTATAATGCTATAGGCTGAGTCACAGTCTGACTGAATGTATGTCTTTTAGGCATAACTTAATAGGACTAAATATTATCTGATCAAGGTTAGCTGATTGATCTGCGGGGAAGTGATCATCCACTGTCAATTGGATTCTTGAATTTTCCACCTTTATCAATGCGTTCAGTTTTTGTGGGCAGCGAGAATCTCCGAGTTTATGTTTGTTTGTTTAAATGATGTTTAACGCCACTTTCAGCAATTTTTCAGCTATATCATGGCGTACAGTTTTTGTTGGGAGTGAAAGTCGGAGTACCCGGAGAGAACCCCCGACCTGCGGTAGGAAAACAGGCAATCCTTGTCAATTGAGATTGGAGTCGATAATATCCTGCCTGCGATGAGAATCGAACCCGCAATCTCAGTGTTGACAGACCAAGGGATCAATAGTAGACGAACCATTCGTCAAATGTGAACTTAAAATTTGATGGATTTTCCCAAAAGCTTCTGATCCACCCAATATGAAACTATATCCCAAAGTTGCATTGAAATAAAATTCAAACATCTGTTTCGTAACAAATTCTAACGTTTTTTTAAACAGTGACCTTGAAATTTGATATATTTCCCCCAAAATCGATAGGCTTCTTACCAACCTGATATAGAACAATATCCCAAAGTTTCATTAAAATCGAATGCAAACTTTTTGAATTATCATCCGGAAACCAATTTGGACGGACGAACGGACATAGGACCACTACATACCCCCGCCACCCACTCCCGACTATCTCGAGCGGGGGTATAAAAACTTGATGCAGCAATTGGATCGTAAAACTGAGATCTAGACCAGCTGAAAGCTACAAGACTCGTTTACAAAAATGAGGTGACGTGTTGGGAAAGCACAATGCTCCCTGCATGACCTTTTGGTAGATATAGAATAAGTGGATTGTAGCCGCTTCAAAAGACGAAATTGACCCTCTATACTTTTCCATTTGCATTCAAACTTTTGTTGCTATTAATCAATATCTTTTCGTAATTGATTTAATCGTTTGTTAACTAGTTCTTGTCTGAATATAATATATAATATAATTTTGCTCGCTAGACATTTGAGTAAATATTCAGTCAATCTAAGGGCAGTAACTGGAACGTTAAATTAAGTCAATTTCACCGTTGGCAGCTAACACATCGTCAGCAATCTACATACCAAATACTAGTATGTAGCTTACAGTATGCATTCACTCGTTTGGTATAACCAGCCTCAGAATAATAATAAATGTCTCTATATTATACTACAATACTACAACTAAGAGAAAAATTATTCTTATAGCAATCTTTCACTTAGCATTCCCTCGCTATTCACATCTCTTTATAATGACTAAGTTGATAACTGCTAAATAGCAAGTCATTGTGATAGGTAGTTGCTGAGAAAACTGTTACCAAAATTTTCATCCAATTACCACTAATGTTCGTAAACAGGAACTATATTGCAGCAGACCTGAATTCGGTACTCGCGATATAGGACAACATGGTAAGGTATAAAATTTCGAGTGGTTGTGACAAGTAGTTGCTGAGAAAACTGTTACAAAAGTTTGTTGCGGATGGAAAGACGAAAGGACGGACAGACGTAACCCGTATACGCTCTCTTCTTCGTAGCGGGGGTATAATTATCCCGACCCCAAGTGCCTGTGGGTTTAAGATCATTTTCCCCTATTGTCATTTAGATGAGTGAGCAAATAACCATGGGATAGCGAAAAAAACGCAGACATGACTGCATGTGTGTACTTCATATGGCAATGTCAATGTGGACTGGATTGTGTACAGGAGTGTACAACTAGATATTGTGGGTTCAAATTCAGAGAAAAAATAATTACAAAACACTTACTTAAGGTATCCGACCCATAAATGAAGTCACCGTTTAATTTTATTTTTCGACCAGGAAATACAGCTTTATTAAATCAATGTATTGCTACTTAATGATACAATTAAATATATTGTTTTACTTCGAGTCAATAATAACAATAACTGTTTTGGCAAAAAAGTAAGTTACTCAAATATTATTTCCGATGATTGCCAAACATTACCAAGGTCTGCTCCATTGAAAAAACATAGGACATCCGGGGCATGAAATATAATCACGTGGTCAATTGTGGTCCTGATACCTTAAGGTTGGCATAGTAATACTAAGTCTTATTTTATTTGTGCAGCTCATCATATACAATACATATTAACATGATAGTTGAAAAACAGATACTATTACATAATAACTAGAGGCTCTTAAGAGCCGGTATCGCTCACCTGACTTAATAAAAAAAAACTTCTTAAGAGACATTACTTTTCTTGCCGATTTTCATATTAAATGCTAAAGAGTTTATGTGAAGATGCTGTTTCTATGAATGTTGCCATGTTGAATTTCCAATCAGCAGCAATTTATAAAATAGTTTCTGAGAAGCAGCAGTTTTTATGTTTTTTCATCAGTTTAGTATGTTCCATGGTGGCAGCAATCTTGTATTTTGGATCAAAACAAAAAAAAATGGTTGAGGACCATACAATATAACATATCCTTCTGCCAAGCGGTTTGTGAGAAGACGAAGTTTGAAATTTCAGCCCATCAGAACTGCAGCTCTAGCAGTCATGTTGAATTTCCTAATTGCTCGAAAAACTTACAATAAGAAAAATGACAGTTTCTTCATTCAGTTGAAGTTGGTCATCAGACAGTAGAAGTAGAAATAACAAGATTAACTATCTAAGATTCACTTCTGCATTATTTGGTTTAATTGTGTGGAAAAGTTTCAGAAAAGAAACTTTTTGTTTGGTTTTCCCATAGAATCCTATGTTAAGCTGTGTTCCACGGTGGTGGACATCTTTGATTTTTGATCACGACAAAAAAACTCGAAACTTTGTAGAGGACCATCTAAGGTACATTTATGCAATATTTCAAATCAATCTGCCATACAGTTTGTAAAAGAAGATTTTTGAAATTTCAGCCAATCAGAACCCATTAGTGACACTGGAAACCATGTTCAATTTGCAATTGGCTCGAAAAACTTGAAATAATAAGATAAATATCCATCCATCATTTCTTCATAATTTGGCTTCATTGTGTGGAACAGTTTCTGAGAAGAAGTCGTTTGTATGTTTTTCTCACAGGGTCCTATGTTAAAAAGTCCTGCGATGGCGGCAATATTGGATTTTGGATCTGCACAAAAAACTCAAACGTTGTAGAGGACCATCTAAGGTACATATACATGGCAATATTTCAAATCAATCTGCCATGTGGTTTATATAGAGAATTTTAAAATTCAGCCAATCAGAACACATTAATGGCCCTGGAAGCCATGTCCAAATTGCAATTGGCTCCAAAAACTCAGAAAGATAATTATCCAGCCTTCATTTCCTTATTAATTTGACTTTGTGTGGAACAGTTTTGGAGAAGTTGTTAGGATGTTTTTCCCACAGGGTCTTATGTTAAACTATGTCATGTGATGGCAGCCATATTGGATTTTGGAACGGCACAAACAACTCAAACTTTGCAGAGGTCCATCTAAGGTACATTTCTGCAATATTTCAAATCAATCTGCCATGCGGTTTGTGAAAAGAAGAATTTCAAAATTCAGCCAAACAAAAGGCATTAATGGCCATGGAAGCGTTGTTAAATTTGCAATTGGCTCCAAAAACTCAAAATAATAAGATAAATATCCAACCTTCATTTCCTTATTAATTTGGCTTCATTTTGTGGAACAGTTTAGGAGTTTTTTCCCCATAGGGTCCTATGTTAAACTGTGTCCCGAGATGTCTGCCATCTTGGATTTTGCATCGGCTCAAAAAAATCTAACTTTGTAGAGGACCATCTGAGGTGCATTTCTGCAATATTTCAAATCAATCTAACAAGCAGTTTATGAGAAGAAGATTTTTGAATTTCAGCCAATCAGAAATCATTAATGACCATGGCAGCCATGTTTTATATTTGATCAGCACCAAAAACTCAAACTTTGTTAAGAACCACCCAATAAACATTCCTGCCAAGTTTGGCTCCAATTTGCGAAGTGGTTGTGGAGAAGAAGATTGAATTATTAAAAGCTTACGGCAGACGAAGATGTGAAGGAAGCCAATTGATGAGAAAAGCTCTCACTGACCCTTTGGGTCAGGTGAGCTAAAAATTAACCCTAAATGTCTATAATCTTTACTTCTGACAATGTACTCTATACTAAAAGCTTTCTAATAAAGCACTAAGTCTAAGGACCATATATTGCACACTGTACATAATGCAATAGTATCAGGTTGTATGTCTACTAGAAAGTGCACGTCTCTTAACTGTAAGGTATCCAACAGGCAACAAATAAAACAATCTTGACATTTAATTTATTGTGGGAAACATGTTTTTAACATATTTTACACATCCCTGATATATATATATAATAAATTATCACAACAAAATAAAACAACTTCTCAACAAAACAATATAATCTGCTATGTATCCAAGGTCGTCATTACATTTCTTAAAAACCTTCTGTTTGTTACATGTAAATAGACCATGATTTTATGTTAAAAGCAAAAATGTATTGTTTGGCCTAAAAATCATCCTTGTACATCTAAATACTAGTACATATACTGCCAAATAATTGAAAATAATTCATATTTGTTCCCATTTGCAATTTTATACATGTATATTGATCCGTGTATCAATTACAAAATTAGGTGTGCAGGGTTAAACATATATAGAATTCTGACTAGTTTAACAAATAGAGTATTTAACATGTGAACACAACCTTTCTTTGTTCAATGTCAAATTTAAGCTATTTTGTAACAAAGTATACCCGGTATTTTGAATCTAATCTACATGTAATACTGTATATCACAGATGGATTTTCAACTCCCTTCTTATATACCACAGTGGAGTAGTGGGAGATACATGGAAAATGGTAATTCTTTCAAACTACACAGGGACATGTGGAGAATTCTAATTCCATCACAATTGTACTGTAAATTCATGAAATTCAACATGTTCTGTGACAGAAAATTGACATGATAAAGTGAAAATCTGATCATGATAAAGTATCATGAGCTGAAAAGCTCAGCAAATGGTATTGACAAACGTCAACTTGTTTTGATTATAAAAATAGCTTTTTAATCTATCATGATAGATAGTTACTTCCATTATATAGATCAATGTGATCATCATAAAATCCTCAATCTACAACTTGTACATTAATACAAATAAATAAATTTTTTAGGCTACACATTTACTTCTTGTACATAGAGAGCAAAAAAGGTTAAAAAAAATATGGTATTCCTTCCTACCTTTCTTGCTGTTGACCTAGACTTTTTTGTTTGCAAAATCGGTAAAAATAGTAAAAAGAAAACGTTAACCCCCCCCCCCATCTGACTATTTCAAACATAAATAAACATGCCAACCTCTGGGTCGAGGGGCAAGTCAAGTCTTCCATACCTGCAAAAAAAACCCGCATTTTCTTTCCAGCATGGTACATTGTAGTTTACCAACACAACTTTTTGTTTGTCTAATCCAGATGAAATGCAAAGAGACAGAATATTTTAAAATTCAAGTAAAATAATATTTAAATATTTTGACAATAAGTGTAAAATTGCATTAACATTTATGTCACTGGGTACATTTTAGCTCACCAAATTGGCTACATCTAAAGACTTCATATGTTGGTTTATCAATTTATTACATGTATGATTTGAAGTACACAACTATATTTACCACTGTGTATCTAATACTTCTTTTTTTAATAAAAATAATTTAATGTACCATGTACAACTTAAGTTAATATTGCCAAAAAACTTTTTTTACTTTATAATTTATGGGTTCACATTTGACCTACTACTACTAAAGAACCATTTTATCTCAAACAAAGGAAAATAGTAATAAGATTGTAAAGTGTCTAAAATTCTGATCAATTATACATTTGTAATAAATAATAATATCAAGATCACAATACAACAATAAACATTTTTTTTAATAGTAAATGAGTATAACACAAATCTTCATGAGTTTACACACACTAGCACTTATTTTCATGAATACACATTAAAAACATGTTAATGCAACCTGTATATTTATTCAATACATCAATCTCCTCATAGGCGATGTACATATTTCTTTGTGAAACCCGAACTTTGTACCGGTAGGCTGATGCACGAATCCTGCAGTTCTATAGGTGACTATAGACCAGCCCTAGATGATAAGTGGGAAGCAGCTCATCGGATGCAACTTCACATGATATCTCCATGTATGACAGAAAAATAATTGTCAGAATGAGGTTGGAGAGAACATGTTCAACTCTTTCTTTTTCTGTCTGACTCTGGTTGTGGTCCATTTACTGCTAATAGAAATTGTTCCTGGTGTTTTTTTGTCTGTTGTTTCTACATGATGTTCCTTTTGAAACTGTACTGGTTTCAAAAATGGTATTGTGCCCCAAGGAATTCTACTACTTTGGTCTGCCATGTTTTGCATATCACTTTCACTCTTTGAATGATGTCCATTTGCAAACTGTGTTCCAAACTGTTTTGGAATATTAATGACAAATTTGTCCGTTTCCTTTCCATCTAGGCTGTTATTTGCAGGTGTTTGATTTACATTCTTTCCCTTGGAAACAAAGAGGTCTCCAAAACTTATTGGCATCTTGAATGATGTAAAATGCTACCTCTGATATACTAAACCCAAAATCTTGATTGTATAGGTGTTTTATCTAATTGAAAAGTTCACTACCAATGAATTTATACTGTATTCAAAGTTCATATTAGTATATGTACAGGGACATATACACATAGCAAAGATAACCAAGTTTCTTTACTATCAAATGTACTTTACATGAACTCTTTTTTCCTTGGCAAAAACAGTACCTCCCTCCTCTCAACTCCACAGCAACCTAGTCTATTCTTAAATCTGAAAAAAATTACAAATACAAAGTGAAAATCACAAAAAACCTCTATTTAAAACCAAAAAGTTAATACTGATATGATTATCTAAACAAGTACAAATAACAATCAACCGACTGAGATTCCCTATACCAGTTTGAGAAAATCCAGAAAATTTTGGCAAGAGAACTTGGGGGCGGCTGAAAAGTCTGAGATTGCGGTTTGGTTTTTAATAAACACTGAAAGATGAATAAAATTATTACTTATAGCTTTTATTATAAAATTAAAAGTTAATTTTTCATATGTGATTAAAAATTATTGGGTTGTACACATAGGAACATGGTCGTCTGCCATACATGTACATTTCTTCTTAAGATATTTTGTCCACTTCCCACACCCCACAAGGGCAGATCATACTGAGTGGACGGTACTTGTGTCCACTTACACAGGAATTTGACACCATACCTTTTGTGGTGAAGCATGTCCAGAAAATAATTGAAAGAAATGTTGAAGTGAAGAAGTATAACAAGAAAACAAGAATGTGATCGTCAATCGAGAATTCTGTTTAAAGACGGCTGTGTGGGATTGCATTGTGTGTATACCATTTAACTGTTATTATACAGAAAAAATCTTTTAAAGAAATTATAATTACACCTACCTGAAATTCAATAGAGAAGATATGCTAATCCCTTGTAATTTCAACTGTCCAGATTGTCAAAGTGATTTGCCAAATAGTTAATTCTCTCCTGAAAAACAGTTGATTCTCTCGAGGTAGATTCTCTGCTGGACTCTATACTGCAACTCTGTCCGTACTTTGTCGCTAAATCTCTTTCTGTTTTTAACCCTATCATCTAATAAACTGTTGTAGACAAGACTAGCAAATTCTCAACAAATTTTCTATCAAAACAAGTTGTCCATAAAGCAGGCCTAGGTGAAGGCTTTAGATGACGAAATTTAACCCAGTTTCAACCAGTTCTAAAAAAGCAACGAGTAATGTCCCCTCGATTCGGTAGATTATGCTCAGCGTAGTTTAGCCCACAGGCACAGTAATCAGTCAACGCGTACGTGTGATATGTCAGAAAGCCAATACTAAAAGCGGTTACAAAATGTAAACATACAAAGGCCTAGAAATAGGTAAAGGTAATAGGTAAATAACTTAGTAAAAATAAAAAAAAGAAATAACATTTCTTTAGTTTGAACAGAATCTTGTCATTTCCGAGTCAACCTTTTAAAAAACTAACCGTAACTTTTTATTTATTGGATTTCACTGGATTTTGAGAAATACACTAGTTGCAGAAAGCAATATTCTATAAAAAAAATAATTGATTGCCAATGACATTGACATTGGTGCATGACTTGATTTTTACCACCGGTTAGTCCTTTATGTCCAACATTTTAATATTAACTTATGACTAAGATCAACCTATACCTGGGGTCGGAAGAACCTTAGGGTTTATTTACACGGAAAATTTCATAAACTATAGCTAATATGACGTGCCGCTTCGAGTCCACACCACAACAAAAGCGTAAAGCAAACATCCAATAAATAAATCAATCAATTAATCAATGTTCAAGATAAGTTATTTTCAAATTTAAATCTTTATAACCTGTTATTAAGATATCTTATTTATGTTATTTTACCTCTATTGTTTCTACATCTATCTACATATCCGTCAAAGCTGACAATTATGGAACGGCGTGAACACATCTAGACAAAGTTTTAAAAAAAGACAAAAATTAACTATAATAGAATAAACATATTTATATATAGATACAAAGTTGAAACAATTGTTTAATTGAATTGTGTTTGGATTTAAGTGTTTTAAACTGATCCATTGTGCGTGCAGATGCAATGCCAGATGGCAAGGCATTCCAAAGAACTTCAGTGTGAGGAAAGAAACTGAATTTGACATAATCTGGTGAGGTGTTGAACAGTGGGTTTGGTGACTATGACTGTCGTGTGGCAAAAAGTCTTGATGAGTATGGTCTAAAGTATAGACTTGGATTTATGGCAACTATATGCTGCTTCTTATCATATAAAGCATCGTTACTTGGCGTGTTTCTAGGGTTGCTTACTGAAGGTGTTCCAACACGGAGCTAACAATGCTGGTATTATGTATCTGCTTGCTATGTACCTTGCAACTCTACGATGTACTTTTTCTACCTGTTGTATTTGTTTTTTAGTGTGCGGTGACTAAATAGAAGAACAGTATTTCAATTGAGATCTTACTTGTGATTTATTAGAACGAATAATCGTATCCTCACTTGTTTGGCAAATCCGACAAATTACAAAATTAACTTCCGAGTATAACGGAAGTAATATTCTGCCTGTGTTATATCCAGATGTCTTATATGTAGCATTCAGTATGCTTAACTAACCACAGGTTATATCCAGATGCCTTATGTAGCCTCCAGTATGTTTAACTAACCACAGGTTATATCCAGAGGTCTTATGTAGCCTCCAGTATGTTTAACTAACCACAGGTTATATCCAGAGGCCTTATCTAGCCTCCAGTATGTTTAACTAACAACAGGTTATATCCAGAGGTCTTATGTAGCCTCCAGTATGTTTAACTAACAACATGTTATTTCCAGAGGTCTTATGTAGCCTCCAGTATGTTTAACTAACAACAGGTTATATCCAGAGGTCTTATGTAGCCTCCAGTATGTTTAACTAACAACAGGTTATATCCCGAGGTCTTATGTAGCCTCCAGTATGTTTAAGTAACAACCAGAGGTCTTATGTAGCCTCCAGTATGTTTAACTAACAACAAGTTATATCCAGAGGTCTTAGGTAGCTTGGAGTATGTTGAGTATGTAAGTTGATATTGATATGTTTAATTGTCCATCGAAATGTTCCACCCATCTGATCTTTTGCAAATTACACAGATCTAATTAACAGCGCGACAATAAGTAACATATTTAATTTTAAAGATAGCCCAAACATGTCAAAGGCAATAATCCATTAAATCAGTGACAAAGGCATTCACCCTTCAGCAGTGAGTGCATACAATTAAAATGAAATTCCAGAAGTAACCACTGTGTTCCCTTTTATAGCCGAAACCAAAGAAAAAGTTCACTGAAAAATTATGTAAGTAAATGTTTTAATGTCGTTCATATTGATCAGTTTGCATGAGCATCAACCATTCTAATCTGTGGTGTGGGCTTTGGATTAAAAAAATAATCATTTTGCCGATTCGCTGGTAGGTTTTCCTATTCCTTTATTGGACTTTTTTCACGATACCTTATTACAGGCTAGAACTGCTTACATGTACTTGTCCGGAGCACCTGATTGGTTGTTTTTTATTGGGTTACTCAGTGTTTTGTTTTCCTTCTCTAAGCCCTTTCTTAATCCGGATTTTATCTATCTTTTGCTATGTTTTTCGATTCGTGTTGACCGTACATTATATTTTCGTATTTCTGGAAAAGACTTTATTTTGTTCTCTTAATTTACCCGATAAAAACAGGCCTACAATGTACAGAAATAGTCCCTTAAAAATCAATTAAGAATGTTTATTAAGATTTTCATATTCAAAGTAAAGTAAGTAAGTACAATTTTATTTGAATTCAATATACATAAATACAAAAAATACGCAAGCTCTGAAGAGCTTTTGCCCGAATATAAAAACTAATAGATTGACATGGAAACAAGACATGTGATAACAATAAAATACAGAAAAATGTTTACTTCTTTAAAACTTACAGATATATTTAAGATAGTGCTTTTTAAAAACTGGTTATTAAAATTTAAAACTTATTGAAATCAATAATTTAAAAATGAATAAAAATTTAAACTGAGATTTTTCAAGCTAAAATGTAGTAATTTTTTAAATCACAAAAGCGGAAACCTGAAATCTATTGAAGTTAATAATAGCAAATTAACAGAAAGCCGGTCTGAAGGAAAAGGTAACAGAAAATTAAGAATACGCCATAGGAATGTGGAAAAAAGAAAATACTTGAAAATCTCTGGATTTGTCGAAAACAACGGCACTAAGTGATGACTCGTGTTGCTAAGCTCCCACTCAGAACCAACATTTAGGCAAGTCTAATAAGAATTAAAAAATTACCAAAAGTTAACAGGACAGTTTGAACCATTCCAAGACTGAAGGAAGCTTTTAAAATGTGAAAAGCTATTGTCAGTCCTAAAATGGTCCGTTAAAACTGTTCCATATCGAAAAGATTTTTAACCATAGGTAGATGTTCGCACCTTTGGTTGATCCAAGATATGTTACTATATCTGAAATTGTATTTAGAATTTTTTAACTGACAAGATCGCCAAGACACACTTGGCTATTTACGATCTTATAAGTTGAAAGTACCATTGTCCTGATTATACGAACTTGTAGAGTTGGAACTTTTGTCTTCTCTAAAAGTGTATGATAGGATGAAGTATAATCTTCATAAATAAAACGAAGGGCTCGCCACTGTACTTTCTCCAGCTTTTTGAAATTTATTTCTATACAGAAATGAACAAAATGGACAAAAATTAAAGTTACTCAAATTGAACGTGTGAAAAATAGTTACTAGTAATTTGTTGAGTCTCGATAAAATAGACCCTAATCGTTTAAGAACATTTAATTGTTGTGATTCTTTTCTGCACAAACTGATGATATCAACATCAAATTTCAATTGATGATCAATATCAATGCCATGCAGTTTCACAGTTTCCATCGGACAGTACGTTTCCTTGAATTTGAATGCTGGGATTCTTTTAGAAAGTTTTCTTCCTAACTGCTATTACCTGAAACTTATCAGGATTTGCCTGCATTTTATTAAACTTGAACCAGTCAATAAACACCTGAGTTTCCAGTGTGGATATTAGCGAATTTAGTCAGAGCTACTGAATGGCAGTGTATTGTCAGCAGCATAATTATACAATAAACATTTTGACAAAATAAAAAATCATTAATATAATATTAAATAATAAAGGGCCTTAAATGGATCCTTGAGGATCACCTTCCTGAATGTCAGCCCAGCTGCTCAGAACACCATTTACCTTTATTAGTTGTTTTCTTTCTAATAGATATGATTGTAAAAGAGAAACTGAGTGTGATGAAACACCATATGCTAGCAATTTATCTAATAATAAATCATGGGTAAAAAATTTAAAGGCTTTTGATAGATCCATGAGTATAATCTACAATATAATTATTTTTATCATTTGCAATGTGTCAGTCTAAGCTGTGTAGTCTGACATCCGTGTCCCTTTCGGAAAGCACAAAGATGAGGTTTAAATATAGAATCGAAAAAGACGTACAACCGTGCCTCAAGAACTTTCTAATAAACTTTTGAGAAAAAAATAGACACTAAACAGGTCTGTAATTCTATATTAAACATGAATCATTCTCTTATGCAGTGGTGTTACTTGCGCTGCCTCGAGTCTATCTGGGAAAACAGTTGTATCAACCGACAAGTTTATAAGACTTGTCAACTGAGGCATAATCCCATATTTACTCTCTAACAACTTTTGCGGGTATCCCGTCTACACCATTTGCTTTTTGAACTATTATTTTATTATATATTTTTTGTAATATTTTCGGACATCATCAGGGGCTGCTCTGGCTTCTAAAAAGCTGGCGCCAAAAAAATCGCCAACTGCAATTTTCATGGTTTGAAAATTGAAACTTGATTTTAGTTAAGTATCTTTGTTATTTTGAATTTCTGCAATACTTCGATGATTTGAAAGGGTCATAGTAAACATAAGTCCCCCTTTTGTAGATTTCGAAAAAGAGTAGGCTCATTGTAGCCGCTACAAAAGGCTTAATTCACCGACCCTACCCAATACTCCGTACTTTTCCAGTGGCAGTCAAAATTGTGTTCCCTGTGTCCCATCCCACCCCTTTTTACAATTGATGTATTGTTTGTCAACTTGTTCCCGTCTTGAATATAGCTGAAATACTGCTCGCTGGGCGTAAAGCAAACATCCAATCAATCAATCATATCTTCTCAGCTACCGATACAAAAAATATCTGCTAAATATTTTATTATTTTGTTATCTTCGCAGGCCGGGATAATTTTTTGTTTCCCGGATTTACATTTTTTGGAAAGGTTGAACCGTTTTGTAAAAGTCTATATTTTTGTCCTACCAGCTAGAAAAGCGTTCTAAAAAATAATTTTCATTTTATTGACCAGATTTCTTTGCTGTCTGTTGCAAACTGAGAATATAACATGTGTTTCCTATAGACAGCCTTTCTCAAACAACGATTTCTTTTTCTGTTCCTTTGATTTTAAAGGGGCAATTAAGTTTATCCATATTTCACATATTTTATCCACAGGGGTATTCAGTGTATTAAAACAAAAAGACTTTCTGTTTGTTAAAATCACATTAACCAAAGGTTGAACACAGTCCTTTTAAAACAAGTTGGTAATTTGACCATCCGATCTAGTATAAAAAAAATATCTTAAATTGTTTGACTTAAAATTGCTCTTAATCAACATGTCAAAATTTAAATCACCAAGAACAATGTTATAATAATTTACTATAATTTTGTTAGAACTATTTGACCAGTTATTTCCCAATGGACAACAATTTAGCTTATATACCCCTATCTGTTCTTTCCATCACTAAAATATATACCAATTGCTTGCCATTATATAAAAAATTCAGAAAATTTCATTGGACAGTTTTATGTATAATCTGTTAGAAAATTTAAAATTTCAGTGGTCAAAAAAGTTCTGAAACCCCAATTTTTTTATTTTGAATTTAATAACTTGTATTAATATCTAACTATATAGCGAATATAAAGAAAATTAATTCAGAAATAATTTTCATGAAAGTGTCCGGCCGGCATTTATATAAGCGGCTCATTTTTAATGATATGAGGGGCGAAATTGAAATAGGATTTTGCATCGTTGAAACGTTTAAAAAGTGTGGAGTTCGTTTACAGTGTGTCAAGTTACGAAATAACATTGAAGAAAAAAAATTATCGAAAAATGCCCTCGTCAACACCAGTAAACGATGAAATACAAAGCATTTCATGCTACAATATCCGCCCATTATTTTTTCATGGCTACATAGGACCATTTGTCCTTTTGTATGCAGCTTGGTTTTATTCCTGGTTTTTCGTATATGGTTTAGAAGAATATTTTGAAGCCGGCCTAATAGCTCTAGCAATTATTGGTTTATTGCAAATACTGGCATCACTATTCTGTGTGTGGTCGGTTGATGTAAGATGTAAACTGACTTGTGCAAAGGTAACCATTACTATTTATCAAATCCGGTCATATTATTTCTTAAAAACTACAACTAAAAGACCTGTCCATATGGTATGGTACAGACACTGCAGCACATGGTCTCAGTCTGAGAATCCTCTTCCATCCACTGATTTTTAAACCTTTGATGGGAGCCTGGAACGTCAGTGCTTTCCATAGACAAAACAGCAGTTTTTTTATACATGGGTCTGATCATTTTCATGGAGAAAAATATCGAGAGAAGCGATGTGTATATAGTTGAACCACACAAAAAATTTGATACCATCGCAAAATCTGCTGTTTTTATCTATGGAGAGCTCTCTGATGTCCCACACTCCCATAAAAGTCTATACTAACTGCCACACCCCCTTGGAAAAAATTGTGTGCTTGCATATTTTCATTATTCCATATTTTATCATTTAATTACAAAAATCAAGTAGAAAAAAATTTAGATACAATAACCTGTTCATGTTTTATACTATGCCACTGTTGTTTACTTGTTACAAATTGTCCTTGACTTTTGCTACAGTAATTTTACATAATAAGTCAGCCATTTTTGTTTCTAAAGGGACCTTGCATTGTTTACAAATGTTCGTCTGTTTTCATGATGTTCAATGGTACATGTATTCTGACAAACCACGTGACTTTTCCAGCCTTAACTGAAGACAACATTAACCAAAGGATTTCGAATAGACGACAATCCAGGGGCTGCTCTGGCTTCTAAAAGGCTGGCGCCAAAAAATCGCCAACTGCAATTTTCCGTCACCAGTTTTGTAAAAGTGTCGCCAAATTAGAAATCACTAGATCACTATATGACATGGCGAAACTGTTTAACATTATGTGTGACATATTCTGTAACGTCGGACGAAGTTTGCCGGACACTTAATTCAATTTTTCAAAAGTCTCGAGCAACCCGTACACTAATTGTATTGTAATCATGAAAAGGTGTGAGTGATTTCTTGTTGGCAGAAAACCAAAATTTTACAGTAATTTATTAGAAACATCTATTCCTGTGAATGAACATAAAACTGGAAATAGAACTACGCATGAGTAAGAGTTTTCTAGTTACGAAATTAAGACGGACATCCGGTCCGGAAATCACTTAACAACGGCATCAGTTTTCATACCTGTATTTTATTAATTACATTATAAAAAAATATTCCTACAAAAATATGTTTGTTTGGTTATTTTTATAAATTAATTAACAACATCAATTGTTTTATTACACGTCTATTCAAATCTGATGCAGGTAAAGCTGCTTTCCATCAGACAACTTTGTTGATTCATTTATTGCCGATTTCCGTTTAATAACTCCAAATAACACACATGTCACTGGATACTTCACAATACACGTGTATTTACGACCATAGAAGCCGACAAAGGATCTTTAATGATGCAATCGCCGATTACCGATAAATTTAACACGTGCATGCATATCGTTTAACACTATAAAACCTTGGCGCCAAAAAAAAGATGCAATATTTTGTCGCCAAATGAAAAAAAAAATCGCAATTGGCGACATTGGCGAAGCCCAGCGCTGCCCCTGCAATCGATTGTTCCTTAAGTACACTTCCGTTCTAATAAAGGTCAAATTTTAGTATGGAAAATCGTCCAAGTTACATTTTTCAAAACACTGAATATCTGGAGGAAATCATTGTTGATTTTAAAAAGTACCCTTCTTGATCTACAAAAGGAGCATAAGATGTACCATACAAGGTAAGCAGTGTTCATTTGTCATACAAAAACCCTCTCGAAAATATGTTCACTTGTAGTATAAAAGAGCTCTTTATGGCAGAGAATTCTTGGACTACTGGTCATGTTATTCATCAAAAAATCATTTATTCAAATTAATCAGCAGTGATGACTATTAATTCCTATACCAACCAAAAATAGGTGTACAATAATACAGTTTTATAACACAGGTTTTTTAGCATAGAGAGTTGCCAATCTTTTATTTATTTTTTCCTCCCACACTTCAGTTTAGGCCAAATTTTACTGCCATTATAATCCCAAGTTAGTTTTGTGATTTGTCTGATTAATGACAGAATGCGGTCCTATTGCTGGTACTATAGCAAATAAAAACTTCTAACATCGGTCTATTTATACAAAATGCAAACATAATATTCATCTTTTTTACGTTATTAAACATGTTAAAGCTTAAGACATAGCCAAACTAATGGGAAACAATCTTTATTGAAGAAATTTCTTTTTTTTGTGTTTGAAGATGCACATGACCTAATTTTATTATACACGTGCTAATTTGCATACTATAACAACCATTCCATAGCAAGAATCCAGTAATTAACATATACTTACCCAAGATGCAACATACCATTCAGTTTCTGGTTTGGCAATGTTTTTTATGTAGTAAACGTAATTAAAAAGAGACACGAATATCAATTAATACACAACGCACAGCAGTAACAATCATCAGGTTTCAATAATGATCAATTTTAAATACGAAACCAATAAAAAAAAAGGGGGACACAATCAAGATCGATCGCATCTAATAATATATGCAACTTCTTTTGGACATCAAAATGCCGAGAGTGATTCACCCCTGCTCTGCTACATTAAGAGAAATGGGACTAAATTCGTACCATCGGCAAAAAAAAAACCAGGGTACAATTATTCATTCTAACTTTAGTTTAAATTACCACTTTGAAATTACTGTCCAGTATATGTCATATTAAGTACACATCAGATGTTAATAAGTGCACAATATTCACATCTGGGTGGTGGCATTCATCAATTGGTTTAAATTTATTTTGAGAATCTTCTGCCGTCCAAGGCATTTTTATAGGCCCATTCAAAGATGGGTCATATGTATGGAAACACCCACTGAGGGCAGCGTTCGCAATGATGCCTGCTCTCTAACTCAGACAGATGTTGTCCAATCTTCATGAAACTTGGAGAAAATAAATGGGTATAATATCAAGGCCAAGTTCAAAAACCAGCCAAATTACTTCAGCCTAATCAGAGTTATGGCCCTTTATACAAAAAATGACAAATTTGCCTTGTCGACACAAACAGATGTTGTCCAATCTTCGTGAAACTTGGAGAAAATGTTTATGGACAGCATATCTTGACCAAGATTGATAACCAGCCAAATTGCTTCAGCCATTTCAGAGTTTTGGCCCTTTATTTTTTGTGCAAAAAATGGAAAATTTTTCGACCTGCATTTTGGCACTTGTTAGATTTTTAGTGGGGGGGCGTCATACAGCTCTCCATATGTTACACAGCTGATTTTGAAACGGAGACTGCTAAGGCTGAAAAAAAATATGTGTGTTTCATATTACCCAACCCTACCTATTTTGTTAAAGCCGGCCCTAAAGGTTTTTTTGCGTTTTAAATGAAGGTTACTTCGAACCGGAAAACTCCAGGTATTGTTCCGGGTTTTGGTTCTATTTTAATACTTTCCCCCCAACATGGCGGCTAAATGTAAACATATGAACGCTGAATTGTAACAAAATTAATAGCTCATTCAATGACATTATACTTTAAAAGGCTTTATAGTAAATTCTTGAAACTTACAAGCTTTACACCTACAAAGATATAAAAGATAAAGGTCAAAAGTCATGAACTTATACACATTTTTAAACTATATATAAATATATATAAATTGTTTATTGAATATATTTTTCTCCACTGAAAAAATAATCTTGCCTTTAAGTAAGCTAATTTATTAATTAAACAGTGCTTATTTATGTATTGAAGTATTGATAAATATATTCTTAATTGTAGGCAAAAAGTCCAGATGAGGCATCATGGCTTAAAGTTGTACCAACCACTAATAATGGCTCAACAGAATTTGTCAAACTGCATAAGGAAATAGAGGTAGTTGATTTTATGTCACTGGTTATCTGTAACTTACAGTAAAACTTATGTAGCTTAATGAACTCGGATGGCTGGAACACCACTGATTTCTTTATCTATTGTCATAGTCCTGTCATTTATTACTCGAAAACTCAAACTCATTTGAACGTCCCTTCGATAGTAAATTCAATAAGTCACCATCAATTACTCAAACTATAATTATAAGCCTCGGTGTGAAGCAGCTAACTTCAGGTAAAACAGGACATGGATAACAATAAGCCATAAAAATTAGTACAAGAATGTCAATTTAAAAAAAATAGCAGATAATAATTATGTCATGATCATGACTCCTGATTAGTTTTGAACAATCAAATAGATAGTAATTATTTTTTAATTTTAAAAAACGGGCAGATTATAAAACAAAACAAAAACATTCCAATTAAAAATCATTTACGGCTTTTGTTGACAATTGCATTTTAATTGATATTAAAATCCACTTGTTAAAGAAAAGATAATTTTGAGAAAAATGTGTTGCCAATAAATTCAGCATTTAATTTATGCTGTGGAAATTATTTACTTAATTTAATTTTGATGTAGAAATTTCAAAAATCAAAAAACTATATGACCTGAAACAACTTTACTCATGTCAAAATTTATTAAATAAACATTCAAATACACATGTACAATCAAAAGAATTTTAATTACCCCAAACAACCATATCACATGTAGGAAATGAAAGAGCAACCTAAAAATAAAAACTAATGGTACAGAACAGATTCATTTCCTGGAGTTGTCCAACTTCATTAGCTGAGCCGCCGCTCAAACTGCAGATAGCTCGATCTGTTTTTGGCGACCTCACCAAGTTTAAGTTCTCAAATTCCACTGTAATTAGTAACAAAAATTTTAAAGTTTAAAAATAAATACATAATTATATTTAAAACTAAGTTTATTTAGATGGTCAGACCTGAATGAAACTCCTTGCTCTTTTATTAAAATTTTATTTATAGAAGTTTCTGATTACCAATATTTAATATACAATACTTATACAGCATTAGTAGACTGCTAATACATGTTGTGAACTTCCAGAAATGGAAAACTGGCCTCATGAAAGTAACTTGCAATAACAAGTTCACATAGATTTAGATTATTTATCTACCGTATTCCAACTGAGTTCACCATGTAATTAAAAAACTTTTTTTACACAATTAATAAATCAGAAGAATTTGTTAACCATCTTAAATATATATTGATTCCATTCTTTTTATGCCCATAGCAACATCTGAACTTATTCTTTATGTTCTGTTCACAACAAATATTTGAAGCTTTATTGGTATTAAGTACAGTTGTAGTCATAATGCTGCTTGTAGATTTATTTAAGAAATGGATTGCTATCTTTCTTCTTAGGGTACATCTCCACCAGAACTATGGTTTAACTTCCAAAAAACTAGATATATTTATGATCGAGAAGAGAAGAAGCAGTTTTCATCCATACCATTCCCAGATGACAAGTCTGTTGGTTATTACATGGATTGGAAAGGTTATCAAGAGGATGAAGATATCAAACATGCAGAGAAATTCTATGGCCGTAATAAGTTAGTTCTTTTGCAGATTGAATTGCACTCAAATTGTTATCAAGTAAATGCAGGGGTGAAAATAATGTGTGATAATTGTTATTATCCATATATATATATATGATGTGTTTAATACATTTATATGTACATGTATTTTCAAACCCCTTTCAAATGTTTTTTTTAAAAAAAAACCTATGATGTAATTAGTTAACTATATCTATCTTGAATTCTGGTGTACATGTATAATACACGACTTAGCTAGTCATAAGTCATAAGTATTAAACACAAGGGATAATTACAAATGTCATAGAGTGTTGACACATAATTAGTAATACATGGGCCGGAGGTATCCATGTGGACTATGTAGGTGGTCTATGTATAAATTATAGCAACATTTAGCTATATAACTTTATTTTTATATTTATTGAAATTAAAAGGTTATTTGTAAAGTCATCATATGCTTATACAAGTAAATTTATATATTTTAATTTCGTTTAAATACTCAATACATAAGCAAAGTTGGTTATTTTGTATAACCTAACATGGTTTTTCAGCATGTGACTGATTGTGACGTCATAATAAGACGTATTGATGATGTTGACTATACATGAATTCTTCCGCAAACAACAAGTGACGACACTAAAATTGTGAATTGCAAATATTATTTGATTACTTGTAAAATATTGTTCTTGTTACTTCATTTTTACTATAGAATTTAAAATACAAGGTTTGTTTTCAATTGTTGGTTAGATTATTGGATATAAACGACTTTGGGTCGATTTACGCTGAATAAACCTTGAAGTGGTTTATGTTGCAGCGTAAATCGATCCAAAGTCATTTATATCCAATAATCTAACCAGCAATTGAAAACAATCCTTAAATATACTCCAAACATTCGATTCTTTGAAAATCTGTAAAAAATAAAGTTTCGTTATTTTTTGTGAAAGTTCTCTGAAATAGTTGCAGATGTATGGAGATATACAACTTGTACATATAAATTAACTTATCAAGTCAGTGTATGTTGAATTTGTACATTTTTTGGAGAGATTTACTTCTAGCATTGATATAAACTGTTCTAGTATGTGGAAAATTACCAGTTAATAATAAACACAATTTATTCTTTTACTAAAAAAAATTATTATTGAAAGGATTGATAAATACCAAAAATAAAAAAATTTGGTTAAATACCATACTAGTAGTTACAAAAGGACTACATGGGTTTTTGCAGAGTAAATGTACACTATTGATAGATTTTGAAATTATTATATCAGTAAAATGATTAATGTTAATGTATACTGTAATTAACGATAAATGCTTAACAAATACCAAGGCTGGGGAGCAGGAGATGTTTATTAGTGATAGAGTAAATCATTTTAGTGGCTGTATGCAAAAAATGCCTTTTCTTGACACTGTAAATGTAGTTCAAATTTTTGCATTACATTTCTCTTAGCAACATCATTTATTTTTTTGCTAACATGCATGTATTCTGTTGATGTTTTTAGCAAGTCAATTACAAATCAAATATGTCTGATGTAAATTGCAGGGATTCATTATCACATCAAAGAATCTGCTTTTTATAGTTTTTTTTAAAATTTATTTAAGTATGGAGATGGACTTGCCAAAGTTCATGGAGTTATTTAAGGAACGAGCTACAGCACCTTTCTTTGTGTTTCAAGTGTTTTGTGTTGGACTTTGGTGTTTAGATGAGTATTGGTATTACAGTGTCTTCACCCTATTCATGTTAATTGCCTTCGAGGCTACACTTGTTCAACAGCAGTTGAAAAACCTGTCAGAGATCAGAAAAATGGGAAGCAAACCCTATCTTATACAGGTAAATATAACACAAATTCTCGTTTTTTTTATTTGGATCACATCAACTAATTGACCAATGCCGTTACACTTGTTGTGTTGTTGACAATAATAACAACAGCCATGAATCTCACTGTAATACTTAAAATAGCTTCTGTCTTGACTGATTGACAGTGCTGATACCATAGATACCACAAGTATCTGTGGTATTCTGAAAATGTTCCACAGAAGCAATTTCATGTACATATACAGGATACATATTTCTACAACAGGATGGAACAGGAACCAGTAAGAAAAAGGCAGAAATAGCTATTATGTAATAACTATAGATTTACATTTTTTTAAATGATATGCATTTTCTCATCCCTGTCGCTCCAGCCCTTCACATTGTGACGTTGCATTGTTTACTTAACATCTTGAGAGCGAGGTTAGATGTGCCCATTTTGTGCTAGTGGATTTAGTTTGAATAATAAAAGATCATAGGAAAATATTGCAAAATAGTGTAAATAGTTATTTATTTGCACTTTTTACCAAAGTATATTTAAATAACTTAATAAATATTTATTATATTTTATATTATATTATATTATATTTATGCAGTTTTCATTTGTCACAAAAAAAACCCTCACCAAAATATGTTCACTTGTAGTATACGTGTACAGGATTTTACATTAAATATAAAGATCTGGATGGTATTAGATTGTGTTGTATTGCTACTTTTAACAAGTTTTCACTTTTTGATGGCAACCAGTTCTATACCGGTACCAAAATGTAACTCCCAGTTCATGGCATGTAACTGGTATAACATTATGTGGTGTACATCTTTTTTTGTACTTGAACAAAGCTCTCAGCCCTATTAAGATACACTGAATAAATGTGGGTTCACATTTTTGCAAAGGGGCCTCAGTGGCCGAGTGGTCAAGGTAGTTTGTCTACTATTGATCACTTGGTCTGTCAACACTGAGATTGCAGGTTCGATTCTCACTGCAGGCAGGGTGAACTCGACTCCAATCTTAATTGACAAGGATTGCCAGTTTTCCTACCGCAGGTCGGGGTTTTCTCCTGGTACTCCGGCTTCCTACCCCAATAAAAACTGGATGCCATGATATAGCTGAAAAATTGCTGAAAGTAGCGTTAAACACCATAAAACAAACAAACAAACATTTTTGCAAGCTATTAAACTAAGCTACTTGTTCCTTAAAACTTCCCTTAGATTCTTCAGATTAAATACAATGTACATGTAGGAATTTAAAGAAGACTCACATAAATTGCAATTTTCTTAAAGTCAGTCAGAATATGTTATTATTTATTAGTTGAAATATTTTATAATAGGTGTACAGAAACAGAAAATGGCGACCTGTGATGAGTGACGAGTTAGTTCCTGGTGATATTGTATCTATAGGTAAATTATCCAAAATTCTGAAATTAAAAAGCAGTCTGTTGCAATGAGATGTATTAGTGGTTTATGCAGCAACAAAATAAGAACGGAGACATTTATAGATTATTTATGTTTTTTGAAACAAAGTGCATTTTCTCGTCTGTATCTCACCGAAGGGTGAAAGGCCTGAGGTTAAATGGCAAGAAAATGCATCGAGTTTCAAAAAGCATAAATAATCTGTATATCAACATTTTGTTACATTGTGATGTCACAGTTTTTACTAAACGACATCTGGGCCGCGGTGGCCGAGTGGTCAAGATAGTTCGTCTACTATTGATCACTTCGTCTGTCAACACTGAGATTGCGGGTTTGATTCTCACTGCAGGCAGGGTGTACTCGACTCCAATCTTAATTGACAAGGATTGCCAGTTTTCCTACCACAGGTCTGGGTTTTCTTTGGGTACTCCGGCTTCCTCCCCCAATAAAAACTGGACGCCATGATATAGCTGAAAAATTGCTGAAAGTGGCGTTAAACACTATCAAACAAACAAACAAAACAAACTAAACGACGTATTGACAGCGAGATGAGATGGGCCCATATCATACTAGTAAAGTGAGATGGGAAAATACCGCACATAAAGGTCAAAGGAAAATACTGCAAAATAGTGATAAAGTTTCTTATATTCTTGGATTTGAAACTTGCGATAAAAAATGATACAAAACTTTGAAAAATTGAATCAATAAAGCTAAAGCAAACTATGTACTTAAAAAAAACTATCTTGAAGAAGATTTTATTACATCAAGAGTTTGTTATAAATTGTGAAAACATTATCAGAAGTTATTAATGTAAACCTCATTGAATTTAAAAGAATCATTTGTGGTATACATTATTAGCTTTCTGTGACTGATATAAAGAGTGATCTCAGAAAATTAAGGAGTGCAGTAACCTTAAGGATGTTGAAAGAGATATGCTTTTAGTTTTAAAGAGAGAAGAGTTACTCCCAAAGGCCAAGTATGTCATTACAAAATAGAAATATTGTACTTGATAAACTTGTTCTGTTATAGGACGATCACAAGAAGACCGAGTAGTGCCATGTGACATGTTGTTACTACGGGGACCATGTATTGTTGATGAAGCCATGTTAACAGGAGAATCAGTTCCTGTTATGAAGGTAACCATAAATGAGGACTGTCTATTTTAACTGCAGTCAGATATAGTTTTGATATCAAATGAGGACAGTCAATTTTAAGGGCTACTGCAGTCAGATATTGTTTTGATACTATAATTACATCTTTTCAAATACAAATCATTTTCTTAATTCTAAATCATTTAAAATGATCATTTCATAAGTTGATTGTTTGTTCTATATAACATCGAGGTAGAATTATTATCACACTTACAGGTATCTGTTATATAGTATACATTTACTAGTCATTCTACAATATAGGCCACCATTTTCTACTCTTGTAAGTTACCCCATGGCTTAAAATCATTTTAATCATTTTTTCTGCATTTCTGATAGACAAAATACTGTGTTCATTTACATGTTTTGTTAGTTGTAATTGCAAGTGTGAACATACAAATATAACAACACATTTTTGGTAGTGACTCATCACTATTTCAGGAACCAGTTGAAAATGTTGACAGGGAACATGTGTTAAAAATGGAAACGGATGGCAAGCTTCATGTGCTGTATGGTGGAACAAAAGTGGTACAACACACACCTCCTAGTAAGACTGGAGCAGGCCTTAAAGGTTAGATATATATAACTTAAATATATGGAATGCCATAGCTGCCTTAGGAGCACATTTTTCTTTATATGATAATACTTTGTTATTATCTGATGGTTTCCTCCTAAACACACAAAAGTACCTATTTTATCCATAAATCCTCAACATTCCTATTGACTACTATTAATTGGATGACGCAACTTGTAAAAATGTGAACTAATCTCCTCTCAGTTGTCTTAACCCCAAATTGGACACTTGTTGTATATGAAACTTACAACTTCTATAATAGGTTTAACTCTTCAATGTACGATAAGTAGAACCCATAGACAGAAGATAACAAATTTATCAGGCAGTGGGGTTAGGTGGTACCATGGAATGATATCTGTTTGTTTGTGCTTGAAAAATTGCTATATACAGTCATTCATATTTTGAAGTATGGCTTTTTTTAAAGTAATTCAACATTACCAGTATTTTTCAACTATATTATTGCGTCCTGATTTATTCGGTAGAAAAGTCATCAGAGGAAGTATTTGATATTTCTACCACAAAGTTACAGATATAAACAAATTGGGGGGGGGGGGGGGTCACTAAATTTCATTGCTTTAATTGTAATAACATGTTATTTATCTCCCTTTATTTTTCAGCTAGTGATAATGGCTGTATCGCATATGTTATACGACACAGTTTCAGTACCTCACAAGGGAGGCTACTCAGGACAATATTATTTGGTGTCAAGAGAGTTACAGCAAACAATTTGGAGACATTTTGTTTTATTCTATTTCTACTTATTTTTGCTATTTCTGCTGCATCATATGTCTGGATTAAAGGTATGGCCATATAATTTTCATCATACATCTAAAATGTTTTTATATTTAGCAGCAAAGATTGCCTCTGTTTCATTTTGGTAATTAGCACAATGCTTAAAACTTGATATAAAATTCAGATTTGATTTCATTGCATTATTTATTATTTATTAATACAACGTCCTTCAAATGCTATGGAAACAAAATTAACATATAAAAATGCAATAAAATATCATCTCGAATGTAAACTATGCCAGTTTAATATTTTAATTTAAAATAAACATGCCCTTTATGACCGACAATATTTGTTGAAAGTTTTGACCTTCAAAGCTCTAAACAAGATTGTAATGTAGATGTCAACAACACAGTTTTGTGTGTGCAATGGTGTGTACATTTCATGCAGATTTTTTTCATAGGTAGTAATTTAGAAAAAATTATTATAGGGCATATTGTATATACCTGTATATTTTGTATTTTATTCAGGCACAGAAGATCCTAAAAGAAATCGCTACAAGTTATTTTTAGAATGTACACTGATTTTAACATCAGTGGTTCCACCAGAGTTACCTATTGAGCTGTCTTTAGCAGTCAATACCAGTTTGTTAGCACTGACAAAACTATGTTAGTATATATAGAATATTATTGTGTCCTTTTTATACCCTGCCACATGAAGTGGCGAGGTGTTATGTTATACCCTCAGTTTCGTTCGGTGTCTGTCCGTCCGTGCATCAGTCCGTCCGTCCCTCCATCTGTCTGTCCCGGAAGGTTTCCAGATGATAACTTGAAAACGCCTCAAGGGATTTGAATGATATTTTGCACAGCTGTTCAGTACAATAAAATACAGGTCAAGTTCAATTTTCAGGATGATCCGAAAAATATTATTGAAGTTTTGCCACTTTATAAATTTTCAAAATTTGACAATAAATTTTCTGGTCTAAGAAAGATAACTGATTTCTTTCTGTCTCTATATAATAGTACAGGGCTCACCACACTGGGCGAAGTGGGCGACAAAGTCGCCCTACTGGGACCTGAAGTCGCCCTACGGAGCCTCGAAAGCAAAGTCGAAGTCGCCCTGTTATTTACCTAAAGTGGCCCGATGGTTCACAGTAGATACTTGAAGATTATCTGGTCCAAATACTTCATCCAGACTACCAATTTATCAGTAAATATGTAATTCCAATAAAAACGGCAAACAATATGTGTATTTAACATTTTTTCAAAGAATTTAGGTCTTTCAACTGGATTACGCGCCATTTGTTTATTTATCGGATGTGACTAATTACCGGAAGTGAACAACAAAGAAAAGTAAAGTACAACGGCCCATACTGAAAAATCGTAATTCGTTTGATAAACAAACACTTTCAATTGGTTTCATACTTCAGTTCTTTCAAAGCGTATTGTATTTTAACAATTTTCTTTGATAATATGAGCTGCACTTGAAAGAATAAAGATGTATAGTAATTAATAATTATTGACATCATGAAAAGTTCTGTAGATGGGTGTCCCATGAAGCAATTTAGATCAGCACAACTTTGTTCAAGTGGAAGTGTGCTGGACAGAAGAATTATTACTGGGTTTAATGTTATGTTAGCTTATCTATCTTCTTTAAAAATTTTGCTCAGATAAACATGACATGTTCATAACAAACTATTAGAAATATTATGATGTATACAAGAACTTTATGAATGATGTTTATGTCTACACCTATTCAAATATTTTTAGTTGATCTATTTTTATTTGTGAATACCTTGTATGGCTACAAGTACTGAAGTAGATAGAAAAATAGTCGCTATGTCTGGTGCTTTTTTCATTGATTTTATAATTATAAAGGTTATGTGCTATTTGATATTGCATACCATTAATAATAATGAAAAAGAAAGGAAAAAAAACTGAATCTAAATGTGTTATGTTTTAAAAATACAAGAGAAATAATCCTGGAAATCCACAATTATAAAAAAAATGATGTAAATAATGAAAAATGTATATATAGCTACTGTGAAAATTTATTATTTGTAAGGTCCCCTTGACTTCTCCCTAATGTGTCCTGAAGTCTCCCTATCAGGGCCTCACTTCTCCCTGTTTGGCTGCCAGGGAGAAGTGACTTCTCCCTACTTTTTTAGAGTGTGGTGACCCCTGCTAGTATATAGTGGATGTATAGTATATACAGTATAGTATATATATAAATATATTTAACTATTGATGAATATCGTGGCGGGGTATCATTTAATGTCCCATTAGATGCCCTATTTTTCTATCTGATAAATTAAATAAAAAATGAACAAATACTTTTATTATTACTATAAATGCAACATATTATTTCTACACATTATCTCTCTAATCATGACACAGTTACTTATCTATATGCTTATTCCACAATCCTATGTTCTCTTCAATTATAATTGATGTTTTATAAGAAAGTAGCAAAGAAAACCGACCGAACAACAAGAGCCAAAAACCAAGGGACAGTTACAAATCCGGATATAGACAAACACAACACAAAAATCAAAAACATAAAACACAGAAAGAGAGTAACCCGAACCCAATAAAAACCATGGGTGCACTCAGGTGCTCCGGACGAGTAAGCAGTGCCTGCCTCTAATTAGACACCCGTAATAATTTTAGCTTTATTTTCAAACTGCTTGACCAATGTGAAAAAAATAGTTCTCGTCACTAGTGAAAATGTGGTTCTCAGCAGTTGATTGGTTTAATATTATAACATCATAATAAGAAATTATTATGTCATAAACAAAACACCTTCCATTTACTGTAATCAAGTCATGAAAGTCATGAACATAAAAATGGGATTGGGAGAATTTGTACTTCATTTCCCATTTTTTTGCCTCTACTTAAATCCTTGCTCTTACTACATTTTTCTTTTTTTCATAAATAAAAAATATTGTGCCAATGATGACCACTGCTGTCTTTATTCAAGGCATATACACAAATGAAAAAAAAGATGTTTATGTCAACATGTGACCTACAAAAATGGAGTTTTTTTTTAATTATTGTATAGTTTTTAATGTATTTTTCAGATGTATTTTGTACAGAACCATTTAGAATACCATTTGCAGGGAAAGTAGACATTTGTTGTTTTGATAAAACAGGGACACTGACAGCTGATGATTTAGTTGTGGAAGGTGTAGCTGGTATCAAGTAAGTTAAAACATGTTTTTATCTGTTCTACAGTTTTCAGGATCTTTAAGGGCAAAATGGTGTATGTAGTCAAATTGATCTCTGGTGTCTAGAAGGGGAAAGTGAGGTCAATTTTGACTTGGGGATTAGTGGGTTCAATTCCAAGCATAAATGACAAGGATTAAAACCTGTTCTGCTTATGTTCACCTGTTCCCCTGCTTTGTTCATTCAAATAAACTTTCAGATGAGATTTATACCATCACTTGTTTACTTGCAAAATTCTGATTACAGTTTTTGAAAACTATGTATACTGTATGTCCACCTTTTGTGAGTTGGACAAAACAATTTATCCCCCTTCCAGTTAATGTCTGATACATTCAAACTTCGGAATGCTTAACTAATGATTCAAGCTGCAGTTTTTGCAAAACTAATATTGAAACTATTGAACGCTTGTTTTAAACTATTGAACGCTTGTTTTGGGAGTGTGAAAATGTACAATCATTTATAACAGATACTGAAAATTGGTTTCTCTCGAATGGTATAAGTATATCATTCAGCTGCCAAAACTTTTTGTTTGGTAATATAAACAATATTTATTATGGAAATGCTGAAAATATTATACTGCTCAATATAGTAAAACAATACATATATAATACATTAAGCCTGAAATCATTAAAAGAAAAACTCAAAAACATGTACTTAATTGAAAAGATAATGTTTGTCAAAAACAAAAATATCACTCTTCAACAAACTATGGAATATTTTTCATATTTTACTCAATTAACTTCAATATGTATACAAATATGATGAATGAACAAATTGTACTTATTATTGACAAATTTTGTATTTTTGTATATTTATGTAAGCATGAATGGCAAAACTTAACTTCAAAGAAGAAGACTACTTCTGGTTGTTTCACTTATTCTAGATTTACTCTTATTTTAAACCCTATTAATAAAATTAAACAACTGGGTTTTTTTTAAAAGCTACTACACATGTATAACATTTACTAGTATAATTGCATGTAGATACAATTGTGATATCAATATGTCAATTCATGTATGTGTTGTTGGAAAGCAAAAAAATAAAGTTAAAAAAAAACAATCATTTACGAATTTAGTTGACATTTGCGGTTGAATTGATATTAAAAACCAATTGTTAAAGCTAAGATAATTTAAAAAAAAACGTGTCTGCAATAAATACTGTGGAAATTATTTACTTAATGTAACAGCGATTTCAATATTATTGACCATGTACAAACTGGTTTTTGCACAGTTAACGGAAGTAAATAATAACTGAAATTTCAACTTTCACAAATTATAACACCTAAAAAAAATTTTTTTGCATCAAAACTCATGAAATAAGCATCTACATACATTTAAAACGAATTTTAGTTCCAGAAGTTGTCCAACTTCAGTGGCTGGAAATACTGATAGCTCCAACTGTTTTTGGCAACCCCAGTAAGTTGGAGTTAATGAAGTTCTACTGTATAGATATATTACCATCTGACATTATGATCCAAAGCCTGTAGGGTGGTTGAAACTGGTTGTTTTGTGGGCAGCATAAATTTATCACTCTTTTCTATATGAGATATAAGTTTTATGTATTGTTTTAGTGGAACAGAAATCATGCCTGCTAGTGAAGCGCCTTTAGAAACTATCCATGTAATGGCCACCTGTCACAGTTTGGTCGTATTGGAGGACGAATTGGTCGGTGATCCTTTGGAGAAAGCAACATTGAAAGCCATTGACTGGAACCTTACAAAAGGTCATTTACAATAGTACAACAATGATGTGTTCTTGTGTTGCAAAAAGAAAATGTTCTGTTAAATTGCATTCACAAAACTATAGTTGTTGGGCTGGAACCGTCTCAACTGTATTCAATTAAAGTTTTAAGCTCTATGTGTATTGTGAACAATTACATGAACATTATAATATGTGCTTCACATAAAGGACTAACAAAGGTTCTAGTGAGCTTTTGCCACCACTTGGCATACATTGTAAAATTTTTAAAAAATCTTCTACTCTGAAATCATTTGCCCAATTTTTTTCAAACTTGGCCTTAGTAATCCTAATGGTACCTAGTTTAAAATTTGTACCCAGGGTTTTGATCAATGGACAAGGATGGCCACTGTTGCTAAAAATAGAACATAGGTGTCAACACATGTTTTTAGTCAGTGTATGTTAAAAAATTATAATTGCTATATAGAAAACCGTTACAATGTAATAGCCTAAGAAAATAATGTTACCTAAAATTGATCAGACTATTAACTCCTATTAGTTCCAAGTTGTGTATTGACTTCCTGTAAGAGTTATTGCTCTTAAATTACTATTTTTGGCAAAATTTTCAGTTTGTATAATATAACTTGAAAGCAATAAGAGCTAGATTGACATTTAAAATTGCCGCCATACCAGGTAAATATTCAAATTAATTACCCAAAGTGAGTAAACAATTCGAATGTTCACCTTGTATGTAGGCAACAATTGTTTTATTAAACTGAAACAACAAATACATAAACTGTTAAACCTAGAGTAATTCTGTAAGATGCATAAATAATCAGAAAGAAGAGGCATACAAATCATTTTATTGTCTGTTGACTCCTTACAGGAGTTATTGCCCTTTAATGACAATGTTTGATGAAATTTGTAGTTTTTGCCCTGTTACTTAAATGCCATAACAGCTAGAGTGAAACTGTAAATTGCAAAAATGATCAGCAAGGCAAGGCCTACAAATCATAACTTAGTCAAAAAATTGTTAGATGACTCTTCATAGCGTTATTGTCTTATTGACAAATTTCGACAAAGTAGTCAGTTTTTGTGTTATAAATTAAAGTGTATAAATGCTAGAGTGAAACTGTAAATTCCTCAAATAACCTGAAGGACAGGGCCTACAAATCATTTAATTTTTCAGAACTTGTGTCATGGCATCTTATAGGGGTTATTGCCCTTAATCAAAATTTTTGAAGAACTTTTTAGTTTTTGCCCAGTAACTCTAAAGCTATAACAGTACTAGACTAAAACTGACAGCTCAAGACAGCTTAGTGTCATTTGTGTTCCAGGTGAGCGAATACAGGCTACTGGGAGCTTATTAAATCTTACAAGTGTGTTATCTTGCCCATTTGCTAATTTTTAGCTCACCTGGCTGAAAGTCATTAGTATTCCATATGTCTGGCCATGATATCTTTATCTTTTCCACTGACAATCCAAGGCCAGATTGAATCCAACTTTGGTATGGATGATCCTTGGCAAAATTACCTATTTAAGATGTTTTTAAATGTCTGCGACTAATGTAGTACATTGTTGCTCAAACTCATAATCTTTATATGAAATTATATTTGAGAGCCCACTTTCCATATAATATATCCATATTTACTAAAACCAGAAATTTCTTAACTTGGCTACTTCTGCTTTAACCATCCTTAGTCTTCCAATTTAGCCTGTAGGTCCAGATCAGTAAAATCACCAGTGTAACTGGAAATGATAGTATATGTGAAGTTACAATAATGTAGCTCCTATTTTTTTTTTTTTTTTTATGGACGGAGCTACAAAGAGGTCCCATTACTTGTAATGGAGCAAGCCGGGAGTGATTCACACCCGGGGGGTTTTATGCATATAATAAGCTATTAAACTGTTTCCCTAAATTGCTACATACTTTTTTTATGTATTTGCAGTTTAACTGATATTTCCACAACACCGTATTCGTTAGTTTTATCACTTTATTCGTAATCATGGCATTGTTAACAAAATATGAATTCCGGAAGTGCATAATTTCGATAATATCGGAATCGATTTGGTAAAAAATGTAATTCCGGATGATTTCAGCTGTATTCATTTGCATTATGATTATGTCCCCTTATTACAAATTTTACCGATACGATTCCGAAATTCTACACGCCACAATTTTAAATATGTCAACAATGCCACGATTACGAAAAAGTGTTAAAATTATTTAATTAGACCTTGTAGACATATCAGATAAACGGCGGAGGAAAGAAAACATATTTATTAAATAAAGACAAAGGTTAAATAGTGGAAAATATGTGTAAATCCCAAAAGTGTTTTTGCTCCATTACAAGTAATGGGACCTCTTTGTAGCTCCGTCCATAAAAAAAAAGGAGCTACATTATTGTAGCTAATCTGAAGTCTGACCGGCTTGTCAAATTTGTAGTCAGTGGTGGAGGTCTTAAATCCAAAAAAATAATAAAAATTTACTATGCAAATGTTGATAAAAAACAAAAAGCTTATTTTGAGGGATATTATAAAGCAGGGGAGTGAAATGTAAATATAGAGTTAAAAAATTCTGAATCACCTGTTGGCTTTGTAATATCAAAAACAGGTTCATAAAAACATGGCTTTGGTTGGATGTTTGCTTTACATCCAGTGAGCAGTATGTCAGCTATATTCAGGAAGATAAAAAACATGGCAACTTATTGACACAGATTTAGTGGGTGTCAATAATGTCCTCAAAAATGACATAAAATGTACTGGAAATGTCCAGAAAAAGTATATGGTAATAATTTTTTTATTTCTGGCTTTTATTGGGCTCAAATTGTGGTATTGTTGAGATATAAATATATATTTTAAAATAAACAAAATCGTATTATAAATTTATTACCAAATGTTGTTCATTTGTCTACACTTTTAGACACACAAAACTGTACTGACTTTCAATTTTTCCAGTTCAGAAGTTCGACTAGCATGTTGGTTTAAAAGTTTATTATGAATACTGTCATCTTAAGCAAAATCAGCTCAAATTTGAACTGAACAGTGGTTTCCAAAAATGCTTTAAGTTAAGTTCCAGAAAAAGAAGAGTTTCACATCTAATACAAATATCTTAGCACTACATTTAATACACTCATTGCAATGTATTAATAATTGCCGAAAGTGGTGTTAAACACCATTCAAACAAACACTATTACCATGTTCAGTAGTAGACCCCTGTGTAACACTATTACCATGTTCAGTAGTAGACCCCTGTGTAATGTTGGATTGGTATTTCACTATTACCATGTTCAGTAGTAGACCCCTGTATTACCATGTACAGTAGTAGACCCTGTGTAATGTTGGATTGGTATTTATTATAGGAGAGACTGTTGTTCCACAGAAGAGGAAGACACATGGTCTGAAGATTTATCACAGATTTCATTTTGCTAGTGCACTTAAGAGGATGTCCGTGATTGCTGGCCACACTCCTCCTGGTAGCAATGAAACTGAATATTTAGCAGTTGTCAAAGGGGCTCCAGAAACTCTGCAAACCATGGTAACTAATCAGAGAAAACTTGTTAATTACTTCTTGAACTATTTAAACATGTGTCATGAAAACGAGAATATTAATTAGTTCTGTTATTGAATGGATGTTAGGTGCATGTTATAATATTGATTTTGTTTGAATGGTGTTTAATGCCACTTTCAGCAATTTTTGTCTCGCCTGCAACAAAAGTCGCTGGAGGCAAGACATATGAATGGAAATCCGCCGCCGGCGGCGGCGTAAACACTTGGACATCTTGCTCCATATATTTGTAAGCCCAAGCCCTAGGTCCATCAAATTTGGTCCAGAGGTAGCTTATGATGAGTACTTCCGGCAGTTCCTCTGTAACTACGCATGGTAGGATGACAATATTTGGTATATAGGTTGCTGATGACTAGTACATGACTGTCTAGTAGGTGTCACCTGACCTTGACCTCAATTTCACGGTCCAGCGACTACGTTAAAGTTTTTGGGTTATGGCAGTTCCTCTGTTACCATGCATGGTAGGATGACAATATTTGGTATATAGTTTGCTGATGAATAGTACATGACTGTCTGGTAGGTGTCACTTAACCTCAATTTCACGGTCCAGCGACTACGTTGAAGTTTTTGTATTAGGACAGTTCCTCTGTAATTATGCATGGTATGGTGACAATTTTTGGTATACAGGCCGCTGCTGATAACTAATGCTATTTACGTAATGCTTATGACGAAATTTATTTTCGTTACTGATGCGGAATGTAGGCGAGACGTTTTTCTGTGTCCACACTTGTTCAGCTATATTATGGTGTCCAGTTTTTATTGGGGATGAAGCCGGATCACCCCAAGAAAATCCCCTGAACTTGGGTAGGAAAATTGGCTGTTATCATATTTGATGTGAAGTGTCAAGGATTAGTGATGTCACATTTACAAATTTACAGCACAAAGGGAAGGTACTGTAAACGTAGTAATTTTCGTGGTGTACTAATTTTCGCTAGTTTCGCGGTACAAAGAAAAGCGCGAAAATAGCTACCCTCGAAAAACTTTGGTATACTAAACAGACACACGGGCAAGGTGAACATCAGAGATCAATTATTGATCGAGTAAGTACTGTTATAATTTGTACGCATTTATCTTACAAAAAAAAAAACATATTGTTTTTATTTTCTTCAATCTATTATTGAAATCAAATGTTTGATATTATTTACCTTAAATTGGCGTGAATGAAAATGCAAAGAATATTTTACAAATTATTGACAGAATCAATACATATCTATTTACAATGCGTACATTAAGACAGCCTGATTACTAGTAACGTTTCATTGTACGGATCACTGATTACAATAAACAATTGTACAACGAAGTGTTGATTTATTAATTAACGAGTGTTTTTATAATTAGGAGATAACTGTATTGTATTTGAAGATTTGCCGGCATCAATTGGTGATTTGATGGTCGGAAATTGAGTTTATTGGCGACGCGTAAGCGGAGCCAGTAAACGGATATTTCCGACCATCAAATCACCAATTGATGCCGGCAAATCTTCAAATACAATACAGTTATCTCCATTCTAATGCTACGGCAATAAAAAACTTAATTAACTGATTAAAATTGGAACTTTTAATTTGCTGGAAATAACGTCTGCGCTTGCGTTAAAATCTGACGGCATCAATCGTGGAATTGATGCTATGAAATTATTCACGTTATCCAATCAGAATTGACGTTACATCTAGAACTGCATTAGAATGGAAAGTTAATCTCTACATTTCTCAATGGCTTCTTTGATCCCCGACTTAAACCAACCTCGAATTAATGTTTCAGGTCTAATATGTTGAAATGCATTAACCATCCAATCTCATGTTTTTCTGAAGTGAGTAGAAGTTAGTATGAAATCAACACTTTAGGGCTAAATTGCTTCAGGGGAAGTCGATATTTCTGTACACAAAGTCACATGTCATTAACGTATGTGAACTTTTTTCAAAGGATTAAAGTAGGTTTGGAAAAGAATTAAAAATGGGTGTGTATATATAGTCATATTTAATTATTTTATCTTCGATGAATTCCGCGAAAATCAGTACCCGCAAAAATGTTCAACTTGACAAAACGCGAAAATTAGAATCCGCAAACATTAATACGTTTACAGTACACTGAAATCACTTTTATACATTTACATATTGAAAATATGGCATAAAAAGTAAAATGACTACCATTGTCACTCTATATTCAGGGTTCTTTTGGTGTCATATATAGATGAAACATTCCTAATCAGTGACACTTCAAATTACAAATATTATAGAAGTAATAAGCTATTTATCATGAAGTACCACAGTTACATTAAAATAAAGATGAGATTGAATTCAACCCCCCCCCCCCAAACAAAAAAGAAAAAAGTAAAGTGATGTTGCTTTCCATCAATTGCTAGTTGCTAGAAAAGATACATGGTTACATATTTGATTGAATTATTTGCTGGATATTCTAAAATAACATATTAATGATGACTGTTGACATGTTGTCTTGATAACAAATTTGTTATCAGTGTAATATGCTATGATTAATGCTGTTATGAGGCAAATGAATTATAAAATTGTACAGACCACCTTTTAACTATGGTATCATCAGCAGTAATGGAGGATAAAACAAATGACACATATAGGTGTATAGGACTCATAGTGACCATGGTATTATCAACAATAATAGAGGATATTAAAGTAAATAAAATATATAATTGTATAGGACTCGTAGTAACCATGGTATTATCAAAAATAATGGAGGATAAAGTAAATAAAATATATAATTGTATAGGACTCATAGTAACCATGGTATCATCAACAATAATGGAGGATAAAGCAAATAAAATATATAATTGTGTAGACTCAAATTAAAGCCTTGATTGAATCATAAAATGACAAATTTTAGACACATGGGTGTGTATTTGACAAGATTGCAGACCTGAGTAAACAGGTGTAAACATGTCTGATATTGTCTATGTGAATCTGGTATTTCAATTTTTGGTGATTTGCTAGCAGCGCATTTAGAGCCTCCTTTTCAGTTTTATTGGCTGCCGTTATTACACATATGTTACCATAAATGTTTTTGGCTTGTTACAGTTTAAGAACTGCCCAGCTGATTATGAGGAGGTCTACTTAGAAATGGCAAGGCGTGGAGCTAGAGTATTGGCCCTAGGATACAAGAAATTGGGCATTTTATCTCATCAACAGGTATCAATCTAAACTAAAGTAACATTCCGAATCATAACAAAAGGGAAGAAATTGTCTCTATATAAAGAAACACAATTCATAATCCAGAAACATGTTTTCAGCAAGATTTATTTATCAACTGTACATAATTGAAATTGCATCTATATATTAGCTTTTGCTAAGAATATCAGATGAATGTGTTCTCGTTTTATAATATTTGTAAAATCTTATCTCAAATGTTTTAATAGTGAGATGTATATGATGAAAAAATAGTTGATGGTTTAAGCTATGTATTTCAGATTTTGTGGGTTCATTTTATAAGTTAGATGTTGTAGGTTAGAGATCAGACAAGATCTGACATGGAATATAATCTAACTTTCTGTGGGCTTACTTTATAGGTTAGAGATCAGATAAAATCAGAGGTTGAATGAGATCTGACATTTTGTGGGTTTATTGTATAGGTTCAGGGAGGTTGGAGATGAGACATTGAATGTAATCTGACATTCTGTGGGTTTGTTTTGCAGGTTAGAGATCAGACAAGATCTGACATTGAATGTGATTTGACATTCTGTGGGTTTGTTATTATATCCTGCCCATTCAAAGCTGATTCAAAGGCTGTCATCAAAGAAATCATTAATGCATCACATTATGTAAGTATCCCTTCAATGAGAGGTGTGTACAAGTTTGAAAATTTCAACACAAAATAAATACATATATTGAAAAAAAAGTTTCGTTAGGTTTGGATGGAATTACGGTGATATGTATGATATACTTAATATGACAATACATGGGTTTTAACTTTATAGTACTACCATACTGCAGCAGCCTTCAGGACCGATTCAGAAAAAAATATACCTGGGTGTTTGTACAGTTATATTTTGTGTATATGTTGAGAGGTGGGGATGGTCCCTTAGCCATATTTATTCACACATGTTAACTTTATAGAGACAAACTTTCTAGAAATTGCAGAATAATTGTAGATAATCTATGTTTACTGATACTTATAAAACTTACTGTCGAAAATATTTAAAGTGTATAATAAAACTGCCTTCTAGCGAGTATTTAGTTATCTTATCTATTTGTAACTTCAACCACTAGTTTTTAAAAAATTTTCAAATTAAGATCTCCTGAAATCCTTGAGTTTTTATTAGAGCTCTGCCACTTACTGGCTGACACCCTATAGAGATCAGTCCCATCCGTCCGTCTGTCCATCAGTCGAAGCTAATTGTGTTCGAGCTATATCTTTCTAAGTAGGCTTTGGATATTTGGTATGTGGGTAGTTAATATCTAGGTGATGTGTAGCATACCATGGTGGATGACCTTCTACCTCAAGGTCAGTAGGCCCACAGCAAAGGATACCATCCCACTTATAACTAGTTCAAATTAAAAAATTTTCTGCAATCAAATTAGTCATTATTTGAGTAAGGATAAGTTGCTGAACTCTCAATCTGAAGATGCTTTATGAGACTAGTAATCATTCTTCAAACATCAAGAAGAATAGAGCATCATGTTGGGACAGTTAATAAAGGATTTTTATGTAAAATGTCATCCATCGATATTTCATCATAGATTTCTTAATGTATTCTGTGTCTGCATAAGGAATAGGGATTGAAATTATTGTATATAAACAATTGACAGTGGCCTCTTAAATATTTATGTTTAGGGGAAACTATTCACAATTTTTGTTTTCACTTAGACACAAAGTTTCGTAGAAGAATAAGAGACCCCTCTAAAACCAGAGGAATAATTTAGGATATATCACATTAAAGTTTTCGGAGTGTCATGTCAGATAAAAATTTTTTGCAAATTTAGAAACCCCTAAGGGCACTCAAGGAAACTCACAAACACCCATAAAATAGTCCAGAAATAGGCTTTGCATGTTCAGCTTAAAAAACAGCCAATACATTTAACACATTATATAAATTTATTTATAAATTCTATATGAAACTGCTTTTTTAATACAGCTCAAATATCAAAATTCTATTGAATAATAAATCCACTTTCCATGCTACAGTTCGGCACAGCCAAATATCAAAATAAGAACTTATTCCTCTCCTTCAGTCAAAGTTCCTTTACAGAGCCATTGTCAATGTATAATACAGTAGTATTATTCAGAAGTAAAATCTTAGATTGACATCTGCAATTTGTCAAAATGAAGTAGGTATATATGTCAATTTGGCATGATTTATTCAATCATAAAACATGGATGCCTAACCTTATTTACACTGTTGATTTTTTAGCCTATGCAAAATTTGCTCAATGAACCACATACATACAAGTTTTTGGTACAGAAGATAATTAAATTTCACTCAAAAAATTAAATCACTTTCTACAGATAATTTTTATATCACCATTAGTGATGGTTACTGGGACTGTTATCTGGTCTCAACCCACAGAGTGGCCTTTAGAGTTCCACATTGCATGCATTTGAATGATCAAATCTGTAGTTTTCAAAAAAGAGTAGGAGGATTGCCACAACAAAAAACACACTTCTTTGTTCCAACCAAACTTTAAATATTTTTAAAAATATTGTGTGCCTATTGGTAAGTTCCATAACCCAATGAAAAAATTGTTTAAAATATTTTCTACTCATTGGTAAGTTTCTTAACCCTATTGAATAATTGTTAGCTAAAATATTCTTATCTGGCATATACCTGAAGTACTGCTTGCTGGACATTAATCTGTTTACCATGACAACAGATGACAGTAATTCTAGAATTTTCCAGGTTACCATGATAACAGGAGATAATCCATTAACAGCTTGTCATGTGGCAAAAAAACTTAAATTTACAACAAAGACTACACTCATTCTGCAGCATCCAAACGACAAAGGTAAGTAGTAACATTATTGTTCTCTTTTGTTGATTGAGTATTTAGATATACCTTCATACACAACTGATGTTGATTTACATATTACACTTGTGCTTACATTTAATGTCATCAGTAGGCAAATTTATTGAAAAAAGTCTGGCTAGGGACTTAGTTTTAAGTTTCTACACCCAGTTTCAAACCAGTTTTCCAATCAACCCTTAAATGCAGGATTTGTCTTATGAAAATGGCATGATAGTAATCACAGAAAAATGTCTAGAAACAAACAAGGACAGTCTAATAACACATCTTTGTTGTTTTCCTCTTGTGTCATTAGTAAATAGTAATGAAAAAGCAAAGAAATAGAAATTATATTATGCCAAAGCATACATTTTATTATTTCCATATTTTTTTTGTGTGCGCCTCTCATTTTTTTCTATCACACTGTACATTTAGTTTGACTGGTTTACAGAACCAATTTCTAACTAAGTGAAATAAACGTTAAACCAGAACACTTTTTTAACCAGTTTGAAGCGATACATGAAAGGTTTGGTAAATCTGGTTTGGTTTTATAGTATATTGATTGAAATTGATTCCCCTGATATGATAAAAGGACATTTATAAATGTTGTCTTAACCCGCGAAGATTACCACTGAGCACTGACTCACCTTATGACTCGGACAAAATCCCTTCCGTGTAATTTAGCGTAGGCGCACAAAATCCCCCTCATTAAATTTACAAGGCGGACAAAATCCCCCCTGAAAATTTTTCAAGGCGGACAAAATCCCTCCCGAATCGCATTATGGTAATATCGATAAGTATTGTGCATCGTGTTTTATAGTTTTTTACTTGGTACTTGAAATGATGAATGAGACAAAGATTGAAACATGGTTATTATTTTTTCCACTGAAACGCATCGAGTCGATATGGTTTGTGTTGTAAGACATGTGTTAATAAAGGAACCACGCCATTTGATCCCTTTCATATGTACGAGACTGTACGGAGTGAACATTTAAAAAACATGCATTTTAAAAAATCATATTCGGGAGGGATTTTGTCCGCCTTGAAAATTTTACAGGGGGGATTTTGTCCGCCTTGTAAATTTAACGAGGGGGATTTTGTCCGCCTATGCGAAATTACACGGAAGGGATTTTGTCCGGGGGGGATTTTGTCCTACACCCGACTCGGGGACCAGCGCTAAAAAAATGTGTGTCCCCTCACCTCTTTGAATGGCATTGCTGTTAGTGAATAATAATGCTATACATGTATTTTTGTTTAACTGCACAAGACACAATTCTTTTGCTTACAGATTCATCCTGGCACTGGCAGTCGATCAACGATAAAGTTGTTTTACCATTGACTGGCAAAAATATTCGAAAAGATGTCATCGATAAATATGATTTATGTTTGACAGGGGAGGTAAGCCTTAAATCAACATGATTAATTCTTATGTTTTTATTTTCAGTTGTACACTTAGTAGCCATGCACACTGGTACAATTTAATGGTGATATAAATTTCTTTTAATTATATATCAAGGGGAGATGAACCAAACACAAACTGCACTATACAATAAATCAATAAAGAATAGTGAGCTTTACAGCAGTTTATATCAAAATCTGTCTAATGCTGAAATAGATTCTTTTTTGTCCAGAAGTTGGTACATTGTACTGTCAAAAAACTGTTACAAAGTGAAAAAGAGTACTAAAATTAATTTAAAAGGTAGACATCGGTAACAAATAAATGTTCTATTTAAAAATACAGTCGAACTTCAATGGCTCGAACTCAAAGGGGCCGACAAAAATAGTTTCGAGAAATCGGGAGTTCGAGAAACCGGGGCTTGTGATGTCCGGAAATGATTAATGTTCGAACCGGAATCGATATCGGTTTATATATTACAGTTAATTTCCTGTGTAACATTGAATTAATAAAATTGTGTTTCTTAATTGCATTTCATATATAAATCTTATTTTTAAGTACGTATTTTGATTTTTATTAAAATAAAAATGTTTATTGTTATATTTCTTGTTTAATTTTATACACGAAGATTGATAAGTATTATTGCATTACGTAATTATGTCAATGGCCTTGATTCGGATTTGATAGCAATTTATTGGCGCACATTTAAATTAATTAAAACCTTCTTCAACAAATTTGCCTACAAAGGAGTACATAAATACAAATTGATTAAATTAGGTTAATTATTTGGGATTATATCATTAAAGATCAAGCTTGGCATTTTACAGGTATGGCTTCGATCTTTACACCTTTTACGACCAATTAGTCATGCTAGCTGTCAATAATTTTAGTTCAAGTTATTCATGGTTTTTCAATGGATTTTTAGTATTGGGACTGCTGATTTAGTTCGAGTTTTCGAGAAATCAGTGTTCGAGTAATCGAAGTAATTTTAACATTGATTATATAGGGGGAAAGCTCCTTACTTTGATAGGTGTTCGAGAAATCCTGGGTGTTCGAGTCATCCGAGTTCGAGCTACTGAAGTTTGACTGTAGCAACAAAAATTTCAGACAGTTTTTTTTGCAATTTCTAAAACACTCTTTTTATAAAACACTGACAGTCATATGACATTGAGGTGATGTCATCATTATATATGAAGAGGTGTTCCAAATAGGGTTCACTGTAGGCAGGGTGTACTTAATTGACAAGGATTAGCAGTTTTCCTACTGCAGGTTGGGGGTTCTCTCCAGGTACTCCAGCTTCCTTCCCCAATAAAAACTGGATGCCATGATATAGCTGAAAAAAATTGCTGAATGGGTTGGGTTAAAACACCATTCAAACAAACAAACAAAAAACCAAATAGGGTTAATGGGGATTAAGATAGCAACACTGACCAAAGAGGGATAACTCTTAACAAAATGAAGTGCATTTGCATCTTACCAAAGTTCTTGTATAACTTAAAAAATAGATTAATAAATTGTTTACATGTATTTGATGACTCTATAACTACATGCAGTAAAATATTGGATTAAGGTACTCACAAAGTTAACGAAAAAAGTACTCCATATTATAAAGGAAACATGGATGGACATAACATACTGGCTTGGACCAGTTGTATAAAACATTCTGTGGTTAAAGTGATCCTAAATCCTCTCCCATTATTGTTACAACACAGACATGGTGAAAAATTTCACAGCAATATCAGCACAGACTGTCAATAAAATTAAGTTACTTCTACTAGTTGTCATAAGTTTGCAAATTAGGTTTATCATTACAAAAAGAAGAAAACACTGTTATTATTGGAACCTCTAAGTCAGTTAGAACCTTACTTGACAGGATGATCAATAGTCCTTGGAAAAATCATACCAGCAGCTTCTTGTACTGAGCTATTAGACACATCAAATGTATAATTAAATAATATTATTATTTATTTTAATAATCATATAATAGTATTTTAAGTGTCACCAGAAGGAATTCAATAAAAGAGAATAAAAATCTTTTTAATGCTTTTATTGTGGTCCTAATTTTCTATGAATTTTGTTATTGAATAAGAATTGCCCATTTTCTACTAGTGATATAAAACAAAAAATTATCCTCAACATTTAATAAACTGTAATCAGGTGTATGACTGATACATGCCATTTTTTTATTACAGGTCGACAATATTTATTAAGTGGTAAAGTTTCAGTAATATATCACTTTATTTTCAGTCATTCACATACCTACAGACAGAGGAACCCAAACTACTTAAGGTCCTACTACCAAATGTTAGAGTGTTTGCCCGTGTGGCTCCTAAACAAAAGGTAGGTAAACTTTGGTATTGGAATCTATTCTCAAGGTGAGTTAATTTAAATGATGATGAAATATAAATGACATTATTTTATTTCAGTGGAACCAGTTATTTCACTATGACTTTATTATTAAGTGTATTTCAAAGATTTGTAGTAAGTTGACTTAGGAACACATCCCTCTAGCTTCACTGTAGCTGTATTGTTTCCTTTTTTGTATCCATGGTGACTTTGCTGTTTTTATTTCACCAATCTTTTACAGGAGGTTATAATTACTAATGTGTAAAGTATATTGACAGGAAGTTGTGATTACCATAAAACTGTCATATTACAATGTTTCCATTATTACAGGAAGTTGTGATTACCATAAAACTGTCATATTACAATGTTTCTATTATTACAGGAAGTTGTGATTACTACATTAAAGAGCCTGGGTTTTACTACATTGATGTGTGGAGATGGTACAAATGATGTGGGGGCCCTGAAACATGCACATGTTGGTATGTAAAAATTATGTGTGGGGATGGTACCATTGATGGGGGGCCCTGAAACATGCACATGTTGGTATGTAAAAATTATGTGTGGGGATGGTACCAATGATGTGGGGGCCCTGAAACATGCACATGTTGGTATGTAAAAATTATGTGTGGGGATGGTACAAATGATGTGGGGGCCCTGAAACATGCACATGTTGGTAGGTACATTTTATGTGTGGGGATGGTACAAATGATGTGGGGGCCCTGAAACATGCACATGTTGGTATGTAAAAATTATGTGTGGGGATGGTACAAATGATGTGGGGGCCCTGAAACATGCACATGTTGGTAGGTACATTTTATGTGTGGGGATGGTACCAATGACATGGGGGCCCTGAAACGGTTGTAGGAAAGAAAGTCACAGGAAAAAAAGTCACGGAAAAAAAGTCACAGGAATAAAAAGTCACAAGAAAAAAAGTCACAGGAAAAAAAGTCACAATTAATAAGATGTATAGGTATTGAATGTGTGTTTTCAGTTCTTTTTGCAAGATTTATATTCATGTGTATGAAAAGTAAACATTTAAAGACATTTTAAAATATATATTATAACAATTTAACAAATTTTTATCATATAAAACAAAGGAATAAATAAGCAATTAGTAGTGCAGTAATTGGTCACACATGTTCATTTTCACTTAACATTATTTAATAAAGAATTTACTAAAATGTTGAAGCCTTTTTTTCTGGCTTTGATCTATGTATTAATACAGTGTTTATCATATTCTTTTCTTTGGTATACATATTTTTAACAGTTAAAGCAGCAAAAAAGAGCTGTCAACAGTAATGTGTTTTTACTAAAATGTTTTATAGATTTTGATGGACTGAATTACAATTTTTATTAATGGTATTAAATAACTAATTTGTAATAAAGTAATAAAAAAAGTTTTACATAAAAATATGACTATAATTACAATAGACATAAAAATATCTTCATATTATGACAACATATGTGACCAAGACTACATGTACTTATTAATTGTGACTTTTTTTCCTGTGACTTTTTTATTTGTGACTTTTTTTCCAGTGACTTTCTTTCCATTGGTATGCATGTGTTGGTATGTACATATCTTGTGAGGGGATTTTACCAATGATAACATGCACATGTTGGTATGTACATATTAAGGTACATGTACATGTACGGTAGTTCAATAAAATCATCAAAAGGGTAAAATAAATCCAGTGCATGTACTTAATATACATATACTCGACTCATTTACCTTTTTCATGATGTGTATAAAAAAAACTGGCAAAATCAGAATTAATTTTGAGTCTCACTGCGGTAGGGTTCATTTGACTGGAATCTAAAATGACAAGCATTACCAGTTTTCCTACCAAAGATCAGTGGTTTTCTCCAGGTACTCCAGCTTCCAAACCCAGTGAAATCTGGACACCATGACATAGCTGAAAATTGCTGAATATAAACATCATTCAATAAACAATATAATTTACATATCACATAAATTTATCATTTTAAATGGATATGTTTGCAAATGAATATTATGATGCTGTTTCTTGAAATATTCGTCTTACAATAGAAGTGATTATGTTAAAGGTAAAAAAATACTCAATGTTCATTTCTGACAAGATCATTTGTATATTTCTTAATATTGTGTCCTATTAAATGTTACACATGCCAAGTAAACCATATTGATAGTTTTAATTGAATTTTTTGTTTTATAGGTGTGGCACTATTAGCCAATGCACCAGAAAGACTTCCTGACAAGAAAAAGAAAAAATCAGAAGAGGTAAGACTCATTGTTCACTTGTCAGTCCATTGTACAATTCTTGATGATTACATTTAAGTGTTATTTTATACCTTGGCTTGTTCAAATACATAAAGAAAGGGCTCATCTTACCCATGCTTTGCTGGTACCCTTTGGGCAATACACGTCTTGCCAAAATAAATGTTTAATGTGAAAGAATTTGTTTGATTGGTTGAATAATTGGATGTTTGCTTTACATCCAGCAAGCAGTATTTCAGCAATATTCAGGACGAGAACAAGTTAAAAAGCATTAAATTAATGGAAAAATGGGTGGTATGGGACATAAGGAACACAATTTTGAGTGCCAGTGGAAAATTATGAATTTTTGGGTAGGGTTTGTGAATTTGGCTTTTTGTAGCAGCTTTTTTGAAATCTACAAAAGGGCTTTTTATCGTGCAAGGAGCATGGCACGCTCCAAACACATTCCCTACAACGATCCACCACCAGGCTTTCCTATTATGACCTGATAACCCCTAACGAGAAGGTATCCCCTATCTGGCACCACAAGACACGCTGGGCTGCTCATGAGATTTCTTCGCTTAAAAATAGCAAACACAAATATTAATTGTGATCCTTTTTATTAGAAATATTAGTTAAATTTTACTTAGTTGACAATGCACATAGGGGAAAATGTTAACATTATTTGCTTTTACTTAAGCACCATGTTTCTTTGAGTATAAGAGACCCCTCAAAGAGAGCAGAATAATTTAAGCCATATTGCATTAAATTTTCGGGTGTCATGTCAAATAAAAAATATTTTCCCCAAATTTATAACACTGAAGAGTACCAAGGGATTGCACAAACACCCCTAATACAGTTCAGAAGTGGGCTTTGCACAATCATCTAAACAAAAAAGCCAGATAATAAATATATTATCTACATAAATTTATTTCAACTCTATAAGACACTGCTTTTTCAATACAGCTGCAATATAAAAATTCCATTGAATAATAAATCCACTGTCCATGCTACAGTTCGGCACAGCTAAATGACAAAATAATAACTAACTTCCTCTCCATTAGTCAAAGTTCATTTACAGAGCAGTTGTCAGTTACTTGAAGGCAAGTATTGAGTTATTAAAGTAATGAATTTTACAAAGTGGATTAGAAATTCACTTTCAATTTTGAAGTTATCTGACTTAGTAAGTATTTGTAGTGTATAGGAGCTAACTGAAGCATGCAGCTTAGCAGAAGTAATTGAAATGTAAACTCGACTCAACAAATTCCATCTATGTCTAATTTATGTGAATGCACTGAAAAACGTTTTGCTTGCTCATCTATACTACTAAAATTATAGACCCCTTTTTTAAACGTGCATCACAAAACACAGAGAAATATTGACCCATATATGGTTACATGCAGTTAATGTTGCATATGCAAAATATTTAATTTTTATATCAGTTATTGCTTTAAATAATTAGCAATTAACAATTAATTATGTCCGCAAATTTGTACCGAATACGGTCCTCTTTTACCTGTAAAAAATTTATTTCCGGGGCAAGGAAAACCCGTGAGGGGTACAAAACAAATGTACGCCTACCCAACTGGCAACTGTTGTTACGAGGTAAATTTGTAATCAGTGAAAGCATAACGTTAGTTCTTTTTTAATGTCATTTTTTTTAGTCCCTGATCACAGTGAAAACATAATTCATTGGACCTACCAGACATGTCTGGTGAAAATCCCTTCGATTCCAATCGTTTTTTTGAAGTGACCCTGCTGAATTTAAACAAGAAGGAACTGTTCGCTTGCTTCACGTGACGGAGATCTATAGCTGTAGTTCGTACTTCAATATGTATAAGGTTACAAGCAGTTGATGTTGCACATTAAAAATATTTAATGTTGATACCGATAAAGTCGATTATTAAATTATTTCTCTGTGTTTTGTGATGCACGCTTAAAAAAGAGGGTCTATAATTTTAGTAGTATAGATAATAAACATTTTGGTAAAAAAGAGACAACAACCCCAAATTTATGCAAAGCGACCCATCCCTGTCATATTAACCTACAGTTGTGGTCCTTATATTGCTATCATAAAAGTAACCACCAGAATCAATACCACAGGTTAAAAAAATCCATCTTTCTAGTATTATATATTTGCAGTGTTTTGATAAAATGTGTAAGCCAGTGGTATCAATGTATAGATTTTCTTTTTAATTTTGCTTTTTAGGATGGAGAGGCAAACCATTCAGGTCCTTTGTCAAAAGGTAAAATCAGTGGCAAAGCAGCTAAAGCGAGAGCTATTGCCAGGGGAGATAACTTAGCACCAGCACAGGTAAGACACTATTGCTATTGGAGATAACACAGGTAATGGAGCATAACTTAGCACCGGCTTTTGTTCTCCATTTTTACTTACTTTACCAACAAATATCCCTAATTAAATATTTTCACTAATGTAACACAAATTTAAAGAGTAAATGGTTGAAAAAAGTAAATTTTGTTGCATTAAAACAGAATGAATAATATTTCATTTTTCTTGTTTTCATCTTTTCATCAGGAAATATGGTGATGCAAAAAAGTCTTTAATGTTATTTTGTACTATTTTATTATTTAGAAAAAATTGGCTAACATGATGAAAGAATTGGAAGAGGAAGAGAAGGCTCAAGTAGTCAAGTTAGGAGATGCTAGCATCGCATCACCATTTACTTCTAAATTATCAACAACGACATGTGGTAAGTATCATTATCATGGCTTGTTACATTGTGGACTTTCTTGAACATGCAAAAATATTAGTTATCTCAAGCCCAGTTTTGAAATTTAAGCTTCTCACTAATGCTGTCTACTGGTCATTTTCAAATTATAAAAGTTTTAAATGGTTGCTATAGTCATTAATGAGTTGGATAGAAGAACAAAATAAGCAAAAATAATTATGAATCCCATAGGCTTATTTTTGAGAAATAAGCAACTGAAAATTTTGGCAGAAAGCAAGTACCTTGTTTTTGTAATTTTGGCATGGACAGTTTTGTCATATTAAAGCTTGAAGAAATATGAACTTTTTCATAATAAATAATGTTATCAGTTAGCATTGTAAAATGTATGTAATAAAGGTAAAAATATAAAAATTTGGATCAGAATGCTAATTTAATGCTTTAAAATAAATGTAATCTGCAAATATCCTTAAATGGCAATAACGATGGGGTTCTTTCTAATATAAAATATGGGTCAATTTCCCACTGCTAAAATTGTGATTCTGTTTTAATATCAAACCTACTTAAATTCGCAAAAATCTTAATCTACTTAAATTTATGCATGTAGACTCTTCAAACTGGGTAAAAAATATAATAAATATTGTTTTAGTTTGCCACATTATCAAGCAAGGTAGATGTACCTTGGTGACCACACTACAGATGTTTAAGATCCTGGCATTGAATGCTTTAGTACTAGCTTACAGTCAAAGTGTGCTGTACCTTGATGGTATAAAGTTTAGTGATAGCCAGGCCACCATGCAGGGACTGTTGCTGGCTGGATGTTTCCTGTTCATTTCTAGATCTAAGGTAAAGTCTAATATAATGTCAAAAATCTTCTGTTCCATGTTAAACTTATCATTCTTAAACTAGCCCCAGTAAAAATAAGTTGTTTAATCTTGTTAATCAAAATCTTGATTTCAGCTTTTATAGATTGTGTTTTTCCTTTATACATTATCAGACTGTTTTTCCTTGGTTTCTTTTCTTGTCAGGGAAAACAATTTCTTATAAAAATCCTTTAAATATTACCAGACTGTTGTCTCCTTGGTCTTTCTTCTAGTCAAGGGTAAGAATCCTGTATTACTGTCATTTTTTTGTCAGAAATTGAGTAAATTGAAATTTACCACTGACCAAGTGTTTTCCATTTTGAACTATATTTAAGTGTCAGTGATCGATACAAGCTCTGTTGATCCTTACTTCATTTGTGATGTAGCTGTAAATTTGTTTGTTTTTTCAATATCGAAATGTTGACTGGTGGTAACCAATGGTATAGTTATAATCATATACCTTTTTCAGAGGTGTTTACCATTACGGATTTTCCGAATCATTCCGTATTTGGGTCTAAAAATACGCATCACGGAAATGCACCCAGAATTATGCATTTCCGCTGGTATTACAATTAACTTTCAAATGCATTTGGTTGTGATTTTGTGAAATTGTAAATGTAGAAGTCACCGAATGAAAAAATACTTGAAGCATTTAGAGTTAAACGCCACTGATGAGTCTTAAGTAGACGAAACGCGCGTCTGGCGTAAGGAATTTGTCACCTTGGTAATTTTGAAAGATTTATTCTTAAATTTTACCAAGACCTAATACTCATTCAATCCATTCATACGGTCTGCCATACACAATTATATTAATAATAAGACCATTACTATATACAATTAGTAAAGGGAAAATAAAGAAACTGACCTGAATACAGAAAACTATTTTTCACCAAAATACATAACACGGCCTTTCTATTTGAAATTTGTTTTCCTTCTGAGAAGAACAATAGAATTAACCGCCAAAAAATATTAGCCAATAGAAAAGTATAGAAATGTTTGTGGTTCAATCACCCGTGACTGGGAATGCGAAACACCAGTAAAACCAGACTGACCAAGCTAAAAATACATCCGTCAATAGGTCCGCTTGAATAGTCGTCATAAAGTACATGTAATAAAAAATAAACTACTATCTATAGCTATTATTATAATCATACTGCCTTTGAACGAGGGTGTTATGGTAGATTATCACATGAAGAAAAAATTATCACCCGAGACGAAGTCGAGGGTGATAATTTTTTTTCATGTGATAATCTGCCCTAACACCTGAGTTCAAAGGCAGTATGATTTTTATTATACTGAATGCCTTTTATCTAAAGAAGAAACGTGAATTACCATATAGATACTGTACTGAATTATATTTTTAATGGAAAATGCTTGTTTTCCAAATAATTATTGCACATTTTTTATGTACATGTATTTGTTGGGCCTCTGACATGTTTGCGCGAAAGGACAAACGACGTGTAAATAAATTTCAGCTGATGCGGCTTATCATTTTCCTTATTGGCAATTTTCGTTCTGAGCGTGTGATAATTTATATATCACTCGTAAACTTCGGCTGGATCAGGTGATAATTTTCATGTTCGACAATCTCCGGTCTGAGCGGGTGCTAATTTTTTTTATATCACCCGTTGGGACGAAAGCACGAGGAATTAACACCCGTTGCTATAATGGGCGGGGCTAAAATCGGAATCAGTAGAAATTAACACACGGATGCTGTCCAATAAAAAGACAGCATTTTTGCATGAAGTATAATAAAGAAAAGTTAACATAAGTTTAATATGCTCATGGCGATATTATTCATCTAATAAAATTAAAACATGTTAAATTCTGTATAGAACTGCAGGCTGTCACATAAAGGTATTACAATATTGAATAAACATGTCTTTTATTAATGTTTGATCAATAAAATGTGCATCAGAAAGATGTTTCACAGTAAAAGACTGGCCAGAAACTCTTTTAATATTGTTCTAAGTTCGGACATAGACATTTTATGTGCAAAGTTTCAGATTACTGATAAATGTGCCAAATTACTGAAAAAAATAATTAGGATTACTGGGAGTACTGAAAAGGGGTAAACACCTCTGCTTTTTATACAAAACTTGCAAAGAAGTAATTTATAGTTTTAACTAGTAAAGACATTATGTACAATATAACCTCTGATTTTTTACTTTGCAAAACAACAGTCTATATATATGTAGTTGAGAAATCATTAACATTGTAAAAATTGGTAGGACTAAGTTATAATAAGGATGACTATCAAATAAAAGAATTTACCAGACCTAGGATTTGGTAAAAATATCCATTTGAACTGATCAAACAGAATTGTACTGGAACTGGAAATAGTCTTATATTTTTACAATCCTGGACAACACTGAACCTCTAATCGGTTGGCTGACATGAATTTTCTGACCAACTCGATTGTTACATGATCTATCAATTGCCCCGGAATTCTTGGGAATCTTTGCTTTATTAAGGTCACTTTCCATTGTAAGACATAAATAGTAGAGGATGATTAGGTTGGTAAATATTATTCCTTTGGTTTAACACTTCAAAGATATGCATTACCATTCAAGCTAGTGTCTGATTTTCTTATTATTCATTTTCAGCTATTGAAGACATTTTCAATATAAGACCCTTATCAAGCAAGCTATTGTCTAATTTCTTTCTTATTTTATTTCAGCCATTGAAGACGTTGTCAAAAGAGAGACCATTACCAAACATATTCAATTTCTATACATTGTTTACAGTCCTGCTACAGTTTGCAGTGCATTTTACATGTTTAGTATATTTAGTACAAGAGGCAAAAGCACTTACTCCACCTAGGTAAGCATTCCTGTTTTGTACGAATAAAACATGAGAAGTCCTCTTAAAGGTTTACTTATTTCTTGCCAAGTGGACTTCCAAGATTGTCAGCATGGAAAATTCTTTTTTGTGGCCATTAGTTTACAAAGTGACCACTACAGAATCTAAAAAAAAAAGACATTCATTACTTTAGGTTTGTTATTTCACATTGAATAAGAAAATGAAGGCAATTTCTGGCATGTCAAACTAGACATTCAAAGTGGTATTTGCTCTTTTTTGTAAATATTCAGCATTAGGTAGTGTGTGCCTGCACTTGTGATCAAACTGTAGTATTGCAATAATATACCAAATACAGTCGAACCTCGTTAACTCGAAGTCGAGGGGACCATTGGAAAGTATTCGAGTTATCCGAGGTTCGACTCATCAGAGTTATCAGTAAACCGGAAGTTGAACTTTTCCGTCTTTGTTTTTTTATGTATCTCGTCAAATTGAATATCGTATTTGTTATGTTGACGTGTCATTGTGTCAATGTTATCTTTATTGTGATCTAATTATTTATACATGTACATAATTTATTGAATAAAAAATAAATATCAAATGATTTGTTGTGATTTTTTATGTTGATGTAGATGCACCTCGTATTTTGTTGTGTTTTGTGTATGTACACTGTGAGAATATCGATCTTTGTCTACTAAATGCATCACTAATTTTCTGAATAAAATCATAACAAACAAATGATTTATTTTGATAATCTTTTTATTTATGAATCATTCATAAAATCAACATTCAGTACTCACAATAAACTTCACTAGATTGTTCAGCTAACATTGTAAACAATTTATGAATAAAAACCTCTTAATGCGCTCTTTTTATACGTTTTAAATTAATTTGTTAAATTGGACGGTGAACTGGTGTTCAGGATTAAAAGACACCGATTTGTTTTATTTTTAATTTATTCATCATAATTTTTAAAATTAAAATCAAAACATCAATAAAAATATCAGCGTTACTAATTAAATTCGTTTCCTCAGATTGTATACATACACACAATTGATAATGATTAAAACGCTTGGGTGATCAATACAAACAGGTGCACATGTCAACATTTTATTCATACACGCGTGACCAATCATTAAGTAAACATGTCCGGATTAACACCTTTTGAAGCCATAGAGCGTTCATAAATCAATTAAAATGACATCAAAGAATTTGAATAGTCGACTTCGACTAATCAGGGTTAATTACTGTTATTTTCAAGGTGTGAGGACTGACAAATCACCTCGACTTAACCGAGAATTCGAATTATCAAAGTTCGAGTAATCAAAGGTAAACTTGCTTTGGGTTAATGGGAATTTTGCTGGGACTTTTGAAATAGTTCGAGTAAACCGAGTATTCGAATAATCCGAGTTCGACACATCGAGGTTCGACTGTAGTATAATAGCACCACACAAATACAGCAGTGTACATTTTTGCTATATTTTTGTTGATAGAGATGATTTAGACACCCAACCTTGAAAGTGATTTTAAAATGTCTTCCCTGGTTCTATGTATGTTGTACAAGAAAAGTGTTAAATAACATTCACTGTTCCTTTTGCAGAACACTTTATGCTCTATTGCTATGTAGACAACCTACACTTAATCTATATATAGAAAACCTAAAATTAAATCATTAAGTTACTGTTTTATTTTTCAGTGATGAAGTATTTGTAGATTTAGAAAAGAAATTCTCACCAAGTATTCTAAATACAACAGTGTATATAATATCAATGGCATTACAAGTGTCTACATTTGCAGTCAACTATAGGGTATGTATATATTATACAGTTCAAGGTAAAAAATCCATCCATACAAAATATAACCTTAAATTCATATTTAATAATATTATCTATGATGGAGTTACAAAGATAAATACACATACTGCATGATTGTCATTTGTAAAAATAAAGATTTCTAATGATAAAAAGTATAAAGGCTGTATTTATTTATTATGAAAAATTACAATACATGTAGTTAAATTGTATTGTTTGTTATCCTAGTATCCAGTTTTTATTTGGGGAGGAAGCCAGAGTACCCAATCTAAGTTCGAAAAACTATCAATACTTGTCAGCAAGGGTCCGGAAACAGTCATATTTGCAGGACATGACCGAAATTTATACTAAAATGACCGACTACGATTTGCTCAAATCGGACATCAAAAAAGTAATATTTTATAATAATCACTTGTTGGACTTAATCCCTTTAATTTCTTCTAGAAATATTTGTATTAAAAAATCAACCCTAAGGCTATTTCCTGTCACTGACATGTGTTTATTGACCACCAACCGGTGATTACGTAATAGGTACACAGGTGGTGACCGATCTGTTTCATCCATATCGTAAACAAAAACTTGCCGGGATATTCATCAAAACAACGTTGTTTGCCATTATTTTGTTGCATAGACAACATGTCATCTTACAATAAGATTTTTTAGGCAGGAGTTAAGTTTCGAGTTAAGCGTACCCTGCCCAAAATCACACTCGAACCCACAACTTCAGTGTTGACATGTTGTTGTTCAATAATCTTAAGCACTAGTCCACAAGGACTCTTAAGTAGTTTAGAATTACTCATTTAAGTTTTTTTTTTCAGGGTGAACCTTTTATGGAGAGTTTAACAGAAAACAAACCTTTATTGTATAGTTTGATTTTTTCTGGAGGTGCAATAACTTGTTTAGCTAGTGGTATTGTTCCAGAACTAACAGAACAGTTTGAACTAGTCCATTTACCATCTGAGGTGAGACAGGTCTTATTTTAATTCCAAAAAGGTTTTATTTTCAGCATGTTAAAGAACTTGTTTAACTAGTAGTATTGTTCAAATGAGTTATTCTAGTCAGTTTGTCTCCCGAGACTAAATTGTTCTTTGTAAAGAGCTAGTTTAACTAATAGGGCTAATTAAATTTAACTTTATGAATTAATCCATATACTGCAAGATTCTTATTATAAAGGAACGGTTACAAGTTTAACTATTAAGACTTTACTAACCAGTTTGAATTAGTTTTTTAATGGTAGTACCAACACATTATAAATATCAGATCTTTTGAGAATTAATATTGTATATCCATTTGCTTATTTTATGTACAATTGTTAAAAATTGTTCTTAAAGGTAAGGATTAAACAAGTTTATGTCCTATAAATATATTTTACTTACAATGTCATAAGTATAAATATTACTCTAAATTTTTTATATTTATTGCAATACATTTATATATTTACAGTTCAGAAACACAGTTCTTCAAGTGTTGGCAGCAGATATAATGGGATCTTTTCTGATAGATAGAACTATACGATATCTGTTTGGTAAAGGTCATTTAAGGTCAACATGATGTTTTAATCTTAGTCAGAAAGGTGCTTGATGAACTACATTCTAAACATAAGTGTAATCTATAGTGAAAGTATTGTTATTTCTGTGAGTTGTATGTTATACATATTTAAATATGTGAATTATGTAGCAGTTAAATGCTATTATCACCGTTAGATTGTTCATTCTGTGCAATTAACATATCCAGACACATGGTATCTATAGAATTATAACAATGTTATTTTAGTAGTTTTTATGAAGCTAAATTTTAAAGTTTAATATTTAGGGCGATAGAATACAAATCAAAACTAAAAATAAAGTTATTCTTTTAATCAATTTTCTAATTAACTTATTGAAAAATCATCAGGGATTAAATAAAAATGGTAACCACATTATTTTTGTATCAGGTCAGGTCTGTAGTTAATTACAGATTATTCCATGAAATGTTCCATTTCAGCTGTAGTATCATCCTGAGTCTCCACACTAGATTGATGGGGTAGGCTTGGGAAGAGGGGGGGATTATATGTTGAGGCATGATACTACATCAGATTTATAAAATATCCTGTAATGTTAGACTTTATACAAAAATCTAAAGTTTTCATTGGATAATTTAATACGAGTTATTTCAACTGATATATGCTGAAAAGTGTATTTAGTATAATATAACACATACTGCCTATAGTAGAGTTTGTTATGCCAGAGTATCACACTCATTACCTATATAACCCTCTACTACATCTTAGGTGATATATTTACCTCATCTGATACTCTGGCAAAACACCCTCCACTACTAACCTGGTCTCCTGGTGCAATATATTTCATTGACGCAAGCTTCACTTCAAATATAACACCAGGTCAAGGCCTCCGATTTAAGCATTTTAATTGGTTGATAATATGACGCCATTTAATATCATATGCACATGTCAATCATTTTTTAAACCTGGGAATACCTTTTCTTGATCAAATTTAAATATAATATTACATTCAACTTTACGTTAAAATTATCAAATCTTAATGCAAACTCAGCTGAGAAATGTAAACATTGAACGTCATAGAGAATGATGTCATAATACGTTCGGTCTACTTGAACTTATCTATGATACAAAATGGTTAGTCTAGAGAATACCCGAACTTCTAATTTCAACGCTGTCACGTTGAAATCCAATGCTCCTGACCTGACGTTATATCCGAAGGCCGCTTAGGCTAATGAGGATATCATCGTCAGGGTACCAGAATACCTCCACTACAGGCAGTATGTGTATAATCATGAGATGATCTATTTATATGTATTGTATTCTAATATTGATGCTTTGTATTGTACCAGGGCTGATACTCTGGCATAACACCCTCCACTACAGGCAGTATGTGTATAATCATGAGATGATCTATTTATATGTATTGTATTCTAATATTGATGCTTTGTATTGTACCAGGGCTGATACTCTGGCATAACACCCTCCACTACAGGCAGTATGTGTATAATCATGAGATGATCTATTTATATGTATTGTATTCTAATATTGATGCTTTGTATTGTACCAGGGCTGATACCAATCTATATATAAATCCATATCTGCCTTGTACTTTGATACAAGATATGCAAATATCTTTGTATTACCCATGCTGAAAAGCATACCCATGCTGAAAAGCATAACAGCTTTTAAAAATAACATTTCTGTTGTAATCTAATGTTACATGAAGTTTTTAGTTTTATAACGCAAAGTGGACAATAAATACATATATAGAGTGTACATTATATTATTAGGCCTTAACTGACATGATAAAAGCATTTTCAATGTTCTTGATTATATTTTTTTTAGTCTTACATGATATTTTTTACAGACCAATCAGGGGCTGCTCTGGCTTGTAAAAAGCTGGCGCCAAAAAAATCGCCAACTGCAATTTTCCGTCGCCAGTTTTGTAAAAGTGTCGCCATATTTTTTTTTTAAATCACTACATGGCCTGGCAAAATTGTTTGGTCAGACACCCTCTGTAACGTCGGACGAAATCCAAGTTTGCCAGACTCTTAATTCAATTTTTAAAAAAAAATCGCCAGATGCAATATTTTGTTGCCAAATGAAAAAAAATCGCAATTGGTGACATTGGCGAAGCCCAGCGTGGCCCCTGCCAATATTTGGGGTGAAGTATATAAATTTCAGAAATAGTATATAAGACAGATATTTTAATTCCTCACTGTTGAACGGTAAACCAGCATTGTTATAGTAATATTGTAGAAACCTTTTATATTACATATTGTTATTTAAGCTTTACTTTGATTCTAGAAAGCATAAACACACTGTTATTGTTATAACATGTAGAGTGATGCATGACACTTGGTAAAGAAAAACAATGCTTAAAAATAATAATTTCATGTCACTTTTGGTAATTCTTCTGGTGTCCTTGTATTTCATACTTTTAACAAATTCCTCTGTGTCACCAACATTAACAAACCTCTCAGTCATCGGTTTTTTTGATGCAGACAAAAAAGAAGTAAAGTGCCAGAGGAAGCCCAATACATGATTTTTTGCACTATATGGACATATTTCTGTATTATCAGACCGAAGTGTGCAGATATGGGTTGGTCATTTCTGGCCATATACAGTATGCACAAATCTTATTATTTAGCCATGAGTATATGAATGATAATTGAAAATAATGTACAAACCCTTGTATTTCTTAGTTATTTATATAGTCACAGTCAACCAGGGTGTATGAGTGCTCTGTTATACTGTCATGATAACATTTAGCTAAATTAAATTGTATCTGGAGGGATTGCACGTCAGTTAGTATTATATTAAACTGATAATGTGTTCTTATAATTAAAATATGTAATTGGAATGGTATTGGAGTAATTAATTACAGAATAGTATATTTGGATATTTTTTTAGAATGTCTTTTATGATGTTATAATTTAAACTTAAAACTATGAGAAGTCAATAATAAAAACTACATGTATAGTTGCTCCAAATATTTTTTTTCATAACACATAACTTATCCAGCAAACATTTCACAAATTTTTGTTGCAAAAATTTACATTTTTGTGTAATTTTGTAGTAAAAAATCAAACTTTTGTTAACTCAATACTATATATGTGTATATGTATGAATAGTCAATATACATGGTTAAATGTTTGTACAAACTTCCTGTGTTTGAAATAAGATGTCTGTGAATTGGTTTTATTAAATTCAGTTTCAAATGCCTCATTTTTATCAAAACCTTAAGAATAAAATTTGGAACTGTTTAGTTTTCTTTTGTGTTCCTTGTGCTACAAAATATTTATGTGACATGTGAGGTAAACAGAAATCCAGGGTTTAACACTGTTACCTAGACACCTCACAGAATGGGAACCAGAGTAAATCTAGACACCCATTTCTGGTCAAGACAAGTTGATGACCAGTCACCTCTACTCAATGAGAATCCAATCAGAAGGCCTGATACATGAACATTGTTATGATAACATATAAATGGTCTTGTTTAACATTCTTGTTTCTGGCATTCTGATTGGATGTTGGGATATTAATGACTAGACATTATATAGGATACCGAAGGTCTGGGTTTTCTCAGGGTACTCCGACACCATGAAATAGCTGAAAATTTGCATAAAGTGGCATTAAACACCATCAAAACAAACAATCATTAGTACATGTACCATGTTACAATACATCTAGACATACTTTCAGAGAAGAAAATAATTATTCTTGAATAAAGAGACCAAAATGTAATTTTCAATGTTTTACTGCCATTTCAAATTTCTGTTTGGCAACAAAGTAGCCTTACATGTCAAGGACAATACAAGGAACACTTTTATTAAATATGGTTTTAATTCATTCTTGGGGAATTTTTCAAAGCTTGGCTTATCAGGAAGAAGAATTGGCCATGACCCCTATATTTGTTAATAAATAAGCAACAAAACTCAGAAAATACAGTTTGAGAAATACTTCTGCCAAGTTTCATGAATTAGTTTTAGTCAGAACAAGATTATAATGGAACCAAGTGATAGCAATGACACATATTTAACAGCAAACACAACACATTTATTTCAAAACAACATTTGGTAAGGGTATATGATTTATACACCTATAAACCTTTACAGAAATTTGACTGACCTTATCTAACCAAATATAAAATAAACATAAAAGATTAATGTATTAAATTGTCCTACAGTCTTTTACATTAATATCAAGTAACAACTGTTAAATCATGAAAAGGGCCTGCCACTAAAATTAGAGGTTGTCCTATAGTCCTCAGTCTGTCGATCTATACAAATTGAAAGATTATTTAAAGGTGGTGTGTCTCATACTGTGGTTGGTGATGACCTTTGATCTTGAACTTTGGCTACAATTTCACATTATTGCATTTTATGACAAATCCCAGTTACTGATCTTACAATTTTCTAATCACTACCTATTAACAGCAAGTTTACCCAGATGTATACCATCTCACTGATCCTATTAACAGCAGGTTTTACCCAGATGTATACCATCTCACTGATCCTATTAACAGCAGGCTTTACCCAGATGGATACCATCTCACTGATCCTATTAACAGCAGGTTTTACCCAGATGTATACCATCTCACTGATCCTATTAACAGCAGGTTTTACCCAGATGGATACCATCTCATTGATCCTATTAACAGCAGGTTTTACCCAGATGATACCATCTCATTGATCCTATTAACAGCAGGTTTTACCCAGATGTATACCATCTCACTGATCCTATTAACAGCAGGTTTTACCCAGATGTATACCATCTCACTGATCCTATTAACAGCAGGTTTTACCCAGATGGATACCATCTCATTGATCCTATTAACAGCAGGTTTTACACAGATGGATACCATCTCACTGATCCTATTAACAGCAGGTTTTACCCTAGTCCGAGAATCCTCTGCCGTCCAACGCTTTTTTTTTTGCGTGGTCCCACACAAAAAAAAAAGTGATGGACGGCAGAGGATTCTCTGACTAGTTTTACCCAGATGGATACCATCTCACTGATATCTAGGTCTAGAAGTCTCCACAACAATTACACATATAAAATAAGTAGTAACATACATGTATTTGTCCACATATTTGACACAATAAAGTAAAAGTAAATTGCAGTGTTAAATTATTACTAGTAACCATTTTAAGAATGTTAACATTAAAAATTAACCAATCAATCAAAAATGTGATACATGCTAACAGGCAAACAATTTTGAGGTGATAACCAAGTTAATGTAGACATTCTTAATTTACTTGAATGGTCCAATTTTATCAGACCTAAAATGGCCACTCTATTCAATGTTCAGTACAGGAAATAATACCTTTGCCATTTCACAGTAAAATTGATTGAATTTTAATGCCCGAGTACCTGGCCTGGAAAAGTATCATATTACATTGCAAGTCAAGTGCACCTTTTTGTATTCATACAAAGAAGACAAAAACTCACAATTCAATGGTGATAAACTATAGTGAGTTGTACTATTAAATGGATAAATAAGTACTCGTTTCTTTGCTTGTTTGAATGGTGTTTAACACCACTTTCAGCTATATCATGGAGCCCCAAGTACATGTAGAAAACCATAGCTACAATAATGTAGCTCCTTTTTTTCCATCCAGAAAAAATAAAAACAAGAAAAGGAGCTACAATATTGTAGCTAAGAAAAGCCCAGACCTTCAGTTCTATAACTGGCAATCCTTGTCAATTATAATTGAATTCAAGTGCACCTCGCCTTTAGTGAGACTCGAACTCCCTAACCTCATTTTTTGGATGTGTTTAAAGTACTGTCCACTCTGCCAGCAATATATAGTTATACACAGCACTGAATAACATATGCCTCAATGATCTTGTTTAAGACGAAGCTTTTAAACTGAGCGGTAGTGTTAATTAAGAAAAAGTGTTATTTAATGTTTTCTTTTGTAACTTTGGTACATTGCAAAGTTTTGTCTTGACTTTTTTTCATTTGTCATGCCTAAATTGTCCACAACTTCTGTCTAAATTTGAAAGTAATAGTACCTAAATGTTGTACAACATTTGGTTAAAAACAAATTGAACTGAATATAGTATTCCACCTAGCTAAAATAATGTAGCTCCGTTTTTTCCATCCATAAAAAAGGAGCTACATTATTGTAGCAATACTCCACTCATTTCTATTTCTGCCATTAACAAACCCTTGAACACAAACACCTAAACAATAAACAACTGAGTAAAATTTAATTTTTATTCAAAATAATGTACATACCAAGCAACATAAAAATATACACGTATGTACAATTCACCCGAGTGTCACTTATATGTAGACAAATATCAAAACAGGTGCTTTAGAGGAATGCAATTTTACACATTTCAAAATAACTGTAGAATCATATAACAAACAATAAAGATGGAGAAAATGGTATATATTCAGACATACAAAGTAAAATTTCTGTAGTAAAAAAACAACTGAACTTTAGAATATTTTTTAACAATAACAAGGCACAGATTATAAATCATTGAGATACATGTACCTGTTGACTAATTTCATGTTTGCACATTTTTGATTTCATATAAAAAATGTAGCAGGTTAACATCTCTCCCTGCGCCTTTTGAGAATACAGTAGATAGAGGTTACATTTGACCTTCAGATCAGTGAAATCTACAAAATATTGGTAACATGATCATCAGTCATCTTTAAATAATATTGTTTTTAAATTTTAGGTAGGAACCTCAAATAACAACATATACCTGGGTAGGTTCTATTTTGGGGAGAACCTCAATAACAACATAGTTTTTTTTTTATTTCGGGGAGGAACCTCAATATCAACATAGATTTTTTTGGGGGGAGGAGCATCAAATAACAACATTACCATGATATACGAATACCAATTTAAATATTGTCATCCTTCACAAACTTAATGTCTGTTTCTTCAAAACAAAGAAAAGGCATGTCCAGAATTTTATTTTAAAACTGAATGTCTGCTGCTTTTTAAACCAAAATGAATGTATAAAGCAGTTTGTGCTCTAACAAATTGTGTGCATCGACCCTTTACCTATAAATAGTGTGCTGTACACATAAAGGATATCACAGTTAGAAAAGAGCACTTCATTGTAATGGAGCACGACAAAAATAGGGAAGGACAAAATGTTTTAAAAGTACTAGGTATATAAACAGACAAAGAATTATTTATTAAATCATTTAATAATGTAGATAAATGTTGTTCCTTAGTTTTTCGAAATTAAAAAAAAAGTTTTCAAACAGCCATCAAATTCATGAATTTCCTAGGAACAACAAAAAAAACAGGAAACTTCTAACTTATTGAAAAGAATGACTTCAAACAGCCATTAAATTCATGAACATCCAAAGAACAACAAAAATGACAGGAAAAAAAAATATGATTGCATTACTTTCTAGAATTTAATCATCATATATACATGTACTGAACTGTGTTCAACAGAATTTTTTAAAAGAGATTCTACCAGTACCAAATTGATGAACATATTTCTCAGCTGACCATACAAAAGTCATGATTAATACTGAACAAAGATAAAGGTTTAAAATGATATCTCTTCTCTGTTAAAGTGTAATGTAAATGTCAACTGCTGTGAGGAAAGTCACCACATTTCAAAAACAAATAGTTGTTATGAGAAATCCAAATATTTCATCACGGCTAACCACTCTATCTCTTGTTAAGAAACCTGTGAGTGGACTCGTGTGGACTGTCCACCTTTGTCTTTGAGGGTGTGTGATTCTCTCTTTAGTACATTGAGTAAAGTCTGTGAACTCTCGAGGATCTGCAATGAAACATTATAATTTTTCTGGTTAAAATTGAAACTATCAACTAATTTCTAAAATCAAGTAAATAGAAAGGATCATATTCAATGTGAGTTTTCTAACATAAACTGCACATATAAATACAGCATGTGGCAAACAGACACAATGAACTGAAGAATGCATTGAACACTATCGAGTACAGCAATACTAATCTTGACTAAATATAACCGAGTAAATAACAACTGACACAACACGTGTACAATAGAATGAGGTATTTTTTAAAGCATGTTTTTCCGGTACTAATAGGTCATACTCATTGATTGTTTAAACCTATTGTACCAACAGTAGCACTACTTTACAAACATTTGGATGTCACCTGATTAAAACATCATTCTGATGTGGATTTCAGACTTCACTTTTAAAGCAGATTATCAGTTTATACATATAATTTCTTGTCTGCTTGTCAATTATGTATACAATTTTGAACAACCTTTATTATTTTATTATAAACTTTCCCCTGATCAATCCACATGTACAGATACGGTATCTGAACAGTATACTCCAACCTCATGTCTCCAACAAAACCATGTTTTGTTGTTTTTTTTCAATTACAAGACTTGCATAATGTAATATGTTCTGTAATAAATGTCCTTTCTTTTATTCAACCACTTGACATGACCCCCATTTTAATGTCAAACTTGTGTTAAAATAACACATAATCAGATCAATCAATAAAAGTGTTTAACCATCCATGAACATATATATTACCTGTTTGTGAATACACAATTGAATAAACCTATTCATCTTTCCTTTCACTGTTTGTTTTTTAACAACACTTTATTTTAAGTTTTTTGTAAGGCCTTGGTGTTCAATAAAGGGGGCATATGCATAAATGTAATATATTTATTTGTTTTTAATTTTAAATAATTTCTAGATGTTCAGACTTCATTACTTAGGGTCCCACTTCCCCCACTATCCATGTGCACAATTATGAGAAATAGAAATATAACTGTACTGATGTGCTTAATATCTCTAATTTAACATAATAAATACTTAAATAAGCAATTATGTGTATGTTTGTATTTAAGTATACTAGTACTAACAGATTCCATGACAACAATTCCTGAAATCATTATAACAAAAGGTGATGGATTTCACTTTTTATCAGATAAAAGGCATTTGCTACATGTACATAAACCATAAAATACATTTACATACAGAGTACATGTACAAGTCGTAGTCAAGCTTCTTGTAAAAGTACACTTTACACTGAACTGTTAGTTCATATATATTATTATAAACAAAACTGGTTCTAGAACAGAAGTGCACTCTTGTAAAAACTAAAAATACAAAGCTGGTATAAAGTTCAATTTGAAGGGTAAGCTTAATGAACTTTACAGGTTAATGAGCAAGCTTATAAAGTCTAGGGAAATTCTCATGCGAATCACACATTTTTCAGTTAATTTGTCAGCAAATTCACCTAATCCTTTGTTTTCTTTTTTTGTACCAAATCCCACTCATTTACATTTTAATCTGCAAAACTTGACAGCCTTGAATGAGGTCTAGTTCCTCTGTCATTCCACTACCCGAGTACCCAAGGGATAACCTGAATTTTAATGTACAGGTAAACTAGTTCGAAAACCTACCAAGAGCACTTTAAAAACAAATGTAAAGGTACATTCTTAAAACAATGTTACCGGTTAGAAGAGCTTTTACAATACAATTTAAGTACCTTCATGTAAGCAGATTCCGTTTCGGCTATAGTCTTGTCAAATTCATTCCTAGAAGCCATCTTCTTACTTAGACTTTCATTAACTTTAGCTAAACGCTCTGTTAAAATTCTAATGTCATTTTGTAGTTTTTGTTTTTCTTCTTCTTCCTGCAGAATTTGTTTATGAAGATCATCTCTTTTCTGACATAGGTCATTTATACCTGTAATATTAATTAAATAATATGTCCAATTCTAGTACATTTACAGGTCATATGATTAGGTGGCATGAGGTAGTGGGAAGTATATAATGTATTACAAGTAATAGCTTAACAAAAAACAAATATATATAATTTCAAAAGCAATATACTAGACGTAAATTATCTTCCTTAGCTCTACAAAGCATTGATTATGAGTAAAGGGTACCCTCAGGCTCTACAAAGCATTGATGATGGGTAAAGGGTACCCTCAGGCTCTACAAAGCATTGATGATGGGTAAAGGGTACCCTCAGGCTCTACAAAGCATTGATGATGGGTATAGGGTACCCTAAGGCTCTACAAAGCATTGATTATGAGTAAAGGGTACCCTCAGGCTCTACAAAGCATTGATGATGGGTAAAGGGTACCCTCAGGCTCTACAAAGCATTGATGATGGGTAATAAGTACCCTCAGGCTCTACAAAGCATTGATGTTTAATGGGTACCCTCAGGCTCTACAAAGCATTGATGATGGGTAAAGGGTACCCTCAGACTCTACAAAGCATTGATGATGGGTAATGGGTACCCTCAGGCTCTACAAAGCATTAATGATGGGTAATAAGTACCCTCAGGCTCTACAAAGCATTGATGTTTAATGGGTACCCTCAGGCTCTACAAAGCATTGATGATGGGTAATAAGTACCCTCAGGCTCTACAAAGCATTGATGGGTAATGGGTACCCTCAGGCTCTACAAAGCATTGATGATGGGTAATAAGTACCCTCGGGCTCTACAAAGCATTGATGGGTAATGGGTACCCTCAGGCTCTACAAAGCATTGATGATGGGTAATAAGTACCCTCAGGCTCTAAAAAGCATTGATGATAGGTAAAGGGTACCCTCAGGCTCTACAAAGCATTGATGATGGGTAAAGGGTACCCTCAGGCTCTACAAAGCATTGATGATGGGTAATAAGTACCCTCAGGCTCTACAAAGCATTGATGGGTAATGGGTACCCTCAGGCTCTACAAAGCATTGATGATGGGTAATGGGTACCCTCAGGCTCTACAAAGCATTGATGATGGGTTAGTAATAAGTACCCTCAGGCTCTACAAAGCATAATTTAGCATTGATGATGGGTAATGGGTACACGCAGGCTCTACAACAATTTATGGTAAGACAGAGGTCAGGTTGCAAACCAAGTGATTTAATAAGTGTGTTGGAAGAAAAAACAGTACATGTACTATCAACTATAAAATTTGCTGAAAAATTACCAAGTTTCCAAGTCTTCAAAAAAATTTTAAATTCCTCAAATAATTCCATAATAACAGGCTCACAACTTCATTATGTGAGCAATCTTAACCTTTCTGTAAAGTTTTAGGAATCGGGATTTCACAAAAAGTCATAAGAGTTGGAAGATCAAAAGGAATATATGCTTTGTGACATAATCACTTATGATGTATTTTACACGAGTTTTTGTGAAAAATGCTCCTGGGTTGAAAGCTGTAGCTGATTACAAAATTAGATATATAATCTTTCTTTCTGCTCACCCAAATAAATTCACGATAGTTAACCCAGTCAAGGTTAAACGAAAAACGTTAATGAATATAGGCAGAGCATAAATGGGAGCATCACAAATTTTATGATTCACGTTACTTCCAAGCACCTTAACAGTGCCTCTGCATTCCAGTGGTCATCTGTGGCCTTTAATGAATAATATTTACATGGCTTCATTTGTATTTAATTTTGATAGATAAATACAACTAGTATTTTAAACCATTACTATAAAGTAAAAAATATATGTACCGGTAGATAAGAATAGAATATCCACATAAATTTACTGTGTTATAAATAGTGCATGGAAAACATCAGACAAAACCTTTTAAGGCAAGGGTTAACTGGGTTAAAATTAACAGTGTTTGGCATTAGCTAAATCTATATTTTCTGCTGAAACTCACAGAAAGTACAACAGGCACACCACAAAATACTAGTATACATAGGAATCCCCCAATCTCCACGCAAAGGATTCTGGGTATCCTAATCCCCTTGCCTTGTTCTCAGAGAATCTCATGCACCAGAGTTTGGGATTTTGATATAGTCAATGGGGAGAATGTCATGCAACTGTCAATTTTTAAACAGTGTGTAAGATAAAAAGAAAAAGGAAGTGGACACCTTAAATAAAGTTCTTTTGGTTGATGAGCTACAATATGAAATGAGTTTGTTCACATATATATGGCCTGACTATTTTTCCACATGCATAATGCTTGCTACAAATTGGTACATGTATTTGCAACTGTAGACAATTCACAAAATAAATTGTGTCAGTAGAATGCAAGTCGACACATGTAATATTTTGTGCATTTGTATTAGCCTGAGAACCTCTGCAATCTAATGGTTTTTAGACAGCTTGTGAATCCTTCATTTGATGCTTTCTTACTATGGAAAAAACACATAAAAAAATTAATGGTCAAGAGCGGATTCTTGCAATCTTGGACTGTTTGTGTGAAATTTGGGAATTAAGACTATGTAAAAACATATATATTAGAAATCACAGCTAGCAAAATTGAGAAGCACGTTTTATCTGAAATGCCTGCCATTAAACATTGGCATTAATGTCATGGCATTAATAGTATAATTACACCTCATATAAAAATGCTGGCTTTTGGTTGGTCAATAGACAGTGTATTTTTCGCAAATTTCCTCATTTTGCATCGATTTCGCCATCACCGAGGTATTCAGCAAAAAATTACCCTCTGTGCCGTGGTATTTGCTTAAAAATAACCCTCGCATATTATTATGCTGGAAATATTCATTCGGAAGTTTTGACTTTTACCTCTAAGTAAACGTAACATGAGTAATCGATTTTGAAAACCAGAAACGTTCCGATCGTACAGAGTCAACAAACAGCACGCAAGTGGTCTAGTATTCACCGCTCTTTGAAATCATGATATTCGGTGTAATTAAACAGATAAATCATGTCTGGGAGGGTTATTTGTGAAAAATACCCTCCCAGACATGCTACATCTGTTTAATGTACCATTTAAACTGTTTTTAAATTATAGACACTTTCACTTTCAGTTTCATTTTTCACTAATTGCCTGAAATTCCAGAAAAAAAAACAATCAGTACAAAGGGCAAATAACACGAGTTTCACTGTTATTGTATAATTATATAATGAACTGGAACTAAAGTCCCTAAAAACAGCACTGGCAGAAATGATCATTTTGAATGCAAATTTACAAAATTAACAACCTGTTACATGTATTTTCAGTTTGAACAAGGATTTATATTTTAGTCAAAACTTACATTTTACAAGTTCGTTGTTATAACTCTGTAGCGCAGCCCCTTGTTGCGACATATTTTAGGGCGCTAAAGAGATGTGAACAGGAAAATTGTCTTTGTTGAGACTTGTTGGCTCGTAGAATTTGTTGATAAGCAAAACTAGTGGTCTACGTCATAGATAGGAAACAATTCGGAGACTTACCGGAAAATACTTGACAATATTCCGGAATATAAATAAAGAGCCGATATTTTGTCAGGCTGTTCTGAGACTATTGTAAAAATATTGCAGAATCTGAAAATTATTCAGCATTGTAAGATATAAAGATAAACATACAATACAATACAATACAATACAATACAATACAATACAATACAATACAATACAATACAATACAATACAATACAATACAATACAATACAATACAATACAATACAATACAATACAATACAATACAATACAATACAATACAATACAATACAATACAATACAATACAATACAATGGCTTTATTTAGCGTCGATGTTATCATAAAACAGACAAACATAAGCTCATTGGAACTTTTTTTTATCGATATAACATACATATTTTAACATACAACGACATGCACATAAACAGTAAAAACACATAATAATAATTTATTTAAGTTTCATTAAAAATCATATTTGCATGCAACATTGGGAGCACAACATTCATATTATTCACATTATTAGCTTAAGAAGCACTAGCAACAAAAGAAAAAAAAACATGGACGTTGACGTTGGCCGAAGGGACGGGGGGGGGGGGGTGGGTTCTGTGTTGGGTACGATCGCACCACGTTTTGTGAGAATATTGTTGTTACCGAACATTTTTTGTCAGTAATATAATATGATGCAGAAGATAACCTGTCATAAATTAGAAAGAAGTGTCCAAAGCTGTTCCATAAAAAATTATTAGTCTAAAAGTATAAAATCTCCTACCAGCTGACTCCCCCCCTCCCCCTCCCCCCCCCCCCCGTTCGACGACGACTGATAAACAGACGACCATGATTAAACAAGCCACAGTCCAAAATATCACAGAACTGATCCCCAATGAACAAGTATAATCTAGTCAGTTAAATCTAAAAAAAAATAACAAACAGATATAACAACTGATTATTTTTTTAAACTTGTCGATCAACTGATCAGCATATATTTTCAAAATTAAAGAGATTAAATTTCAGTAGATTGAATTCAATGCTATATTTAAACTGAACTGATCAAACTTCTATTACAATAAAACAATAGTGAGTTATAAAAACGAAACACGTGTTAAATGTTTTGTATTGTTAAATATCAGCTATCAGTATGATTCAAATTTCTTGGCCAACACAATTATGGGATGTGTTTGTGTCAAAGAAAGAGGTAATTATACTTTTTTTTTTAAATTTTTAGTTTTAACAGAACATTGTGCCTGGTTTTAGTAGGCTCATAATTATGTTATATTTCCTGAAAAATATAAACTGATTGGTTTAATCATATGTTTCACAACTTTAGTTCTCTTTGAAGCCCAAAACGTCTTCTGTGTTAAATTGCATCAGAGACAAAGTAAACGTCTCTACATGAATCTAATCTTATCTATCTCTAACATAAACTTTTTGCACTTTTTTGTTCTTAAACCTATTCATAACTATTTTTGTAGCAAGCATTTGTTTAAAACTACATGCATTTTGTCATTATCTAACTACTTATTCGGATGTGAACAGAGTTTCAAATCAAATGGTGTTGGGAACAATAATCCATTAATTATTGCAATTTAGGATAAGGAGATACCCCATGAAAATCAATTTAAAACGTAACAGTCACGCTTGAAAGTGAACAATAGATGGATCGTCCTAGTCAAAATATCTAAAATTTTAAATTTTTGAATCGGATAGACTGATGACAGATGTAAAACTGAAAAGGAGAGGATGGAGAAACGGTCGACAGATGCAAAAATAAAAAGTATTTTAGCATCATCCAACCAGAATTCAATATCGGATTTGTCTTATGTTAACGTGGACGATTGTAAAGCATTCTGATTTTTTTAGTAAATGCAGGTATTTATTTAGTTTGTTTTTGGTTTGTTTGTAGTTATTGGTGTGCCTCTTGTTTACATCTGTCGGCTGCTTTCTTTAGTGTTGTTATCTCTGTAATTCTATTAAATTTACTTATTCCAATACAGGTGATACGAAACTAGGTAAACTTAATATAAGGACATTCAACACCAAAGTCCGCCCCGAGATATCTACAGGATTAAACGAAATTCCGCTGTGGGAGAAAAAGTATGAAAAATATGACGTAAAACAGCTGGCCAAAGAATGTAAACGGCTGGAAATTGAAATTCAAGATAGACTAGACAGACTTAAAAAAGTTGACGACAGCTTAATCACAAAGAATAGTGAATATTCTGAAACTGTCACGAAAATCGACCAAGCTGAAAGAGAATATTCAAAGGTATAAATGTCCATAAAAAGAGAATCTAAAACGTTAAAGTCAGTTTAATCACAAAACAATGGATATTCTGAAGATGTCAATTAAATTAACCTTGCTGACAAAGAATAAATGTTAGTAAATCTTTATAATTAGTATCTTTAATGCAAATTTATACCTCGAAGGGTTGAAAGCATACAAACAAATATAAATACAAAAAGGTCACAAAACATATAAACAGCATGTAAATTATACAAGGAATTTAACAATACCATCAAAATTACTGTCAGTGGTGAATCATGCAATTGAAGTTTCCATTTTTCTTAGTATAGTAATAAATGGAGCAACGTATTGCAAATGATCCGATTCCTACCGCAGGTCGGGGGTTCTCTCCGGGTACTCCGGCTTCCTCCCCCAGTAAAAACTGGACACCATGAAATAGCTGAAAAATTGCTGAAAGTGGCGTTAAAACACCATTCAAAACAAACAAACAAACAAATGATCCGATAATGACAATATTTCAAAAAGTTTATTATTTTCATTTGATTCATTATCTATTTGAAAAGTATAATTATTTTGTTTCTTAAATTCTTCTCTTATGGAGTTGTAAATAAAAAGTGTTTTTCGTCTTCCAATTCATTTAAATTACAGTGTTAACAGATTCTGTTTTCTCTTTATTTTTTTATATCTTCCTCTCTCAATTTCTAAAAAATTGTCACTTATGCGCATTTTGCAAATATTTTTCCTATTTTCAAAATTAGATTTTTTTAAATAAAATTGTCTATTTCATATTTAGTTTTAATTTTACTGTATAAAATATTTTGCTGTTATCTGTACACTAGTTTTTAATTTATTGAAGAAAGTATTTTCATATTTGTTTTTTAATTTTTGTTTAATATTATTAAGTTTAGATTTATCTTTTATATAGTTTATGTTTTTTAACTGTTTTATGTCCATTTCATTTGATTCACATGTTTCATATAAATATGAATACCATGAATATGTTCCAGATTCATGAAGATCTTTTAGATAAAATGAATGCATCTTCTAGTAAAGTATTGCTAGTATGACTTAGAAGTCTTACTAGATATTTGATGGATTGTGTCTTGATATGTGTATCAAGTGGATATTGAGCTAGTTCAGCTCTTGCTGCTATATTTACAGACTAAGACCCAAAACGAATTTACAGAATTTTAAGTTTTCTCAATAAAACTTGTATCAGCCAATGATATAATATCAAAGTTTGGATTCTCTTTGTTTTTTTTTTGATGATTTAATGATTTTTTTCATAAAAGTCCATGTACCAAATTTCAGAGTTATACGTTAAGATTGGTCTGACTAATGAATCAAAGAGTTTTTTGTATACATTCAAGGGTACATTTGATAGTTGTTTAAGATATTTAAACATTGAAAACATAACTTTGTTTCCTTTTTTGGATAGTTCTAGATGTGAAAAATGAAATTTACCCGAAGATTCAATTATATTTCCTAAATATTTGTATTTTAATACTTTTTCTAATTTTTCTCCTTCAAGAAAAAAATTATTCTTTTTGTCAGTTAAGTTTTTTTTGTTGAAAAATCATGATTTTTGTTTTTTTAAAGTTTTTTGTAAGTTGCAATTTTAGGCAATATTCATTTAGTTGATTTATTGATCTTTGGAGACCTTTAGGGGTTTCAGAAAGTAATAATATGTCATCAGCAAACATTAGACATTTAGTGACATATTTTTAATGGTAACTGGTTTGCATTCTTGATCAAATGATTCAGGAATGTCATTTATATAAATATTAAAAAGGAGTGTTTATACGAAGCGAGTCGCATGTTCCAACTGAAGATTCGTTTTACTGTTGAATATACATGTAGATATAGTTAACCGAAGGTAAAAAAAAACATTGATCTTGTGTTTTCTATATTTAAATTAAATTGAAATTGCTACATTGACTTTCTATTGTTTTTGGTCCAAAAGATTATCCTAAGAAGAATTGAAATTAGCCATCATAAACCGGATTTAGGTTTTGTATCATTGCGTATACTGATGCGGCCGTAAATTTATCATCCCAATGTCAGGGATTCTGAGCCCACGTTTGCTGATAGAGCGAACGTGGATGTAGAACCCTTGACTTTGGAAGATGCATTATAAGGGATAGAGTAAAGACTCCAGTATGTTTGGAGTTTTAATGTATAATTGAGAGAACTGACAGTTTCTTTATTTTTCTTGTGCCATACGCATTCAGTTTAGGATGCTAGTGTAATGTTTTAAGAATAATTGTTGAATATCCAGAATAATGATTCTGTTTTGATTTATGTAGATCAATGAATTCTCAAGACAGTTGATAAGAGAAATAAAGAGACAGAAGTCAATACTGGAAGAGAATCATACTTACGGAGAGAATAGAACACCAAGAATTCATAAACTTGACAGTAAGACACAGGAATGGTTCGCCAAAATAACAAAACAAGAGTATAGACCTGCGCCTATTCATAAACGAGGCCAACAGAAAACGTCTTCCTGATATTTGTTTTAATTGTATGCTACTATTCTCTAAACTGTTTCGATTAATTCGAAGTTTTATTCGCTGTTTATATATTGAACTCGTTAAAGTTGATAATAAAAAAGGCTACTACTGATAATAAATTTCCGCTGTCTTGCACCCCTCCCCCCACGTTTTAACATGCTAAATATGATTATATGATGTCTATACGTTGGGGAGTAAGCGAATGTTTCTTTTACTTTGGAAGATGACAATTGATCTAAAAATAAAATTATAGCCAGTTTTCTAGTATGATTTTCCAGTCGATAGAATATAAAACAGTCCTCTGCACTCATTTCCTGCACGGGTTGCTAATACTTCCGGAGATCAATAACAACATAAAGCATGTCTTTTATTATGTTAAACAGCATATTGTCGGTCTGGAACTGCGTTACTGAGGTTTAAATGAAATATATCTATATAAGAGATGGGCCACTAATGACTAGTATATCTATCATATTTATGTAAATATATAACAATTAATTTTTATTCACAAACCATACAACTAAACTGATAAGTAAACACAAGAATACAAAATAACACAATGTTATCAATATCATCAAAACAACTTGTTATGTAAAAGAATGTCTATAAGGACAATGTGTAAACAAATGTTGCCTTCTGCTGTGTAGACAAAGCTATAACTTATAAAATGCCATTTATATTGTATTAACCCTATTAACAAAGTCTACGTTTAACAAAACAAAAACCCATTTAACAATTTCCTTTTTTTTACGTTTAGTAGTAATTTGGAAGTGGTTCCGACTTGCATACAATTTAGTAGTTCATATACAAGATGATCACAGTATTGCATATTAAAAGAAATAAGGGTCCAGTGACGTTGAGCTGAATAAGTTTAATAGTTTGTACAGCAAGGTTTAACTAAAAAAATGACACGACTGTAAACGTTATTTTCGTCCATGATTGGGTGAGTGTATTTTCGCGTGAGGGTGATATTCGCGATGAAAACACATATTTCGTTTGCATCGAAATAAGTGAAATTTAATCCCACGGAAAAATTTCCACATTTAGAGTATTTTATAAATGATTACCATGCTTTTATTGTCGCCTTAAATCAGACATTAAAGCAATTTCCGTTTACTTTTGAACACTAACAATTTTCAATTTGTCATAGTTTTCCCTTATATATCAACAACCATGCCTTGCTACACATCACTCTGATGCCGGGAACAGATTTGGTCATGTGTTCTGCCTCCAGCGTTCTCAAAGAAACCATTATGTTTATCTGGACACTCCATATAGCTTTCTCTTAAGCACATGTCATCCAAATCGTTGTCTAGGTCAGGTGTTACACTCCGGTCTATGGATTCAACACACTTTCTTTCCATTGTGTTCGGTTTTGGAAGTAAATTTATATCGACCATTAAATCGGCCTCGATGGAAGTTGTTTTGTTTTTTAGTAAGGCTGAAATGAAGACAAAACATGTTTAAAAAACGAGGAATATGTGTACAACAAAATGAACATAAGTTTAATAAATTGATTCCGAATCCCACATATGGAGCAGGAACTGATAACCCGTCCTGATCACAGGAGTTATCATTCAGTGTTGCTTTATTTTTAGATTTCTGCACTAGTTTTCAATGATTATTCTTTGACTTTGTCTGGTCGGTATTTGTTCACCAGTCGTTTGTCTTTGTCAGATCGGTATTTGTTCACCAGTCATTTGTCTTTGTCAGATCGGTATTTGTTCACCAGTTGTTTGTCTTTGTCAGATCGGTATTTGTTCACCAGGCGTTTGACTCTGTGTGGTCGGTATTTGTTCATCAGTCGTTTGACTTTGTCTGGTCGGTATTTGTTCACCAGTCGTTTGACTTTGTTTGATCGGTATTTGTTCATCAGTCGTTTGTCTTTGTCAGATCGGTATTTGTTCACTAGTCGTTTGACTCTGTGTGGTCGGTATTTGTTCATCAATCGTTTGACTTTGTCTGGTCGGTATTTGTTCAGCAGTCGTTTGTCTTTGTCAGATCGGTATTTGTTCACCAGGCATTTGTCTTTGTCAGATCGGTATTTGTTCACCAGTCGTTTGACTTTGTCAGATCGGTATTTGTTCATCAGTCGTTTGTCTTTGTCAGATCGGTATTTGTTCACTAGTCGTTTGACTCTGTGTGGTCGGTATTTGTTCATCAGTCGTTTGACTTTGTCTGGTCGGTATTTGTTCACCAGTAGTTTGTCTTTGTCAGATCGGTATTTGTTCACCAGGCGTTTGTCTTTGTCTGATCGGTATTTTTTCACCAGGCGTGTGTCTTTGTCTGATAGGTATTTGTTCACCAGTCGTTTGACTTTGTTTGATCGGTATTTTTTCACCAGGCGTTTGTCTTTGTCTGATAGGTATTTGTTCACCAGGCGTTAGTCTTTGTCTGATCGGTATTTGTTCACTAGTCGTTTGACTTTGTCTACTTTGTCTGGTCGGTATTTCTTCACCAGTCGTTTGACTTTGTCTACTTTGTCTGGTCGGTATTTGTTCACCAGTCGTTTGACTTTGTCTGGTCGGTATTTGTTCACCAGTCGTTTGACTTTGTCTGATCGGTATTTGTTCACCACTTGTTTGACTTTGTATAGTCGGTATTTGTTCACCAGGCGTTTGTCTTTGTCTGATCGGTATTTGTTCACCATTCGTTTGTCTTTGTCTGATCGGTATTTGTTCACCATTCGTTTGTCTTTGTCTGATCGGTATTTTTTCACCAGACTTTGTCTTTGTCTGATCGACATTTGTTCAAGAGTCGTTTGTCTTTGTCTGATCGGTATTTTTTCACCAGACTTTGTCTTTGTCTGATCGACATTTGTTCAACAGTCGTTTGTCTTTGTCTGATCGGTATTTGTTCACCAGTCGTTTGACTTTGTCTGATCGGTATTTGTTCACCACTCGTTTGACTTTGTATAGTCGGTATTTGTTCACCAGGCGTTTGTCTTTGTCTGATCGGTATTTGTTCACCAGGCGTTTGTCTTTGTCTGATCGGTATTTGTTCACCATTCGTTTGTCTTTGTCTGATCGGTATTTTTTCACCAGACTTTGTCTTTGTCTGATCGACATTTGTTCAAGAGTCGTTTGTCTTTGTCTGATCGGTATTTTTTCACCAGACTTTGTCTTTGTCTGATCGACATTTGTTCAACAGTCGTTTGTCTTTGTCTGATCGGTATTTGTTCACCTGTCGTTTGACTTTGTCTGATCGGAATTTGTTCACAAGGCGTTTGTCTTTGTCTGATCGGTATTTGTTCACTAGTCGTTTGACTTTGTGTGGTCGGTATTTGTTCATCAGTCGTTTGACTTTGTCTGGTTTGTATTTTTTTACCAGTCGTTTGACTTTGTCTGGTCGGTATTTGTTCACCGGTCGTTTTACTTTGTCTGGTCGGTATTTCTTCACTAGTCGTTTGACTTTGTCTGATCGGTATTTGTTCACCAGTCGTTTGACTTTGTCTACTTTGTCTGGTCGGTATTTGTTCACCAGTCGTTTGACTTTGTCTGATCGGTATTTGTTCACCAGTCGTTTGTCTTTGTTTGATCGGTATTTGTTCCCCAGTCGTTTGACTTTGTCTAGTCGGTATTTGTTCACCATTCGTTTGACTTTGTATGATCGGTATTTGTTCACCAGGCTTTTGTCTTTGTCTAATCGGTATTTGTTCACCAGTTTTGACTTTGTCTGATTGCTATTTGTTCACCAGTCGTTTGATTTTGTTTGGTCGGTATTTGTACACCAGGCGTTTGTCTTTGTCAGATCGGTATTTGTTCACCAGTTTTGACTTTGTCTGATCGGTATTTGTTCACAGTCGTTTGACTTTGTCTGATCGGTATTTGTTCACCAGTTTTGACTTTGTCTGATCGGTATTTGTTCACCACTCGTTTGACTTTGTTTAGTCGGTATTTGTTCACCAGGCGTTTGTCTTTGTCTGATGGATATTTTTCGCCAGCCGACTGTGTCTGATAAGTACTTTTTGGCCTGTCATTTGCATTTGTTCTAATCGGTAATTTGTCTTTGTTGCGTATGTTTTCGCCAGGTGTGTGTCTTTGTCCATTTTGTTTTATTTTTGCCAAAGTGTTTGTCTTTTCAGTTTTGTTTTATTTTCGCCTAAAGTGTTTTTCTTTGTTTTTTTTTTAATGTTTACCAGGTGTTTGCCAGTTTAGTTATATCTTTGATCAGGTTACAACTCACCTATATAACTATTTTTCCGACTTTCAAACTCTTTATTTAGCATCGCAACAAGAAACGTTTGAGTTCTATTGTGTTGTATAGACATCACTAACATTTGATATGCCTCGGGACCTTTTGTAAGGAGAATGTCTAAAAGCTTTCCAGCTTTAGCACTTTGAGTTCTCTCCCCCTGTATAATTTCCTGGTCTTCTCTGGTAATTATGAATTTTGACCTCAGAAAATCAAAATGATCGTCTGGGTTCAAATATTTGCAGAGGTATGACCTTTTTTCTTCCAGAATCTGTAACGAAATTGTATAACAGAATAAAAACGAGATCGACAACAGTGGATAAAAAACAGAAAATGAGATTAATATTAATACAAAGAAAAGTACAAAACATTCAGTCAGATACGAAAAAGACGTGCAGTTTGATGCACACTTAACAACAAATTTAACTAATATTTTTTCTCGGTGATTATTGGAGCGGGCAAAGCATAACTATGACAAATATTATGGACGGAATAAAGTCCCACTTCAAAAAAAGTAAAGATAAGTATGACTCGGTAAGATGAACAGGTAAGATGCCTTTTAAATGTTAATAACAGCTGTAATTTTATTTCAGTGTTGTCGCTGGGTATAGGATTTGTTAGCCTCCAATGAACCCCCTCCTTTAATCGCAGGAACTTATAAATCAACGTATGCTGGTCACATACACGTACATCATACCTGTTTAAAATCGACTGTACATTATAATAAAATATGTATAATAAATCAGCCATTAAAAACACAATATGAAGTTTCCTTTTAACCTTAACCAACGAAAAAAGGCATTAAATGTCTTCAGTCTAAATTAATAACAAAAACACAAAGGTATTAAACAGCTAAAGTCACCGAATATTATAACAAGTTATGAATACAGTTACAGAGTTATCCGATTGAAATCAAAATAAAAATCTTACGTTTCTTTTGACATTTTCCAGAATTTCAGATTCCGAGGCAATTTCGGTTGGCATGGTATATTCATATAAGGTCATAAAAGGAAATGTACGGGAAAATCCAAAATAAAAATAGCAATTACTTCCGTATAAAGATATACCAAGTCAAATCCGGTGTGTGTAATATCCGTATTCCTATCTCCTACACAAATGTATGTTACTACTAAGATAAAGGGTTTGACAGCATAGCTTATCATGTGTACATGTCTTAATTTGTTTAAATATTTGAAATTATAATCTTTATATTTTAATACAGAAAACTTTTTTTAAATCATGAATACACTGGTACCGTTAGAAAACGCGTTATTGCTAATGAAATGTAATATTCACTGAATAAGTATTCAACAATAGACAATTCAGGGCTTACATAGTTAAAAATCCGTTAAACAGTATTAAAATGTATTTTTTGTTATTTACAACCACCAATTTTTTGTTGTTAAAAACATTAAATTGTAACTCATCATGGTTACAGATTTATTCTTACATATTTTATTATATGCTGATGACATTGTTATTCCGTCTAAAAGCCAAGAGGGTCTTCAGAAAATATTTTACATGGTTATTGCTTATCATGAAAGTTACATGTAAACACTGAAAAATCCAAAGTTATGGTATTTAACTCAAACGGTCAAACATTAAACAAAAATTACATTCAACAATACCATTCTTGAAACTGTTTCTTGGGTTTAACTTTGAAATATAATGGTAACTATTATCTTGCTGTGGACAGTCTTATGGAAAAGGCCAAGAGGCATACTTTAAAATTAGGAAAAATTAAGAAAACAATTGGTCTAAATAATGCATGCAAACTTTTAGAAAACTGTTTGATTGTTTAGTAACCCCTGACTTGGGAGGATGAGTAACCCCAATTCATTTATATTGATGTGAAGTATGGGGTGTTTACTATAAATTTAAAGATTCTGATCCTTATGAAAAATCACCTATAAAATTCATAAAAGAAATTTTAGGAGTTCACTGCAAATGCCTTCCGTTCTGAACTCAACAGAGTACCACTAAAAACAAGATTATATTTTCAGCAGTAAATTGTATTTAACATATCATTTCTTCTGAACACCCACTAATCAATAATGTATTTTCAAAAATTACAAAAATCAAGCCCTTGCATGGTTCAACAAAATCATAACTTTTTAGATGATCTTGGAATGTCGTACATAGCAGTTAACTTTTAAAAAGCAGTTTAAACTAAATAAAACAAAGAATAAAGGACCAATGTTTAAAAAAAAATCAGATATCTCAAAATCTGAAAAATTAAACTTTTTCAGGAAGGATTGCAGCACAGGCAAAAGAACACCTTATGTTGATATTTTGAAAAAAGCAAAAATGATAGAGCTGCATTATCCCAGGGTGTCATCCTGGTTTGCCCACTTTTAATTAGGGGTATATTTAAACACAAGGTGTTGGAGATGCATTGTACGTACATGAAGAGCAACAGTTAATACACATGAAGGCCAGTTAATACAAATGAAGGCCACATAGTTCAGTTTGGTCCAACACACAACCACCCAGCTAACTTAGCAAAGATAGAAGTTGCAAAGACACCAGAATGGAACGACGACACAAGAAAGATTGTAGAACAACTACCTACTTACTACTCGTGCAAGACCTCATACTACCAAAGATCATAAACTTTCCTGGACTACCAAAGACAGTATTCGACATTACACTCGAAGATAAATGGTGTCTTACCACTGCTGGAGCTCTAGTTCTTACCCAACCGTGACAGCATCATTTACAGACTTTGTTACCGAGCACTAGGTAGAAGGACAACCACCTGGAAGAATGGTACAACAAGAGGAAGAAAGTTCAGCACTCCCATCCCAACATCTACGAGACTGTCAAGGTTTTTTTTTACAGAATACACAGGCACACACAGAATGCACTATCTTCCAGTACGGAGCAGGAGGAACACGACCACCAACAAAAAGACTACAATACAGAAACATGGATTACAGACTACAGCAACTCAAGATTCGCTACCAAGAAGGACTCATCAGTGTGATTGACTACACTGACGCAGCATCTCATCCAATTCTTCTAGGATAATTTTTATTGTAACAATGTTAAAATATATGATATATTTTGTATTAACAATATTTTGAATTTTTAATCTATTCATTATATATATATATATATATATATATATATATATATATATATATATATATATATATATATATATATATATATATATATATATATATATATATATATATATATATATAGATAAAAAAAATCATCGTATTAGAAGTGTCATGAGGTCAAAGGGTAAAAAGTGAATATAATACCGACTGCGTCGGAAAAACTTATATACTTTCTATACCTATTAAAATAGAACAGACTATAGCTCTTCATGGTCATTAAACCTATTGTCTTTTTTGTTTATTTAACTAAATTGATTATACAGCTAATTAAATGTGGGCAAACCAGGACTAAACCGCTATGCCAGATACGAATTAGCTCTCGTACATTAAAGGGAAACTTCGCGAAAAAATGAAAATTTGATATGTTACTCTTCAAATAAAAAGAAATATAATTGCCTTTTGATGTTTTATTGTATAAAGAGGAAGACATCTTAAAATTCCTAGAGAGTTAAGAGTTTGTAATTTTTGCAATTCTGGTCATATAGAAGATGAAAATAACTTTATTTTATATTGTTCAAAATATAAGCCATTAAGAGAAACATTTAATATAAAGATATTGAATATTTTTCAAAACAAGAATCATTGTTTCAAAAATGTCTCCGATTTAAATTTCTTTTTAAATAATACTTCATACCAAATATTACATTTGACTTCCTCCTTCATATCGGATGGGTTAAATATGAGAAAATGTCATGGTTAATTTTGTTGTATAAAAAATAAGTACTATCCATATTATTATATTTTATTATAATAGTAACACTAATATATGGGTTGTAATTTCAATTTTGTATTTCATTATTGTCATAGGCCGTAACCATTCATTGTAAATGATTTTGAGCCAATAAAATTATTTGTATTTGTTAAAAAACGTTCAGAAAAGATGTGTATATTTTACAATTCAAAGAGTTTCGCGTTATCTTATAAATGTAACTATTTTATGTAGCATTTTAGTATTATTCTGTATAATATTATACGTATAAACATATAGCTATGTGTACTCGCTAGAAGAAAAGGAAAACAGCCCTCTTGATGAAGATATATCCCGGTACAATACGAAAACCTATCCTCGTACCGATTGAGATATGTCCGGGTACAATGGAAAGCCTGTCCCTGTACCATACATAATTTTCTCACTTATCATGACAACAAAGGAAATCAAAAGTTTTGATAGGACAACAGTTAGAAAAACAGCAAGAGAAAAAGCGGAATATAGAACGAATGATTTAGTAAGACACTTTTCATGTATTTGATGCAGATAGTTACGGGGAATGCTGACATGGTGTGTTCTCCGAACGCCTACTGGATAAAAACAACACCTCATTAGGTAAGGGGATTATGGAGCCTATCAAAGGGAATGCCAGAATTAGTTTACCTGTATTAACCTTTATAATTATAAAAAAATATAGTAGATATTGAGAAACTGAATTGACTAGACAAATATCAAAATAACATATACAAAAACAATGGATAGTTTCAAAGTAATTAAAATTAAATTTAAAAATTGACTAAAATGTTGCAAAATATACATTAGATGTCAATAAAATAAACTTGTCTTCATAATGTCCTAAGCCAATTTATTAAGCTCCAAAGAAGCTTTAAAAGAGATTGAGATGATGAGCTTGTACCATTACCAATTAATAGTGTTCATATGTCAAACCTTTGAATATTGCAAGCTAAGAAATAGCATAAAAATGGTTGAAAAGTCAAAACACCCATTATAAGCAAATATGGCCAATGCTAAGCTGAATGTGAAATTCATCACCAACAGACAATCTATTAATAAAAAATAAATCTGTTTTTTTTTATGTAAATACCTATATTATATTGTGAAATTCCTAATACTTTTCTTATGTGATATTTTACCTATGCTAAAAACAGGTGACACTAATTTAAACACCCCGAAGGCGGTCCCTTAATCCGATACATTAATTAGATGGGGTTTTTTAATCCAGTAGGCATTCGGGGAATAAACCGCTGACATAAATGTTCCAGGCCAACATTTTATAGAGTACCAGACCTTTTGATGTCATCAAAGAGAGACACTAAATGTCCCTTACCTCAGAACATGAAAATGTCAACTGAAGGAATAACTCTTTCGAACACCAGAATTGTTAGAATGTGGTCATGTTAGAATGGTGATAAACCACATATAGACAATTTTTAAACCTTAGCTTTCCATTCAAACTGTGGGCAGATATTGCTTTTAGGCCCCACTCTGTGTAAACAAATGAGTTAACAATGGAGCTTAAAGATCAAATAAAGAAAAATGAATGTGGTACCATATCACATTGTCTAATTGTTAGGTTTTATTAAAAATGTAGAAACATACACAACCAGACAGTTTATTTGTCACTGATAAATACAGACGTAACGGTTTCGTTTAATTGTTTCGAACTTTTAATTTCCGTGTTTTTATCTAGGATTTTCGCTTTTTCATGTTAATGTATATTCGTCTTGGGACCATTAAAAATTTTCATTACTAGATGTTAGTAACAGGTCAGTAAACTTAATTCACCAACTTTTTTTGCTTTCTTTCTTTTTTATGTGTGTACTTTAAGAAAATTACCAGTTATAAATTAAGTGTACTGCTTAGTTCAAAATGTAGGTAACAGTATTGAGATTTAATAAAACTAATGTTACATTGTTACAGGAACGAAATGACAAACTGAGATGCCCAGTGACAATACTGTGGACCTGTAATGGCTGTTACAGACTTTTTTACATTGTTTTGTCTAAACAATTGCCATATATAAATAAAGGTCTTAAAAGAGCTATTTATTTTAAAAAAATGCTATATAATAAATTTCAGAAATTTGGCGATGGTTAAAGTTGGGATTTATATAGACAGCAGAGACAGTATGTCACAAAACTGAAAAAAAAATCTATAAATACATATTTTATTGTAAGGTGTGCAGGAGGTCTCAAGTCAGCTGATTTTTTGCCAACAGTAAAACATTTTCTTACCAACAAAGGCAGTAATTGTCAAAGAGGGACAATAGTTTTTGAAAATAATAATATTATTATTAAACAAGAGGAGGTCAGTGAGATTTTCAATAATGTTTTTGTTAACGTTGCCCAAAATATTAGATGTAATGATAGTGCCAAAGTTGATAACTCCCACTCAAGTGTATCTGCCATTAAAGAGAATATGCCGGGATGTAGGAATAATAGCACTCTCCGGCACAGAGATCATAACTGGTTCCCAGATATAACCTCTGCCACACGTCATTCTCCATTTACTGCGGGACTACATTTGTCGCCTGCTTGAAACGTTTGTAAACAAAGAATGATGTTTGTAAAATAATATCCGAGCTCTTTTTTATTTTCATATAGTCTATCTATACACATTTGATACAGTTTAACATAGCAATTACCGCGTTGTGTATGCGAAGCATATCTGCCATGAGAGATATCTCTCACAATGTCAACCAATGGTATGGCAGAGGTGATTGTGGTTGACGTAGGATACCCAGAATCCTTTGCGTGGAGATTGGAATAATAGCTTCTTCTTTTCTCAAGTGGATGAGGAATTTGTTAAGAAATACCTTAACAGAATTAACATAAAGAAGGCTACTGGCATAGACGGCATTTCTCTTAAAGTATGCACAACATTCTATTGTTAAACCTCTTACAGCTCTTGTAAACCTATCCTTATACACCTCTATTTTCCAAGATAAACTAATAGTTCTCCATGTTGACCCCATACATAAAAAAGAATAGTGTTCTCGAGAACGGCAATTACACGCCAGTTAGTGTCCTACCAGCTATTTCCAAATTATTCGAAAATTCAAATTCAATTGAAAAACAGCTCGTTAAACATTTTGATAATATCTTCAACCTTTTTTGGCAGCATTAAGATTTGGTTTTGGTTGTCTACTCTTTTGCGTGTGATTGAAGATTTGAAAAAGTCTCTTGATCAAATGAATGCCTTCCTGCCATTCTGAAGGACTTTCTAAGGCATTTGATTGCCTTCCTCATGATATATTGTTACTAAAACTGAAAGCCTATAGAAAATAGATTCAGCACTTAATTTGTTAAATAGTTACCTCTCTGATAGGAGACAATGTGTCAAGATTAATCAAACCCTTAGTAGAATGATGAACATCTACAAAGGGGTACCACAAGGATCTATTTTAGGTCTTATACTGAACAACATATTTTTAAATGATATATTTTTCTTTGTCAAACATTGCTAATTATATAACTATGCCGATAATACTCTGTCCATCCTCACAAGTCAGGGTTTTTGTGTCCACATGTGTTTCGTGGACACATGTGGACACAAAAACCCTGACTTGTGAGGATGTACTCTGTCCAAATCAGATAAATCCATAGAAACAGTAATTAAGTGTCTAGAAGAAGATAGTAAATCCCTAATAAATTGGTTTTCTGATAACAAAATGCAGGCTAATCCCGACAAATTCCATGCTTTAGATATTGGTAAACGAACACATGAGAAAAAAAATGTATTTAATAGAAATGATGTAAATATTGCATGTGAAGATGAGGTAAAATTATTGCGTGGGGGGATAAAATGCTTATGTAGCTCCTGCAAACTCAACAATACTACTAGTACTCGTGCCCGAGTGATAGCATATCATCTGGTTTTTTTTGGTTAGTTTGTTCTTGGTAACCTTCATATGTAATATTGTCATGATTTTATTGCTAAACCAGCTATAATGAGCGGTATATTCTGGGTAATAATGGTTTAGTGCTTTTTATACCATATATTCGCTTATGCCAACATGTGTTTTAGTTGACAATTTATGCTCCTGTCGGGGCCTCGGTGGCCGAGTGGTCAAGGTAGTTCGTCTACTATTGATCACGTGGTCTGTCAACACTGAGATTGCGGGTTCGATTCTCACTGCGGGCAGGGTGTACTCGACTCCAATCTTAATTGACAAGGATTGCCAGTTTTCCTACCGCAGGTCGGGGGTTTTCTCCGGGTACTCCGGCTTCCTCCCCCAATAAAAACTGGACGCCATGATATAGCTGAAAAATTGCTGAAATTGGCGTTAAACAGCAACAAACAAACAAACAATATGTTCCTGTCTAGTGCTTTGGCTCTGTAACAATTTATTAATCGTGCTTCACTTAAGCTGTGCTTTAATATGCGCAATTGTTTATGCTTTGAACATTGAATTTTTTATGCATGTCTATATTGTTTTATCTTCACGTGCATTATGTATGTATTGTTTTTATTGTCTTATGTGCATGTGCATTTATGTATGTATTGTCTGCTTATAGTCGGTTAAAAAGCTCTTCAAACTTTTAAAAGAAAAAATACTTACTTTTACTTTAAAACCCAGTGCTACTTACTAGGAAATTATAAAAGATGCATGACGTTCGAGTAATAAGTTAACAAAAAATGTCCGGAACACAAAGTGTTAGGTCAGGCGGGGCTCCCTGCAAATAATAATATACTAGACGGAAGGTGAAAATCGAAGAATTCTAAAGATTTTTTTTTCATATACTTACTAAAATATTATATGTTAATGTTGATAGAATAATAATTGTTCAATATTGGTGTTTTTTATTGGTTTTGTTAAAATTTATTCTATAAAGAATTTCCGTGTCTTGTACGTGATTACTTAATGTTTGTTCAACATTATAAATTTAGAATGTAAGCCTCATTCACATTAAATGAGTATCAGTAATATTTACACTTTAACATGTACACTGGGACAACAAATAAAGAAAACATAGTAAATATACCTATGTGTACCTTAGATATGATAAAATGGAAACGAGACCAACCTAGTTCTCAATATGTACATTATTGTTATACATGAATATTATTCCTCCCAAGTCAGGTGTTCTGAGTCCGCGTTCGCCCCATCGAGCGGCTTGGACTCGGAACCACTTATTTGGAAGGATGATGTATATGGATAACGCTAAATATTATTTTTAAATGTTTAAATCAGTTGACAGGTACATTAAGTGTAAGACGGTGTCCTAAATTTCCACCACACATGTGATGGATACAACAACATATGTGATGGATGGAGAGTATATATAGTCTTGTTCAATCTTGTGTCAGTGACGTAACACTTCTGCGGTATCAAGTAAATCAATGTTCTGCATTTTATTTATCACTTGACAATTATTCAAACTATCTTTCTCTATATAGAGTTTAAATATAGAATGCAGTTGCCACGCATGACTCGTAAATGTGTTGTTTGCCTCCTACTTTCGCACTCTCTTTTTAATTTAATTTAACCTAATTAAAACAATATTTATGTTAAAACAGAATTATTGGAACAAAAATTTGGATTGTGCAACAGTACACTATTTCTTTCTTTTTTTTCATAAGAAAATAAGAAATTAACACCATAGGGCAAAATAACCATATAATGTCCTTATAATGTAAGGTATATCGGATGATCATGCGACACCAAAACATAAACGTAAAGCAACAGACAACAACACAGAAAAGTGTAGTCAAGATTCTTTGATGTTTCTGATGAAGACATTAACGAACTTTTTGCAGAACATACATAGAAAATTACCAAAAAATCCTATTATTAATGTTGCAAAAGATTATTAAAGTCATTTTGCCAGCCAATTATTGTTAAAATATACAAGAAAAGAAAAGAGGAAAAGATGAAGACCAAAAGAAGCTTGGAGGCGGACGTTAGAAGGATAAAGAGACATAATGGGATTTAAGACGTGGGCGAAGGCAGTAAGGTCAGATCAGGACACAGACAGTGGAGTGGACTTGTCAGCAGCCCACATCTCCCTGAAGAGAAAATGAATTAACTAACTAATAGTGTTCTCAATTTACACGAATATTTTCCACAGTCATTTGTAGTTGATACATTTTTTTTTATAACTTTTACTGTTCTAGAATTTTGATTTGTGGACTGTCTTTTTGACAATTTCCTTGTTGGTATTCGGTATTTTGTTATTACCTTTATTTGCAATATTTGTATAATATTATATTATTTATAAGATATTTTTCTTTGTCAATGGTTTATTTTACCCTCGGCACTAACAGTCCTTTAACAGCGGGTATTATGTAAGTTTTGCATTTTTTTCATAGCTTAAGCCATTTCCTACTTCTGTACTTTACTTGAGGGCGTGTGTGCGTTTCAACAAATCAATCATCCGGTAACATCGAATAAACGTCAGCTATAATCAGGATAAAACAAGTTGACAAACAATTGTTACTGTAAAACATGAAGACAATTGGGATCAATTATAAATGTATCGTCCAGTCAGCACCGGGACCATGTCTACTAAGCGTGCGATAGTTCAGTGGAATTTGACCTGCTATATATCTACTACCTATTATTCAAAACTGATTGGGAAACACAAATCTTAAACTACAACCTTCTCATACTGGCAATTCGGCAAACAAGGTTTAGATGTGTCATTTTTAAGTGCAGAGAATTTTGCACTATCTTAATAATAGAGCGCTCGTTTAAAGACCACAATCGAGGTTGTTGCTAATGTTATTTTTGATACTACGCTTAACCATTTAATACCCACGAATACAGGTTCTCTTTCTATACCCGCAATTCCTCGTGCGTTGTCGTCAAGAGATTTTAACAAATCATGTTGTATGACATCGTGCAACTGATATTTGGAAAAACTATCCTCATTCTATCACCACTGGGTTCATTCAACTGATCATTTTGGCCTAACGGCCGCTTATTGCTATCATATTTTTAGGTAATCTATCTGTGCTCATATCAAAGAAGTTGATTGTAGTATCAGACAATCTGATTTTCATTTTATATGAATTCTATAATGTTTTTCAAAAGCCAAGGTAACGAAGATTTTGGTATACTTAAACCCGGTACTAAATATAGATTCGCATTTGAAGATAGAGATTGATGTTCAATGTAATGCATTGTTTGTATATCTCTATAGCTATAACAAGATATGATAGACACGGCAGAGATCTATCAAAATAACAAATAATTCTCATGACAACACACAAACTTGATGCAATAGTTGAAATATAAAATACAATGTGCATTTTACCTAGCATAATAGAAAATATCGATAACTGAAGATGTTGGTTTTTATCCTTATCTTGAAAGTAAGAAGTTGGTTTTAGTACACAAAAAGAAAATATACGATAAGGAGAAACGGAACTATGGAATACTAACGTTGTACTGTTAACTGATTTTCACGTGAAAAATGATTTTGTGGCGCTAATGTATTCACTTTAACCATTGCCTGTCGACGCCTGTATAATATAAGACTGATGGTCAAACGATAGACGACAGACACATGACAACTATTTATTTTATTGATGAGAATAAATGTTTATTTGATTTTCCAATCGTGCAGTTTTTGTCGCTAGGAATATTCTTTCCATTTCTAAGATAGGTAAGTTCTAATTGTGTCTAATCTTTCTAAAGAAAATGTTATAAAGGATAATTTGTTAATAATAAGATACAAGTCAATTTTATATAAGTAGAAGATATTAATCAACAAATTTCGTGATATATGTATTATCGTGGATTTGATGTTTAGCGAATACACCAATTGCAGATCTGAAATTTTGAGAAAAAAAGGTACGAATTTTATGAAATTGTAAACAACGTTTATTTGACTCTGGTACTTTCTTTTCGTCATTTATCAGTTTACTGCATTCATTTACGCAAAATACATCATTTTGTTTTATTTGTACTTAATTCATATTCTATTGAAAGCGTACTTTTTAGGTATTTTATAGCAAGTTTGTTTTTTAAGTAAATGAAATCGAGCCTTTATTTATCTATATACTCTGCAAAAATTATATATATATATATATTATCAATCGTATTAAAGTATTTTTATTTGTCGATTTTCTTTTTTACAACACTATTGTTCTTTTCACGAAGAAACTTACCAAACCAAAAATAGTCGAAAAATAAAATTGTATGTCTAAATGCATATAATAAAAGCCAGCACTAATAGACATATTTTTCGATTTTCTTCGTAAAACATTATATCGTTTTACTTTTTTGCTACATCATGATATATATTCTAAGTAAGTAGATATCTAATTAAAGGTAACATTTCTGTCATGTTCATCACCTCCGTTTTATCTGTAGATGGACTCTAAATATTACATTTATCATAATTTTATTGCACATTGTCACAGGACATATGGTAATGTAGCCGAGTAGTATTTAATGCCTGACGTGATGAAATTTGTATTGCAGTGTCAAGGACGACAATGGCAGCCATGTTTTGGCTTGTATACTTTGTCCTTTCTAGCTGCACTGTCTATGGACAGGGTCCATCAAAAGATGATGGTGGAAAGAATATTACCCCATTCCAACTGCTAGGTAACTTGCGACCTACAGAAGGAAGAACAAATGTTAATTTCCAAAATGTTGGACCATATTATGATGGCATAGGACATCAAGCACAGTCTCCAGATTTGCTACCCGTAAAACCACTTACTATTCACACAGATGGGAGTCAGCCAGTAATACGCGATGGACCTCAAATATTCCAGTCAAATGAAAATTACGGTCCTGATGCTCAACCTAATAGTTATGGTGGAAACGACATCTACGAACCTGTCAATAGTTACGATTCAAATAACTATGGAGGAGATAATTCATACGAACCTTATAGAAGTGTTAGTGGCAACGGACCTGATACATCGTATTCTGGTGGACAAAACGTTTATGAGCCTCGTTTAAGCCACAATATTCCAGAACGAAAACTGATTGGATATAAAACCGTCTTAGAACAACGAAGGGTGGCAGTAATTTCCAACAAACAAGTACCTGTAGTGCGCATGAAACAGGTCATAGAAAAAGTCCCCGTCGTCAAAATGGTCAATCGAGTGGTAAAACGACCAAAACATTCCCGACATTAATTCCGATATAAATTTATATTGATGGACATAAATACCGGTCATTATTGAATTATAGTGTGTCAATAAAGTGTCTTTCAATATAAAGGTTTATGTAAAAGTGTTAATTATTCTGTTAAGGCCTCGGAGACCGAAGGGTGTTGTTAGTATTAATAATTACCGGCGTGTCAACGCTGAGGTTGAGTGTTCGAGTTTTTTTACGGTATGCTCGACTCGAAAGTTAATTGACAAGGATTGCCAGTTTTCCTGTCGTATGTCAAATGTGCACTTTGGCTTCTTTCCCAGTAAACACAGGAATGCTTGATATAGCTGAAAAATTGAAACTTGAAAAATGGCATTGAACCCTACTAAACAAACCGGCCGCGTGAATAACTCAAGTGCGTCAACAATGCCGAAATCAGGGTATTAAAACGAGCATTTTGGCTTTTTCCCTCACGCCATCATAAAGATGTTTGAATCATTTTACCTTATTTGAGTAGAAATATGTTTTAAAACTGAGTATCATTCATTATCTATTGCTGTAACGTACTTTGAAATAACTAAAACATTTCGAGAGTTTTCCGTTTGGTGACAAGTTAGACCTTTGGGTTCTACTTTAAAAACAGAAGAACTCATACCAGTAACCCAAAGCACTCATTATCGCTACATTTACCGGTCAATAACTCAATCATTCTTTTCATGACATGCCATACATAGAGGTAACTTAAACAAGTAACAAAAACACTGAATTAATTGTTACTGTATCCGTTAGGTTGTTAATACAAAGAAGAACTAATTCTCGAATAAAAATTGACTGACAGTCATACATATCCACATTTCTTTACCTTTTTATATTTCCTGTCATTACGGTCATTACGTACTTGTTGTTTTCTTGAGTGTCCTACTTTGATTTTGTTCTTTTGATTACGGCTCGGTATTTATATTTAAAATGATCACGATTCACTGTGATTGTGGAAGTACATGCAGTTTTATAAAATAATAGCATTTTTGCGATCAGAAACGTGACACCAGTTTTTCAATTACATTATACCTTGATCGTCGCCATTTTGTTTCATAACCTATGAAGTATGCATTAGCATAAACATTGTTGAAGACACGATCAATTATGTACAGCTTACAAAACAAAGAAAACAACATAATTATGTATATTTTATCACAATAAATTTAAATAATAACAGTACTACGAGAAATGGAAAGTTTGACATCGGCAAATGGTCCGGAATAGTTTAAGAAAATATCATCACCAAAAGGTAAGATAAATTAATTTGTGTTTAGAAATGAAAATCTTTATTGCATAAAAATAAGTTTGTACTGGATTTTTAATAACTTATAAACAACTTATTTACATGTCGACATGAGATAGGTATCACTATTCCTTGACTTCCATGTCTAGATATATATACATGTTCACACTGTCCTCTTTTTATCAACAACTTTCTAATTATCTCTATTTTGCAATAATTCTATTCATGCTGTAATTTATTTATGTTAAGTGCTTTGATTGGATAAAAACACTTAAATGGCGTCTTCTTAGATAGTTTATATATCGATATTTTCTCTGAGCGGACTACTTTCAGTTTCCAATGTAAACAAGATGGCGTCCTCCTAGCGTATCGTCAGGTAGAGGGGGGCAATGTTTTCTCTGCCCCAATGATTTCCAATTAAATCGATTAAGATTTCAAACAAAATATAATATAAATTCAATTTAGCGTTTCATTTTGTTTTTTCCTATCAATATTCTACAGAACCGCGATTCCTTTGGTACTATGTTTTGCATATCCCTACGCTTTCTGGCCTAGGTACGTTTTGAGGTCTAGATGGGTTTCTGTAACTGTTTTTGCTGTTTTAAAAATCGCAGCGATTATTTCACAGAATTATAAGGATTAAACACTGTGTTTTAGGAAATTATCAATGTGTAAACTCCGGCGACTCCCTCACAAACTTGACATAAAGTCCTTCTTACTTTATTTAGTTTGTGAGTGAGTCGCAGGAGTTTACACATTGATAATTTCCTAAAACCCAGTGTTTAATCCTATAGTATTTTCCTGTGATCTTTGTGTGCAATATTATTCCATCTCACTCTACTAGCTTGAGATGGGCCCATCTCAGCTCGCTGTCAAGACGTCGTTAAGTAAACACTGTGACGTCACAATGTTACAAAACAACGATAAGCAGATTATTTACGTTTTATGAAACTCGATGCATTCTCTCTCGTCATCTCATCTCAGAGCTGTCGCCCTTCGATGAGATATGGACGAGAAAAAGCATCTCGTTTCAAAAAACGTAAATAACCTATAATTACCTTATGCATAGAAATAAAACTAGTTTGTGCACAGTTTTTGTTTTTAAACTGTATATTCACCAGGACCTTAAACCAAACAAGCACTTCTAGTGTGGTCTAAAACTGCTAATATTGGTGTTAAAAAGTGACAAACACGTGAGACCACTTGTTAATTACTAGCAATTAATTATGTATGAATCTATATTAAGAAGTTGTTATTAAAGCTTAAATAGCAACAATTTGCAACTAATATTTACACAAATTATATTACTTCCTAAAATTTCAGACAGAAAATAATAGCGTGAACGGAGGGGAGGATGTTCACTAGATGCATTGGACTGATCATCGCTGCATTAGCAGCAGTTTCTGGACGGGTGCCATACAACGATCAGCTAACAGCTGTTATTATAACAGACCATTCTAGCACTGAATTGAAACCAGAAATGATGAATTTCCAAGAGGAAATATTTATGGAAGCAAGTAGACCATTCATGAAGCCGACACATGTGATTAACAACATTCCACAAAATAACATTAATAAATTCAGACCACCTAACATTTTCGATCCAGGATTTAAAGGGCTATTTCAACCTATAAAATCAGGATTAGACGAGCCGGCAACGTTTTTCCACCAATCAAATAAAGGTCATTTGGTGCAACCTTTTCATTACTACAGAGTATCAAACAATCATGTCCAAGGAATTACACCATATGTTTCTTTCTTTCCCGTTAATTCAAATGGCGAAATTAACCAGGTGATAAGGGTCGACTTTTCTACCACATTTCCTTGATTGATAATATGTCATATGTCATCGTTAACATTTACATTTCAATCCATAAATAATAATGACACTTTGATCTTGATACTTCTTGTTAGTTTTATTGTGATCTGACAATTCTTAGTCAATTGTCGTAATTTAGTGTATTACCCTTCTAATAATTTGGTTAAAATTAAAGAAGACACAATTTTACACAATTTTATAATAAAGATTGAGCTTGGATTGACTCTCTAAAACAATTAGCATTCCGGCGTTCTGAAAGAGACATTGGGATTACCACTGTAGACTAAATATTCGCCAACATCCGCGTGCAACTGTTGTACACTCTTATATACGAGCGGATAATGTTATCCTAATCCTTATGTACACAAATGCGGCGGGGATATACCATGAAATTTACTGTAATAAAATTATATTATTTCAGTTGCATAAAATGTTATAAATACATTTCAAATACAGTTTTATTTATCAAATATTTTGAAATTTTCAAAAATAAACAAAATCTAGATTATATGAAATTATACATCAAGTATGAAGCTAGGTTAAGCAAGATGACTGTATACATTGTTTTCCTGAAAACTGTTGTCGGCGAGCTGTCAGCTTCTCTATAGTTCTTTGGATATATATATTTATAAACGAGAAACATATTTTATTAGAAATATGTTAAAAACACATCAAAATTTGGACCACTCTACTTTAATAAGCGGTAACATACAGGCAGCTTTCGTTTTGTTCTGAACTGGTTACCAGATTGCACACATTATTTATTGTCTCTTTTGTGCAATTTTACAGAGGCAAAGAAACAGAAACATCGTCCAAACATTAAGGATGCTGTATACACATCATCCAAAACTCTGACAATGACCACAAGTTTTCGCACAGTTGTTGCTCATAAAAGTTTTATATTGAGGCATAAAGCAATATCCAAAGTGTTTCCAGTACACACAGGACGGTGTTGCTCTGAAATCTTCGCACACTGAAATATAAAATATAACACGGGCAATATATAAAGTGTTTCCAGTACACACAGGATGGTGTTGCTCTGAAATCTTCGCACACTGAAATATAAAACATAATATGAGCAATATCCAAAGTGTTTCCAGTACACGCAGGACGGTGTTGCTCTGAAATCTTCGCACACTGAAATATAAAATATAAAATGGGCAATATATAAAGTGTTTCCAGTACACGCAGGACGGTGTTGCTCTGAAATCTTCGCACACTGAAAATAAAATATAACACTTTGGACAATATATAAAAAAGAATAACGACACATGTACATTTTACCATGTTATGCAACTGCCAGGAATTGTGATACATTTAATCCGTTGAATCAAATTAATATATTTAAAACAATAGTCCGCGCTTTCGACGTGTTGTACTTTCTGTTGTTTGTTTGGTGTATTGCTTGGATTTTTTGATATCATGTGATTGAGTGATTAATTTAAGGTGTGGTTTTTGTTTTGTCTAATTCCTTTATTTATTTAAGACGTACTTTTCATTTATTTCCATGTTAGGTGTGGTAGATCTTATATGGAAGAGTAATCGTGTATTATATATTTAATAAGACCTAACTGTAGCGAATTGGGTTTGACAAATAATCTGTGTCATTTTACTGTAGCGAACTGAGTCTTATAACATACGCAGTGTCCTTCTACAAATGTTTAAATATAACAAATAAACACAATATGATTTAAAATGCTTGTAAAAACAGAAAAACGCTATTGCATGTTATGTCATATTTCTGACAGCTTTACTTGTTCATGATTTTTGATGAAATATACGAAGTTACACGATATTATTTGTTCAATGGGTTGGTAAACATATATTCATAATTGGAAAGTGATGTATAAGTAAGAATATATGTATTAATTGTTCTTATAAGAAATGATTGGGCCTTAAATAAACATTTACACGTGCGATTTATTGTCATCTAGGTTTTAGTTTTGCTTATGATATGCAGTCGATCATTTTTAGTCTTTAGTACCCATTTAGCCAACGTAGGTGATAAGTATCGTGCAATAAATGTATAAACGGCAATAGAATACCAAACTTGACATTCCACCCATATAACACAATATGGACATATATCTTCAAGATGACAATCATGTCCAAAACGATGGAACATACAAATTAAAGGGAAAGTATACACATTAAAATAAAAGTATTTTTTATTCGGTACCTTGTATTGGGGACTTTTATCGTTACATTAAAAAATAATTAAAGCATAGTAGTATAGATTTGCTTCAACATTACACTGTCGCTGTTAATAAATTCTACATGGTATTTCATAGCTTTGGTCATAAAAAGGATCCGAAGAGTACTTTAAATTATCTCCATATGTTTTAAGATCGTTATCCGGACCTAATTAAATTTCAGATAGCGTTCTGTCCAGTGCAACACAGACAGCAATACCCTTATATAACCTTACCATATTACATTGAATTCACACAACATGTGTTAATTACAAAACTGATGATACTCTGTCAACGCACCTTCCAAAGAGTTTATGCTATGTGTACTCTATTCTAACAGCTTTTCTTACATGTGTCGAAAACCAACTCGGAACACAAAGTAGTCTTCCTTGATTAGTGATTGTTATAAGATGTTGTTTGAAGCCTTGTCAGCTGGGACTACACAATATTGTAAGGCAACTTTGTACAGACGTACTATCTTTTAAACAGTGCTTACATTATGAATATCGAATGGTTTACTATATATATATATAGTAAAAGTAGGTATTGTTTGATATACGTTAATTCATTCAATAGTTACATACTTAAGTTTCATACAGACAACTGGAAAAATGTACATACGTGTGCATGGTGAACCAATAATGAATGTACATACGTGTGCATGGTGAACCAATAATGAATGTACATACGTGTGCACGGTGAACCAATAATGAATGTACATACGTGTGCACGGTGAACCAATAATGAATGTATATACGTGTGCATGGTGAACCAATAATGAATGTACATACGTGTGCATGGTGAACCAATAATGAATGTATATACGTGTGCACGGTGAACCAATAATGAATGTATATACGTGTGCATGGTGAACCAATAATGAATGTATATACGTGTGCACGGTGAACCAATAATGAATGTATATACGTGTGCACGGTGAGCCAATAATGAATGTATATACGTGTGCATGGTGAACCAATAATGAATGTACATACGTGTGCACGGTGAACAAATAATGAATGTATATACGTGTGCATGGTGAACAAATAATGAATGTACATACGTGTGCACGGTGAACAAATAATGAATGTATATACGTGTGCATGGTGAACCAATAATGAATGTACATACGTGTGCACGGTGAACCAATAATGAATGTATATGCGAGTGCACGGTGAACCAATAATGAATGTACATACGTGTGCACGGTGAACCAATAATGAATGTACATACGTGTGCACGGTGAACCAATAATGAATGTATATACGTGTGCATGGTGAACCAATAATGAATGTATATACGTGTGCACGGTGAACCAATAATGAATGTATATACGTGTGCACGGTGAACAAATAATGAATGTATATACGTGTGCATGGTGAACCAATAATGAATGTACATACGTGTGCACGGTGAACCAATAATGAATGTATATACGTGTGCACGGTGAACCAATAATGAATGTACATACGTGTGCACGGTGAACCAATAATGAATGTACATACGTGTGCACGGTGAACCAATAATGAATGTATATACGTGTGCATGGTGAACCAATAATGAATGTATATACGTGTGCATGGTGAACCAATAATGAATGTACATACGTGTGCATGGTGAACCAATAATGAATGTACATACGTGTGCATGATGAACCAATAATGAATGTACATACGTGTGCATGGTGAACCAATAATGAATGAATATACGTGTGTATGGTGAACCAATAAGGAATGTATGTACGTGTGCATGGTGAACCAATAAGGAATGTATATACGTGTGCATGAATAACCAATAATGAATGTATATACGTGTGCATGGTGAACCAATAATGAATGTATATACGTGTGCATGGTGAACCAATAATGAATGTACATACGTGTGCATGGTGAACCAATAATGAATGTACATACGTGTGCATGATGAACCAATAATGAATGTACATACGTGTGCATGGTGAACCAATAATGAATGAATATACGTGTGTATGGTGAACCAATAATGAATGTAGATACGTGTGCATGGTGAACCAATAATGAATGTACATACGTGTGCATGGTGAACCAATAATGAATGTATATACGTGTGCATGGTGAACCAAGAATGAATGTACATACGTGTGCATGGTGAACCAATAATGAATGTATATACGTGTGCATGGTGAACCAATAATGAATGTACATACGTGTGCATGGTGAACCAATAATGAATGTATATACGTGTGCATGGTGAACCAATAATGAATGTACATACGTGTGCATGGTGAACCAATAATGAATGTATATACGTGTGCATGGTGAAGCAATAATGAATGTACATACGTGTGCATGGTGAACCAATAATGAATGTACATACGTGTGCACGGTGAACCAATAATGAATGTATATACGTGTGCATGGTGAACCAATAATGAATGTATATACGTGTGCATGGTGAACCAATAATGAATGTATATACGTGTGCATGGTGAACCAATAATGAATGTATATACGTGTGCATGGTGAACCAATAATGAATGTATATACGTGTGCACGGTGAACCAATAATGAATGTATATACGTGTGCATGGTGAACAAATAATGAATGTATATACGTGTGCATGGTGAACCAATAATGAATGTACATACGTGTGCACGGTGAACCAATAATGAATGTATATACGTGTGCACGGTGAACCAATAATGAATGTATATACGTGTGCATGGTGAACCAATAATGAATGTACATACGTGTGCACGGTGAACCAATAATGAATGTATATACGTGTGCATGGTGAACCAATAATGAATGTACATACGTGTGCACGGTGAACCAATAATGAATGTAGATACGTGTGCATGGTGAACCAATAATGAATGTAGATACGTGTGCATGGTGAACCAATAATGAATGTACATACGTGTGCATGGTGAACCAATAATGAATGTACATACGTGTGCATGGTGAAAAATAATGAATGTACATACGTGTGCATGGTGAACCAATAATGAATGTATATACGTGTGCATGGTGAACCAATAATGAATGTACATACGTGTGCATGGTGAACCAATAATGAATGTACATACGTGTGCATGGTGAAAAATAATGAATGTACATACGTGTGCACGGTGAACCAATAATGAATGTACATACGTGTGCACGGTGAACCAATAATGAATGTATATACGTGTGCATGGTGAACCAATAATGAATGAATATAAGTGTGCATGGTGAACCAATAATGAATGTATATACGTGTGCATGGTGAACCAATAATGAATGTATATACGTGTGCACGGTGAACCAATAATGAATGTATATACGTGTGCATGGTGAACCAATAATGAATGTATATACGTGTGCATGGTGAACCAATAATGAATGTATATACGTGTGCATGGTGAACCAATAATGAATGTATATACGTGTGCATGGTGAACCAATAATGAATGTATATACGTGTGCATGGTGAACAAATAATGAATGTATATACGTGTGCATGGTGAACAAATAATGAATGTATATACGTGTGCATGGTGAACCAATAATGAATGTACATACGTGTGCACGGTGAACCAATAATGAATGTATATACGTGTGCACGGTGAACCAATAATGAATGTATATACGTGTGCATGGTGAACCAATAATGAATGTACATACGTGTGCACGGTGAACCAATAATGAATGTATATACGTGTGCATGGTGAACCAATAATGAATGTACATACGTGTGCACGGTGAACCAATAATGAATGTAGATACGTGTGCATGGTGAACCAATAATGAATGTAGATACGTGTGCATGGTGAACCAATAATGAATGTACATACGTGTGCATGGTGAACCAATAATGAATGTACATACGTGTGCATGGTGAACCAATAATGAATGTATATACGTGTGCATGGTGAACCAATAATGAATGTACATACGTGTGCATGGTGAACCAATAATGAATGTATATACGTGTGCATGGTGAACCAATAATGAATGTATATACGTGTGCATGGTGAACCAAAAATGAATGTACATACGTGTGCATGGTGAACCAATAATGAATGTATATACGTGTGCATGGTGAACCAATAATGAATGTATATACGTGTGCATGGTGAACAAATAATGAATGTATATACGTGTGCATGGTGAACCAATAATGAATGTACATACGTGTGCACGGTGAACCAATAATGAATGTATATACGTGTGCACGGTGAACCAATAATGAATGTATATACGTGTGCATGAATGTATATACGTGTGCATGATGAACCAATAATGAATGTACATACGTGTGCATGGTGAACCAATAATGAATGTACATACGTGTGCATGGTGAACCAATAATGAATGTAGATACGTGTGCATGGTGAACCAATAATGAATGAATATACGTGTTCACGGTGAACAAATAATGAATGTATATACGTGTGCATGGTGAACCAATAATGAATGTACATACGTGTGCACGGTGAACCAATAATGAATGTATATACGTGTGCATGGTGAACCAATAATGAATGTAGATACGTGTGCATGGTGAACCAATAATGAATGTACATACGTGTGCATGGTGAACCAATAATGAATTTATATACGTGTGCATCACCAGAACAACACTATATGACATATATCATGTTTTAACCTTAAATAAATTGATATTATTTGATAATATAAGTATATTACGTTATAAAGAAACATATTACACCCCATGTTAATTCTGTACTTAATTTTATCCATCGAGTTTTTCTGACTAAGTTTTCGGATCCAAATTAATTTAATTACTGTTACATTACCATATTTTAAATAACTAAAATGAGTTTCAAACATATATAACAATACACAAACAGTAAATTCTTACCATGATTTGGACACAAATTACATGTCTTTCTACACTGACTTATCATTTTGGGTCTATATTTAACGTCGAAACATAGCTCTGACCAAAATGAACACCACGATGAATTATCTGTGCAATAGCGTTCAGGAACTGTTGAATAAAAAGGTATGTAATGATGATCAATTTTGACTCAAAGGTTCCTATGTGTTAAAATATATGTTCATAACTATAAAGCCTTCAATAATATCGAGAACGGTATAATTACTTGTATATTTTATCAATCGCCCAGCAACGTCTACTGAGCAACAGGAAACTACGAACATTCAGCAAAACATCCTTTTTGGAAATGAAACGTGTAAGGTTAATATTTATTTGTTTAACAAACTCTTCGTCACTGATAGACAAAAGTGTCTAATATAACGATTTCTTATAATGTGAGTACGGTAGTTTAAATAACTTGCGAATTTCAATGTTTTTACAAGAAAACAATAGTAATAGATAAACCAAATAGAAAAAAGAAACAATTGTGTGTTATATTGGATTTACTTACGTGTATTTTGTGGAACTGTCGTCTTCTTTTTACCTGATTAAAAATCTAGAAATTATCAAACCGTCATAAAATGAAAGCATATGATCTAAAATACATAATACTAAAACACACAAAAAACGCAATACACAACGTGGACATGACATGTGTAATGAATAATGTAAGGGTATACAATAATAGTTGTATATAATAATAGTTACTAATTGTTAAAGAAAAGTTGATAACTATCTAACAACGTAACTTTTTTTTTAAAGTGTCCACTTAAGTGTAATAAAAATCTAAGGTGTTATGTACGGTTTAATGAGTCTTTTCTGCACAAAACTCATAACTAGGTATTTCGCAATAATATTCTGTTCTGTTAACCGATAGCTGTGGTTTGGTAAAAATTTCTTCGCATATACAAGTAAGCTACCAAACAAAAACACAATATTATGTTATACACTACCTACCTGAACACAGGCCGTTATCACATTGTTGTCCAGGTTTACACTTTAAACACGCATCCCCAACTATATATGGGGATTGTCCAATGATATTACCGCTAAAATGAAGGTAACGTATTAAACCAAACCATCCTTTAACAGGAATAGATTAACATATTGAAAAGTATAAAAGATAAGAATACCACGAATATCACTGTGTACTAGTATGAAAAAATTAATTTCAGTTAAAACTTTTGATTTATGTACAGGTAAACTGCCCCCTCAAAATAAAAACAAGATCGATTGGTCCACTAATTGGTTATTTAACATACATATGGCTTTAGTATTTTGAATTGATATTTGACTGATGCAAGAAAAGTTCAAAGCGTTTGATCAAGATAGATAATTTTGGCATTATTAATGATTTCACTGCTCCTTCTTTTTTACATTTAAAATGGTTTAAAGTGACATTCACAGAATACGTTACTCGCTTTGGTTTTTTCTCTGTTACGTCACAACCCAGATAAAAGAACGATGAATGTTGCATTCTTCATTTAAAAATCAAAAACATTCAACAGCAACAAATATAACATAAATACTCACGGCGGACTGTAAAAACAAACTAAGAACCATGAATCCCTGACAGTTACACTATTCTTCATAAATAGAACAGGACATCTTGTCATAGCACAACCAACTTCATCTGTATCCGCCCAAATCACCTGTTAAATAATAAGATCTATATATTCTGTATTTAGATGCATTTATATCGTTTCTATAGTAATCTTGTTTTTGAGCAACTAGGAACAAACAGGTGTATCTGTGAGTTAATGCTCACTAGTGCAAAAAATATTCGGTAAACAGGGAACCTTGCCAAAAAATATTCGGTAAACAGGGAGTATATGACCAAGGAGCATAAAATCGATATGCACCATATAGCACTATAGGATAAAGCAATATGCTTCTGCATGCTATAGTTGCTTAGAAAACTGCGACGGAAATTTTTGTTTCGGACGGACTTTTAGACGGAAGAACGCACTGACAAGGATTTAACAGTACAGTCCTATAATGATATTTTATAGTTATGGTCCTAATTGAATAACGAAATTTTGCTTTAAAAATGTGAAAAAATAATTTAATTGACTTGGCTTCTTTAAAGCGTTTTTAATAGTTTGCATTTGAATAAGTTGGTTTCCATATTTTATCTAGTACTTAATATTAAGTGTCGTTCAGACCTGAGTGTAATGTCCAGTTTCCATGGTAATGTCCTGTTCGTATTTAAACTTGCTCTGTTCTTCCTGCCACATTCGGAACCCTTCTTGTATTAGCTCTTCCAAACTTAATTTTGCAGTATACATAGCAAGATTTTCACCGTGTCCTTGTTGCTTGTGTTTAAACCGGCAATTGTCGGCCCATGTTGCTGCTTCTTTTTCCAGACTGGAACTCCAATTCTTAGAAGATAAGAAATAGTACGCATGTGTGTTAATCCTGTAACACTGTTTTAACATTGATCAATTGTATATATGGATTATGAAAATTAAGATTAAACTGGAACATTCATTGAAACACAATTTTAATGAATGTGACATGGCTTGCGTTTTCTTGGAAAACAATGGTTTTTGTTTTGTATGGAAAATAGGAAGGAAACCGACCGATCATGTCAACATGAGACAAAAAGTAAAAATACAAAACCGAAGAGAGTTCCCTAACTCGATATAAACCATGAGTGCTTTCAGGTGCTCCAGACGAATAAGCTGTGCCTACCTCTAATTTTGATACAATGTTTGCGTCAACTCATGACAATTGCACATTTGCAAACAAAAATAGTGCACAATGAATTGTATATTAAATAATATAGATTTCATTGGTTAGCTGAAGAAAACAACAACACAAAACCCTTAGCATCACATTGATATATATATATTGTGATAGTGCGACATGTTTATATATGTTAGATTATATAAACCGAAAAACAAAATGTAACAAATAAAGCGTGTCCCACCTAACCAAAACTATGTAAATAACTGGTTTATTGCAGTAATTATAACTGTTAACTGTGTTAAAGCTTACCATTTTTTGCATGTTTGAAGCGGTCACTTCCCTTCTACATTCGTTGTGTAGGTCTAATAGGGTGTTTCTGTAAGGACCAATGTCAAGTACACTGGACACGTGACTTATCCAAAGAAACAGACCGAGAAACAGAACAAACATTCTGAAACAATATGACCCTATTGCATTAATAATTTGTTCAGAAAATCTCAATTTTTTAAATCCTTTTATCATTAATGGCCTATTGGTCTAGGTAGTTGGTCATATTTACTGCAGATTTCCGTCGTGTTAACAGTCTGACCGACCAAGGTGTTTAATTGAACGTCCAGTTATTCTTCCGATCTCACTTGTACTTCTGCCTCTCCTTAATAAATACTAGACTTGTAAAAGATGTCTAAAAGTAAAATAAACTCTTTTTAGTTATGACCACAAAACAACCTCCTTAGTTGGTTGTTGTTCTGTTAGTCTTGTTGGTTATTTGTTTTGCTATTCTAAAGTACCTATAGTAAACATCAATGTGTTTTGTTGGAGATTTTTTGGGTGACAAATAAAAACTGCGTCAGTAGTATGATTCTTTTGTAGAAAAAAAGTTACAAAATCAGATCAACAATTAGTCTCCACAGTAAACAGTGTTTGATAAAAAGGAAAAGTTTTTTTATTTTGATAGTAAATTTTGACCTTGTTTGGAATCAAACGGAGACTAACCTAGGAGCAGTCAAATGTTGTCTGTTTGAAACCCTTTCGGCAATATCGTTTTTTTATTTATGAAGGGTAACAGTCTTGCGATTTGTCCAAATACTATAGCACGCCGCGATAGCAGATGAACCTTTGTAATCAACGTAAGATCCTTTTGTTTCTATACCATCTGTCATTTTACAATCATTTGTTGATTGTTATAAAAAACCTACATTTTTTCCAAGAAGTTCAACAAACGTCACTGAAATTTTTCATGATGATGTTCTAGGATGAATAGGATGAATAATAAATGCAATTAATTTCTAATAATTGTTTTCAGATATAATTTATACACATTATCTTGTCAACCGTTTTTTCCAGATACATGACAAATAATGAAATATGATAACAACATTTGTAGTAAATAACTATCGTGGGTGATGAATTCGTATTTAAATTATCACATAATTTATCATTTTAAAATACTATCCTATTGTTTTAAATTATTATTACTGATTGCTACAAAAACTTATAACATGAGCAAAAACACATCGAGGTCCAATTATCCGTGAAATTATGTTTCAGTCATACATGTCATATTTCTTTGTAATAATATTCCAACTATACCCACATATGGTGTATTTAGTATCACAGCATATACTATACTACATACAATATTTCCTTGTTTACTATTGTTGTTCACAAAATCATTAAGAAAACGAGGTTTTTGACTGTAAATTGTATGGCCCCAAAATGGACTGGTTAATAGTTATTGTTCATCTGTCAAACAAATGGTGACTGTAAGTTACTGCTGCTGTCGTTCGTTAGCTGAGACCATTTTGACCATAGTTAACACAATAAACATCTCAAGTGAAGCACCATATGCTCACTATTTAAAGTATGTACTTGACAATTCAAGCATAATTATGGTGGCATATATCTGCCACCACATATCACTTAATTAAGTCGACATATTTTCGGAAATATGTCAACATGCTACATAATTAAGTCAACATAATACTGAATTAAGTCATCATTATCAGATTATAAAAAAGAGTGAAAATGCGCTGTTTGAACAGAATGTGCCATCTACTTTTCCACTTATTTATCGTGCAAGTAGACATAATTATGAATTAAGTGGACATAATTTTCTGATTAAGTCGACATAATTTTATGATTAAGTCAACTTAATTTTCTGTTTAAGTCGACATACGTTTTTGATTATGTCGACATTATTAAGTCCACATAATCTGTCTGATTATTAAGTCGACATAATTATCTAGCATTTAACTTGAAAGGGGGGGGAGGGCATGGTTTAGAAGTTGAAATTCCAAGACCTCAACGAGAGAATCATAGCAGAAATAAGACCCGAGCCAGCATTATGTCGTGGCTCGTATAGAGGTTAAGCCCTCTTAAATCATTGATCAATATAAAACTGAAAATTACTTGAAGATATTGACCATCAATTTAAAAGGTATAGTCACAATGAACAGAATTCAAATTAACCTTTATATATGTCAAAAATTAATGATATGAAAACATTAACCATTCCAAAATAAAGCGAAAATGAAATAAATTAAATACTCTGAACCAAAATAATAATTATCAAAAATAGTTAAACAGTGGGACATAATCATACCTACTACAGAAGAAACAAATATTCTGAAGAAAATTGCTGCCATACAAAATAATGCTAATTTTGAAGAAAAAAATTTGTCGCGACGCATTAAAAAATTATATTTTATATCGCTACGTGTCATAAAAATAAAGATTTTTTCTTGGCTGTTGCTATTTTGATTAAATTTCACCTGCACGAGCCTTTAATTAGCATGATTAGGTGAAACTTATAAGTTTTGTATTGTATGGTAACCGCACGCGAGTTACCTATACGTGGTCTTAAATTTTAACACAAATAAGACCTCTTTAAACTACGGGAAACAAAACTGAGAAAAAAAGAAAACTTATATAACTAGTAATCCTGTGTTGGGGATGCCCAACACAAAAGAAGTCCCATCCCGTTACTGCACATAAATTAAAAAATTATACTAAAAGAAACCCTCATGAAAATCGGACCAATTGTGATTTTCAATTATTTTTTTCACAATTGTTTTGGCAATTTTTGATGCCAGTTTTTTTTTAATATGATTCTCAGGCTGTTGAATGCCATGATGGTTGAAGCCTTGGGTTACCACCCCCGATTTACTAAAAAGCGTCCTATAAATTATTTAAAGGGTTCAAAATCATTTAAAATTTAACGATTACTTCATAAATTCAATGCTGGGGCTCTCATTATAACTGATCGTGCGCTAAATCCTGGCTCGGTCACTCTTGAGTAAATCAGGAATGAAAAGTTTACCAACATTGGAGTTGAACCACCATGGCGTCCGTAAAGATTCAAAGTCAGAATTCTTCTGGTCAAAAAGGTCCATATATCAATGTCCAAGGTAACATGAAAGTGATTATCCCGCTGCTGAACAGGAACACGTGCCTGCTAAAAAGTAATGTCCATGCAGTATGCCATTTTTCAACCACCGAATAAACAATTAAGTACTATCTTTAAAAAAGATAATCGACGCTGTCTGACAGTAGTTGGATTTGAATATTAAAATCACAAAATAGGAATTGTACCTTAACAAATATAAACTTGAAAAATAACCTCCTATTTAAATGCATATCAGTTATAACATTAGATTGGTAACCACTCTGATCAATTAATATTGTATGAAGCTATTTACAATTGGAGACGCAGCTAGTTCACCGTGGACGCAATATGACGACGGATGCAAAGTGTGTGAATAGGATTATTCTATAATACAAAAATATAGTTTCAAGTGCCCTTTTTATACCCCCCGCTTGAAAATTGAGGGGTATATAGTGATAGGGGTGTCTGTCCGTCCGTCCGTGCGTCCGTCCGTCCTTCCGTTACACCTAAGGGTACCCATCTCTTGTCCGCAACTCCTCCTAAACCCCTCAATGGATTTTCATGAAACTCACGCAATCTTTGTGACATAATGTAGATGTGCACCTACTATTTTAAAATTTGATTTGATTGATTTTTGGGGTTTCCCATAGCAAAACAAGGACTTAGCCATTACACAACAAAGGGGTACCCATCTCTTATCAGCAACTCCTCCTAAACCCCTCAATGGATTTTCATTTAACATGATTAAAGAGGGCTTAACCTCTATACGAGCCACGACATACTGCTGGCTCGGGTCTCATTTCTGCCATGATTCTCTCATTGAGGTCTTGGAATTTCAACTTCTAAACCAAGCCCCCCCCCCCCCCCTTTCAAGTTAAATGGTAGATAATTATGTCGACTTAATAATCAGACAGATTATGTGGACTTAATAATGTCGACATAATCAAAAACGTATGTCGACTTAAACAGAAAATTAAGTTGACTTAATCATAAAATTATGTCGACTTAATCAGAAAATTATGTCCACTTAATTCATTATTATGTCTACTTGCACGATAAATAAGTGGAAAAGTAGATGGCACATTCTGTTCAAACAGCGCATTTTCACTCTTTTTTATAATCTGATAATGATGACTTAATTCAGTATTATGTTGACTTAATTATGTAGCATGTTGACATATTTCCGAACATATGTCGACTTAATTAAGTGATATGTGGTGGCAGATATATGCCACCATACATAATAGGTCTTGATGTAATTATTTCTTTTGCATAAATTAGTTAATAAAGTTAAATGTATTAAGAATGCCCGTATTTTGTATTTTTTGTGCTGTTGCTACTTAAAATTAATGTTCTTTTTTCACTGATTTATATTTTATGAATTTTTCTTTTTACATAGTTTAATACCTTTATTGGCTTCCAAAACTCAATAATAGGGAATGATATCAAATAAAGTATATAGATCAATTAAGTCGTGGTCGGCACCACGACTTAATTGATCGTTACGGGAAATCAGTGTCTCAAATACGATCTGACATTTTCGCTGAGTCATAGGTAGTGTTTCCTATTCCTGAATTTGACTTTTCCCTAGACAAGACAATGAGTAACTCGACGGGTGTCTAATTAGAGGCAGGCACTGCTTACTCGTCCGGACCACCTGAGTGCACCCATGGTTTTTATTGGGTTCGGGTTACTCTCTTTCTGTGTTTTATGTTTTCGATTTTTGTGTTGTGTTTGTCTATCCGGATTTGTAACTGTCCCTTGGTTTTTGGCTCTTGTTGTTCGGTCGATTTTCTTTGCTACTTTTTTATAAAAATTATTGTTGAAGGATCGCGTTTTTGTAGTAAGAACAACTTGCTGTTTTTTTGGTGTTTTATACCACTGTCAGCAGTTTTCGGCTTTACCGTGTCATCAAGTTTGTTGAACTACATCTGTCGTGTTGCTGATGGTACAGATCAGTGTAAAGTCTCAAACGAGACAATAAATAAGTAAATTTCCACATTTCGTCACCTGTGTCGCCAGATATCCCATAAAAACCAACCAACTCTCGATAAAGTCATTAAAATGGACGAATGTAAGATCTTAATCTGACTGTCATTAACCACACTTTATCTGCATTTCTCTGTGAAACTATTATTTGTCAATAAAATCACTATAGGAAGTTTAAGGTCGGGAATATATTGGTGGAATAGATGTCAATTTGGGGGCGGGGGGGGGGGGGGATTCTGTAAAACATACTTATGTGGACACTTACATGGAGCAGAGAAATTATTATTGGCGTTATTTAAAATCCAAAAGAAATGGATTTTTTAACTCATGTTTTTAAAGCATCTTCTTTTCTTAGAGCGTTTTAAGCCTTAAAAGCGTATAAAAAGTTGTTATGTGCAATAACAATGCCTAGTTCTTTCTTAAAACAGTCCACAAAATTATATTTGCATATAAATACAATGTCATACAGGGACAAAGACATTCATATAATGTATTGATGTTCTGCATCAAAGTTTTGTGAAGAGAACATTTTAAACATTTTAAAGTGAATTTCTAAATTCTCATGTTGTACATTCAGAAAATTCTACATTAAGTGTTTGAATACAATATTTACAATATTATTTAAATTCTAAAGTAGAACAAACAACAGAAAATAGCTGCGAGTAATACACTAAAAATACTAAAACCAATAAAAAAACTAGAGACAGTTTAGAATACAACGGGGCATTTGTACAATATTTGTTAAGAAGAAAATTAACAAATCAAATATATAAGCAAGGATTCGGATAGTGACGAAAATTTCCAAAACAATCTATATCTGAATCATTTATATTTGAAGGCAATATTAATTCATTAACTAACAAATAACACTACAAATGAATTGATCATCTTTACACAAGAAATCTATTATATAAAACGTATTTCAATAACTAGAATTATATCTTGAACATTAAAGCTAAAAGTAAAATGACATCTTACCTCTTAATTTATTGGAAATGCGATAGTGCAAACATTTTTAATATTTATATATTCCCCAGAAATTATTATTTACATGTCTTTTATGACATGTCATAATTGAAGATAATGTGCAATACCATAATTAGGAAATATTTGTTTTGAATAATAAGGAACTAAGGATCATTATCCGGAATAAAATAAACATATCACGTCGCGCAATAGGAAACAAATAAACACAGTGGAATACTGAGCAGGTAAGAGTTGACTGCGTTTGAAGCCCTCACAGTCTACCGAAATTTTCGTTGTCCAATGTGTTTTGTTTCTAAAATCTACGATTGTGGTTGTTTCTTTAGTAACCTATGAATTAATAATTATTTATTCATCATCCTAATATAAAACTCTATGAAATTAATTTAGATAACTGAAAAGTTATTATTAAACCAAAATATTTTGACTTTACGATAGCAGAAAATTACGATAGTAACGAATAAAAAATAATAAAATTAATAACGAAGTCTTATATACATTCAGACATTGTAAACTTCCTCAGTTATATATATATATATATATATATATATATATAATTGTCTATTTATATATGCCCAACATCTGATTGTATTTCAACATTGGATCTTTAGAAATGCACTAAAGATACATAGTTAAGATAAATGATATTTATTAGTGTCTAATGAATTAACCAAACAATGTCGTTGTAATTTCCACTCTGAAAATCATCAGTACACACAGATTTGATTTTTTAGCCGTCCCACCTCGGGAATCGAACTCGTGTCAGTTTTTAACATCTGTGGCTACTGCGCCTAGCATGTAAAGACAGAGGTGTAACCTCTAGACCAGATCCGTCCGCTAAAAAACGGAGTTTCACTGGCCTAGTGTTACTTTTGGTTGAACATTGTGTATGTAAATGACATGTTCAACCAAAAGTAACACTAGGCCAGTGAAACTCCGTTTTTTAGCGGACGGATCTGGTCTAGAGGTTACACCTCTGTCTTTACATGCTAGGCGCAGTAGCCACAGATGTTATAAACTGACACGAGTTCGATTCCCGAGGTGGGAAGGTTCAAAACTCAAATCTGTGTGTACAGATGATTTTCAGAGTGGAAATTACAACGACATTGTTTGGTTAATTCATTAGACACTTATATATATATATATATATATATATATAGGTTTCATTTGTTGCAAGGTTATTTTTTACACTCTCTATTTGTTCTATTTTGTAAAATTAAAATTTAACATTCAATAATCTATCCTAATATCATGTTTGTTAAATAACTTCCAAACAATCTATCAATCAATCATATACATTGTACTATTATTTAAACAGTAGACGATATTTTAACAACAAAACATTTTTGTAAGAATAATGATTTCAGTTAGCACCAGCCAAAGGTTACACAAAAACACAATTTTATCCAAGAATATATATCGAAATCCAGCGCTTCATGTTTGTTAATTTTGTGAGTGTTTCATTTTAATAATTTCTATAGTTAAATTATATGTTTAGTGTTCAGTTATGCTCTATCAGCATTATTAATTTAGTAGTTTAGGAAGTTACAAGATTAAGTGTCCGAAATAAGTAGAAAATTCTTTACAAATAAGTAAAGTACAAAAATGTTTAATTGCGATTACTACAAAAAGCAGTGTTATTATTATCACAGATATAAAACAAAAATCTATTCCTACCTCAGATTTGTTCTATTCGACCTGACTGTTTATAATTTGCAACAATAGAATATCATGAATGACGTTAATTAGAAATTTTAATTGTATCAGAACATGAAATGTATTTATAGACTGGTTATATTACAATACCTGAGAACTGAATCATACCAATTAACACTTAATATTTTAAATGTCAGATTTTTTCATGTATTTCGGGGCTGCATGCTTGAGTCAAATCTTGAGTATTAACACGCGGTTTCTATTCAGAGGATTCTGTCTGACAATAATTTTCAAAATTTCTCTAACATCAAGTACTCTGTTTTAACTACCTTTTGCACACAATTCGCTCCGTTTACCCTATTTGGCTGTAGATAACTTAAAATATGAAAAGAACATTTACCTACCAAAACAAACCAAACAAAAAAGTGTGTTAATAGCCTATAGTTTGATGGCAATTATATAATCTTTTTACTACCTCTTTTTATTTTGACCACAATGTCCCCTGCTTATTTTGTTGTCCAGTGTCCAGTTGTTAATTTTTTTAGTTATCTTGTCTCCCGCACAATGTTATAAAGTCTACATAGCAAACATATCTGTGTAAGTTTTATAAAGTTTTATAACCGTTGTATCTTTGAAGAGTTGTATGACATCTGTACCCTCTCCAACAACATGTAAAAAATTATGACAATAACCTTTGTACCAGCGCAGTTGTAATTCAGAACGTTTTCTTGGGATTTTCGCTTGGCGATAATGGCGACAGCATGGTATTTCAGTCAAATTGATCTTAGATGTAAGATATTCAGGCCAAACATCATCTAGTACGGTTGATACAATGATGTCTTGTCGCAAGTTATTTTCAATGTACAGGACATATTTGCACTTAATACCGTTAAATGGCGTTAAAATGTTTGTAATGCGTTTTAAGTCACATATTATAGTGTTTAAAAAATTCTTAAGCCTTACGACCACTTTAGATCGTGTGGCATTAAAGCAAATCAAATATTAATAACAACGAAAACAGGACAATAAAGATGTGACACATACGCATTGTTACATTGAATATATGTCAATACGATAAAAACCAACAGAATTAATTGTCCTAAACATGTTAATTAATTTAAAAACAGATAACCTGTGTGCATTTGAAAATTATCATACGTCAATAAACCATTCTAGTTATAATCAAATGAGACAGATTGTCAGATGAAATAAAACTATAAGAATAAATACATTTTCTATATTTGATAAACGTAATAATGTGACCAACATAAATTGATAATTATAACTTGACATAACAACTTTGCATAATTCGCTCGTTAACAAATCTGTCAATTAACGTTTAAATGGGAAGAAATTTGTCAACTACCAATCTGTCATCCAAAATGTATTCGTACGAAAAGTAAAGTTACTAAGGTTACACTACAGTGAAAACTTAATATCTAATGTATTTTTTAAGATTTGTTTCTTTTTGCGCGGAGGTTTGCCTGAAAATATCATTTCGATACTTGGTACCGTTAATCGGGCAAAGCCGGAAATGACTTGATTCACCCCCCTCCCCCGGGTGAAACTGATCTATTTTTAGTAACAGATGTATCTGCCCGAACACTGTTAACCCATGTTAGCAGATGAACTCGTAACCGATTCTCAAAATTTAGAGTACAAAATGTCTGGTGATCGATAGCAATGGTTGAACACACAAAACTCTCTTTTCAAGACTCCATGTTTACTCGTTTTTCACCCGAAGCTGAAAACCATAGGTCAAAAGTCAAGATCGGGTTAACTTGGGACATGTTAGAACTATATCTCAAAAAGCATAAAATATAGAAGCAGACAATAAATTAGACAACGCCTCTTCGCGACGAAACCACTTATTATTTTTAACCACACTTTTAGATGAAGTAAACATATATGGTTAACGTGATCAGTAGGAAATGAGCTTCAAATTCAAAGTCAATAGAGCAAGATCATACCAAAGCAACAAAATAGGCGCTATCAAAAGTATTTAGAAATTAATTTTTTTGGAATCAGAATGACGTACAAAATTTACTTCCCTGAAATATGTCATTATATAACCTGATGTGGTATTTTGTACCAACCAATGGCCATAAAAGTTCTAAACAACCATATATTATTTAACTCTGTACCACTTTACTTACATAATAAATTTTCGTGACTGCAAGTGACATTTTGTGCATAGCAAGAGACAAAGGTACATAACATCCATATATTTTCGGACTTCAGACCATAAGAACACCTTATTTGTTTTACTGAGATATGTGCCATTATACATACATATCTGCAGATAATTTCCGAACATATAGGTAGGCACGGTTGTTAGCCCTAAATATAAGTATCTGCTGATGTCTCAAAAACCTGTAGGTGTACGTAGTTGTTGATCTTACATATAGGGTTCCGCAGAGGTATATTTACACATGGGTATCCACGTAAATTGACTTAAATATAACTATCCTAGAATATCTAATCCGTATTAACAGATGAATACCTTACAAATATGCATCATTTTAACTTTAAAAATTATCATCTATGTATAACGACATGCGCTGAAGGTCGGACTTTTTTAATTGGTACGTAAACTAGCTTCCTCTTAAAGAATGAAACGTATTAATATATCTGAAAGTTTTTTTTGTTAATACAAGATAAATTTTTGCATATCAAATTATTCCACTAATGTGCTTTCTGCTGCCACTGAAACTTACACGGTAACATATTGAAAGTGGTTACATTCAGAGCCTAAAGCACCAGTGTCTTCTTAAAGCCTACTGATTGACTGATTGATTGATTGAATCAAAACATCCAGCGAGCAATAGTTCAGCTTTGTTTAGGACAAGAACAAGTTAATAAATCCTTTGCAAAACTAGATGCCGCTCATTAACTATGGCTTAAATAGGAACATAAATGGCGTCTGTTGTAGAGGCCACAATTGACGTTTTCTACATGTTACCTACTATGCTGCGCATCCAGGCTTTCAGTATAATAACAGGCCAACAATTTAGCTTTATTGTTATAACTAAACTACTTTTGTTTCACAACGGAATATATAAAGCTACGTACATAGCAGACTAATTAACAAAATAAGTTGAAAGAATGTAAAATTGTTAAATAAATAAGAGATAAAGAGATATTGAAAATAATATACTAATGAAACACATTGAGCTTCATTAATAAATCATTTATTTAATCATTCAACCATTAATAAATGTAATGCATTACTTCGTACATGTAATCTAGATCAATTCGTTATTTGTTTTTTGTTCTAATATAACTATATAGGATTTTTTCTCAAAATTTAGAGATTTTCCGAAATATTTACATAATATTAATCGAAAACCAGCTCCAAATACGCTGTATGTTAAAGTATAAGATCAAGATGTCTTGGATATGACAAAAAGAAGGAGTTCTTTGTACGACTTTTTGCCCTGTAATGTCTCTTTATCACTTTACATAGAAATATATATTGTATTTAAAAATGTTCTTTGTTTGACATTTTGTAAATGTACTAAGAACAAAACATATAAAACAAACACATTATACAACAATACAAGTATATGATGTTTTGATATATGATATCTCAGAACACTATTAATGAATAAACGAAAAGATAAGAAATACTCTAAGGCAAAACCCAAGATATGACACTGTTCTGTCATTTAAACAACGCTTTAACCTGTTTCATTGTCAACAGGACTACAAGAATATTACTTTCTGGAATATAAAGGTTGTAATTGAGAATCCTTATCTCACCTTTATTCTTTGAGTCTGTTTGAACTGATCTTTATCGTAATCTAGAGGACTTCGAAAAATGTAATCCTTACAAATTTGAAGCATTTAAATTAAAAGTAGAACACACTCATGAACTAATACTGTATATATTTCCCGCATTGGGTTCTTTTAAATTAGAGTTCAATGCATGCTGTACACGAGATGTAGTTAGGTTTGCAACTGTTATAAACAGACCTTGCAAACCACATAGAAGTATGAATACGTACTCTAAAGACTCGTTCTCATACACTGCAGCAAAAATACCAGTTACCCAGAAAATACCTGATATCATTACAAACCGCAAGAAAACCTTTGCTTCTTCGAATGAAGGTGATTGTATTATATGTCTTATCTCAAATCGAACTCTACAAACCTTTGCAAATACACATGCCAATGAAAGAACATTGATCAGTACAGACACGAGGACAGGCCCACTAAAGAATATAACATTAGCAGGGTATTTATTCGGAAAACAGATTCCTACATCATACCCACTTGATAAGTGCGGTATGTCGTATAGATCTAAAACAACCGCAGGACCAACAAGAAGCAACGGAAGCAAAATACCAACAACTGAGAGAACTCTTTTTGTGCTCTTTCTACAATGGTTATATTTTCTGCAGCTAGGTTTCATCGTCATAAGATGCTTACATATGTATAGAACAGCAATAGACATAAATGAGAATACTGACAGCCAAAGATAATGGAGGAGCACTCCTATGATGTAGCACAATTGGGTAATGTTTGATGTATAGGAACCAACCATGAATAGAACATTAGATATTATTATTGACAGTGAAAGGTTTTCTGTGTTGGAACCAACAATTGAATTTGAAAATTCAAGTTTTCGATTAAATACTATTAAAACGATGAGAGATATTATTGAAACAGAAAAACAGCAATATGTAACTATTGCTTCAATCATTGTCGTTTTTCCAACACGGATATTGCTACCATGGTCAGCAAAGAAAAGCGTGCAAACGATGTCCTGAACCGATAATGTGCTGTTCTGATTTAGTTCAATATTTACATATACATGTTTACAGTCGCTGCTTATCGAGTGATCTTTGACAGCGACTCCATTACCCATGAGATCATTGTTAATACTTGTTGGTATATTAATACTGATACTTTGCACCACAGAAAGATTGTTCCATTGCGTTGACATATTGGATTCTTTGGCCGCTAAAACAGTGTTGCCAGTAAGAGGGTCGCTCATATATATTGTCACGACTCTACTGTTAAACTGTTGCTCTAGACGTTTTATTTCGTGTAAAAACGACGTTTTAATTACATTCATTTTCATTTTTAAATAAATGAATGAGGCATTATTAGCTCTGTAGATATTCATTGATGGTGTCACTTTAGTAGTGTTTTTCATTTCAAACGTCCAAGCATAAATATAGCCAATGGATATGGCATCCTGGGTAGTTAGGCTAAAATTTGATGATATATATAAAGGTATAAGCGCTATTTCAAAGTTTTTATAAGTTTCCAATTCTGCACATTGACCATTTATCAACATCTGTAAGTAGAAAGCCATGTTAAATATATACAATTCTTTATGTCAGGATAACAATGATCGTAGGTTTCGTTCTGTTCTTGATTAATATGTGAGGAAATTGTGTTTACGTTCACCTAAAATATATAAACTTAATAAAACTACACGCAGTTATAGGATATTTTGTAATATAAACACTCAATATCAAGCGTCAATTTTCTTCGAAAGAACATGCGTGCTATATTACCTTCACGATCAGGAATACATTGACATATTAAAAACCGGTTCCTTATATAATAAACAGATGTAACATGTCTGGGAGGGGTATTTGTGAAAAATACCAGTCGAGAGATGAAATATTTCCCAAGCCGTTAGACGAGGGAAATTTGATTCTCGAGACTGGTATTTTTCACAAATACCCCTCCCAGACATGATTTATCTGTTTAATTACACCAAATATCATAATTTCAAAGAGCGATGAATACTAGACTACTTGCGTGGTGATTGTTGACTCTGTACTATCGAAACGTTTCTGGTTTTCAAAATCGATTACTCATGTTACGTTTACTTTGAGGTAAACGTCAAAACTTCCGAATGAATATGCGAGGATTATTTTTAAGCAAATACCACGGCACAGATGGTAATTTTTTGCTGAATACCCCGGTGATGACGAAATCGATGCAAAATGAAGAAATTTGCGAAAAATACACTGTCTATTAACCATTCAAAAGCCAGCATTTTTATATGAGGTGTAATTATAATATGAATATAGGTGCAGCCTTAATGCGAACATCGCACATTGTATTGTTCATGCCGTTACTTAAGGGCACCATCACAGTGCCTCTGCATTCTGATATTGGTGACGTGACCTCTTCTTCAATGTGTTTTTGTCATGACAATTTAAAATCATTTCAGAGATTGCAAAAAAATTAGTCTGACATTTTTGCTGTTTTAGTCTTATCTATGTCTTATTCTTTTTGGTTGACTTTTAAATTAAGTTTAGTGCTCTACAATCTTTTGTTCGGATAGCTCAGCTACCATCTATTCTGGTATCATGATGATAACATCCACTTTAGCATAAGCGGCCTTCGAATATAACGTCAGGTCAGGACCATTGGATACAACGGCTAGAGTATTGCGTTCGAATATTGTCTAGTATAACCATTTTGTAATAGAGATAAGTTCAAGTGCGAAAAAAGTATCTGACGTTATTGTCTTGAAGACGTTCAATGTTTACATTTCTCAGTCGAGTTAAGTTACATTTAGATTTAGAACTGTCTAAAGGAGCGATATTCGAAGCTCGAAAAAATTTACATGTTAAATGGCGTCATATTGTTAACCTACGAAAATGCTTATATCGATGGTCTTGATGTTACATTTGAAATTGAAGCTTGCGTAAATGAAAAATACTGCACCAGGAGACCGGCTGCCATCTTAAATTGGTGTGTTCATATAGGTCCCGTGACCTATTTACATAGACGCATGTAACCGTATATGCTTGCTATAAATTGCACCGCAGGTACGTTCAATAAAATATTATACTTGGAAAATATTCCTGCAAGAACAAAAGTTATATAATAGTTTAATTATAGAATGATGCTAAAATTAAAATATATTAGCAGACAATTATTCTGTTAGGATACGCATTATGGTTTCCGATGTAAAATGAGCAAAACAATAGATACCAAAATGTTCAAATAAGGATTATTTGTTATTGGTAAGATTTTTTTTTCATTTTTCTATTTCTAAACAACACTATACCAGCTGTCCGGCTTATGGAGTTCTAACTTTCGTCAGCTTTTCAGAGGTCTGCCGGATTTACTAAATTCGCAAAACGGTTTGCCTAAAAACGGTAAATACTTTTCCCGCCCAGCCACCTGATCTCACTTCTTCCATGGAGTTTGTAAGATGTTTTAACCTTGTTTTTCCTTTTGTATAGTTCAGATCATAAGCTTTAGCTAGAAATAATGTTGCAGGTATGTTATTGATTTAAGATTGTTTATTTTGTATTATTTCTGTAAACTGGAGATAAACTAAGATTTCATTAGACTTACCTTATCCGTCCATGATGTGCATTTATCGTCTAATGTTAGCATGTCTTTGGTTGCCTTCTCATTGAATGAAAATATGACTGTCAACGGATAAATCTTACCATCATTAGAAGCAAGAGTAATTATTTTTATTATGCAGATAGGTGCATCTTTAATGTCAACGGGAGCGCAGAAGGAGTTTCTATACATAAGCGATTTTATTTGGAAATATGCCACTGGATTAATGTACTTTTGGCAACGCTCGTCATCGTTTTGTAATAGGTCAATCATGCATGATCGCGCATATATTCCTTTTGGTGGAACAAGTTTATATGAACTTCTTTCAAAATAGAAACTTAGTTTTTCCTCACGTGATCCATTTAGAAGTACGTTGGAAACAGAAACAGCTGAGAATGTGACGTCACACGTTAAAGTAGTAGTCACATTGTGACAGATAGAACAATATTTGTTTCTGAAAATAACATCGCCTGCTGCAACACATGGTCCAACTGACTTAACGTCCTCACTATGACACAACTCGATGAGAGTTAAATTTTTCTCTTGATCCGGACAAGTTCCTACGACCATAAAGCCAAAATAGTTCGTTTTTACCGATGATCCTCTGTAACATTGATAATAAGGGGTATATATGGATATGTTTGAGTTCACGATATAGAAATTAAGACAGCAGTCGTTGAATTCGTGACATTTGTCGTCACAGTGACAATATTTTCTGCTCAGGGATCTTGTAAAATTACATAATCCAAATTCATTACAAGGATCTACAAATCTCCGAGTAGTGAAATCCATTGTTGTCAACGTAAACTGTCTATCATCTATTTGTGAACTCACTTCGGTGTTTTGTATAAACTGTCTAACATCCATTGGTGAACTCACTTCGGTGTTTTGTATAAACTTTCTATCATCTATTTGTGAACTCACTTCGGTGTTTTGTATAAACTGTCTATCATCTATTTGTGAACTCACTTCGGTGTTTTGTATAAACTGTCTATCATCTATTTGTGAACTCACTTCGGTGTTTTGTATAAACTGTCTATCATCTATTGGTGAACTCACTTCGGTGTTGTGTATAAACTTTCTATCATCTATTTGTGAAGTCACTTCGGTGTTTTGTATAAACTTTCTATCATCTATTTGTGAAGTCACTTCGGTGTTTTGTATAAACTGTCTATTATCTATTGGTGAACTCACTTCGGTTTTTTCAATTCGATTATTTTGTGTTGTTGTAGAAAACGTCGACAAATATAAAAACAAGAACAATTTATTCATTTTTGTTATCACAGCAAACAAGTGTTAATCTTACTACAGATGACCTAATGGTTGCCTCAATCTGAAGGGCTGGTGATACGATATAATGCATAAGCTGTAAGCCTTGACAAATCATGACAGGAAATATATAAGATTCTACGCCACTTGTTGGCAAATGGAAATTGTCATTATTATTTAAACTTCATTTTGTATTCCATTAAAGAAATCGATAGTTTATTATCCCTGACTTTGTCAAGTTTGTTTTGTTATATTCAAAAGAACAATTCATACGCTCTACGAGAACATGTTTAATTTGATGACACCAAGGAGGATTCTAATAAAGACACGACTTTCATTGATTTATTCGGTGATATTATTATGACCAGAAATTTCGGAAACGGGTTTTAAATTGAAAGAATTTCGAATATTCCAAAGGTGTAGATGTCTTATTCCGTATAATCTTGTATATATTTAATGTTTTGCTGATGTAACCTTTCAATGCCTTAACTTTCTTAATTTTGATGAGAGGAAACGCCATCTGGGGAAGTAAATTTTGTATCCTGGACATATTTGACTTGGCTACACCTATTACAGACTAGTGGTGTACGATACGCAATCATTTTATCACACACCAACTCACACACTACAATAATGAAAGCGTATTGATTGGCATGCCATAAACCTGGTTTAAATTACCGTCAATGAAATGCCTATACAGAGTCAGGACCATTGCTGTAGTTGCTATATTTCTGGTTGTTGGTTCTCTAGTTTGCAGGCTTCTTTGATTTTGTGCATTGTCGGTTTTGACAGTCTCTTGGTGTTTGGTATTTTGTTACCACCTTAATGAAGACATCCTCACAAGTCAGGGTTTCTGTGTCCAAATGCTTACACGAAACCCTGACAAACTTAGCTAGGAAATTCCTGGGCTAGAAGATTTTCATATGACGTCAAATCTTCAAAATATCAACCAATGAAATTGATTCAAAGAAGCAAGTGTTTGGCAGTAGTCATTCTTACTCATTCTTGAGTGTGAAGAAATCGTAATGCAACTAATAAATAACGCGCTTAGGAAATCAAAATAGGGACTTCTAGCCCGGGAATTTCCTAGCTAAGTTTATCAGGGTTTCGTGGACACATGTGGACGCAGAAACCTTGACTTGTGAGGATGGCATGAAGAATACAATGAAGTTACGTCATGTAACTAGTCAACATTTTGACCTTTTAAAAACCTATTGAAGCTTAAATTTTATTTAACAAGCATAAATATTTAACTTTCTCTCCAGACTGAGTACATAATGAACTCATTTGTTGTTGTGAAATCATTATGCAACTTCACAAGTAATATTATCTATTGTGCATTGTATCATACTGATTGATTGATTGATTGATTGATTGATTGATTGATTGATTGATTGATTGATTGATTGATTGATTGATTGATTGATTGATTCAAAGAAAGGTGTTGCAGTCATATTTAAGAATAGAATCGACACCAGTGCCCAGATCATACTTAATTTATGCAAAATAATTCCAGTTTCAAAAATTGAGAAGAGAATAAATGAATCAATATATCGCACAGCCAACGTTTCTCCCATTTGTTGTTGACATCCACAATGTATGTGTAGCAGACGTCAATGAATTGTGTACAATATAATTAATACTATCGATTTGATTGGACGAATGAATTTAATACGACGGCTATTCTGATTGGCTATAACATAAAAACCAGGTCGATATCGGATTCCGCTTGACTACTATGCAGCGGAATCGTGCAGCGTACAACATCGTATGTAATTTTAGTATTGCTGCGATTTATAATGACCGAAAGTTATTTTTAGACTAATCAAAAACACACAATGTAACAAAACAGTTTATTTTAAAAACCGGTATAAACTTCGCTAAGATGTAATAAACATGATATAAAGTAACGAAGATTATTGTTATATTATTTCAATTGGTCTCGTCCTGAATATTACTAAAATATACTGCTAGCCTTTTGTTAAGCAACAATTCTTTTAATCAATTCTTTCCTGCTTCGACACCAACCTGTTGTGATTATAGGTAATATTCTTGTTAGATGGCCTAGTGGTTAATGTTGTTTGTCTATTATTGATCACGTGGCCTGTCTACACTGAGGTTATGGGTTCGATTTTCACTGCCGGCAGGGTGCGATACTTCAATTCAATTTACAAGGATTGCCAATTTTCCTAACGAAGGTCGGGGTTTTCTCCTGTTACTCTGTCTTCTCCTAATGATATAGCTGAAGCATTGCTGAAAGTGGCGTTAAACACACAATTTTAACAAGAAAAACAGAACAAATTCTTCTTATGTTTTCAGTATACATCTGTATAGATATGAAAGACAGAACGCTTATCTGGAATTCCTGTAAGTGCACTGGCACCATGGTGTGAATGTTCACAGTGTTAGACTCTTAGAGCTGTCCAGCGGATAGGGGTGGCACTGCCACTAACGGGGTTTGACTATGTTTGGAGAGTACGAGTCTTTCTGCACGATTGGGATCACTGTTCAACTCTTACTTTTCTATTCCTTGTCCAACACTTTTCCCGTTGGTTTATTGTTTGTTGTCAGAAAGTCTATATAGGTGAAATAGCTGAAATATTGCATGCTAGAAATTAAGCAAACATTCATTTAACCAATCATGATAGGATAGTGATGTATATTTGTTTAATATAGTGCATTGCTTTTTTCTGGTATTTTTATAAAAATATTCAAACGTAACTAACGTCAGCGGGATGAAATGTCTGGAGAACGGTAATTGACAATACCAGCATTATATCTTCTTATTTCCTTTAGCAGTAAAAATTACCGACTCATCATAAATACTTTTAATCGGTTTTCGGACAAAAACGATTTGATTACTTCCTCATTTTGAATATAGCCACCTGACAATTATTTTTACAATATACAAGTCCTTTATTACGGTGTACATATTAACATTCAATTTACGATTAAACATTTATTTATGCATTGATTGCCCTAATAGAAAAAAACATTTCAAAAATAAACTAAGGGCGTTGATTTTACGTGTAACAGTTCCAATATTAAAATTATCTTAATTTTACTTAAATCAATGTCGTCTGTAACATACAGATTTTATTTTTATACAGATTGAGCCATTGTTCTTTGTTAAGATGCATCGTATATTTTTCTTCTGGAGTTTTTAACGTATTTTTTTTAAAGTCGTTTTCTATTACTTAAATTCATACCGGCGTATCAACAACAGGTCACGTGTTCAGGATTTACTGCGGTCAGAGTTTGCTCGACTCCAACCTTAATTGAAATCATTTTGGTGAAAAGTATTATAACACGCTGAAAAACGATTAACAAATTACGACCAATAAGTAGACAGGTGACTTTTTCCCGAATTGCCACGTTACAAGCTAATGTGTTAAATACAGTGTATTAAAAAGGGATTTAGCAATGAACACATTAAATTGTTTTTTACTAATATTTTCATGGTTTATCGAAAATCTGTTCAAATCTTACTGGTATGCGTCGTAGATCAATTATTTTTATAAATAATTGCAAAATGTACGTTTTTGCACAATATATTTCTATTACAAGTTGTTTGGCTTAAAGTGAATTCTTCTAATCGCATTTTATTGAGAGTTTAAATAATTTGTGTTCACGTATTTACTGAAAACGAAATGATACGTAAAAAATCAGCTCAAGTTTACACAATGATTAAAAGTTCATCGATACGATATAATGCAGCTAATTAATTAGGTAACAAGTTTTATGGTTCACATCGGGCATTTTAACAAATATGTACAACTAATGTTTGTACATCATTAAATATTATGCAAAAAGTCTACAATTGTTAATTTTTATTATTAATTCTTGACACAACAACACTACATATGGAAAACGTAATAAGAAACGGAGCCGCGCTTTAATTCATCTTTAAACTCGCTTTAAAGACAGTCCCTAGAACAGGCTTAAGCGGAAATATTTTTAGATGTTTATAACGCTCTTATCCACTAATGAAGAGTAATAAACACATTACAACATAACGAGCAAAGACATTTTTACAAATATTGTTATACTATGCCGACATTAAATACTATAAAAAGGAAAAATACAAACATTACCATCTACTTGGCAGATCTTTATATTTATGTAAACTTTTAATAAAAAAGAATATACTGTTTACAAGAAAAATTACATTTCAAATTGCACATTGCGTTTTTAACAGGTGTAATAAAATGGTCAATAATTTAGTCAGGTACGTTTTCAAATTTAATGGTACTTTTCACGTGAACTTTGTGGTTAATTCAAATGCTACGTTTAAGTGAGTAAAATGACGAGGTTTGAAGCTTGAATTCATGCCAACTTGGACTTGAAATATCGTCTTAGTCCGTCTACATCACGAAGAACCCCAAAGTTGGTTGTGCACTAACTGAAAACGTAAATCAGAGCACAATTTCTCGGCTGTGGAATAGATTCCAGCAGACTGGCTCCACCAATGACCGCCAGAGAAGTGGGCGGCCTCGCATAAAGACTTGGTCAAGATCGCTACATCCGGGTATTTTATCTACGGAATAGAACCGCTGTCGCAACATCCAATGCAGTCGGAATACCTAGATAGAAAAGAATCGGTTCGCAACTTTAATCATATGGCATTATACCCAGAAGGTCGTAATTTGGAGAATTTTGACACCGTAACACATATGCGACAGTGCTAAAGAAACGTGATGAGAGAATACGTATATAACGGCGCAGGAATGAATCTTTCTCCTTCTCCGATATCCATTAAGTGGATTGCTTCGGTAGAGGTAGCGTCATGATATGGACGGCGATTTCTAATGACCGTAATGCAGAACTGGTACCGGCAATTTAATGGCTCAAATTTATAGACGAAATTTTCCAACCTCACCTAATGCAATAGACCGACAGAGGACGTTTTTCAATAAGACAATGTGAGGCCTCACACAGCGCGTAACAAGGACTATTTTGAGCTGAACAGCCAACGTCAGCATCAACCTTTGCCTCAGACCCTTGAACATCTACAAATTCCGGCTTCTGTTAGTCGGTACGGTTTAAGGTTTAATATTTGGTATAGCTATTTGTACTTATCAGATTAGTACATGACATTTTTATATCATATGCATTATTAGCCCAAGGTTTGATATTGGCCCAAAGTCCGCAGGCTCGAGGGCCAATATCAACCAAGGACTAATAATGCATATGATATCAAAAATTTTATGTAATGGTCTTTTATCATATGCTTCAGCAGGGGAAAATGAAATTGACTTGGATAATCAAAATCATATCGAGTTCTGGTACCGCTATTCCTGAGCTCCGAATTAGTTATTTAGATCATATTTTCAGATCACTCATGGTTTGTTTCTTTTTGTGTGTAAGTTTTCATTGACTTAAAATAATCCAAAGTATTGTCCATCTCCGATGCATTCGTCTCATGCATGTTGTCTCCTTTATAGTTTGACGTCATATTCATAAACAATTCCGGTAAATTCCGATCATTTACGGAAAGGCATGTCAGAACTCTGACGGAAAAGCGTGTAATAACTTACGGAAGCAGTTAATAACATTTATATATCATCCCGCTTTGCCAATCTGGTAAAATATCAAATTTTTGCCCATTTATTCCTTTTATCATACAGTAAAAAAGTAAGTATTTACAATAAGTATATGATAATTCAACTTTATCCAAAATAAAGTATGTATTTTGTCAAAATCTGAACATTCAGCGATTGATACAACCTGAGTGATATAAAATAAATTCTAATGCAGTTCTTGATGTAACGTCAATTCTGATTAAATAACTTGAATAATTTCATGGCATCAATTCCACGATTAATGCCGTCAGATTTTAACGCAAGCGCAGACGTTATTTCCGGGAAATAAAAAATTTTAATTAGTTAATTTTGTTTTATATTGCCGTAGCATTAGAATGGAGATAACTGTATTGTATTTGAAGATTTGCCGGCATCAATTGGTGATTTGATGGTCGGAAATTGAGTTTATTAATTTGTGTTTGTAAATTGTACGTTGCAGGCTATTTTTAGACACATTCTCTCACCTCCCCTAATTTATCTGTCCATCCCTATTATTATCGTCTATATGTTCAACCTTTTTGGCAGAGCGCTTTTGATGAGAAGCTAGAACATACTAGTAACAGGAACATTGACTTTTTCTAAATTATGTTGAAATTTTATTTTGCATGAAAGTATTACATTGTACGACATTGTGATAATTTCTGATGGTGGTAGGCGATGATACTTCAGTGTTTTTATACTGAAAAGATTAAATTAAATTTAGCTTAACATTCAACCGAAACATGGCCAATAGAGAATAGGTTCCTTTAAGCGGACCATTTACAGACATCTCACCCCAGAGAGGGACCACATTCGAGACGGAATGACAGACTCGTAACAATATGGCGACCTGCTTTTACTCACATCACCAAAAACTCAGTATAAACCCCTTAAAAAGGAAAAGAAGAATGCACCACTAGATATGCCAATCTAACATGTATTGTCAGAAAAAAATGCATTAGGCTGCTAATTGCATAGTGCAAGAAATTAGGTGGAAGATTTTAGCCGTAAAAAAGAAAAATAATGAAAAAGAAAAGGAAGTAAAATATTAGACAAAAACAATGTATCCCAACTTTGTTTGAGAGACACAATACATTGGTGGTGTATATTTAGCATAGTTCGAAAGCTTTTCTGCGCTTGTGATTGTGTATCTCGATTTGTATTGCATATTTTATGCACTTATCAGAATTTGCAAATCTTCCTTTTCATGTTTTATATAGACCCGACAATCAATATTTCAAATAGACTATTACGTTACGAAGTTATAAAATGTATATTTTTTCAATCAATTACCAGAATGCTATTGTAGTAATATTTAAAATCATATTGCTTACTTTAAAATTGTATTGATTTAACCGGTTTATATCGTGAATATATCGTTATATAATGAATTAAGTAAATTAATATTATATCTCAATTATATACCCATCTTTTAAGATAGATTTATAACGATTTGCTCCTGTCCAGCTACCCATTTGCCGTTCACAGGCATTGCAAGTATTAATCGCTAATTTGTTTAAGATGTTTTGGTTATTAAAATGGTTTTCAAAGGATGACAGGCGTGTGGCTGATAAATGTGTACGTACTCTGACTTTAACTCTCCTCGACCTATCACTATGAAATGTTTTAATGTTATTTTATCAACAAAACAGAGGTTAAGTTCGAATTTACTATTTTCCAAATATATCAGAAATGGTCCTTCAGAACTTCAGGTCTTTGATTTTCTAACAGAATCAACTTGTTTGATCTGTTAAAGACTCAAAACCACGGACCTCGAGTAAGTTTTCCATAATATCGTAACAACATTGAATGCTGGCATTATCTAATTGAACAATATGTGGGTTCTGCATTGAAAATAAAATTTTCATGCTACGCTCCTAAGGTCATGCGTAAAAAATTGAAGTGACTGTGTTGTAACAACTGTTAAAAGTTGTCTGAACTTTTGATCTCGTGGCAGAATTCTTTCTCGTGTTTGACACGGCATCACACTATTCGTCTTCGTAAAATTATTATCGTTTTCCGGCGAGTACTTGTCTATGTCCGATTTTAAGGTAATAATATCACATTGGGTATCCGCATCCAGCATCCGCAAAGCGGAGAGAAAAAACATTAACAACTTTCTAATCTGGTAGACGATTTCCTTTTTTATTCAAATTTTCACATTTTTTCTCTCTGTGAATATAATACTGGATTAATACTGCTATGAATGAACATTAATTCACAACGGTTTTTAAATTGAAGAAATATTATCGAAGCCACTGCAAATTCAGCAATGTTTTTTTTATATAAGTAATGAATAAAGGAATGTTATTTATCTTAAGGCTTTTTTTCCCCATGATTTTAACCATTACAAGTTCAGCAGTGCTTTTTTGGATCAACACAGAATGAAAGGAAATACCTAATTGAAGACTGGTTTTTTTTCTCTATTGCAAGAAATTTCATCATTGTTTTTATATAGTAATGAAGAATAAAGAAAAGAAGTTTAATCTACCATAGGTTTTCGAAATTCAGCTATAGTTTTTATGTAACTTAAGAAGAAAAGAAAGTACTAGTTCAACACTTTTTAATAGTGTATTTATATTTTTACATTAAAAGGTTAGATGTGGTTTTTGAAGTAATAAAGATTAAAGGAATGAACTAATTGAAGACCCTTTTACCACATTTTTTTTCAATTTCATGTTCAGCAATTGCTTTTTTAATATTAATAATGAATGAAGTAACGTACTAACTCATTACTGTTTCAGTAATTTTACCATTTCAAGTTTACTAATGTTTTTAGCATTACTAAATAATTAAAGGAAAGACCTAATTGAAGATTTTTTGTTAAAGATTTTTTTTAATTGCATGTTGAAAAAAATGGCGGGATATGAAAAAAATGGCGGCGGGTGTTTGTAACAGTGTGTCCTTTCCACCAGTGTATTACTTCCTTACACTAGTGTATTATTTCCTGAGGTTAAATTACACTAGTGTAAAATTTCCAATGGAAGTTTTTCACTAGTGTAATTTAACCTCAGGAAATAATACACTAGTGCAAGGAAGAAATACACGCCTGAATAAAAGTACGCTTACATGTTCACGTCAGGAATGTTCAGTCCGAAAATAATTTGTGTTTAAGCGGATTAACATTATCAGATGCCACTGATGTCAGTAGAAATGATGGTTTGTTAGACATGTGTAACACTATTCGATCAATTATAGAGTATTCCCCACATAATTCTGATTTTGTGAGAGCTTTTGTTGACCCGGGTACCCCGGCACGCACAATGAATGACCATATAAACAACACCAGTATGTTCGATTTGGATACCTTAATGACTACCAGTACACAAAACTCTCACTCCTCCCAAGATTTTATACCAAACCAAGAGTTTTGGTCTGCTTTAGACGAACAATTATCTAACTTACCTCGTGATTTATATATTCCAAAGCTTATAGAGCTGGTTAATGAGAATGAAAACACCATAACATGGTATAGAACATTGTTGACAAGTCGTGCTAGAGGTGTAAATGGGTGTCCAGAGGTGTCATTGATAAATCGTAAAACTACAGTTAAAAGTATACTGCTATGCAAAAAATTGCTCGAGATTGCTATCTTCTACATTCGTTCCTACATGGGGATAAAACTGGTATAGAGGAGGTATTCCGTAAAGACGATTCCAAGTCATCCACTGATACCCCTCGTCCTGTTTCCACTATCAATGCAGTTGAGGATAGAGTAACTTTACAAAAAGCAATTCAGAGAATTTGTGAACTTGAAAACTCGGAAAAATCTTATAAGCAAACTGTTGAAAAACTTTTTTGTGAGAATAAAAAGTTAAAATCGGAGTTAGCCAATTTGACTGACAAAGTAGACGAGCTCATGATAACCATTGATAGAAAATTTAAACAGTTTGAATCTAACTATAAAGTGTTAAATGATCGTACAAAATCGCTCGACGAATATGTTGAACATATTGCAAGGAAAAATTTTGAGAAAATCGAGACAGAACTTAACCGTCACGATAAACTTTTTACAAATGTGCATAAAAGCCTTGGTGAATTAAAATCAAAAGTAAATCAATCATATGCGAGTGTCACGTCCCCGAAGAGGACCCCATTCAATGACAGTGAGAGTCCGAAACCGGTTGTAAATACTACTCAAAAGTCGAACAATGAGAATACACAACCGCGTGTACGTACCTCTACAGAACATGTTAACTGTTCACCGCCCGAGATATATTCTATTGTCAAAGACCAACCGGCGACTACTGCGAGTCTGGGATCAGTCTTCTCTAAAATCGAACAATAAGAATACACAACAAGGTGTTCACACCACAGAACCTGTTATCGGCCCACTTTCTGTGATAGATTCTGTTCTGAAAGATCGACCGGTGATCAAACCTATAGAAACCGATAACATTAACATTAACATTGCAAACTCGAATCAAGACTCTGTTTATACCGCACATAATGATTCTGGACTTACGTATAAAATTCCAACACGAACCGGTGGTGTTACTGCACTTACTAGACCAGTAGATGATGATTATTTCCACGGTGTTGTGCCGAGAAAGCGAACAGCCAGATTCTATCTTTCTGGTATTGACGTCAGAACAACACGGAACGGTATCTGGTCTCACCTTGAGAAACGTGGTCTTAAAGTTACATTTTTGAGACTCTTCAGTCCTTAAAACGATTACAGCATTGTAATGTCTGCCAAATTAAATGTTTCTCTAGAATGCGCATCTATGGTAGAAGCTGAAAATTTCTGGCCGGAAGGTGTGTCTTGTCGACGATGGAAGAGTAACCGGGAGTGGTACGGCTCAAACGAGGGTGACAATTTCCAAACCAATCATGATTATTAAACTTACTGTTATAATATTGGTTTTGCTTTTGTACGCTCTTAATATTTTTATGACTGAGTTAAATATAATCGCATGGAATGTACGGGGCATAATGTCCTCGACTTTATGTCTCATAAACTTATTGTATAGGTATAATTGTGATATTTGTATTATCAGTGAACATAAATTGATGCCTTCGTCATTAACATTTTTGACAAGTATAGATAACAATTACAGATGTGTATGTAAAACTGATGAATTACCGGATAATTATAGAGCATATCACGGTAAAGGTGGTATAGGTTTATTGTATAAATCGTCTTTGCAGTTTAGTGTTAAAGAAATAGAAGGTATCGAATCCAACCGTATTGTTGGTATTGAGTTGAAAGGTGCTAATACAGAACCAATGTTTATATTTGGTACTTACTTACCAGCATATGATAAGATAGACAATTACATAAATGAGTTAAATGTCCTTGATTACTTGTATTCTTTCTATTGTAACTTTGGTAGTGTTATTATAGCCGGTGATTTAAATGGTAGTTTAATGGAAGATGACATAAGCCATTCTAATAGAGCTAAGTCACATGAGTTGTTGAAGTTTGTAAATAGATATCGCATTTCACATATTGGTTCTGATATTGTTTTTGTAGGTTCACGTTTTTCGTATACAACCAAACGTACTATGTTAGATTATTTTCTTATTGATAGGCGTACTAAACGGCAGTTGAGGTTATGAAATACTTGCTGAAGGTTCCTTTACTAGCACGTCTGATCATCTCCCTATATCCATTAAAATTGGGTTGTGCTCAAACCCTCATCATATACTCAAACCCATTATGCACCTCCCAGCGTGGCATAAGGCTTCCGAGGAACAATTGCTGTGTTATACTAACTGTCTTCACGAGTCTTTAGACGCTCTCATGCAACGGGAACTTACCAATCCATGTAACAACATTGACAATTTGTACGACGAGTTCGTTGATTTTGTACATTCATGCTGTGACCGATCTATTCCTAAATACGGATTCAATCCAAGAACCAAACCATATTGGTCAGTTGAAGTCAAGACAGCTCATGATAAAGAACGATACTTCCGACAGACTTGGATAGCTGATGGACGACCAAGAGGAATGACTTTCGATAGTTATAAAAACTATAAGCGTGCGAAAGGTGATTTCAGAAGAATACAACAAGCTGCCGCGGATGAATATATTCGTAAAACTTATGATGATATAAACGTTGCAGCTGAATGCGACATACGGCTATTCTGGAAAATCGTGAAACGTAATAACACATTCCAAAGTAAAATATATCCGGAAATAATTTATAACAATAAAGTTAGTAACTCTCCGGAATCAGTTGCTGAAGCCTTTGGGGAATATTTTAGTGACCTGTATAACGGATCGGTAAATGATAATTTTGACGCTGAAATTAAACAACGAGTTGATTCAACCTATAGTAAAGTTAAAAACTCTGATGTTGATAGCGATATGACGTTAGATGGTGGTACCATATCTGAAACAGAAGTTAGTAAATTTATTAAAGACTTGAAACGTCGAAAAGCTGGAGGATTTGATCGTATTCAATATGAACATTTCATACATGGCAGAGTTCCAGTAGTACGTTTTCTAACTTTTTTATTTAACACTGATGTACGAACTGGTCGTATTCCGAAATCTTGGAAAAATGGATTTATAGTACCGCTGTACAAAGGCAATGGAAACCCGAAGAATTCCCCTGACAGTTACCGTCCAATAAGCTTGCTGTCGTGCACCTAAAAATTGTTTGAACAGATACTTAAGTCACGCTTGGAATGATGGGATTGATGTATAAACTTAACAAATTAGGGGTAAAAGGTAAATTGTGGCGAATCATTGATGACTGTCATATTGATACTAATAGCGCAAGTGTTGTTTAATCAAACTCAATCATGTTTCTTCCCTGTTCTTGAAGGTGTAAGACAAGGTGGTGTTTTGTCCGGTATTTTATACTTAGTTTTTATTAACGATCTATTGTATGAGTTGGAAATGTCAAATCCTAATACCGGTATTCTTAATATTACCAGTTGTGCTCCTTCTCTTGCAGATGATATATCATGCATTGGTAACAACCCGGCTATTATCCAACGTATGCTTGATGTCTGCTATACTTATTCTAGAAAATGGCATTTCAAGTTTAGTGCAAGTAAATCATCTATTATTCGCTTCTCAATAAACACCAGAAACCCTCCTGTAGATTTTGTGTGGAAAATAGGCGATGACGTCGTACCCGTTGTCCAAAATCAAACCCATCTAGGAATTGAATTGAATGCGCATTTTAAATCTCACGAAAGAACTTCTAACTGTTGTCGAAAAGGTAGAAACTGTTACTTTGCAATAAAAGAAATATCGTCTGAGCGGACTAATCCAAATGTCTTGATTAAGCTTTATAATTCCGTAATTTTACCATCCTTACTTTATGGCTGTGAAATGTGGACTAATTTAAAATCTGCGGACTTGGCTTCCTTAAACGTATTCCAACACTTTATTGTCAAAGATATTCTGAGAGTAAAACGGCAAACACGCTCTTACATGTGCGAGAGCATCCTTGGTCTTCACCCAATCATTAGTCAGATAGATAAAAGAAAGCTGCTCTTTTTACAAAAACTTTGTTCTTTGGACTATAACAATTTATCGAAAAACATTTTTCTTGCGAGATTATTCTTATATTTATACCAACCGTGCAAAAAACCATTGGGATTTATACCAGACATTATTAGTATATTGTACCGCTATGGACTAGAGGAATATCTTTCTACGTTTATCAATGAAGGCCATTTTCCGTTGAAACATGCCTGGAAAAAGATAGTGAATTCCAAAATTAACGAAGTTCAAACCGAAAATTGGGAACAACGTACAAAACATAAAAGAGACTTTTCTAGATTTCGGAACATTCATACATCTGTTGCGTTTGCGGATTACTGGGTTACAGCCAGAACTTACAGTGAAATAAGAACTTCGTATTTTATAACGAAACTGTTGTGTGATACACCTGATCTCTAAGAGAAGTCTGGTCCTTTATGTTGTTGTTTATATCGAGATTTATTTTCGCATATATCTTGTAGTTGCCCGAGTACTAACGATTGGCGATGTATGGTCCGATATTGTTATTGAAAACTTTAATTTATCGCTGTATCAGGAACTTTCTTACTACCATGAAGAAGTTTTGTATGAAGTTTTACTTGGAAACCGGCCAAACACCGAATTAGAAGACCGCAAGTTTATATCTTTCAGAAAACTGTGTCATACCCATATAGTGCAATGTTCAGCCAGATATAGCCGGCTTGTTGCGATGCATGATATACATGTCTAGCCCTTTGCACCTCCTTGTGTCAGATTATTATACATTTATATCCTTATGTTCCGTATTCATATTGATAAAGTAGTGTAATATAGGTTATACATATTTTATTGTTTGTATTGATGTTGACTTATATGTAAAATATTCATTGTAATCTCATTTTTGAGGAATTAAAGAAATGAATAAATGAATGTTTCTCTATTACAAGTTTGGCATAGTTTTTTACATTAGGAATAAAAGAACAAAAAAAAAACCAATTGAAGATTTTTTTTACATGCATTGTGTTTCCATTACAAGTTCAGCAAAGGTTTTAATATACGTGAAGAATACGGTAAATGAAAGATCAAGAACTAACTGAAAACTTCTTTCTCATTTTTTTTATTGCAATCAGCAATATTTTATGGTAATAAAGAATAAGAGACAGAATTAAACGATAAAAATAATTAAAGATTATTTTTACATATATCTGTTTCCCATTACAAATTCAGAAATTTTTTTTTATTACACCACAAATAACTAAAAAACACTTTTATTTTTTTTATTACACCAAGAATAACTAAAAAAACACTTTGAAGATTTTTGTTACACATATACCTAAAAGGTCATCACTGTTGGCAAAACTGACATGAGAATGCAGTCTAATGTTAATAAATTATATCATTTTCTGTTTATTATTCCTAGCAAGTCATTGCTGCAATGTGAAAATGTGTTTTCACTTTTATGATATGTTATATATATATTGTAGAATATGCTTTACTCTTTTAAACTTGTAAATTTTAAAGTTTGGTTGTTTGAAATAATAAATTCTTGCTAGCTATAAAAATATCAAAGCCAGCAATAAAAGTTTGTAGTCTCTATTTGTTAGTACGGTATTTGCAGATTCTGTATCTGTAATACATTGTGATTTCTTATTGCAATACGGAAGCAAAGGTTAAAAGGGGATTATAACTAAGTTACATTAAGAATAAATTTCTGTTCATGTTAGTGGACAATAGGTGGAGCTGCTTGAGTGAAACAAGTCTATCAGCAAGGCTAGTGTTCTAATTTAGTTAACCAGTTAAATATCACTATCAGCAAGGCTAGTGTACTATTCAGGGAACCAGTTAAATACATGTATCTATCAAACAATTCAATGCACAAATTGGTACACCTAATAGTGAATGGCCTCATGTATATAATAATTATCATAACCGGATTATGTATTTTGGTCATAAACAAAGTTTCCATTAAAAATTTTAATGTTTTCTGCTATAATGTATTAACACTGAAGATTGAATCACTCCCCTACCCCCCCCCCCCCCAAACTTTTGGATGACATGTATCTTATAAAGCATTCACTACTTAATAAACACAGTTATGGGAAAAAATATAGGCTTGAATTGGCAACAGTTGAAACACACAATTGTTAAATAATAAGGTGAAATGACTCGACGGTTGATTGGTGATCATTCTTTAATATGAGATTTTCGAGATGAAGACTTTCTCCATGAACAACGGACCAACGTTTCCATAACTCACTAACAAAAGAATAAACTTTTGGGAAGCACTGAGTTTTAGAATTTGTTTTCTTTGTTTTCATGTTGTCACTTCTAATTATGAATCTAGTAAGGTAGTGGACAGTAATAGATTGTTTGTTTTCTGTGTACAGTCATACTCACACAGATCAACCGACTTACATGTATATCATTTTGGTGAAAAGTAGTATGACACGATGAAAAAAAATCTAACAAGTTCAAACAGATGACATCTCTTTTACGTTTTTCTAAACTCTTTGGATTTGAAATTTACTGTGGCGAATAAAAGAATAAAATTGATTAAAAGACGATTAAGCATAAATTTGTCAATCGATATATTCAGTTCTTTATTCTGTTTTTACTTTTGTTCCACTAATCTTATTAAATCAATGAAAAAATGCATCTGTAGACATTCAAGTAAAAAAAACCTTGTATGACAGAAAGTTTTTTTATTTGATTAATTTCGTATGTAGAGGATTGATTTAGTTGTCGTTTGGTGCAAAAATTGTATTTTATCTTATGGCATTAGCAATATTGATTTGATTTTAATTGCATGTAACGAACTTCGGTTATTTGTATACTTGTAAAATAGGTAGGATATAAATTATAGGATAAATTTGTACTAACACCGGACAGTTTACCAGTCGAGCAGACCTTATTTGTATATCTCGTGATTAGGTACGTATTGAAATTTCACAGGTGAGTTGTAAATCAGTCGGCACATGGTCATTGAGTAGAGCACACGTCTGCGGAGTAGCAGTTGGGTATTATAATTGTCAGTTCAGGACATGGACACCCAAGGCTAGCGTGTGTTTGTTGCTGAGTTTAATTAAAATAGCAGTTAGGTGTTATAATTGTCAGTACAGGACATGGATACCTTAGGCTATTGTTAACCACACTCAGGTAAGTCATTTCTATTTTATGGTAAATTTTACGGTCGAGTACGCCGTCGAGATGGTATTTCGGCTCGCGGTCTAGAATGGCTAGATTAGTTGTCATATGCATAAAGTATAGAAATGTAAGTAATTTGTAGATTGTTTATTTTGTAGGGGTTTTTTGTTTTTAGACCCGGTTTTGGTATGCTTGTAGCATACAGCAGTAATAAAGCGTCGACTTGATTGATGGAAATGGAAACAGCGTGGTGGTTTCAATGATATTCAATTTGATGTAACAACGTCTTTTATCGGTGGTAATATGTTCTGCTGTTGGATTAGTTTATTTGGAAATTTCCGTTGCTGTATATTTATAGTTTAAAGGTCCGTGTAAAATATGTGTAGTTATATTAGTAAAAGCCCGTGCAGAAGTTGTGTAGTAAATTCGTCAGTTAGGTGAACACATCAGTGAAGTGAAGTTAATTATCTAGTGTTCTCGTCACCGATGTAGAAATTGCAACTTGTATAGAATTTAATCCGTTGTCCGTTAAATATGTTAAAATTCCTAAGGAATTAATTTAATGGTTCATCAGTGTTACAGTACCAACGATGTGGAGGATAACCGGGAGACGTAGTGCGAAGTCGGTGTGTGGAGGCTCAATTTGTGTTTATTTGTAACAGTACATTATATTTAGTTCAGTCTTGTGAATGTGTATTTATTTTATGTGTGTTTATTCATTTCATTTTTCATTTATTGTGTATTGTCTTTATTTTGTTTTGTATATTAAATTTATATGTTTGAGCTAGTTGTTATGACATTGACCATTTGACAATCCAAAGAACTTACTTCTTTACATTGCATTTTATAGGAAAATAAGAAACGATACAAACCAGTACAATGATACGATTAAAGTAAGAGATATGATTTTGTATAATACTATTAAACACTGCTAATCGATTGAATAAGTATGCATTTCATAAGTTTGTAGCGTAATAATCTGTTTAAATTATTGATTTTCTGGTCTATATAAAGAATGAAGAGGAAAATATGCAAATTAATTTTGATCATTTGCGATACACAATCGCAATCGAGCTATGTTTAGTGTTTATATACATATTGAATATTTAAACCTCCTGTTGTGTTATGTCTCTCAACCAAAATTGGGATTTACGTAAGTGTATCAGGCTGATCGAGAGCCTGAGGCGAATGATGACGCTGGCACAAACTTGAGATGGTCCCTCAATTGTTCAATCGGATTCAAATCCAGCGATTTCGAAGGTCCTGCTTGCACATTAATTTTATTCTGCTCAAGATAGTCCCTTGTTAGGCGAGCTTTGTGAGCCCTGCCATTGTCCTCTGTTGTTCGTCCCATTAGATCAAGTTCGAGAATTTCGTCTCTGCACCTTTGAGCCGTAAAATTGCTGGTTCATGTACCAGATTGTTTTACGGTCAATAGATATCGCCACCCACATCACATCATGACGCTATACCTCCACCTAAGCTGTCCATTTCTTTGTGTAGAGGCCAAAGTGTTTCTTTTTGGTTTTTAATTAAATTTTCGCTGTACAGATCCAGTTCACTTAAGGTAGTTTCTCTTCCCTTTCACAAAATGACCCTTTGATAACAATATTGATACATACCTAGTTAATGAAGAATGATTTTGAGGGTTTAATGAGTCTACCAATACGGTATGTAAGATTATTTATGAAAACCCAGGTGATATGTATTCTTTTACATATGCATAATGCCATGATATTGTTGTTTTTGTTTGACATTGGGTAATATGAGATGAGGCATGTCTGTCTGCACAAACACATACATAAAATGAGACAACTAATTACAACACCAAAAATATATTACACGTCATTCCTTCAAATATTACACATTTTATGGTTGATTATTTACATGCTAAAACCTGTCCTACTTGAATTATATATTTTCACTGTTAGCAAAGTACGACTCGATATTTCAGTGTATTATAAGATTTGAATATTTGCTATATGATTGGTGTTAAACGTAATTATTTGTATTTTGTAAACATATTATTTTGACACAAGCGTTTATTATTGTAATTTTCTCATTGTAGTTAATCTTCTCATATTACGTTGGAAATAAATGAATGAATGAGATGAATTAAGTTTTATGACTTCATCCCTCGCCACTTACACTTTGACATAGGAGGAGAAACGTTCATTCCTGTGCTGGTAAGCACAGATTCTCCGAGCACGTTTCTGTAACAGGAAACGGGATTCGTTGCTGAACCAGTTCCTAGGCCAGCTGCGGAATGTACAGCCCCTCAATCTGCACTGTCCGACTCCATTTATTCTGTGTAACGGTGTCAAAACTGCTCCAAAATACGACCTTCTGGATATAATGCCGTATTGTCGAAGAAGGACGCAGACTGTTTGCGGACTGATTCTTCTTAATCCAGGTATTTCGACTGCAGTGGCAGTTGCGGCAGTTACATTCCGTAGATGAAAAACACGGATGATTTTTTTTTCGTGTCATTATTTCAGTAATTTCGTTATCAAAAATGTGTCAAACTCCTTATAAATTGGGGCTATAAAAAATATTTTGGCATCAGAAGACAGTTGGATAAATGTTCCTTTGAACAAAAACACTTCATAGAAATATATTTTGCAAAAGCGTACATTTGCAGTTATTTGTTTAAATTTTTGACACACGACGCATTCCAGTACGTTTTGAACATATTTTACAATTAAAAATGGAAATATTAAATAATGTTAGTCGGCAAATATATGCCTAATCGTTTTTTCGTTTTTACTATTTGTATTCGTGAGTTTTTTTAACGTAGAAATTCGAAAACAGTCACCTGTATACTTAGAGATAGTAACTTGTTTAGATATTGTTTTGTTTTGTCATACTTCTTTTAACTACTTTTAAGTTGGTTGATCGGTGTTATTCTGTTGTCAATGTGTGAGTTGGCGATTTCAATAATTCCACCCATTTAAGAATACTGTTCATTTTCACGCCTTTTATCTGTTTATGTGAACGGTACCATTTTAACTAGATTATGTATAGCAGGTCCGAGCTAGGAGACGCTTCTACCCGTGTGGGGTACTGGAGGTCGTAGCATCCCATGGTGGACTACATGGATTACAATCTACTACCAACCGTATGAGCAGGACATTAATTTCAAGGTCATCATTAAGATTGACAAAGGAGGGTCCGAGATCGATACATTCATATTGGATGATATTATACAAAAGATAGTGCTAATTGTTCAATAAAGGTCTTTCCTTGATTCCTGTAAGAAATTAATGTTTTGTCATCTGTTGTTTTGAACTTGACTACATAGGTTGCTGGGCCATTTTTAGGCGGAATAGACTATTTCTGAGGTCCTGAGGTAAACAATACTTGGTTGTCAAGGAATTTTGTGGCCGTTGCCTGGAAAAAAATGGAACTTCCGGTTGTAATGCCATATTTAAGTGCGTACATCATCCTGATTTTAAAAATATATGGTTGCAAAAGCCTTTTTGTAATGGTTTACTTGTTGCTATGGTATGGCTTTGACCCGTGACCTTTGAAATTTGGCTTAAATGGAAGGCCTTGACATGGCGATCATGTTAAGCCTATATGTTTACTATATTATCTCTAACCGTGTGTATGCAAAAACTGATTAACCAAATTAAGTCAAGGGTTGTAACTCGAAAACTGTTCATCGCACAGTTTCGGACCAAATGTATCAAATGAGGGTCTTGATGAGAGAATTTTTTTCCCATTTACTATATTCTTCTATCTTTTATAGTTTTTGAGTTGTAATGATAACAAGATAGAAGGCATAAGGTCGGGGTCACTTCTGAACTTTGACTTTGAGATTTTCTTTAAGGAATCGTCACAGGACGACAAATTTATTTTATGAAAATCTCAGACAATTTTTTGCAATCTGTAAAATTGACATTTTTGTGAAGTCATCAACACATAAGAGAAAGATGTCACGTGATATTAACCCTGTATTTCTGATGATTCAGAAATCCGCTGGATAGATATATTATATGGTTGTCGCAATACTTAGACGTTTGTATATAATTCCCGTCTCGCATGCAGGACGGGATAAATAATCAAAAGCTAAACTGCGGAAACCAGTCGTATCTCAAGGATAACAGATAAACAATGCTGTGTCTTGATTGGCTGCTAAATCGGGAGATAGTTGCCGAAGCAGTTAGGGATGAAAACCCCGCATGATTACGGGGCGGTAGTAATCATAATAGGCTAAATTTTGAGACAGCTGCCGATTGGCCAACTGTCTTGTCTTGTTCAGGTAACTACCGCCGTTAGTCGGCCACTCTATGCTCTGGATAGATATATGTGGTTATGGAACGCCGTGACTGTCTTATGTTGGTATGCTTTTTTATATGCTGTGGTTCTGTAATTATATGCTGTGGTTTTGTTATTATATGCTGTGGTTTTGTTATTATATGCTGTGGTTTTATTATTATATGCTGTGGTTCCGTTATTATATGCTGTGGTTCCGTTATTATATGCTGTGGTTTTGTTATTATATGCTGTGGTTTTGTTGTTATATGCTGTGGTTCCGTTATTATATGCTGTGGTTTTGTTATTATATGCTGAGGTTCCGTTATTATATGCTGTGGTTCCGTTATTATATGATGTGGTTCTGTAATTATATGCTGTGGTTTTGTTATTATATGCTGTGGTTTTGTTATTATATGCTGTGGTTCCGTTATTATATGCGATTCCGGATTTTAAATTATCGGAAGTTGTTTTTGTTTTCAGACCTTTTGAACTTCTTCTTCCTTTTTGGGACCCTAAGAAGGGGACTGTGTCCCTCGGAAACTTTCATCTTTATTTGTTTAAATTAGGGGACAAAAATGAAACTTTGTTTGTTTTCCACAATAACTTTAGTTCTGGTTGACTCATTGCTATAAAATTGTCCAATGATGTTCCTTACCATACAATGATTGATTGGATTGATTTTGAGGTCTCTTATTTTTGTGTCGCAGAAGGCAAGTACTGAGGTAAGGTAGTTACGGCGACTGCTGCGGCAAGTAGTTTGGGCCAAAATAACAAAACTTACCATTATATGTGCCTTAAAGGATCTGTTTAACATATAATGACCTTAAAAAAATTTCAAGGTCATCTGTGTTGTTCTCAAGGTCACCTAAAATTGATATCTTTTATTATTTTGCATTTAAAACTTCAATTTTTAGACAACCTTGAAAACAACTCAAATGACCTTGAACAATTTTTAAGGTCATTATATTTTAAACAGCTATGTTGGCTCATATTACTAGTATGTACATAGATATATAAAAATATACAAAAATGACAAATTTTAAATAGTTACCATGGTAACCAATATCTTTGTTCAAAATATACACTGAAAAATGCTCAATTTAATGACATATTCGATAGCCTCGTTCTGACTACACATAAATGTAAAGTGGTAATCTGTTTTGTATATTGTCATTTAGACCTTGAATTAAGCCAATAAAAAAGTCATATTTAATATGTTCTGTTTTTCCCTGAAAAATAGGGGTATGAAAATTGCGTATTTCATGGTTCTGACTACACATAAATGTAAAGTGGTAAATCTGTTTTGTATATTGTCATCTAGACTTTAAATTAAGCCAATAAAAAAGTCATATTTAATATGTTCTGTTTTTCCCTGAAAAATAGGGGTATGAAAATTGCGTATTTCATGGTATATCAACTTATAAAATTAATTTCAGCAAAAAATCTATGACATGTCGTGCCACACCTATAATAGAATCGCTTTGGTCCTTAGAGAGACTTGGATATCATCAAGAAACTTTAAATAGATATACATCAGGATATGAACATACAAAAATCATCATAAAATTATACCCCTGGCATCTACTTCATGGTTCATTAATTGCAGAAATAAGAACATGCTGTGAGATGGGCATCATGTCTTTCGGACATATTCTTGTTTATTTAATAATTTGTATTCCCCATCTACGAAAGTAGGTGCATATAGTGTCTGTTTGTCTGTCCCAAATTAGGTTAACCTACAGGTTGAAGTTACTTACCATGAAAGAAGTATGGTATCCTAATGAAACTTTATACACACATATAACAAACAAAAATTATTATAAAATTGCACTTGTCCCCTGAACTTCATGTTTGATTGATCACAGAAAAAAGGGGTTGTTATACTTAGGTTTACTTAAAGCTTTAAGTTAATTTTCTATGAAAGAATTATGATATCTTTATGAAACTATATATCCATATACATAAAGATGTGAACATTAAAAAATCATCATAAAATTATACTCCGGGCATCAACTTTTTGGTTTGGTGATTGCAGTAAAAAAGGTTACTGGACAGGGCATTATGTCTTTCAAACTTATTCTTGTTATTTATGTCTCCCCTTCACGGAATGGAGACATATTGTTTTAGCATGAGTTCTTCATCTTATTCTTATTAAGTCGCCCCAAAACGTAATTTGGGCGACTTATTGGTTTTGCACCGTTTCTTTTCCTTACTTAATCATGAACTTGTTCGACGCATTTTGAAAAAAAAAACGATTTGACCAATCAAGATACAACTTTTTGAGGTGGTAGGGGGTCACTCAGAGGTGTGCAATCCACTTTTGAAATTTTAAAGATGGCCGCCATTTTGTCAATACACTCCTCCCCCAAACATTGAACTTTGTCTGATTTCAATGAAATTTTATTTCTAGGCATATTTTGAGGTACTGATTACAATGGAATACTATCCAAGGCGATTTTGGGTGGCTTCTGTGTTGGCATCCCAACAGAATTATGCCTAGTTCTTCTTCTTTATTCTTGATATTCTTCTCAGCGAAACCTTGTCCGGGCCATAACTTTTTTGTCTTTTGACATAGGCCTTAGATATTTGGTATTTCGGTAGGTCTCTACAAGACGATGTGTCGCGTACCGACATGGTTGACGTTTGACCTTGATCTTTGACCTCAAGGTCATTTTTGATATTTTAGACCATAGTCTTGTCCGGACCATAACTTTTTTGTCTTTTGACATAGGCCTTAGATATTTAATATGTAGGTAGGTGACTACAAGGCAATGTGGGGCATACCGACATGATTGACTTTTGACCTTGACCTTTGGACTTAAGGTCATTTTTTATGGTATTTTGGCACATAGCCTTGCCTGGTCTGTAACTTTTTTGTGTTATAACGTATGCTTCTGATATTTGGTATTTGCTTAGATCATGTGCAGCTGATGTGTTATGCATCAATATGAATGCCTTGACCTCAAGGTCAAATTTACTACAAATAAATTCTTGTCCAAGCAACTTTTTTGCCCTCTGGTATAGGCCTTAGATATTTGGTACGTAAGTAGGTAAGCACAAGGGGATGTATACCATGCCTCAAGGTATGACCTTGGATGACCTTTGACTGACCTTCAAGGTCAAATTTCCAACTTTTTTGTTTTTTAACCTTGGACTTTTAATTATTGTATTGGATATTTAGTATGTAAGTAGGTCGGCACAAGACAATGTATATCATACCTCAAGATATGAACTTGGATGACCTCATACAACAGAAAATTGTGTGTGCAGGCTATAACATTTTTTGCCCTTTGGTCTAGTTGGTCTAGGGCTTAGATGTTTGGTATGTAGATCAGTTCAAGAGAATGTATACCATACCTCGAGGTATGACCTCAGATAACGTTTGACCTTGACCTTCAAGGTCAAATTTTCAACATTTTTGGGTTTTTTTTCACATAGGACTGAGATATTTAGTATATATGTAAAATTAACAAATTAAATATGAAGGGGGTAACCTAAAACAATTCTAGTTTAGATCTGTTTTTCTATTCAAACCTCATATTTTAAGTATGAACTATTAGTAGGGCATTCTGGTGAGTACACATAACAGTCAAAAAGATTTTTTATGTAATTTTGTTGTTTAACTTGTTAAGTGAGAAATGTAATAGAAAGTGGCTAATGGAACAAATGTCCATAAAGAGGACATTGTGCATATGTGTACAAAGTAATCATTGGAAAACAGACTACATTCTATCACTTTAAGATCTGAACCAATTAGTATAAAACATTTTTATTTATTACAAAATATACTCAAAACCTGGCTAGTTGTTTCTTTTAACAATATCCAAAAATTTCTGAAAATCATCTATTCCAAAGTGTTGACGATTTCTGATAAATTCTTGGTCTAACACCTCTCGACACTCATCATTAACAAAGTTAGAAAGAGAATCAAATATAGACCGATCTCCCTCTTGAACATCGCCCTAATCAAGAAGTCCTTCAGGGCCATAGTTTTGAAGATATTCAGCACCTTCAAGTCCAACAGGGTTCTGAAGCTGCCCTGATGTCCACAAATTGAAGGGAGATTTTACAGTACGAAGTATATGTCCAGCCCATGCATCGCTCCAAAATGAAAGCCTTCTGTTAATTTCTGCAATGAATACAAAGTAGAGGGCAGCTTAATGAGTTTGATTTAAAGGTTCAAGTATGCCTTGATCTTCCATGTGATGGAATAAGTTGTAGAAAAATGAAAGTACTCCGTCGTTTACATCTCTCAAGAGTCTGTTGATCCTTTGGTTGTGTGTACTTTTTCCTGTTCGCATGCCCCCTAGGCCCTTTTTAGACAACATGTAGTCTGCAACACCAACATTTTCCAGACCTTTATCAGATCTTACCCTATTAGGGACACCATATATTTCTACTCCGGACAGAAAACACTGCAATACAGTGTCGGACTTATTATTGTCCGTGCATCTTAAAAACATGACCATCCTGCTGAAACCATTGATTCCACCAACGAATATGAATCTCCATCGAATTAGTTTGTTTTTTTTGAGTCTATATGCCAGAGGTGATTCGGTCCCACTACGTTATAAACCCGTCTGTGCAGTATACCGGCTTTTCTTTCACTGACACCATGTTGGTCCATTCTATGTATGCTCTCCTGTAACCTCCATCTTGGCACTCTTATTTCCTTTAGGATTATCATCTGCCTTAAAAGATTCTCTCCACATAACGTAACATCGTTTCAGAGATCATTGTAGCTCATTTGTGAAAAAGTCATTTTTCTCAAACCAAATTAAGTCATTCGTCGGTAAACAGTGCTTTCAGATACCGATAGCATTTTCGAAGTGTCAGAAACGGTAAAATCGTGTTCAAGCAAATTTTCCAGTTCTGATTTTGGAAAGTTATAAACAGAGTTTACTCTTTCTGGCTTATCAGTTCCATACTTAACACGCTCGGTTCTAAGTCTCATCATGTCTGCCCTACCTGAAATGACTAGAGCTTCTATTTCACGTGCTGACAATTTGCAAAAGATGTATGGGGTTATTTTTTCAGCTTCGAATCTATCAGCAAACATTTGCATAATTAAATCTTCCAATACTTTACTAATCGGGATCAACAGACTTGCCGCCATTTTGGTTGTAATGGCGGAACACAACCACAGCATATAATGGCGAAACCACAGCATATAATAACAGATCCACAGCATATAAAAACAAAACCACAGCATATAATAACACAACCACAGCATATAATAATGAAACCACAGCATATAATAACAAAACCACAGCATATAATAATGAAACCACAGCATATAATAACGGAACCACAGCATATAATAACAAAACCACAGCATATAATAACAAAACCACAACATATAATTACAGAACCACAGCATATAATAACGGAACCACAGCATATAATAACGGAACCACAGCATATAATAACAAAACCACAGCATATAATTACAGAACCACAGCATATAAAAAAGCATACCAACATAAGACAGTTCCATATGTGGTGCACATCATTGCATGTGTATGGTGCATATAGTCACAGTAAGAATACGAATAGTTGACTTAGTCAGGTGAACATTTATGTACAGTGTATATTTGGGATATATACAGTTAGGCATCCACATATAAATTATTAAATGCAGACTTAATAAACTGAGTCTAAAATCACTACTTTATCGTAAAAGCACTAAAGGCAAAAAGCAGCACTACGTAAAATATCAGGCACTAGTCATAAATGTACTAAAATTTTCATAGCGAGCACAGCTGGCAGCGGGCAGCGAAGCTGTCTCCGAAGAGCGGTGAGCTCTACGGCAACTACGTGTCATGTGATCAAAATGAAATCGCGTGATCAAAATCTGCTTAATGCTGATATTGATTTTTTTCGTCCGGAAGTTGATATTGTGAAAAAACTGGAACAAAGTGAATGAAGAAAAGTACTAAAAATAATTTTAAGAAAGACTTGAAAATAAAGTTGACATCGATAAAAATTAAATGTTATATTTAAAATTAACAACAAACATTTCATACTATTTTTTGCAATCTCTAAATCGATGACAATCAAATTCTCTAATTTTTGCATTATATTCAAACCGCTTGACCGGTGTGGAAAAAATAGTTCTCATCACTAGTGAAAATTCTGTTCTCAGCAGTTGATTGGTTTAAAATAATAACGTCATAATAAGAACTCATGACGTCATAAACAAAACGCATTCCATTTACCGCGTATTCAAGTCATAAACGTAAAATTGAGGTTGGGAGAATTTGTACTTCATTTCGTAAATTTACTACTTTTAAAATTAGAGAAACAGAATCTTACATCGGTACTCTTGGATTATCGGATTTCTCCAATCTCGATAGTTAAATTATGGAAATTTAAGTCCTCGCCAAGGCTCGGACTTAAAATTCCATAATTTAGCTATCTCGATTGGAGAAATCCGATAATCCACTCGTACCAATGTAAGATCCTATATTTACACTTCGTGTGACGTCACAGTTACAAAACAAAAGACGTCACGTGACTACTGGAATTTAGAGGCATTTTTAGGGTGATAGGAAGTAACGTCAATTATGAAATGCACATTACATATTGATAATAAAGGACTATATTGTCTGTGCTCGCATTTTGGCAATGCCTACTCCATATTATATTGTTAATCTAAAATGTTACTTTCTGATATAAAAAAGGGCATGTATAGAGGTTTCTAAAACTAGCTGCTAAAACACGATGCTTGAGTTAAAACGATACTTATGCACTTGATCAAGCGTGGAGTCATAATAAAATTCATAGATATATATACGAGAAGGGTATCATCACTATTGCATTTTTCTATTAAAAACACTAAAAGCATCGGAGAATCCTGTCTCTATTTCCATATGTAGGTTATAGCACATGTTCATGGTTAGTTCCTCCAACTCTATATAACCTTGTTTTTTCAGCTTACTAATATACGGCAGCTGTTGGTTGGTACAGTCCAATATGAGTTGAAGTAGGTTGTTTTGGCTGACAAACTCTTGGTAAACATCGTTTCTGAGGTTATCTAGATAGCTTTTGATATTCCGGAGATGCCTTGTCCGAACGTTTTCCAGCTTTTGAGAATAAAATGTTGTAGATCATCTGGCTCATCTCCGCATAGGCAGCATATAGTTTTGATATTACTATCTAAATACCTTTGTCTTGTTGTATTAAAAAGGTATGTTTGTGTTACAAGCTTGATCTTGACTTCTGTCGCTCTTATTTTGCTAGGTACATTTTCTGTGCCATCCCAAATATTATGTGGTTGTGACATCGGGTTTTTCTGTAATTATAGGTATTGAAGGGTTGACTTCTTTGCTATATCTTCCTCACATTGTCGAGACCAGTATACAAGTCATGGCGATACAATGACAAATCATAAAACAAATAAACATATATAAAGAAGTTATAACAATTTAATAAACTAAGACTGATCAGGGTCTTCGATCTTTTAGCAGTGTAATATATTCTACCATTTTACTAAAAAACGATACAACAGTTGTTCATTGAAAAAACAGAGTTATCAAACCTAATTATGCCGTAATAATTGCATATTGTCTGATTTTTATGACAAGCAAAATTCGCGTAAGACTGCGTGAAAATTTATATCTATTTCTCTTCATATTATTTTTGAGTGACCCGGAGGAATACTTAAGAAATGTCAGGGTTCTCTAGATGTGTTGAAACTAAAATTGTATCAAAAATTGCACATTAATTTCGAATTATTTGACACATATGCTGATGATACTGTAGTTTAGTCTGAGACAGATGAGAGTATGCAAAGTTTGTTCGTTTGATGGTGTTTAACGCCACTTTCAGCAATTTTTCAGCTATATCATGGCGTCCAGTTTTTATTGGGGGAGGAAGCCGGTGGACCCTGAGAAAACCCTTGACCCTCGGTAGGAAAACTGGCAATCCTTGTCAATTAAGATTGAAGTCGAGTACACCCTGCCTGCAGTGAGAATCGAACCCGCAATCTCAGTGTTGACAGACCACGTGATCAATAGTAGACGAACTACCTTGACCACTCGTCCCCCAGACGAGAGTATGCAAAGTTCCCTGAATTAATTATAATTATATGAATTATAATCACTTGTTGTGATTTATGGAAGTTAAAGGTAAATGTAAACAAAAAACAGTTACGGTGTTTAGTAAATAGAAACTTAATTTAAGGTAAAGTCCATCCTCACAAGTCAGGGTTTCTGTGTCCACATATGTCCACGTTTTCTTGGACATATGTGGACACAGAAACCCTTCCACATATGTCCACGTTTTCGTGGACATATGTGGACACAGAAACCCTAACTTTTGAGGATGGGTAAAGTTTAAATATACACTTCAATGTAAAGTTAGATTTTGTCAAATCTTTCTCATCTCATATATAAGTGTTGTTTAAAATATAATGCCAATTATATATATATTTATTATATATTTAAATTACCAAGGTGACAAATTCATTACGCCAGACGCGCGTTTCGTCTACTTAAGACTCATCAGTGGCGTTTAACTCTGGCGTAATGAATTTGTCACCTTGGTAATTTGATTACATCTTGCTGGAATATTTGAGCAAAGCCAAGTAACAGCACGACACGTCCGCGGGTGGCGGACTGGGAAGCAACTGTTTTGGGTTCATTTGGAGTGTGAAAGTTTAAGATCAATATGTTATGACTTGTTTACGTCATTTATTTATATTGACATTCAATGACTGAGGCCATTCGTTGGTCAGTCTGTGTCTAAAGTTTTGACAAGAAACAAGGTCATTTGTATCGTTGCATAATCTTCTAGACTTGTATATTATTTATTTTTATGTTGTATCGTCATGTTTGTCGATCCGATACTTAATAAGTTTACTGGTTGGTACATTCTTTAGAATTTTTATATAATATTTTGAACTACCTGTATTGTGCATTTACACGATCCCAGTGGACTTATATTATTCCATCGCCAAATGAGAAAATACTTTAAGCATTTAGAGTTGAACGCCACTGATGAGTCTTAAGTAGACGAAACGCGCGTCTGTCTTAATGAATTTGTCACCTTGGTAATTTTGATTACATCTTGTTGGAATATTTGAGCAAAGCCAAGTAACAGCACGGCACGTCCGATACAAGAAAACTAAAGAGTGACAAATGTTAAGGAACTTTTGGGACAACTTAATGACATATTTTGGCTAAAAATTTCTGACTAGGGAAGGCGAGCGGTATACCTTGAATGTTTTAAGGACTCCGCTTATCACAAAAACTCACAAACCATAAGTCGAAATCACAAAAGGTCTTCACCATTTATCGTCCTGTGGCATGTCCTTAAAGAAAATGTCAAAGTCAAAGTTCAGAAGTGACCTCAACCTTAGGCCTCCAATCTTGTTATCATTACAACTCAAAAACTATAAAAGATAGAAGAAGACAATGAATGGGAAAAATACTCCTCTCATCAAGGCCTTCATTTGATACAATTGGTCGAAAACTGTGCGTTGAACCGTTTTCGAGTTCGGGCTCTTGACTCATTTCGGTTAATCAGTTTTTGGCATACAACTTGAAAACCGTTACAGATAATATAGTAAACATACCTGTTTAACATGATCATCATGTAAAGGCCTTCAATTTGACCCAAAATTCAAAGGTCACAGGTCAAGGTCATACCATAGCAACCAGATTACCATTGTTCTGCAGCATAAAATTATACAAACATTTATAGCATAATACAAAAAATACACATTTATGACATGAAGTAAACATGAAAATGCGTACTTCGTACTGTTCTACGCTTTAATAACATTTCAGTTGTTTTAAGACTATACTCTGTTATTGTCTTTATTATATGGCTTCAGTAAAACATCACTTATTATGCATATATTTTATAGATGCATACCATTGTGTTAATCATTTGCAGAACAATGATTAAATAACCTTTTGTTTTGTTGATGAGCAATTAGTGTTCTTCATAAGGAAACACAGAACAGTAATATAAACAATGCCCCGTTGAAGTTACATAGCTTTAACAAACTCTTTGGCTCAAATACAATCAGGAGATTTTTCATTCCTCTCAGAATCACAAATTTATCATTTCAATGTATAGTTGTAATTTTCTTATTTTGGAAAATATATACAATATAAACATCTATAAAGCATGAGTGAATAGAGTGATAACAATGATTGTATAAAACAGTTAAATTAACGAGGAGGATTAACTTTAACATTGATAATTTTCAAAAATCTACCGAGTTTGTCAACATAATATAATCTGATTTGAAGAGATTAATGAACTTAAAAATATTTTGATATTTCTGACATTATTCTGGGTGTAGTTTTATTTTCCATTTGGAGAGCTCTGCATTCCATAGCGTAATGATACTCATCGCCTATGCCAAACTAGTAGCATAAATGGCAAGTTCTCTCTTAATGTGGTCCACTTTGCCATCTTCCCGTCTCGATTGGTAGACTACTACATCTAAATTAAGAAAACGTAAATAGCAAATTATCAGGTACAAAACTTAAATATTTTTTCAAATCGTGTATCTTTCTTGAAAATTCTACAACATAACATTTTGGCGATTCTTGGATTTGTTCCAAAATTTGTTCAAGTATATAGACTGTCCCTGGCTACACTGATCACTTTGGTTAGAACCACATTATTCATCTTTCGTCAATGGGTCTCTTATAAGTAAACCCAGGTTCATCTACCTTAGCATTTTAAATTAGAAATCAAAATTATATTATTACCATTTTCATTGTAGGTATACTTTTAAGCTGCAGAATAAGAAACGTTATCTCATGTAATCCTTGCTTTTAGTAATATGAATTGGAGCGGTTTGGAAAACGGGAGAGTTTTGATTGGAGTGGGTTTTTGGAGGAAAAAATCACATAAAATTATAAATTAATTAGTGTTACTTAGCAAACATGTGTTACAGATATGTTATTAAGAACACCTTTCAAGTATTGAAATTTAACGCATGCTGTGTCATCTTGATAAGGCTTGTACTGTTATTAACTTGTTTTTTCTGTATAGGATTTTTACTAAACAGTTTATTCCTTTAAACTTGAATTTTGACTTAATTTATGGCTTAGAAAAATGCGACCAAAAATGGGGATAAACTTCGATTTACCGGAATCCTCTTCAAAAATTGTTATTCGTATTATTTTTAAATGCTTAATCACTTTAATTTTTTTCTCTTGAAGAGGTTCAAAGGAATGACATGAAAATTGAACAATCATTTAAACCATACAACATGGATTTGATCAAATTGTAGGTTTTTGTTATAACTTTCTTCAAAAGATGCTGTTGTTTACGAACAATAAAGCTCTAACCATTTATTGTTTTGCAAATACGATTTTTTTCATATGTTCGATCTCTTCTTATTATCTCTTTAATGAAATATAATTGTTTTCGGCTACGATTGATTATTTATTGCTTTTCAGGTAAAAACCATACTCTACAATATAGTTCATGATGTAGGTGATAAAATGGCTGATTATATATTAAAGAAAATATTTCTTTTAAAGTTTTTTTGTTAAATGTTTCAAGCTTTACACTACATTTTTGCCCTGATCTAATAAGGAGTAGTAAAGATGTACAAAATTGTATATTAATGCGGTCTTGACCTCTCATGTCTACGCTAGATAGGACCAGAAAGAATTGATCACTTCAATTTTATTTCTTGGATTTTTTCATGATTTATATGGTATGCTTCCTATTTTTTTTAATACATTCTTATCTTTACATAATACAATGTATATATTTGTGTTTCTTTCATTAATTAGTTAAATAATTTGGTAATAAAAAGGCATTTTTAGATTTTGTTACGTTATATTACGTAATGACCGCAATTTATACGGTCCACAGAAATACACAAGAATACCCAAGAACACATAAGAATACCCAAGAATACCTCATAAAAGTACAAAAGGGACATTTTTTTAATGCCAAAATGTTTTTATATACTTTTAGGCTATTAATGTTTAAAAAGGTGCAATATGTATTTATTTACTGAGTCAGTCTGAATGTGTATTGTGATTGAATTGGCACGCGCTGCATAATCCTTTGATGCAGATTTTAACCTGGTCAAGCGCATCCGGGTGTGAGGCGGTTGTTTCAGTATTGATTTATTTTAATTTACACATGAAAGTATTATTTCTGGATTATTTCATAATTAATAGGGTAGAACATGGAACCTTTATGTAGAAAATTAGTCAATCTTGAACATTAAATTTAATTTCCCTGGGTTTTGATTATTTACGATTTCGAAATCCCAAACTCTCACGCACGAGATTGGCAGAGAACGCGGCGTGTGTGTGTGTGTGTGTGTGTGTATGGTGGGGTAGGGGGTACGAGATATTTCTGTGATGTAATTATATAGTAGATGTGCCTTGTTTATTTGCTTATTGCTTATTTATGACACTGAACTTAATGAAATGTAAAAATGATAGACTCACATAACAAGCCGCGAAAAATGCTAATATAGATTATGATTTTATACGCAAATTAGATTTTAAAACAGGCATGTTATTTATAAAAAGATTTCTTAATCAGTGAAAAAAGTCATAGACATTGGTATGGAAAATAAATCTCTTTATTATAAAAAAAGCACAAAAGATATGGATTTTTATTTAATTCAAGATTAAAAATTTTTGATGTAAACCTATTTTAAAGAAGCAAGTTATATTTAGATACTTATAGAATTAGATTAAAATACCTATAGGATCGTACATGAAGTCCTTTCAACAAACAAAAATTTAAAAAGCTAAACGAAATTTTGAAAAATGTATATAATAATACAATAGAAAAACAATTCAGTTACATTCGAAGAAAGGTCATCAACAGTGTAAATAGTTGAAAATAATTGTAGAAATTAATAATCATATAAATTGTTTTGCAAAAACAGAAACATAAAATTACATGTCTCTGGCAAAAATAAGACTTTAAAATTTTTTTTTGTTTATTTTAAAGTCTGAAATTATTATTAAGAAGGACGCGATAACTGTCGATCTTACCACCCGCCCCCTCTTTTTTCCCCACAGAACCACGTGACTATGTGATTTCGAAAAGATCAATGTATTGTTATTGTACGGTAAACATTTTTCGGTTAGTATTTTTCGGCAAACATATTGATCTTAACTTTTCTCACTCCAACTGAACCCGGGGCCTCGGTGGCCGAGTGGTCAAGATAGTTCGTCTACTATTGATCACGTGGTCTGTCAACACTGAGATTGTGGGTTCGATTCTCACTGCAGGCAGGGTGTACTCGACTCCAATCTTAATTGACAAGGATTGCCAGTTTTCCTACCGCAGGTCGGGGGTTTTCTCCGGGTACTCCGGCTTCCTCCCCCAATAAAAACTGGACGCCATGATATAGCTAAAAATTGCTGAAAGTGGCGTTAAACACCATCAAACAAACAAACAAACCAACTGAACCCAAAACTTTTTTATAGTTGCTTCTCAGTCCGCCACCGGCGGACGTGCCGTGCTGTTACTTGGCTTTGCTCAAATATTCCAAAAAGATGTAATAAAAATTATCAATGTGAAAATTTTATTACGCCAGACGCGAGTTTCGTCTACTTAAGACTCATCGGTGGCGTAACAGCACGGCACGTCCGCGTGTGGCGGACTGAGAAGCAACTATAAAAAAGTTTTGGGTTCAGTTGGAGTGAGAAAGTTTTAGATCAATATGTTATGATTGTGCACGTTATTTATTTATATTGACACTCAATGACTAAGGCCATTCGTTGTCTAAATTTTTGACAAGAAAAACACTGTCATTTGTATCATTGCATAATCATAATTATTATTTTTTTGTTTATGCTGTATCGTCATTTTTGTCGATCCGTTACTAAATAAGTGTACTGGTTTAGCAGCTTTCTTTAGACTATACATAAAAGAGCTCTCTTTAACCAAATTTAAGAAATACATAATGTACAGAAGACAATAAAATAATTATAGCATGCCAATATGCATACAACGTACCACATAAAATTACCCATTAGGTGAACGCATAAGTGCTCTTGGCACAAATAGAAGCATAATGACATTTTGTTACCGAGCATAAATTCCAAGCACTGTGAAGAAATATATTAGCTTGACTAAGCACACGCACTAAAATAAAACATAGGATAATACGTGGAGTATTATCCATGAGAAATATATATATATGCATAGTAAATAAGTATATTATCACAACACCACAATTGTTTAATAAAATTGTGCAAGTTAAGTAATTGTATTTTATGTTAAAGGCCATTGTGTCGGTTTTAAAAGCTCTGTAGAGCTTATATTTATTTTTTACTTTTTATCCCCCAGTGTACAAATTACATAGAATTTCGGAGTACGAAACCCTTTAGCTCACCTCTGTAAAGGGCTGGCTCGCAATACAGAGATCCCGGGTTCAATCCTTGATGTTGACATTGATGTTAGTGCATGCCTTACCGTATACAGTATAAGAAAACACGTACTCAGATACTGACTAAATATTCGGGGTATAGTGCAATGTATTTTCCCTCAGCTAAAACTAATGTCCTCGGCTTCGCCTTTGGGCAGTAGTTGTACCTCATGAAAAATAACTTACTTGTCCCTCATATCCAGTCAATTAAGTCTCAATACGCACCCACTTTATAAGTAAAAATACTCAACCGTTTTAGAAAGCTTATACAAGACACAATAAGTATGCATCCGATTTAAGTGATTATGTTTTATGTAACCGATAAATAAATTTATGTTGTATCATGTAAAAAAATGTAATCTGTTCTTACCAAAGTGAGAAAAGTTATGAAAATGTGTCAAACAAAGGCAAAGTATTGTTGCATTTAATAAGGAAAGTACATTTAAGTTTGAAGATTAAAAACTTTCTTCATATTCTGTCATATTTTTTATCTGTAGAAGTTAAGGTAAAGTCGCTAATGAAGCTCCATGTTGTAAAAATATATTTACGATAGTGATATTTACGTTACGTTTATTACAAGTACGATTACAAGTACGGTCCGCATCAGAAAACGTCATAATTTTTAGCCATTCCAATTGAAAGCTATAATATGACGTTTTTTTAGTAGATTGTTATTCACAAATATCGCACGAGTCCATATTAACAATGACTGTAAAGAAGGGAAGAAAAGTATGAATGATATATATATAGTATCGCGATTTTCTGCTTCCATCTTCATAACAAGCTTATGTTTTTGCATAGCTTATCTCACGAGGTTCATTTACATCATTCGTTTTGGTGACATCTATAGGACTTTCAAAATACGATTAAAAGTATTTATGTTACCATTGGTAACGTAAATACTCGTGAATTTTGAAATGAAATAAAATAGATTGATGTCGGTGTATACCTCTTTTGTTTATGATAACAACATAATATAAAACATTTTCAATCAACATGATGCTGCACAACAGAAAGGTGAACATTGACCTGCCATTCCATCGGCACAGTTAGACTTATCAAGTTGCGTTATAAATTGAGTGATTCGCTTGTATCGTTTCAATTGCAAAATTGCATGTGATTACAGCAATGATTTCAATTGGAAAATGGTACTTGTGGACAGCAAGGCCATTGAATTTGAATGCCCACTACATTTGAGCTTTTCTTGTGACCTTGATAGCATCTAAAATTGTTGTTTTTGTTTCGATATTTGTTACCAAATACAATTTTTCAACGTTAAGTCTATGCATGTCATGAAATGTCTGCATATCAGTGGTTTTATAACATAGTACGTTAAATATGGAAATAAGTTGCAAAACTAATTGATATACATAACGTTAATGGTCTCACTATCTAAATTATCGATTATATATTACTTCATTTTTCAGCATGTTCATTTTGTTCGAATCTGAACCTATGAAAGCTGTCAGATTAATAGCAAATTAAAACCAATAAGGGATTGCTTGCTTTTTGACAAAACAGACAATGTTAAAATAGTGTAAGCCAACGTGGTATCGAATTATAATAGAATTACACAATAGAAAATTTACGTTACCTTTTCCATCTATAAAGTAAAGCTGTCAATATTTTTTCATTTTAAGTTTATATTCATGGTCTTACAGACAACATTAGGAGCATTGGTGTATGCTTCTATGCAATAAACCAAAGTATTTGTATGTCAATCATTGTAATTGCTGACAAAATGTGAAGTCTGAACATGGACTTTAGGACGCGTGACATACCAAAAATATTTTCTGAATAATTTTGGTCAGTTTTAGAAAAATAAGTTAAATCTAATATAATTTGTGAACCAGAGAAAGATTTATTTTTCCGTCAGTTTAGTTTGTCCTTTTGCTGCTATAATATGAGAATGAGTGTAATATTATCAATATAACTTATGGAAACTGGAAGAAGATGCTAAATTTTTTTCTAGAGTTATCTCCCTTTTATAACAAGAAACAACACTCCAGATACTAATAGGAATTATTCTGGATTTTGTTACATTGTTTTGAGAAACAAAGTTCTTGACATTGACCGTGTTTTTAAATTTTAAATTAAATAAACAAAAATAATGTATACGAAAATAATCTTTTAATCTACCCCTAAATATTGACTCAGATTCCGCCATATTGGATATGTAATAAGAGGCTGGGCAAATGTTTTTGTTAAATATTTAACACATTTATCGTTGATTACCCCCAGTTGCTCTTAAATGCAGTCATGAGCTGGGGACTTGAGCTTTGGGTAAGTGGTATGATGGTAGTAGCACGATAAACTACGATACAACACTCCGATCATACTTGGTTTGGAAAACAGGAAGCCCTGGAAACTGTTATTTTCGAATGAGACAATATTTGTCAAAAATTGTAAAGTGTATAAAATAGCCAAAACCCGAACTTATTTTGTGTATACACATGCATAATAACTTTCGATTTAAAACCAGTGCATAATTGAGGTGTTTGTATGGGACAGTTCGTACCTTTGCTTTGTTTGTTATACTTTTAATTTGAGTCTACCTTAATAATGTCACAATTTTGTTCTTACTAGACCAAATAACAACAATATACTGATTCTAATATTGCTAACACTAAAAAATAATTTAAAAAAAAACTGCAACCGGCGTGTAATAATAACCTTACGCTCGTAAAATATAGGTCACATTGGAGGAATCTTATTGATTATACCAAATGCCAACCCCCCTTGAGAAAATAATTTTGCTTGCATTTTTTCATTATTCTATATTTTACCATTTTATTACGAAAAATCAGTAGAAAAAATGTAGATACAATAGCCTGTCCATGTTTTATAATATGCCTCTGGTGTTAAGTTGTTACAAATCGTCCTTGACTTTTGCTCGGGAATTTTACATAATAAGTCAGCCATTTTTGTTTCTATAGGGACCTTACGATGTTAACAAATGTTTGTCTGCTTTCGTGAAGTTCAATAGTATTCGGACAAACCGGGAGAATTTTCCCACCTTAACTGCAGACAACATCACCAGAAGGACGAGTAGACAACACTCGATTGTTCCTAAAGTACACTTTCGTTTTAATTAAGGTCAAATTTTAGTATGGAAAATCGCCCTTTCAAAATTTAAAATCTGCCATATTTCAAAACGCTGAATATCTCGAGAAAATAATTATTGATTTCAACAAGTAGTTTTCTTGATCTACAAAAGGAGCATAAGCTGAACCATAAGCGGTAAGCAGTTTTCATTTTTTCACGCAAAAAACCCTCTCCACAATACGTCAACACTTAGTATACATGAATCGATGCACAGCATTTATCTTGAACAACTTTACTATGCATGTCTTTTCTTAGTATGTCTCATTTACTGTATAACTGATAACTAATATAACGATTTTAACTAATATTCCATGTTAATCAGCGAGAGACAGACTCATTACATTTTTTGGTTTTGGAAATTAACGCGATAGGAGTACTGACAGTGGCACCAGTCTATAATATTTGACGACATTATTATGAAGTGATTTAATGATTATTTTGTGCGATCCTGTGATCGTCATTTAAGGCTGATTTGCATTCGAATTATTTACGTGTTTAATTAAATCAACAACTAAGTGGGTGCTTTGTCGTTGTACAGATTTGCACAGGGGCCTTCCTAAAAAAAATTTTTAAGGTTGGGAGAATGACATGTAGAAGTTTCGTAAATAAAATACAAGTAGTTAAATTAAATATAACAATTTCTAACTAATAAAAATATATTGAAAAAGATATTTTGGTGTTTGTGACACAAGAATAGTAAATGGATTAATCGACATAGGTGCACTCACCATGTCGTTACATTATTCCATAGTAAAGCTGACACAATTTGTTTCTGGTCCTTTTGATTTATTTTTATAATTGGTCATTCATGCTGAACTATTAATTTTTCTCGTTACACGAGTTGAAAATGTCACCACCCATCGTAATAAACCACTAGGTTGTTTGTTAATATCGCCAAAAAAATGTATGTGTATGTTTACCTCATGACATTTTAGAAGATGTTGCATAACTTGGCACAAGCGAATATTGTCCATTTGAAACCCTTCGGGTAATATCGTTTGTGGTTTAGGCGGGAATACCCATAGAATGTCCAGAAAACTGGCGATCTTTTGTAAACATCGTAAGACACTTGTTGAAAACAAAAAGTGTCAGAATGCGAAGCAAAAGTCGAGTTCATGTAAACAACAAGCATAGTATGGAATATGTACAGTGAAAATTTTTTTATTGGATTTTATTGGAATTGTAATTATATGTCTCTGGATTTTTGTATATTGAATATTAATTTTTTTAAATGCAAGCAGAAAATAACTCTATGTGATTGTGTCTTTTAGTATAAGCTATTAACACATTGTTTAAATTTAAAACAAACTAGTTGACATGCATTCTGATTATGAAGATATATATTGCCTCATACAGTCCTAAAATATTTTGTTTGTTTGAATCATGGGATTTATAAAAATCGATTTACATGCGCTTTTGAATGATACTGGGTCGATTGTGTTATAGTGTGTGGGACTCAATTTGTACAGATCCCTGTGTTGTAATGGAGTTTAATGCCACTTTCAGCAAATTTTTAACTATATTTGCGAGTCCTGTTTTTATAGGAGGAGGAAGCCAGATTGTAGGAGGCTTTTAATAATTGTCAATCAAAATTGAAGTTGAGCACACCCTGGCAGCAGTACGATTCTAACAAGTGCTGACAGGCATTAGATCAATAGTAGATGAATACTACCCTAACCACTCGGCAACTGAAGCCCTTGAGTATTGCAGAAATAAATTATTTTAGATTTGAATATTTATAGGGAGACATTACATATATGTACATGTTTCTGATGCAAGTCATATTCCAACCATATAACAGGTGCGATTTTTATGTCTGAAATGGCCAGCAGCAATTTTGTCTTATATATTAATATATTTATGAAAGTTATGATAGTAATGTCTTCAATTTTATAGTTGCACTGAATGGATTTTGATGCACTTTGATGGACTCTTTGTCACATTTTGCCATTGTACACTTTATATTTTATATTTTGATTAGAATAAAATATCCACAACTACTTGCACCACTGAGTGGGATTTGATGAAACTTTTGTAGAATTCTTTATCATATGGTGGAATTGTGCACCTAATATTTTACAGTTTGAGCTGTAGGGGATACCTATCTCTTATCCACAACTACTTTCACCACTGAGTGGGATTTGATGAAACTTTTGCAGAATCGTTTGTCATATGGTGGAATTGTGCACCTGCTATTTTACAGTTTGAGCAAAACGATTTTTGGAGTTTCCAACAGCAAAGCCCTTGACATTGCCATTCAAGAAATAGGGGAGCTGGGGTTATCAATTATGAGTATTGCAAAGTTTTTTTCTAGTCTTTTTAATTTATATCTAATATGTTTCTAAATTTACCTGATTTATTTTACATTGGTTTGTTTTATTGCCTGTCAAACATGAGGCAGGAATCTCATTTCATACTTGCAAAGCAACCTTTCCTTCGGTGCAGTCTGCACTTTGATTGTTTTGAAGAAGGTGCTCAATCCCTATAACAAAAGTTCTGCTCCAATTACTGGTGATTGCATTAATGCTGCATATTTATTTATTTTAGGCTTTTATGATTTTTTCCTGGAAAATTGATACTTAAGTTGTTTTTAGGACATAGAATACTAGTATAATTACATGAAAACAAAAATACAATATCAGTTTGGGTTAACGAAAAAACAAAAACAAATACACGTTAGTTATTACACAAAAATCTGTAATATGAAAGACTTTTTTATTCTCTACTCCATAACATTACACTATAAAGTGTCAAAGTATCCATGTCTTTTTGTTTGTAGAAACATATGATATAGCACCAGTTGCAGTACATGTACAACTCACTGCCCAAGCTATGAATGTGTGAGATAGTACTCAAAATGAATAAATTCCTACTTATACACTGTACCTGTATTTATAACAATTTTTAACTTTCAAGAAATTACATGTACAAAATGTAGCAGAAATTTAATTTAAGAAATAGATTATTGCGAGCGGGCTTTATGGGAATTAGAACATGGTCAGACCTTATATTTGTCAATATTTTATACCGAGCGATAGCGAGGTATAAAATGAAGACAAATATAAGGTCTGACCATGTTCTAATTCCTATAAAGCCCGCTCGCAATAATCTATTTCGATTCTAATATGTCTAACAAATGTTTTAAAATTTCGAAGCGGTTCTAAGAGGACGCTTTCAGTGGTAATATTGTTTTTTTGAAACTAATACGATATATCCCAAAACAGTATGTTAAAGCAAATAAAATTGACATAAACATATATTCTCGTCATTTTATGGAATGTACGTACTTTTTAAACACAAATATTGAGAAATCTTAACGAAATTGCATTGTTCCAGTTTGAAATTTTCTGTTCAGCGTAATATGACGTCGGAATTCTAATTGTGACATCATATTAATTTGAATGTAGAATTGTTAAAAAATAATGTATCGGGAGTAGTTTAAATCATATATATCTCAGAATTCAGAGTAAAAATCACTAAATTATTAACAATAACGATAATTATGGATAACACATAACAAACGGCATTTGTATGTCAGTTTTTACATTTACACAAAACACGCTGTTTACGCATGTGCGAATTAAACTTATTGGAATTTTGACACGGCTTTGTTTACATAGCTAAAGCAGGACGTCATATTAGAATATGTTGTACATGTATAGTATATATGTACATTAATTAAAATATTGATAGTCAAGTGATAAATAATATGATAAATGTTGAGATCACATTTAATTGAATAAATTTGTGTATTCCTTAAACATGACTTTTTTTCATGTAGATATAGACATGTAGTACACACATATAAAATACACAAAATACAAAAAAATCCCACAAGTTCAGAGTTGTTGCAAATTTACTGAAATTGTTTTAAAAAAATAAAGGATAAAAATATGAAATGTAGTTGTACATGTACTGGTAACAATCACTTGTCATGTTTTCAAATCTTTCAAGAATCTTCAAAATTAATGTTTGGTTTGTACATAATTAAACAAATATTAAATAAGTTTCCCAGCAAAATATCAACCTGACTCGGGAGCTATCATAAACAATGATTGTCTTATCATCTGTAAACTAATTACTCCCTGAAGACAGCCGCTGACTCTGTATACATTATTGATTGTGTTTGATACATGATTTGTTTACATGTAATAATATTGTTTACATTGTGATGAGCTAGATAATGACCTATGCCAGGTGTTTTTGCTTCCTATAGCTACATGTACAGCTGGTAAATAGTTGCCTTTTAATTTATCTTTTGTATAAAAAAGATCAACTTGAATCTGTTTTTTGTGCTTTTTAAAAAATATTCTGTAGTTCCATCTTCTAAAGTCAGATTGAATTTTTTTTATAGAACCGTCACTGTTGTACATTGTATACAGCTGTTAATATTATTCTGCTTTATATATCATACAAAATAAATGCATGAATGCATACGGTAAAATATTTGATACACATTGTCGGATGTACGGTATAAAAGGTTTCACTCAAATATGGTTAAATGAAATGTTGTTTTATTTGGACTTAAATATAATAGATACTACATTGTTACTGACAAGATGAAATCATGAAGAAATTTAATATACAACTTCTTGTACAGCATTCATGTTTTGTCAAAAATAAATTTACACACTGAATTCAGTAATGCATGTACATGTACTGATCTGGCAGATTGGTAAGATTTGGAAGTGAATCATTCTAGTCAAATATATCATATGGAAAAAATTACATCTCATGCTTTATCATCAAAATCAAAAACTTAAGAACCACGCCTGCTAATTATAGAAGTCTTGGAATTTATTACTCATAGGAAACGCTGAGGACAAAAAGTAGAAAGCATATGTGTAGCTACAAAAGTGCATGTACATATACCGGTACTAGTACATGTATGTGTATCTTGTTTAGGTTGAGCTTGAAAATTAACTAGTATCAAGATCAACTTTGCTACATTTTATACAATTGTAATTTCATGTACACATACATGTATTGTAAAACTGTGAGAGTTTTGATACTGTGTACTTTGCTAATATTTAAGTTTAAGAAAAGTTTGGTGTATAAAAACAAAAATGAATATTAAATTTGGCTACAACAAATCATGATTTATATAGGACATTTATCTTGCATTTATTCTCCCCCTCCCCTTTCACACAGTACATTCTTAAAAGGCCACAAGTCCCTTTTAAAATATATTTAATTTCTTATACTATCCACTTGTGTACAAAGGGACTTGTAGCAAGTCTACTTAAAAAGTTGAAATATCACTTTTAAAATTTAGTGAAACTCCCCTTATTTGACCTTATGTAGTATGGAAAAAAAAAAATTTGATTCAAAGACAAAAAATAATTTCAAGATCCACCTGCAGATGATTGTCTTTAAATGGAAGAACATTAAACTGTTGAAGGGTTACAAATATTTCACAACACTAGAAATGTATTTTATCTTTGAGGTCCAAAATAAGCTCATGTTTCTGTGTTCATACAAAAATTGGCCATTTATTTTATGATACATATAACAATCTTAGATCAGATTTAATGTACATGTGTATCAACTCAGCCTCTTCTATAACAGAACATGTATAATAATTTTTGCTATCAGGAGTTGTGATACATTTACACCTTACCAATCCAGTGTAACTATATACCCTGGGAATATTAATAGGGTAGGTAGGCATTTTCATTTTTTTTTGTTTATTTTTTGTACAATAGGATGAATGTTTTTTTTTCATTAGTACACAATTTGAATGAATTATAAATGAAGTAGAACTGGAGGTAGTAAATGACATCATTGCCATACTTATGTCATTTATTTTTGTGACTACATAAATACTCATTTTTATTTGCTTACCTGACCCGTCATGTGAGCTATTGCCATCACTTGGCGTCCGTCGTCGTCGTCGTCGTCAACTTTTCTTCAAAAATCTTCTCCTCCAAAACCACTGAAGGGATTGCTTTGAAACTTTGCACACATCATCAGTAAAATGTCCTCTACCATGTTTGCCCAAATCATGGCCTCAGACCAACCAACATGGCTGCCATGGCTAAAAATAGAACAGGGGGGTCAAAATACAGTTTTTTGCTTATAGTTCAAAAAGTATAACAGATACAGGAAAACCTAAAGCTCTACAAAACACTCCATTGGGTCAAAGTTGTATGATGACTCCTTGTAGGAGTTATTGCCCTTTAATTGTCAAAATTGATGATTTTTGCCATATTTGCCTCAAAATCTTGAAAATTATTAGAACTAGAGAAAAAGTTAGCATTGCTTAATTGTTCTGCTCTATGAGGGCTACAAAAATGACTTAAGGGTCAAGATTGTCTGATTAACCGTTTAAGAGTTATTCCCCTTGAACTGTTTTTTTTAATCGGTTTTAATTGATTTTTGTAAATCTTCTCCTCTGAAACAACTGAAAGTACTGCTTTGGAACATTGTACACATCATCCGTCAAATTTCCTCAACCAAGTTTGTACCAACCACGGCTGCAGATTAACCAACATGGCCACCATGGCTAAAAATAGGACCGGGGGGGGGGGGGGGGTAAAATACAGTTTTTGGCTTATATTTAAAAAAGTGTAATAGATACAGGAAAACAGAAGAGACATGCCTTCATGTGCATCAAAAGCTCTACGAAACACTCCATTAGGTTGAAGTTGTATGATGACTCCTTATAGGAGTTATTGCCCTTTAATTGTTCAAATTGATTATTTTTCACATTTTTGCCTCAAAATCTTAAAAATTATTAGAACTAGAGAAAAAGTTAGCATTGCTTAATTGTTCTGCTCTATGAGGGCTACAAAAATGACTTTAGGGTCAAGATTGTCTGATGAACCGTTTAGGAATTATTCTCCTTGAACATTTTTTTTATCAATTTTACTTGATTTTAAAAAATCTTCTCCTCTTTAACCAATGAAAGGACTGCTTTGAAACATTGCACACATCATCTGTAGGGCCTCCTCTACCAAAATTTAGCAAATCATGACACTTGACTACCTACATAGCTATATACATTGGCTTAAAATAGAAAAAATGAAAAGGGGGGGGGTGGGAGTCAAGAGAGTTTTCGACTAATAGTTAAAAAAAGTATAACAGGTACAGCAAATTTGAAGTGAACCTCCCTTCTCCCTCTAAGCATCAAAAGCTCCTCCTTATAGGAGTTATTTCCCTTAAAAGGTCAAAATTAATGATTTTTGCAGAAGTGTTGGGCAATTCCTTATAGCAACGAAAAGCTGGATAAAAAAGGGTTGTTCAGGTTCAGGTGAGCGATACAGGCTCCTGGGAGCCTCTAGTTAAGTTTAAATCTTTGCAGTAGTCAGTTCAACTAATGCAGCAAATATTTTTTGCAATCTCCACCATCGAGTTCATATCCACTAAGGAAATAGTCCATAAATAATTTCTTTGCTTTGAATGGGTTTCCACTGGTATTTTTCTAATACACTTTAGGTACAAAGTAAAAGTAAAATGGGAACCAGTTCACATTGATTTAATAAAAATATGCACTAAGACGCTGTGACAAAAACACGATGATTTCTGACCATAAATTGGAATAAAATTTTAAGAGGGCATAGGGCAACTGTTCAGAATGACAGGACTTTTGCTCTGTGTTTACTGAAAGCTCATAATACAAGGAATCAAATGACAAACATCCATAAAATCTTTGCTTTGAACAACGCCACTTGGGACCACACAATAATGCAACATCTTTGAGCAGAGTCACCCTCAAATACAATTCCTGCACATTTTAGAGCCAGTGAATCCAGGGTTTTTAATAAAATCGGATGTAAGTACACCCCTTTTGATAAAGACCGTAATATTTTTTCTACATTTTTACTTTCACTTTCAACTTTATATACCGATATTGGCGATAAAATGAACTACGGTCGCATACAAATTTAGGGTCAGTCGTGTAACGGTAAACAGACAAATTATTCTATATGGCCTAAGCTATTGTATCCCTCCTCAATGTATATAAACATAACAAGATTTCTCAGATAGATTCTATACTTTGGTTAATTGTATGACTAATGTCACTACAAAATCATGCTGTGTATGTTTAAAGTAGTAATAATATGCTCCATGGAATGTTTTTCTTTTTCTCTGACAACTGTGATCACAAAATGAGGCAACCCATTGGGAAGATTGTGTACTTTGTTAAACAATCATAAACAATTTGCAGTAATGACCCTTTATGGCTTATTGGCCTAGTTGACAGAGTGCACTGTACTACATTAAGTTAAAGCTTTCTAGCATAATATGAATATATTGTGTCTGGCAGACCAAGAAAACCCTGTAGAGCCCCCATTTCCATTGATACATATAAAATTATCACTTTTGCTGTCATTCTTTACATAACATCACTCAAGTGTTTAGTTTTGACTGATAGGTTTATGAATGAAATCTACACTTTTGTGACCTATATTTTCTTCCTTAAGGCCAATGTGTAAATACTTGATTAACAGATTGCAGGATTATAACCATTGATAGCTTGTCATTGAAGACTGTAAACTCTGATTTATATATGTATGCATAAAATTGTGTTATGTAGATACAGTATACAAAGAAACTTGTTACATGTGAAGGAAGTACTTTTTGCACAAAACACATTGCATACATGGAAATTTAGCATCCAAACTGTAACTGCAGAAAACTTGACTAATTTTCTGATTTGCTATGAGAAACAAAAATTAAGTTGCATGCACATTCCAGCTGCAGTTCGCAGAAAAAATAATTTGTTTTCAAGCAATCCTGCACTGTTCACAAGTAGTTAGTAAAAGTACACATATATCCTATAGGCAGTACTTATCAGGTCACACATTCTGATACAAACTTCACCAAGACCTACAAATGTTCAGTATCATAAATAAACTTCACACAGTTTTATTAAGGTTGAAACAATGGCCTACCATTCTATTTTATCTTTTGACTATAAATTTGCAAGGGTCAAACCAAGGTCAGTTAAGTTTGTAAGATCAACATTATGAAGTTAAGAATAAATTTTATGACCTAGGGTGATGAGAACAATAACACACTTAAAATGTACATACACCTGGCAATTTTTCTCAGATTAAAGGTGTGTTGACTTCAGAGTTATCTCCCTTTATTGAGGTTCAATAAATAACAATCAATTTTGGAAATGGATAGTTCAAAAGGGCAGAAAACTCTTACTGGCACAGTATTGTACAGGGGCTAAAAATCTATTGTAATAGCAGCACTATAATAAGACAGTAGACATTTTTTAATTTTGTTGCCCACTTTTTAAATAACACCTTGTATTTATACCTTTGCTGAACTAAAGATCAGTAAGAGCTAATATTATACTTTACTATGGTAACCAGTCACAGAAACCGATCACAAAACAACAACTTATATCCACTACCCTGGAATTTGGTAATTTCTCTAGGGGGAAAAATGACCGAAATGGGCAGGGAAAACTTCGGTATCCCTGGAACCAGTACTAAAATAAATTAAATGCTAGGAGCAATAACTTCTGTTTCTTGCTCAAAACTGCATGTGGGTAAAAAAGCTGTCTGGGAATTTGCACATAGACAAAATAACTACTTATTTATTCGACATGCCAAAGCATGCCAAATTTGAAATGTGAAATAACTAGTTATTTGTTCGATGTGCAAAAGCGTGCCAAATTTAAAAGGGTTTCTCAATTTTTGACTACACAGTCCCCTTCTTGTTCTTTTTTGTGTTTAGTTCAGTATAATAATACAGTTATGGCCTTTAATTGATTTCAGGTGTTATCCAAGTTATTAAATCTTGAAAGAGATAAATAACCCTTTCTTGATTTAATCATTATGGATATTACCTTCATTAAAGGCCATAATTGTACATTGCAATCTGTGTTCTTGATTTAATTTCTGTGATCTATCTGTCAACTTTTAACATTGCAACTATTTACATTTGCCTATTAAACACAAACTTCTCGCAGTGATGATGTACATGTTTGGGTCAAAGTTCTGTTAATTTTTTACTAATTGGACTTCACAATGATGACCAATATGGGCAATACTTATGATTAGTTGAAATCAAAATCATCTTCGTTGGACTTCAACCCAACTGAAATGTGCATGTTACTTTGCAGGAATGATGTACTAGTACATGTCTGTGAGTTCATCTAAAGCTTTTTTAATCAGAACAAGTTCTAAGGTGATAATAAAATGACAATTCTTGTTTTTGAATGGTTGAATTTTAAAACTATTTCAAATAAAATTTGTAGGATTAATGCATATCAAGATGGTATCACACATTATCATATTTACATGTATGTCCAGTGATATTGCCAGTAATAGTACAGTCGAAGTGAAAAAATATGAAATACCAAAGAATAACATTGTTTTTCTTTATCATTGTAGGATCAGTACGATATAGTTGCTGTCCACACTCAGAAAGGAATAGACTTTTGTGAAAGATTTGCTAATTTTTTAAAAGAACGGAGCCATATAGAATTTGAATATGCCAAAAATTTAAAGTAAGTAAAGGAAATGTTTTAAACTTTTTTTGTCTATTATGTCCTTAAACTCTCTTTCCACTTGGTGTTGTGTAATTATAAGAAGGCTTTAAAACTTAAGGTAGTAACAATTGTAACAGGCATCTTATGTGTTACATGTAGTTGATGGAATGTACTAGAATCTTAACCATAAAATCAACAACCAAGATGGTGGAATATGAATATATAGTTATGATACAATTGTGATGCCATCTCATTTAAATGTGAATCACAAATACAAGTGACGTGTATTGGGTTTAAGATGTACGGTATAAATACATGTATTACATATTTTGTTCTTTGCAAGTCCATGGTCCAAAGTACAGTGATTTATTTAAGAGGCCTTAGTTTACATGTCTGTTTAAAACCACACTAGATTAGCATCCAGGTTGTAATGTCTGTCTACTGTTGGACACCTTCCTACCCTAAATTCTCTAGCAGGCAGGTTAGTTTTTTGGTCTGTACCTTTGATCTTAAAATCATTGATCACATGAGTTATAATTACCATTTAATATTCAGAAAAGTAGAATTCTAGGAATTCTTACATCTAACATTGTATTCTAGTAAATCTGTACATGTTAAAGGGTAATTTAAATAAGGCCCGACCTCGAGGTAATCAATACTTCCTAAGAGACACACAAAACTAAAATTAATATGTCAATTCAATTAAAGTTTTGGATATAAATAATCTTAACTTTAATTTTAAAATTATTGATTTTAGGACTTAAAGAAGTTATTGCATATACAGAAAATTCTGCTTTTCAAATAGATTGTACTGGAAAGAAGTAATCAAAATTTTATCTTAATTCTAGATTAGTATACATGTATTAAAATTAGAGAAATGAGAAAAGGTGTCATATGTTTAATTTTTGTCTATAAAAACAGCTAGATAAAATTTTGATATATGTACATGATACATTGTATTTACAGAATTTTTGATAGGTTATATATTTTTATGGCAATGATATTTTTATGATCCTGCAACAAAAAGTTTGGCATATTAATTTTCTGTTTAAAGAAAACATTTACCACTGATATCAACTTTTAGTTCTCAGCTGTGGGAGCATACTTTTCATCTAGATAATTTGTAATGTAGTAATAAATATAGAAAGCTGTTAAAAAAAATAGTCGTCAATTTCCCAATTTTCAGAAGAAATTGCTGCCTTTGTCTTTAATTAGCCTCTTGTTTAAAAGTTACATTTTGTCTGTTTACAGAAAACTTGTAAAAACGTACCAGCCAAAGAAGAAAGATGAGGAGGAATATGGACAGTAAGTATATGGGTTTATGTCTGCTTACAAAAGTTCTGTCAAATAAATCTTATATCTACCATCAAAGTACTTATTATATATGTGCAAGCTGGACAAAACCTGTACAAACTTATGTCATTCATCTTACAGAAGAGTGTTGTTTCTGTTAATTTTGTATAATGAAGCTTTTAATCAGTGTGTTTTTTCATTTCTTTCTATTTCCCTTCGCTTCAACACCATTTTCTTCTGGGTTTAAATATAAGCCAAGAATAAATACAAGTATTCTATAATTTTACTAGTATTGTTAATTTATCTTACACAACAAGTTTATATTGATTTGTAATGTTAATTAAATCAAGGAAGGAAACTTTTAAGTTGAAGGCTAGTACTGATTTCCCAACTACGAACTATTTATACCATCATTATTATTTTATTTATTTCCTTAAAAGAAATACATGTACATTATTTGAAAACAAAAGTGTAGCTACATATACTGTATAAATTTTTTTTGTGTGGGGAAAATTTAGCATTTTTGTGAAAAAACTGTGTGAGTTTATTTTAGCGTAATGTAATTTTTGCGGTCTGTACATGTAATCAGTATGAATAACTCGATCATTTGTCTTAATATTTCGTGCAATTTTATTACGCCTTCCCACTTCAACTATCACAGCAACAACAAAAAAACATTTATACAGTATGTTTGCCTTTTCACTTTTAAAAATAGAGGATTTGATTCAATCCTTAAATATCAAAGGCAATAATTTATCTAAGGTAAAAAATGGAAACTGTAATAATAATGTACACACCATATTGTATATTTAATGATGTCTATTTTACTTTCTTGGTCTGGATTCTTAGGAATCCAGAAAATTCTAAACATGCTTATTGTTGACTATTATCAATAAATTTGATTGCAATAGAGCTCCAGTGTGCCAAGATATGTTAGTTTGTTACATGTTAAATAATTGTCTGAAATATACATGTAATTTATTTTTTAAGGAAAATTTACATGTACAATACATTAACTATTAGATTATACTTGATAGCCAAGCTTTGTATTGAATTCTTGGTAATGTGTGGCATTTACATATATATTAAGTGTATTGGATTCTCCCTAATATATGGATTTTAAAGAAGATAAACCAAACAAAATTTAATCACTAAAGCCTGTAATTGTATACATGTTTTATATGATGCGTAATGTAACACACTTTAAGATGGCCATAATGCACTTTATAGGAAGTAATTAGAAATTATAAGTGCATTTTTCTTTTAGTTTTTGAAATTTGAATCCAATTTTCTAATAGTAATGATTTGAATAATCAAGTATTTTCTGGATATAAGTGGGTCATTACATTTTGGGCAAGATGAAAATATCAAGATTGTCGTCCAGAAAAAATGGCATAATGTACTGTTTAACCCTGAAAGTGTTTAAATCGATTCAAAGTTATCAAATCTGGTTTTCTGAAGATTTTGTTTGTAAAATGTCATCCCAGTTAACATAAATAAAAGATTTCTACTGATACTTGATGCATATATGAAACTGTGTATTATATGCAGCTTCCTCCTGAAATCAAGGTAGCATTACTTGTGAACTATTTTAGCCATGATGTTATAGTCTACATTGCACTGGGATGGACGTTAAGCTTCATTAAATCCTGGAGTCTACATTCTCCAGCTGTAGTAAGAATAATGTGTAGGGTTGCTGTTGTAGCTTAGTATAAACTGCAATGTTGTTATGTCTTATTGGCCGGATTTCACAGAGTGAAAATCTGGGTTATAATATGGTGAATGTTGGGCAGGTGGGGAACATTTTTTTCGTAACAGATTTCTCTGCTTCTACTAAAGGGATTTATTTCAAATTTGGTGCACGGCTTTAGCATGATGAGTTGTACTGTGCCTCCCATTTCAGGCCTGTCGCTTACATACTTCCTGTTTAACGAAATCCGGCCATTTCTGTCTTTGATCGATTTTTGCACAGAAATCCATGCATCAATTTGTGTGTTTCTGGCTTGATCAGAAGTGTTCTCATGCGTACATTCCTTGTCTGATATGCTGTTCTTATATATATATAGCATTCTCAACATGTTTTATTTGTACCTGATAATTTAAATATCTTTGCAGATTTTCATGGGCCAGGGCATTCTGGGATATGCTTAAAGAACTCCATGATCTCGCTGGTCAGCATGAAGTTATAGCAGAAAATACACAAGGAAATCTGATTAAGGATATTAACACCTTAATAACAGATTACAAACAAGACAGGAAAAAGGTGTTGTATTCCCCCTAACAAGACAGGAAAAAGGTGTTTTATTCCCCTTTGATTGATATTAACACCCTCAGTGCTCTCCCCAGAAATTGTTGATACCATCACATTTAGCTTGCATCATCAGTCAACCCAATTACATGTTGTTTTGGGACGTTTTTATTTATATATGTTAGACTCAGATCGAAGTACGTCCTCAAATCAACGGCATATTCTCAGATCTATGGCAGATGACGTCATACAATAGGAAAATACATGGCTGATTTTGAAGGTACTCAAATTTATGGCGCGTACGTCATAAACGCTTCAAATTCACGGCACATTTTAGTTTCTCAAAATCTAACAGGGGTGAAAAAATATAATTGAGTCAATAATTGAGACTATAACGAATGAGTTCAACTACACGTAACCATGAAATTTGTTGGATGCAAAAGAATGTCGTCTAGATGTAGACATTTTTCATTAAATTAAAACAACTAGGAAGTTTTTTGACAGGTGTAATCTAACTTGAGTGTATAGAAATGAAACAAACGATTATTGTAGAATCTGGTACATGTATTATTGTTTTGCGCAATCGTATTACGTGACAGTCAGTGTCTAAAAATCAAACAGTCATAAACTTTAAGCAAACATTCCATGATCTATTAAAAAACTGTAATCAGTATGGACAAATGATATTACTGCTTTCAAGTGAAATAAGTAAATGCATATGTTACAACCAGCCTAATATCCCCAAATGAGCAATTTCTTCAATTTCTATCTAATAATTTTAAAGAAATGTTCTGATTTTTGTAATTAAAGAGATGAAACTAACTACATAATAATATAATTCTATTTTCTGAATCGTTATCGTCGTTTTCATTAATTTATGTCTGTGCCTAAAACGGTTTTTTCTTCAATACGAACGAATCATTTTTGTGAATAAATAATGTCTTTGTTTCTTACCTTTGGTTTTTTCAAAAAAAAAATTTTTTTAAAGGCAACATGCAAAATATTTTTCGTTAATGTGAGAAAGAATTTTTCCTAACCAACATTTCAATGTTTTATTGCAAATGATTTATGAAATATTATCAGTTGTTTATTTTGAGAGTTCATCAACGTTTGATGACGTCAGCGACCATTGATCATAGAATTTACTTCGTCTGTGACGTCATCTGCCATAGATCTGAGAAAGCGACTTCGATTTGAGGACGTACTTCGATCTGAGTCTAACATATATACATGTTGTTATACATGCTGGAGTATATATTTTGTTACTTATTATTATTTTTGAGATAATTAATATTGAAATGAAAAAGAAGATATGTCTAATAAATGAGTATTAAAAAGTTCATTATTTATTTATTATTCATGATAAACACAATGTCAGATCCACTTAAATCAAAGAGAAAAGTTCCAAAAGTTGCATAAATAACAAAAGCAATCATCATACTAACTTAAGCCATTTTTCTGTTCAAAAGTGGTACATGTAGTTAAATTCTTTTGCTGGTCGATTGTGCTTTCAATTCATGTAGTGGCATTAAAAGTTTGAACACAATCAATCTTGTCAAATTCATCAGCTATAAAAATCGCATTTTCCAGGGTACTTCACTGTCAGAAGCAAACAAAATTATGCAAAATTTGAAAAAATGTTATTTAAATATTATTTATTTACCAAGTGTGTTAAGTATGTAATCTTGCTATGTCAATATAATGAACTATGTCAACAGAAACTGACCAGCAAATGGAATGTGTCAAACATCATTATTAGCCTAAAGTCTTTATTCAAATATACTTATTTGTGAAGCAAGAATATGTAACCTTATATACTCTACATGTACATGTTACATGTCGGATCAACAAACAATGTACCTGCATGTAATGTCACAGACTTTCAACAAGTCCCTACATCTTTCCTTACAACAGGTCCTATACTGCGCAAGAATGTATGGTATAGGAAGTGTTAATAGTCAACATATACCTCTCTAATAGCACAAAAGCCAAGGAACTTATGGCAAGTCTTTGTAACAGGTATATACCAAAAGATTTGTTTGTTAAATAGATTTGTTTGTAAAATAGATTTGTCTGCCTCTTGTAAAAAGAGGATTTTAGAAATTGGTTTATTTTCTTTGTATAGGAACTCCAAGAAGGTGCTAGAATACAAGAACAATTAAAAGCATCACTTGCTCAATTAGACAAGGTAAGTCATTCAAATAGTTATTTGTCATAACCATACAAATTTAAATTTTACTTCATATATTAACTTGAATATTGAAAATGTTCTCTTAAATGATACAAGGCATCCCATTTAAGATGCACTAATTGTTACCAGGAATGAGTTTTTGTAAAGTTTCTTGTCCAATACTTAAACGTGAAATTTTACGGTAGGTTACCCCAGCTGCCCCGAGTACTAGAACAGCCAATAGTTAACTTACAGTCAACAAAACACTTCTAACATAAAACAGCTGTTATTCATAATCAGAAACATATATCATGCCATACTAGATGTTTTAATCAACTTTGTTAATGTACAAGTCATCAAAATGGCAAACCCCCATGTAACCATCACCTCGATTCTGACCTTGAAATCTTTATCATTGTAAATATAATATAACAATTTAAAGGTAAATTTGTTTCTTTTTAATTAAAGAAAAACATATTAAATCTTTATTTTTTTTATGAAGTTTCCATTTAATTGATTATTTCTTTTCAGAGAGAAAAGCAATATGAAAAGGCATTTAGGGAAGCGGAAAAGGCAACAGATGCCTACAGAAGGGCTGATGCTGATATTAATCTCTCAAGGGCTGAAGTAGAAAAGGTATTCAATGGAAGTTAACATTTTCCAGGATTATTTTGTATTTTCTTACTAAAAAGAAAACTATTTTTAGATTCTATTAGCTTTAGATTTTCTTCCTTGCTAAAATTTAGACAAATATATTCGGCAAGAATATTACATGAATTTATTATGAAAAAATTGAGGTTAAATTCTCGCATTAATATTGTACAGACCAAACTAATTATTATTTCTCCACCCATTGTGGTAGGATTGAGGAGACAGTTTCCTACACTGTTACTCTTCGCTCCTTGGTAGAGTTTTATCGAGATAGATGTCGTAATCGCCATGGATACCCACCCGGTCATAAGATTGTGGTTAAATCATGTCTAAACAATTAGTTTACATGTTAAGCTCATATTTCTTCTCTCCAGCAAATTTTATATATCTAATATTTTCTTCAATAACAAACATCAAACAAAGCCATAAAACACAAATTTTGAACTTATTACTTAATAAAGTGTAGTGAATCAAGATTCCCACTTGATATTAGTGTATTCAAACAGCACTCCAAAACTGGAGTTTCTTACAAGGGAGATAATAAAACTATACAATTAAATAACTTAATCTTAATTAAATATAATCTCTTCATAAAAGTATTACAAATATTAAAAAACAGTCATCACATAAACTTATTACAGCAATACAAGACTTCTGTAATTAAAACATGCAGTTGTCAAATTTGACCTATGTCACAGGATATTAATCACATTGTGACAAAGTAGTATCATAACATCCTTATATAACTAAGATGATTTCATTTTACATGTTTCTTACATGTTGCAGAAAATCATGTTATATAAACAGCTGGTGGCAACTGGCCTTGGTTGTCTGAAGGCAGACTGTCCTCCTGTAATCTTACCTCGGTTGTCTGTAGGCAGAATGTCCTCCTATAATCTTACCTCAGTTGTCTGAAGGCAGACTGTCCTCCTATAACCCTACATTGGTTGTCTGAAGGCAGACTGTCCTATAATCCTACCTCGGTTGTCTGAAGGCAGACTGTCCCATAATCCTACCTTGGTTGTCTGAAGGCAAATTGCCCATTATCCTACCTTGGTTGTCTAAAGGCAGACTGTCCTCCTATAACCCTACATAGGTTGTCTGGAGGCAGACTGCCCATAATCCTATATTGGTTGTCTGAAGGCAGACTGCACTCTTAATACCATACCTTGGTTGTCTGAAGGCAGACTGCCTTCCCATAATCCTACATTGGTTGTCTGAAGACAGACTGTCCTCCTATAACCCTACTGTGGTTGTCTGAAGGCAGACTGTCCTATAATCCTACATCGGTTGTCTGAAGGCACACTGTCCTATAATCCTAACTTGGTTCTCAGTTTTAGTACAAGGCATCTTAGGATTTACTACCATTTCTTTGGTAATCCGATATACAATTACAGCTATAGGGGATAGGGGTATACTGTTTTCAATCTTTGTGTGTTTGTGTGAGTAACCACTTTTCATAAATTTTTTCAAAGCAATAATAAATGATACATTACTGAAATTTTGTCGATGTCTTGATACGATCATGCCATATAGTGGAACTTATTTTCAGACTACTCTGATGTTATATCGCAGGGGTATCATCAGAGAGCCTTAGCTCACAGTAATAATTGTTTTCTTTTGTTTTTTTTTCAGCATCGAAACAACATGATGTTAAAAAATCAACAGAGTGATGACTATAAAAATGAATATGCCTCTCAACTACAACAAACTAATCAACATCAGAGAGATCATTTTCATACTAACATGCCACAAGTGTTTCAGGTAAATTTGTTACCATGGTTACATTCAGTTTCCATTTAGCCAGTAAATTTTATCTTGGATGGTTTGTTTGTTAATATTGACTTAAAATGTCTCATGATGATGTTTACAGTAAATGTTTTCAAATTTTGAACCATGATGTAACTAACCAGTTAGAGAATAATAGGTTCTTCCATACGTTTTTGGTAAAGACTGGTTAATCTTTCACGAGTGATAGAAATTTTATGTCTTTTGGCGAGTGGAGCGCAGCGGAACGAGCAAAAAGACATAAAAATTTCTATCAAGAGTGAAAGATCATATGAGCTTTCCCAAAAGCACATGAAAGTACCTATTTCTTCCGTAAACAGAGAACTTTCACATTGCTATATCTTATAGACTCTCCATTGTTTTTGACTCCATTGTCTCTGACATCCAATCAGAACCCCAGAAATAAGAACGTCAACCAAGAACGTTGTTATGCTTCCATAACAACCTTCTTGTTTCTGGCGTTTTGATTAAATGACGCAGCAATTACAGATGTGTGGGCATGAGCTCATCTGTACTGGGTCATCTGTTCCAGAAATCAGCCATTTACGGAAGAATGCAATATTATTTTTTCTACTAAAATTTTAGAATAAAGATGTCTAAGTAAAATAATTAATAAAGTTATAGAATAGATGTTCTGTTGTATCTCAACATGAAGTAGGACCACATTTATTCAGTTCTATTATTTCTTTTGCAGAGATTACAAGCAATAGATGAAAACAGAATAAATAAAATAAAAAGTCATATAAAACAAAGTGCTGACATTGAACGAAACATTATTCCTATAATTAATACATGTATAGATGGAATGGTGAAGGCATCCGATAGCATTAGTGCTGCCGAGGTTTGTATTCCTATAATTAATATGTGTATAGATGGAATGGTGAAGGCATCTGATAGCATTAGTGCTGCTGATGTTTGTATTCCTATAATTAATACATGTATAGATGGAATGGTGAAGGCCTCCGATAGCATTAGTGCTGCCGAGGTTTGTATTCCTATAATTAATATGTGTATAGATGGAATGGTGAAGGCATCTGATAGCATTAGTGCTGCTGAGGTTTGTATTCCTATAATTAATACATGTATAGATGGAATGGTGAAGGCCTCCGATAGCATTAGTGCTGCCGAGGTTTGTATTCCTATAATTAATATGTGTATAGATGGAATGGTGAAGGCATCTGATAGCATTAGTGCTGCTGAGGTTTGTATTCCTATAATTAATACATGTATAGATGGAATGGTGATGGCCTCTGATAGCATTAGTGCTGCCGAGGTTTGTATTCCTATAATTAATACATGTATGGATGGAATGGTGAAGGCATCCGATAGCATTAGTGCTTCTGAGGTTTGTATTCCTGTAATTAATACATGTATAGATGGAATGGTGAAGGCATCCAATAGCATTAGTGCCGCTAAGGTTTGTATTCCTATAATTAATACATGTATAGATGGAATGGTGAAGGCATCTGATAGCATTAGTGCTGCTGAGGTTTGTATTTCTATAATTAATACATGTATAGATGGAATGGTGAAGGCATCCGATAGCATTAGTGCTGCTGAGGTTTGTATTTCTATAATTAATACATGTATAGATGGAATGGTGATAGCATTAGTGCTGCCGAGGTTTGTATTCCTATAATTAATATGTGTATGGATGGAATGGTGAAGGCATCTGATAGCATTAGTGCTGTGGAGGTTTGTATTCCTGTAATTAATACATGTATAGATGGAATGGTGAAGGCATCCAATAGCATTAGTGCTGCTGAGGTTTGTATTTCTATAATTAATACATGTATAGATGGAATGGTGAAGGCATCCGATAGCATTAGTGCTGCTGAGGTTTGTATTTCTATAATTAATACATGTATAGATGGAATGGTGAAGGCCTCTGATAGCATTAGTGCTGTTGAGGTTTGTATTTCTATAATTAATACATGTATGGATGGAATGGTGAAGGCATCCAATAGCATTAGTGCTGCCAAGGTTTGTATTCATGTAATTCATACATGTATAGATGGAATTTTGAAGGCATCCAATAGCATTAGTGCTGCCAAGGTTTGTATTCCTGTAATTAATACATGTATAGATGGAATTTTGAAGGCATCCAATAGCATTAGTGCTGCCGAAGTTTGTATTCATGTAATTCATACATGTATAGATGGAATTTTGAAGGCATCCAATAGCATTAGTGCTGCCAAGGTTTGTATTCCTGTAATTAATACATGTATAGATGGAATTTTGAAGGCATCCGACAGCATTAGTGCTGCTGAGGTTTGTATTTCTATAATTAATACATGTATAGATTGAATTTTGAAGGCATCCAATAGCATTAGTGCTGCTGAGGTTTTTATTCCTGTAATTAATACATGTATAGATGGAATGGTGAAGGCATCTGATAGCATTAGTACTGCTGATCTTTGTATTCCTGTAATTTATACATGTATAGATGGAATTTTGAAGGCACCCGATAGCATTAGTGCTGCTGAGGTTTGTATTTCTATAATTAATACATGTATAGATTGAATGGTGAAGGCGTCCAATAGCATTAGTGCTGCTAAGGTTTGTATTCCTGTAATTAATACATGTATAGATGGAATGGTGAAGGGTCCGATAGCATTAGTGCTGCTGAGGTTTGTATTCCTGTAATTAATACATGTATAGATGGAATGGTGAAGGCATCTGATAGCATTAGTGCTGCTGATGTTTGTATTCCTATAATTAATACATGTATAGATGGAATGGTGAAGGCCTCCGATAGCATTAGTGCTGCCGAGGTTTGTATTCCTATAATTAATATGTGTATAGATGGAATGGTGAAGGCATCTGATAGCATTAGTGCTGCTGAGGTTTGTATTCCTATAATTAATACATGTATAGATGGAATGGTGAAGGCCTCCGATAGCATTAGTGCTGCCGAGGTTTGTATTCCTATAATTAATATGTGTATAGATGGAATGGTGAAGGCATCTGATAGCATTAGTGCTGCTGATGTTTGTATTCCTGTAATTTATACATGTATAGATGGAATGGTGAAGGCATCCAATAGCGTTAGTGCTGCTGAGGTTTTTATTCCTGTAATTAATACATGTATAGATGGAATGGTGAAGGGTCCGATAGCATTAGTGCTGCTGAGGTTTGTATTCCTGTAATTAATACATGTATAGATGGAATGGTGAAGGCATCTGATAGCATTAGTGCTGCTGATGTTTGTATTCCTGTAATTTATACATGTATAGATGGAATTTTGAAGGCATCCAATAGCATTAGTGCTGCTGAGGTTTGTTCCATTAGACAAGTTGAATTTTTATACAAATCCAATACAATATTGATCATAACTAAACTTGAAGTTGTCTAAAATATACCTGATTATGGATTTGAACAGACAATTACACTAAAAATTTCATTTTTTAAAATATTGCTTTTATAATTGTTAATTAATCTCATTACTGATCAATAAAAAACAATTTTAATAATTTACAGAATGATGGTTAATCATTTGCTTGGTGGCTGGTGGCATAGATCCATATATATTTCATTCATTATATATCCATATATATTTCATTCATTATTTTGTGGAGGCTGTTGCCTCTGACAGTGGAATGATTTGTTACTCTATTGTCATTGCCTTTGGTAGTGTAATGCTACAATAAATTCTACTGTTGTCATTGTAATGTTGTTAAGTCAAATACTGAATTTATCGTCCTGTATCAATTTTAATTAATAATTTGTTTTATAGGATTCGAAAGCTGTTGTAGATAAATACAAATCTGGTTTTCCAATTCCGGCGGACATTCCATTTAATGACCTTAGCAATTCACAGACTACAGACAGCCAAAATGGGAATACTTTAACACCTAGTAAACGTATCCCTGTGGAAGTCGGTAGTGTACGACAAACAGTCAGTGGGGGAAAACAGAAGAAAAGATCTGGTTTATTAGGGTTATTTAGTTCTTCAAAGGTAAAAAAAATACAACAGCAGAGTTAAAAACACCTGTGCCTTTCTAAAAATCTTATACAAATTGTTCACATGTTTCAATGTTTTTCTAACAAGTAAATCCTTTCATTTCCATTTTATTGGAAATCCTAGCCATTTATGTTGAGGACCAGAAATGCACTGGTGCTTTAGTGGTGCATATGTGTATAGTATATATCATCATATAATTCATTTGTCTTTGATGTAGTATTAATTCTTATGAAAAGTAACTGGAGACTTAAATTATAAATCAAATTTGCTTACTATTCTATATTATAGTGAAATCGCTCTCTCTCTTTGCTATACCGATATATATTTAAGGTTTAGAAACATTAAAGATCAGGGTCAACATGAAACTATTACACATCAGCTTATTGTTATGCCTTCAGATACCCGCAGACAGCTATTCACCCTTGTAATACCCAATGAGAGCAGTTCCAGAATATACAGAAAATTTAGGATTATCTATAATTCAGTATTTTAGCACGATATTTATACCCCTGCTTTGAAGAAGAGGGGTATACTGTTTTACCCTTGTTCGTCCATCCATCTGTTCGTTTATCCATCCGTAACAAAAATTTCTGTCGCAGTTTTCTAAGCATATAGGATGCAGAATCCTGATGTTTTGCATATTGCTTTATCCTATAGTACCATATGGTGTATAGCGATTTTATGCTCCGTGGTAATCTACTTTTTACCGAATACTTTTGTGAAAGCGGGGATATCACTAGTGAGCATTAGCTCACAGATTTATTTCAACAAGCCATAACAGTGACTAGTATTTGAGCAGCTGTAAATCCATATTGACTCCCTCTTAAATGTATTGTGAGATCTTCCATGCAGTGAAATTCAAAGACCAATCTTATTTGCTTATTTCAAATGACCATTTTTGACCCACAAAAAAGTGTCACTAAATAACAAATCATTTCCTAGCTAAAAATTAGGAGATAACTGTATTGTATTTGAAGATTTGCCGGCATCAATTGGTGATTTGATGGTTGGAAATTGAGTTTATTGGCAACGCGTAAGCGGAGCCAGTAAACGGATATTTCCAACCATCAAATCACCAATTGATACCGGCAAATCTTCAAATACAATACAGTTATCTCCATTCTAATGCTACGGCAATAAAAACTAAATTAACTGATTAAAATTGGAATTTGTTATTTGCCGGAAATAACGTCTGCACTTGCATTAAAATCTGACGGCATCAATCGTGGAATTGATGCCATGAAATTATTCACGTTATCCAATCAGAATTGACGTTACATCAAGAACTGCATTAGAATTAACATCTGAATAGAGTAGCTGCAATTATAGAATTTTCTGTATTGGACTCGAAAGCTCTGGTTACATTTTATAAGAGTGTCAGTGTAGTCCCTCTAGTGGATGTTAATCTGCTACATTGTGTATGTTTTCTTGTTCTAATGGAATGTTTTTGTTGGGATTCTTGTTCTTACTGTTGCTTAATGTTCCCCACTCCCCATAAAATCAGAATTTTTATTTCATTAAGTTATTAAAAAACTACTTGTTAGCTCACCTGACCCAAAGGGTCAGTGTGAGCTATTCTCATCACTTTGCGTCCGTCGTCGTCGTCGTCGTCTTCGTCGTCGTCGGCCGTAAACTTTTTACATTTTAATCTTCTTCTCCACAACCACTTGGCCAATTGGAACCAAACTTGGCAGGAATGTTTATTGGGTGGTTCTTAACAAAGTTTGAGTTTTTGGTGCTGATCAAATATGAAACATGGCTGCCAGGGCCATTAATGCGTTCTGATTGGCTGAAATTCAAAAATCTTCTTCTCATAAAGTGCTTGGCAGATTGATTTGAAATATTGCAGAAATGTACCTTAGATGGTCCTCTACAAAGTTTGAGTTTTTTGTGCCGATCCAAAATCCAAGATGGCCGCCATCGCAGGACATAGTTTAACATAGGACCCTATAGGAAAAACATATAAACAACTTCTTCTATGAAACTGTTCCACACAATGAAGCCAAATTAATAAGGAAATGAAGGTTGCATAATTATCTTATTGTTTTGGGTTTTTCGAGCCAATTGCAAATTCAACATGGCTTCCAGGGCCATTAATGTGCTCTGATTGGCTGAAATTCAAAAATCTTCTTCTCATAAACTGCTTGGCAGATTGATTTGAAATATTGCAGAAATGTACCTTAGATGATCCTCTACAAAGTTTGAGTTTTTTGTGCTGATCCAAAATCCAAGATGGCCGCCATCGCAGGACATAGTTTAACATAGGACCCTATGGGAAAAACATATAAACAACTTCTTCTATGAAACTGTTCGACACAATGAAGCCAAATTAATAAGGAAATGAAGGTTGCATAATTATCTTATTGTTTTGGGTTTTTCGAGCCAATTGCAAATTTAACATGGCTTCCAGGGCCGTTAATGTGTTCTGATTGGCTGAAATTCAAAAATCTTCTTCTCATAAACTGCTTGGCAGATTGATTTGAAATATTGCAGAAATGTACCTTTGATAGTCCTCTGCAAAGTTTGAGTTTTTTGTGCCGATCCAAAATCCAAGATGGCCGCCATCGCAGGACATAGTTTAACATAGGACCCTATGGGAAAAACATATAAACAACTTCTTCTCTGAAACTGTTCCACACAATGAAGCCAAATTAATAAGGAAATGAAGGTTGCATAATTATCTTATTATTTTGGGTTTTTCCAGCCAATTGCAAATTCAACATGGCTTCCAGGGCCATTAATGCGTTCTGATTGGCTGAAATTCAAAAATCTTCTTCTCATAAACTGCTTGGCAGATTGATTTAAAATATAGCAGAAATGTACCTTATGTGGTCCTCTACAAGGTTTGTTTTTTGTTCCGATCCAAAATCCAAGATGGCCGCCATCACAGGACATAGTTTAACATAGGACCCTATGGGAAAAACATACAAACAACGTCTTCTCTGAAACTGTTCCACAAAAATGAAGCCAAATTATGAAGAAATGATTAATGGATATTTATCTTATTATTTTGAGTTTTTTGAGCCAATTGCAAATTGAACATGGCTTCCAGGGCAACTAATGGGTTCTGATTGGCTGAAATTTCAAAAATCTTCTTTTTACAAACCGCTTAGCAGATTGATTTGAAATATTGCAGAAATGTACCTTAGATGGTCCTCTACAAAATTTTAGTTTTTTGTGGCGATCTAAATTCCAAGAGGCTACCACGGTGGAACACAGCTTAACATAGGACCTTATGGGAAAACCATACAAACAGCTTCTTCTCTGAAACTCAGTTCCACACAATTTAACCAAATAATGCAGAAGTGATAGTAATCTTATTATTTTAAGTATGTTTCGAGCCGATAGGAAATTCAACATGGCTGCCAGAGCTGCAAATGCGTTCTGACTGGCTGAGATTTTAAAATTCGTTTTCTCACAAACAGCTTGGCAGATTTTAGGATATGTGATATTGTATGGTTCTCTACCAATTTTGAGTTGTTTGTTTCGATCCAAAATACAAGATTGCTGCCACTATGGAACATCACTTAACATACTAACCTATGAAAAAACAAAAACTGCTTCTTCTCAGAAACACTCCTACTGCTGATTGTAAATTCAACATGGCAACATTCATAGAAACAGCATCTTCACATAAACTCTTTAGCATTTAATATCAAAATTTGCAAGAAAAGTATTGTCTTAAAAAGTTTTTTTGTAAGTCAGGTGAGCGATACAGGCTCTTAAGAGCCTCTAGTTTAACTTAGTTGTAGCAATATAATATAATCAATAAGGAATTTTGTCATGGAAAAATTAGGTGATTACAATTTTAGATATTTTTTAACAGTATATTAATATGTATTGACATTGGTCTCATTTTAAACCATGTAAAACTGTTCAAAGAATATTTTTACATTCAAAATGGTATTTTTTGTAATACTTTACTCCTCACTAATAAAATAAAAATTGTTTTGATTTATTACTGGGTTTAACTTTTGAATTTTAAAACTGTTCATATTTCAGTATTTAAACGAGAAAATTATCCACCCATAGTGACAATTCTGTGGTGCCTATCATGACATATATGTTATACAGCCATTATAGTTAGTTTCTTCTATTTTTTGTATGTTAACAAGGAATAGTGCTTACTGCTTAAGTTGGATATTATTTTAACTCTAAACATCCGTCTACTGTTCCATTGCATTTTTATTAAAATTACATGCAAAATTCCTATTGTTCATAAACAATTTGTTGTGATGTATTTATGTCGGTAAAATACTCGGTAACAAAAAATGAAGGCAAAAGAAATTGGCTGATATCTTTGCAGTTGCTATTTTATTTATCTGTCATTATCAACAAGTTATCATGTTGTCTTTTATCTAGTTCATGTCCATTCATGCCAAAAACAGAGATGGTATAAAGCTTTGTGCAGTTTTTATGTGTCCTCCTGTGTAGTAAAATTGTGCAGTTTGATATGTAATATCAAGACACTTGTGTGTCTACATTGTAGGGATTTCAAACTGATTTTTGTATAGCAGCCATGTCAGTTTCTCTTCATTATTTCCTCATATTTGGTTCATAATAAGTATATATATATCTATTTTAGCATAAATCATTATCATTATACATGTATCAGGTAATACAGAATACATTTCTCTCACTGATATTAATCAACATTAATTTAATAATGTTTCCATCATAAAATTATTATAATTTTTTAATACATGTATATATTTATAGCCAAAATTAATTTAAATATTTGGAAGGGTACAGCATGCATAAAATTAAAATAAAATCACGAAACAATATTAATGGTTGTAGAAAAAGTGAAAAGGGAACAATTTTAACTGGCTCATCAGCTGTATGGTAGGCGGAGAATTAAGCCTTTGTATCTTTGACATTATATTTTAATGTAAATTATTAAGAATTTATTTACAGAAAAAACAACAATTAGTAAAGTTACAAACAAAACCTGATTCTATGCCAAGTATTCCTGAAGTGTCATTAAAACTCGATAAACTACTTATAAAATGATCCCAAGTCATGAAATATTGAAGGATTGGAAAGTGGAAAGACACTTAAAGTAAAAGTCATTTATTTGATCACTCTTTAAACAAGATATTATATAATGTAATGGTAGAAATAGAAATACATGTTGCAGTTTTTATTTTAACTCCCCCAATCGTCCTGTTTTAGAGTGTTTTTTTCTCAGGTATCTTCTCCTACATTGTGTATTGCAATTGAAAACATTTCATTTAGTCATTATGGACATTCATTGTTTAGTGTTGTGAGCTAAACATGGTTACAAGGCTAGAAGGGCTTACAGCTTTATTTACCTATAATTCTGGTGTATTTCAGACAAACGTAACACGAGTAAGTGATATATTGGCGGGGGTATAAGTCTTGTTACCCCCTTCATTGCTGTCAAATCTAACCTCACATCGCTTCATTTTTAACACTTAAACATTTTGCTCAGTAAAAATTTATGTTGATAAGATAACACAGTAAATTTCTTTTGTTTTATTTTGAGACAGTTTTAATAGCTTTTATGTGTGGCATAAATATTTATATGAGCAAAATGACCATTTTTGGTTTTCAGCGTAGACTTGTTAAGGTTTTGGTTAAAAACAAAGTAGTCAGTATGTTAACATTGGTCAATTTGGTTATGGTATATTATACTCAATCAATTAAACAAGGGAGATAATCATTAAGTGTTTTCCACTTTGGGTTTTATAGATATTGAGCAGTATTGATGTGCATTTATTTCAAACACAAGTAAATAGACAGTTTTAAATTGCAGGGGTTACTGGTGATTAAGACATGTAAGATGAGGGATTTTTGTTTTTGAAAATATATTTATATAAATGCAGATTTTTGTGACAAATTTAGTGCCTTTTTCTTTATTTTGTATATTTTTTTGCATTCTCTAAGCCATGCCTGCATTTTGTTTATTTCCTATCATACAGTCATTATACATTTTCTATGTAACTGTTGTTGTTTATTACTTTTAGTTTAATATGATAATGAGATGTTAAATTTACCTGCAGTGTATTGAATATTTCAGTCTTTTACAAAACTGTAATGGCAATTTCTGTGAACCTCTGATCAAATAAATTCTTTTTTAATTGTAATCAACTGAATTCTTTTTCATCATAATCATCTAAAAGCTTTTTCATCTGTTTCACAAAGCATCTTGTATCATATCATATCTTACTGTAAATATAAAGCTTCTGTTGATTTGTTTCTATGCATATCACAGATAATAGGATTGTTGGTATGTATGGGCATGATTCAGTGGCATGTCCCCCTTAATTGAGTTGTACCATATATATTATATTTGTATTCCCAGAGTTGCTTCCCCTGTATTTTAGTTTACATGTTCGAGATATGGCTTTTTTATGTCCTGTTTTCCGTTTATTTTATATAAAAGTTCTGTTAGAAATGTTTACATGCCAAACAAAATAAGAATTATGTTTTTTAGCCTTCCTAAGATGCTGCTGATTGTTTATTTTAGCCTACCAAAGATGCTGCTGGTTTTAATATACCAAGAAATCAACAGATTTGCATGATGTTTTACTATTTTATGTAGTTCTATAGACAAACTAACTGCAGCATGGACTACATGTATACCTGGGTTATCTTTCTATATTTAGTTTAGTTGTAGATATTCACCATTACATACTCAGCCACAATGTATGTGCAGTATCTTTAGTTTTTCTGATTTAAAATCAAACTAATTTTTTTGTTTTGTCCCCAACATGGTGTAGGAATTATATTCATGAAAAGCATCCATCTGTCTGTGTTGTTTTCTCTGCAGCTCTCTTACAAATTGTTTTCTCATCATTATACCCCCCGCTTGACAGAGTCAAGGGTATGTAGTGGTCCTTATGTCTGTCCGTTTGTCCAAATTTGGTTTCAGGATGATAATTCAAAAAGCTTGCATGCGGTTTGACTGAAACTTTGGGATATTGTTACAGTCATAAAGTCCAAGGATACCAGAACAATCTCTGCCCACTTACAGTCATAAAGTCTAAGGATACCAGAACATACTGTACCCACTTACAGTCATAAAGTCCAAGGATACCAGAGCATACTGTATCCACTTACATTCATAAAGTCCAAGGATACCAGAACAATCTCTGCCCACTTACAGTCATAATGAACATCCTATACCCACTTACAGTTATAAAATCCAACATACCAGAACATCATCTACCCACTTATAGTCATAAAGTCCAAGGATACCAGAACATCCAAGGATACCAGAACATACTGTATCCACCTAAGGTCATTAAGTCCAAGGATACCAGAACATCTTCTACCCACTTACAGTCAAACCTGTTTTTAGAGACCACTTTTAACACAGGTTCAGTTAATTTCCCTACAGAGGAAGTTGAAACAAATTAGATTTTTAAGACAGGTGATCTTTGCAGCAGGCTTGACTGTATGGTGCTATATCAGCAGATGTATTTTTGAACTATTTATCTTTTAGTATTTAAAAGCCATTTTTGCCAGATTTCTGTTGGTATTTACTTCATGTATATAAATACTGTGAATAATTGTTTCTGGTACAAACATTTTACATGTAAATTATTCACTTCACGTCATTGTAACAGAAAACTATTATGTACAGGACTCACTCCTAGTATTGTTGCAGATGTAATTACATAAACTATGGTTTAGCCAGTAGTGTATTACCTAGGTCTTTCTTTGTTATGTTAACCCTGCTTATTATGATGCATTTATAAGTTGTCAAAGACTAGATACTGATATTTTGTATCTTTAGGGTAGGAAAATGCTTTGTTAGCATAATTATAGCTTATATGCACCATGATTATTTTTATCTTATATTTTAATTTTAGCCTGAACTATTTTACAGGGAGATGAACCTAAAGAAGACTTTAGTGATTTGCCACCAAGTCAGAGAAGGAAACAGTTATTAAAAAAGATAGATGCAATTAAGAAAGAGGTGGCAAGAGAAACAGCAGAGAGGTACTTGACATAAAATGTTCAGTTCACTTAAGGAGTATTTCAAATTTCTGAACAGGTTATACGATATAACATGGTTTGGGTCTGTTTATGCCTAATATACCAAGAAGCAGTTTATGAATGGTGTAAACAGACCCAATCCGGATTATAGGGTATAACCTGTTCAGAAATTTGAAATATACCTTAGAATTTAATTTTACCATTAAATCTTGACAATTTTAATGTTAAAACATCTATGACATCATTGAATTATTTGAATTTTAATGGCATAAGAATAGGTCAAAGGTCACTCAAGTTATATCCTTTAATATGGGTTGCTCGATTTGAAATAACCAATCAGATTTCAGCTTACAAAGCAAATTAAATTATTGTAAATTAAAATTTTAGGAATACTTCAAATTTCTGAACAGCTTATACAATATAATATGGTTTCGGTCTGTTTACGCCTATGACAGGTTTAAACAGACCCAAACCATATTATATCGTATAACCTATTCAGAAATTTGAAGTATTCCTTATAATTGAATTAAACTATGAATCTTGACTATTCTAACTTTAAAACAGCAATGGCGTCATAGAACTATTGGAATTTTAACGGCATAAGAATAGTGCATGCAACCAACGCAAGTTATATTGTATAATATGGGTTTCTACATTTGAATTCTCCAATCAGATTTCAGCTTACAAAGGAAATTAAATTATTGTAAAAAGATATTGGACCTTGGTAATTTTTGGATTAAAATGGTGAATGTTGGGCGGGCTAGGAAAAAAATTTCATAACGGTTTTCTCAGCATCTACTAATCACATTCTCATGAAATTAGGTATGCAGCATCAGCATGGCCTCCCATAACATGGGATTCGATTTCAGGTCTGTCGCTCACCTACTTCCTGTTTAACGAAATCCGGCCATTTCTGTCTGATCGATTTTTTATTGAAGTGTTATAGCAAGCACAGCTCATAGTGGGTAGAGAGCTAGATCTACAGGTTATAAAAATCTGCCTAATGGTAATATTTATTTATATACAGATAATAAAAACTAAGGCTATCCAAATGATGTCTAAGTGTATCTGTACATATACAGATAATAAAATCTAAGGCTATCCGAATGATGTCTAAGTGTATCTGCACGTATACAGATAATAAAAACTATGCTATCTGAATGATGTCTTAAGTTAATCTGCTTTATACAATTAGACCTGTTATAAAACTGTCACCTGTTGAATATTGCTATGGTTACATAAATCAGATTGAGATAATATTACTGCTTTATTTTGTAGGGAAGGAATGTTAAAAATGAAGGAAGTCTATGTACAAAATCCAGCATTAGGAGATCCAAATAGTTTAGATAAAAAATTAGATGAAAATGGTGAAAAGTTAGACAATTGTAGAAGAGAATTACAAAAATTTGAGGTACAATTTTGAAAAGTAAAATGTTTACAGCATGTTGTCTGCACTATTGTTGTAGTGTTGAAGTGCATCGATAACCGATGTGAATTAAAATTGAAAGTAGAACATACAAAATTTTCAAAGACAACCTTGTTTTTAAATTTAATAATTTTATGTCTGATCCAGGAAAGATTGTATTAAGTTTGAACACACTGTCTTCTATCTACTATGCATGTAATTATATTAGAAAGCAGTTTTTGCAAGACCTATTCTACATTAATTGACAGTGACAATTTAAGATAATGATATGTTTCATTCTAGAAATTTGTTGGGAAATTAAAAAAGTTAAATATTATAAATACTGAAATAGCTAAATCCGTTTTTTCTAGTGGGAGCTTTAGAAAGCCTTACCAATTCAAAGAAATTTGTTGAATGGAAACATTATACATTGATTGATTTTAAATTTGACAGATTTTTCATCTGTTGTTCTATTTGGCATTGTGCCCCCTTGGTAAATTTCTCAGGTTGTGTTCTAGGGTGTCCTATAGACACATTCTAATTTTTATACTACCTGCTCATGAAACAAGTATTATAGTTTTAAACAAAGTTTACGATAGATTTTTCGATATATCAAAAAGATCAATTCAGTAATAAACAAATTATACCAATAAATCCATTGGAAACAACGTTTCATCCATTTAGTAAAAAAAAAATTGCATTAAAATATAATTTCCCAAAGGTAACATCAATTATGTTTTTTTTGTGTATTTTGATAGTGTGGTTGACCTGCCATATTAATATTTTGTTGGTTTTAATATACAAAGTGTAATCCCTTTCTGATTTCAATAAAAATGAACACATATCAGTTTTAACTTAAATCTAAAACATTTCTTTTTCATTAACCACAAAAAGAAAAACTAAAAATTTAATGAATTATTAATGTGAATCCAACAAAGAAATAATTTGTAATTTTATTGCCATAGATATTAAATGCCACCATCTTAGTTTACACTGGTGATACAAAAGTACATGTAGTTCGGTTGAACCCATTTGTCTACAAATAATTGGGTCAACTTCATTTATCCAAAAATAAATACCTTTAAAACCCTCTACCCAAAGTTATCTTGACCATTAAAATAACATTTATTTTTAAATATTCATATTATCATTAGAATTATACACTCCTTTCAATGTTTAGATTTATATTTTTTCACTGACAATTATTAATAATTTTTGGGGGACCTTGGTGGCTGAGTGGATAAGGAAGTTCATCTACTGTTGATCACGTGGTCTGTCAACACTAAGATTGTGGGTTCAAGTCTCACCGCGGGCAGGGTGCACTCGACTCGAATCTTAATTGACAAGGATTGCCAGTTTTTCTACTGAAGGTTGGGGGTTTTCTCTGGGTACTCCGGCTTTCTCCCCCAATTAAAAATGAAATCTGGACTCCATGATATAGCTGAAAAATTGCTAATAGTGGCATTAAATAAACATTCAACCAAACAATTTGACAAGTTTCTCTATTGTTTTATTGAGTAATGGCCCTTAGTAATTTGTTCAAAGTAAGGGCGTTTGTGGTTTAACCAGTTAACTTCGTTCAATATTTATTATTTCAAATGCATGTTTCATTTGTTACAACAAATAAAAAGATAAATTTTCACTCATTACTGGTCATTATAATTTCAGAATTATTTGGCTGATGCTGAGGGTAAGAAGAGCAATACAAATTTAGCAGTGTCAGACGATTCCTTATCTCGTAGTACATCAGACGGCAGTGTAAATAGAGATCCCAATTTAACTATACCACCAGCGCCAAATATACAGCACACTAACAATGATGTTTACACGTATGTATTACATTTCAAACCGGTGTCACAATACAGGTATCTGTTCACAGTTCTGCTGTATCACCTGGATGGCAGATAAGAGATGTCCTGTTAATAAATCAGGGTTAAAAGGATGTTTTGAATTATTTTTATAACAACAGACTAAATCTATTATTTTATTTAAGAGTTATGTATTAATTATTTAATCCATGGTAAACACATAAGAGATCAGAATTATTATTCACAATTTTCATCATAAAAATTTCTCAAATATTTACCTATATTGAGTATTTATTCAGTAATATATTATCTGCTTAAATCTAGAACTATATACTCTGTTATATTTTACCTCCATTTTTTTAAAAATAAATTTATTAAATTATAGAGTATAATATTGGGCATGAAAACAGATCACCAGCTTTCAATGTGCTTATAATTATTTAAAAAAATATATTTCAGTATGGACACAACTTTAAACACAAATGAATACACATTTTTAAAATTGTATTTCAATTAAATATTTAAGATGCATGAGCATGTGTAGTCTTTACATAGTGTTCTAATCATCATCCATCATTAATCATGGCCATGTAGACATTTAAATACATACTTATTGTACCCAATAGGAATCCCAATAACTTGATGATCAAATGTAATAATTTAATTGGTTTTGTAAGATGAAATCTGATTGGCCAAATCAAATATAGGAACCAGTTGATAGGATATAACATGCATTCGTTCACAGAACCTATTTTTACATAGTTAAAATTTAATAATTCCTTTCTGTCATCACTGTTTTTACCATTCAGTTGTCAATTCTTATTTATGAACAAATCATAAGGAATATATTGAATTTTTGAACATGTTATACTCTGTAACCTGTAATAGCCTCTTTAGAAATTTGAAATATTCCTTAATTGTGAAAACAACATATTGCCAAGCAAAAAGTTTATATTATTATTCATAAATCTCTACACGTCCATTTGCAATATTTTTGTCAAATACATCAGTGTTTGGTATATCTCCTCCATATAATTTTTTCTTAAACATAAATAACAAGGAATTTTCAGACAATTATTTTTCAATTTTTTAAGTACTCTGGCTACTTACCCAAATAAAAACTGGACGCCATGAAATAGCAGAAAAATTGATGAAAGTGGCGTTACCAAGCATTCAAACAAACAATCAATCTTTTTAAAACCTTAGTAGGAAGCTGTTGGCACATTCCTTTTTATGATTACACAATGAAGAATCCTGAAACCAATACTTGCAGTAATGTATTACCTTCAAATATTTAACTTAGCTACTTTTATATAGCAAAAAATTACTTAAAGTGAGGTAAAACTAAGTCCATCTAAAATAACAGAATAATTCCACATATGAAGGTTTTAAACATTTGTCTTAGTTTTGCTGTTTGTTTTTTTTTTTTGGCATAAAAATCATGAGCAATGTGCTTATTTATGATCTTAAAAATTCTGATAACCATGCTCATAATTCATTATTTATTTTTATGTAGATTTGATGTTGTGCATCTTTATATAAATAGTTTTGGTAATTACTTTATACACTTGCCCATATTTTAAGATTTTTGGGTGTTTATTATTTATAATTTACAAACTTCCATATATGTATGTTACTTTTTAAAATTTTAACTTGAAGAAATTGTCATGAATTATATTAAAGTTTTTCTGAGTAGACTAAGTAATTTCAAGAAAAGGATTACAAATTAATTCATTTTGCATTAAGTTTTTATGAATTTACAATAAAATGATCAAAGTCCATGGGAATAAAGTAAAAGTTAGTGTTATAATACATATGGGCAGGTCTATTGTGCATTAGCTTTGGAGTTGTAGTTTTGTGTTGTTTTCAGGGGATATAGACACAGTTCAAATAAGTGGCCTACACCTTATACCAGGTTTGCCTTTGTTTATGTAGATGTGTAGTTTTCTGTCCTAGCAGTTTATCTGTTGTGTTGCTTCCTATGTATACTTAATGCAAGGCTCAACAAATTTTGAGTTATCTCCCATTAGTTTGATAAGGGGAGGTAATAGGACCTAAGGATATAATTATCTACCTTAACATACTATTGTCAAGCAACTTACTGTTAATTCATTGGACTTGGATATTTTAACCCAAGAAAAAATTAAGCTTTTGCTTAAAGCTATCATTAGATTGAGTAAAATAGAAGACAAAAAACACAATAAAAAGCTGTATGTTTTACTTAAATGCTGTTTTATACAGTTTATACTTTTATTTTGTAAGAGATGTCCACAACAGGAAACAATAATTTCTTTCACCAAAGTAACAGTAACACCATAATAGTTTTGTTGTAACATGAGTTCAAGGTCATTCCACACAAAAAATAATTTCATTTCTTGGAATAAACTTCGTTCATTTTATAAGTCAGATCTTTTTGATATCTATTTTAGGAAGTTTTTATCAACAGCCATTTGGTTAATTGAATTTGTTTGTAAACTATTATCTTTCCAACTTAAAAAAATTTTTTTTTGCATTCGTAATACTTGGATAATTATTAGATATCATAATGATATATTGGAGTTCATTGCTTACCACATTGATACAGCCTTCTATATACCTGATTGCTTTGTTGTTAACACTGAATATTATGAAATCGTTTGTCTAATGCATTTTTATGTCAAATGATAATATATAATTAACTTTATGAACATATCAAATAAATGCTGCAAATAACCTTTTTACCAACCTACTGAATTACAAAATATGTACAAACTTCTTTTAAATTAAAATTTTGTATACAATTCTTTTGATTTTAAATTTTGTATACACTTCTTTTGTTTTCAATAACCAAATTGTACTTTTAATGAACAGAAGAACTAACATCTTTTATCATTGTTTTGACTGTTAAACTATGTCAAGTGTTCAGGGCACATTTCCTGTACAAATTGATCTCCCATGTATAATGATTGTATTGTTTTTAGCTCGCCTGACCAAAAGGATCGTGTGAGCTCTTCTCATTACTTGGCATCCGTTGTTGTCGTCGGACATAAACTTTTCACATTTCTATTGTCTTCTTCAAAACCACTTGGCTGATTTGAGCCAAATTTGGCAATAATGTGTATTGGATGGTTCTTAACAGTTTGAGTTTTGAGTGCTGCTTAATGACTTAATATGGCTGCCAGGACCATTTATTTGTTCTGATTTACAAAAATCCCCTCACAAACTGCTGGGCAGATTGTCTTGAAATATTGCAGAGATGTATCTTAGATGGTCTTCTACATAGTTTGAGTTTTTCATACCTATCCAAAATCTAAAATGGCCACCATCTCAGGTCTAAATCTACATAGGACCCTACAGGAAAAACAAACAAAGCTTCTCTTCGACACTGTTCCACACAATGAAACCAAGTTATGCAGAAATGAAGCTTTAATAGTTATCTTATTATTTTGAGTTTTTTGAGCCAATTGGAAATTCAACATGGCTGCCAGGGCCTTAAATGACTTTTGATTGGCTGAATTAAAAAAAATCTTCTCACAAAACTCTTGGCAGACTGATTTGTGATATTAGAGAAATGTACCTTAGACGGTACTCTACAAAGTTTTAGTTTTGTATGCCCATCTGTAATCCAAGATGGCCACCATTGCATGACTTAGTTTATTAAGGAAACCTATGAGAAATAAATTTAACCATAGGACCCTAGGAGAAAACAATTTAAAAAACAGATTCTTCTCCAACTTTTCTACAAAATGAAACTAGTTAACATTGTGTAGAAATGAAACTCAGATAGGCATCTTTATCATTTTGAGATTTTTCAAGTCAATTTGAAATATAAAATGGCTGCCAAGGCCATTAATGCATTTTGATTGGCTGAATTACACAAATCTTCTTCTCATAAACTGCTTGGCAGATCGTCAAATATTGCCGAAATGTTCCTTATATGGTCCTCTACAAAGTTTGAGGTTTTTGTCCCTATCAAAAATCCAATATAACTACCATCCCCGGACTTGTTTAACATAGGACCATATAGGAAAAACATACAAACAGCTTTTCCTAAACTGTTCCACACAATGAACCTAAATTATGTAAAAATTAAACCAGGATAGTTCTTTTATTCTTTTGAGTTTTTCAAGCTGATTGGAAATTCAACATGGTTGCCAGGGCTGCTAATGTATTCATTTGGTTCAAATTTGCTTTCTGACAAACCACTTAGCTAAACAAGTGTGATATTGTAAAAATGTATCTCAGATGGTCTTCTACAAAGTTTTATTGTTGTTTACAGATCCTAAATCCATCATGACTGACACAGTTGCACATAGCTTAAAATATTACATTATGGGAAAAACATACAAACAGCTTATTCTCAGAAACTGTCCTGCATATTAAAACCAAATCATGCAGAATAAAACCAAGATATTTTCTCTTATAATTTTGAATTTTTTCTGCTGACTGGAAACTCAACATGGCACTATACATAGAAAAGCATCTTTAAAAAAATGTTCTTACTTATGCATTTAACATCCCGTCCTGAATATAGCTGAAATACAGCTCGCTGGACATAAAGCAGACATCCAATCAATCAATCAATCAAATCAAAATTTGCAAGAACTTTTTTTTTGGTAAGTCAGATGAGCCAGGGGTTGAAAATTTTTTTGGGCAAGCCTAAGCCCTGGGCTTTTTTAACTTTGAAACCCTAAGCCCCAACATTAATTAACCAAGCCCTAAAAATTATCGGAGTAATGTTCTTTTCCGTTTGTCTATATGTGAGGTCTTTATTTTGTGGGGGATTAGAACATTATTTGACCCCGTTTGGTCTTCCGATGCTTCTGACTCGTCATCCACTTTAATTTTTTCCTTTTTCTTAACCGTAAAGTTCAGGGGTCACCACGCTCTAAAAAAGTAGGGAGAAGTGAGGCCCTGATAGAGAGACTTCAAGGAGACATTAGGGAGAAGTCAAGAGGACCGTACAAATAATTAATTTTCGCAGTATTTACCTACATTTTTCATTATTTACATCTTTTTTTTATAATTGTGGATTTCCAGGATTATTTCTCTTGTGTTTTTAAACCATAATACACTTAGATTGTTTTTTCTTCCTTCTTTTTCATTATTATTCATGGTATGCAATATCAAATAGCACATAACCTTTATCATTATAAAATCAATGAAAAAAAGCAACAGTTATAGTGCCCATTTTCTATCTTCTTCAGTACTTGTAGTCATACAAGGTATTCACAAATACAAATAGGTCAACTAAAAATATTTGTATAGGTTGAGACATAAACATCATTCATTAAGTTCTTGTATACATATATTTCTAACAGTTTGTTATGAACATGCCATGTTTATCTGAGCAAAATTTTTAAAGAAGATAAATAAAATAACCTAACATTAAACCCAGAAATAATTCTTCTGTTCAGCAAACATCCACTTGGACAATGTCAATAATTACTATACATCTTTATTCTTTCAAGTGCAGCTCACATATTTATCAAAGAAAATTGTTAAAATACAATACACTTTGAAAGAACTGAGTTTGAAACCTATTGAAAGTGTGTGTTTATGAAAAAAATTCGATTTTTCAGTACGGGCCGTTGTACTTTACTTTTCTTCGTTGTTCACTTCCGGTAATTAGTCATATCCGGTAAATAAACAAATGGCGCGTAATCCAGTTGAAAGACGTAAATCCATTAAAAAATGTTAAATACGCATTGTTTTCCGTTTTTATTGGAATTACACATTTACTGCTAAATTTGTAGTCTGGATTATTTATTTGGACTAGATCATATACAAGTATCTTAGAACGGTGAACTTGAGGGAAATAACCGGGCAACGTCGACTTCGCTTTTGAGGCGCCGTAGGGCAACTTCAGGTCCCAGTACAGTAGGGTGACAAAGTCTTCCACTTCGCCCAGTGTTGAGCCCTGAAAATTAAAGTTTAACAACGACATTTCTGGAATTCGTAACCAAAATTAATTGGGGGTTATTTTGTACAGGGAAAGGAAACAAACTTGAATTGATCAACGTTGCTAAAACGCCGAGAAGATTAAGATCTATCTTAAATCGATTTGCTTTAGAATTTAAAATAGATTTATGAGTATTTATAGGACAAATTTGACGGTATACACTCTAAGAAACATTGAAAATAAAACAACATTTTATTTTTTGAAGAAAGATCGAGCCCGACGGGCTTTTTTCATAGAAAATCGGCAACCCCGAGGTTTCAGTTTCTTAAGCCCCGGGCGTCGGGCTTTAGGAATTTTCAACCCCTGTGAGCGTTACAGGCTCTTGAGAGCCTTTAATTTAATGTTGTTATTTGGTGTTTTGGAGGAATGTGTATTCAATATTAATGGGAATCCTGTTATTCTTTCATGAAAATAAGGTCAAAGGAAATGCAAGGATTAACGTAATAATTTTTTTTCCATCAATAATAAAAAATTTGATAATGTGACTAATCATGTGATCTTGTTATCTCACAGTGATAAAAAGAAAAGGTATGTTGTATAAACATGTCCTTCTGTAACACTCAGGGTCTAGCATGTAGTTACATTTAGCTGCTTTGAAAGGCTTGTGGAATTTGAATGCTGAATGCTTACAGTACTAATAATACTTTTTGACTTTGGGTCTTACATGGAATTAATTGTTGTTAGCATTAAAGAGGTGCCAAGTTCTAATTATTGACACCAATTTGTATACATTTGTTGCAGAAGATGGGCACTTTTCAAAGAATAAAAATTTTTTAAAGCTTACTTAAAATAGTTCTTAAAATTTAGAAATAATATACTGGTCTAATTACACAGACTTCGTACAAAAATCATGTTATTATTGGCTGTGTTACTTCTACATCTTACATGCTATATTCTCCATGAATTCAAACTTAAGATGAATAAACTATACTGATTATTATATTTCAAATGGACCGCGAAAAAAAGGGATAGAACACTTCAATCGAAATTTAAATGTTTTAATAACCACAGTTTTATTAACAGTCGTGCATGCTTGATGTAACTACTAAACATAGACTAACATAACTTAACGTTCTAACATAAACATGAACTTCTCAATATTCTGCCATTAAACATGAACTATTCATGATTTAATTTTGGCATGCAGCCTAAACATAAAAGCCACTATCTTAAAACTTTTGGGCTACAGACATTGCTTTTAAAAAATGTCTTGCACAAGCCTTTTCGGTATTCCAGGTTTCTAAACAATTTTTACATTCTAAATCAAAAACTTCATATTTTTTGTATAAAAGCATGCTTTTATTTAACAAATGCTAAGTGGTACATAATGCAGAATACTATTATTTATATCTTTATTTGACCCTATAGCGAGTTTATTATTTAACATTATTAACTAATTATTATTACACAGTGGTGTAGGCTATTGGAATACATACACATTTAATAAGCAGGTATTATTATTTCCTCACTTTTGATACTGGCATACACAAATATCAGGGTGAAACCATGGTCAGTCTTAAATGAACTACAACCCAATATAAGGTTGTTCAATTAAGCATCCCTTGACCCGAAGAATAAAAAATACTTTAATTTATAGATTTTAATTTTAATTACCCTTTTCTTGTTCTAGTTATAATGGGAAAAAGATTAATTTAAGATAAAAAAAAGTGTCAAGCTTTGGTGCAAAAAATTTCAAAGGTTATTTTTCTTGTCCCTATATAACATTGTTCTATTTGTTGACTTCACAACAGTTACTTGACAGAAGAAAAAAATCTATCAATATATTTGACATTCTCTTTGTTTATTTACAGCTCAATACCAGATGACGAACATAGTCCTGATGAATTTGAACCAGAAGAAGAAGCAATAGATCAGTTCCCAGTTATTGGAACATGTAGAGCTCTCTATACATTTAGTGGTATGTATGTTGGAACATGTAGAGCTCTCTATACATTTAGTGGTATGTATATGTTGGAACATGTAGAGCTCTCTATACATTTAGTGGTATGTATATGTTGGAACATGTAGAGCTCTCTATACATTTAGTGGTATGTATATGTTGGAACATGTAGAGCTCTCTATACATTTAGTGGTATGTATGTTGGAACATGTAGAGTTCTCTATACATTTAGTGGTATGTATATGTTGGAACATGTAGAGCTCTGTATACATTTAGTGGTATGTATATGTTGGAATATGTAGAGCTCTGTATACATTTAGTGGTATGTATATGTTGGAACAGGTAGAGCTCTGTATACATTTAGTGGTATGTATGTTGGAACATGTAGAGCTCTCTACACATTTAGTGGTATGTATGTTGGAACATGTAGAGCTCTGTATACATTTAGTGGTATGTATGTTGGAACATGTAGAGCTCTCTACATTTAGTGGCATGTATATTGGAACATGTAGAGCTCTGTATACATTTATTGGTATGTATGTTGGAACATGTAGAGCTCTCTATACATTCAGTGGTATGTATGTTGAAACATGTAGAGCTCTTATATGCATTTAGTGGTATGTATGTTGGAACATGTACAGCTCTCTATACATTTAGCGGTATGTTAGGAACATGTAGAGCTCTCTATACATTTAGCGGTATATATGTTGGAACATGTAGAGCTCTCTATACATTTAGTGGTATGTATATGTTGGAACATGTAGAGCTCTCTATACATTTAATGGTATGTATATGTTGGAACATGTAGAGCTCTCTATACATTTAGCAGTATGTAAGTTGGAACATGTAGAGCTCTCTATACATTTAGTGGTATGTATGATGGAACATGTAGAGCTCTCTATACATTTAGTGGTATGTTTGTGTTACCTCTGCAGCTAAGTAACTTTCAACCTAAGTTATATTAAAAAACCTTTTATGGGCACCTTAAGAAGTTTTCCTGCCTTGATGTGTTTTGTCCATCTGTCTGTCTAATGTTAACCTTTGAGTTGAAGCTTTTTTTATGATCACTTATGAAACTTACAATGTAATGAGATCTTTTCACTTGCAAAATTCTGTATGGCTGTGTCAAATTTTTTATGCTTGATTCAACTTAGAAAAGGGGGGGGGGTCTGTTTAAAATATGTGCCAAGTTGGACATCAGTGTCTCTGAGAAACATTTTCTTGTTATGAAACCTCATATAAGTACCTCAGAGGTCTTCATATATTATTGGATGTAGTCACTTTTAGAGGTTGCTATACACATAATGGTAGGTATTTACCAAGCCTCATGTAAGTATGTCTATCAATCCTCATAGCTTAAACCTGCAACATCAGTTAAACAGTATGTCTGCAGTGTACCATTCAGTATTACTGAGTTGTTTAGTAATTTGTTATTGTGCTATTCATAATAAATGTGTGGTACATTTGAGAGCAATCTACTCACTAATATATACTGTGGTATACTAACATCAGTAGTTAATTTAGTTTACAAATTTTCAAATTCGCTTTACTACAGTCCTTAGTATCATACTGGCCATAGACTTAGCATTACACATGAAGTTTTGAGTTTTTGTCCTTTAATTCTCTGCATGTTGTATTAGATAAATGTATTGCCTAAAGTGGAAATGTAATACCAATTGTTTGCTTAAATATAAGCAGTTGATTTTCTTGTTGCTATGGCAATATGGGCATGCATACCCTATTAATTATAATTGGAGGAAACGAAAATGATTGTCACAGTTTTAAATTTTGTATACCTTGAAATGTTGGTAATATTTTATTTTGGTACTATCTCAGAACTTTTTATCAATAATTACAAGGAGATTCAGTCTTAGGTATAGAATAATAATGTGATATACTGCATTCTTAAGGATCATTATACAGTTTATAGGGTTAAAGCTTTCTTAATAACTAAATTGTTTAGAAAAATTATTGAGTTGATTATCTAATTTTACAATATTTTTCAGCTGAAAACGAAGGCTCGGTGTCAATGACAGAAAATGAAGAAATGAGCGTCTTAGAGCAAGACCAGGGAGATGGCTGGACAAGAGTGAGAAAAAAGAATGATTCTGAAGGCTTTGTACCTACATCATACATACAAATACATTTCTTTGATCAAGATGAAGTATGATTTTTCAATAAAACATTTTCATGACATAGATGGTGATGAGAAAGGGAGATAAATCAAGAGAAAAATGACTCAATGAACTAAACTATTAAAATGTATTTTGACATACAGTGTCTGTTTCCCAATTGACATATATGTATAAACAACAATCTAGATTCTGATGGATGTATATGTTCTGTGAACAGATACAATTGTCAAATCTACATTTAATATAAAAGTAAGTCTTGTCAGTACAAGTGGGCTTTATTCATGGAATGAAGGGTTTCTTCTTTTTAAATATCTTTTATGGTTTTATTTTGTATTGCATTAAATGCTAAATTGAGACGATTTTTATTCTAGAAATTAGTTTTATTTAATTTACCTACATGGTTGAAAATTAGCGTGCAGAAAAGTTATATAAATTTGATGTCTTTGTAAATTGTGACATATTTTAAGTTGATGGTTTTTTTTAAATTATTTTAAACAGCATAGACTGTACTTTGTTAGGAAATGAAAGTTTGTGTCAATTAAATTATACACAAAGTTTTCAAAAGAAATATTGCATAAACTTGTAAAAGAATTGACCTGTTATTTGCTAATTTATTCTCATGCCCAGTCTATACAAGTGATATTGCCCTAATATATAACCATTATTGCCTTTTTGTAACAATCTAAATTAACAAACCTGACCACATTTGATATGTGGTGGATAGTGCAATTTTGTATATAGGACTTTTGTTATCTTTGATATCATTTGTCTATGGTTGACCATGCTTGTAGGGAGTGTACCTGTCATTGTATGAATATTTATATATTTTAAACTTTTCATGTGTGCTGCAATGTTAATCACTTGTATACTAAAAAAGGTCAAAATTCAGTTTATATTTCATATAAAGATATAGGAACTACTTGTTTAGCACTAATATAATCAACATGCAAGAAAGGTTTAAATACTACTGGTAGCATTCAATTTTTTTTAACAGATGGCCACAAAGGAACTCTTTCAACAAAGTACAATTTCTAGTGTAAAAATACATACGAAAAGGTATTCATTCAGGTCTGTACTGGATAGAAGAGCATATTTATCCAGATTTGTCCTTCTGTTAATTAAATCTCCGAGTTTTTTTTAATTAATTAACAATAACTCATATATATAAAATGTATTACAATTTTACAAAATTGTGCCAAATACACACAGATTGATATTGAAAACTATTTTTAAAAATAAGTCAAAAGTCATTGTATGTTTATATCAATTTAACATTTTGTGCACAGTTTAAAAAAAATTCTGTTGCTTGTACATTGTAATCTGTTCTATTTTGATTTATTAAAAAATCATTAATAAAACACTGAAGATTACCATGCTTACTCAAGAAAAAATGTTAACGCCATTTGCCATGAAGAAAGAATGATAACAAATCTTTCCAATTCGGCTACAAGAATACAGGAAGTTAAAAAATACAACAATATCAAAAGTAACCAGCCGGATAGTTTTAACAACAATAAACTAACATTAGTGTTATTAACATTAGTATGCATTACATGTAAATCTGATCACTGCCATTGGGTTGAATGTACTCTTATATAGTAGCTGTGTATATATAGATAATAAGCAGGCTTTAGTTGTGACATAAAAGGTAAACAGTATTACTGGAATAATTATCATAAACAGTTGAAGGACAACTCATTAATTTTAGCTTCAAATCATTTTTGGTGCAGCTATTCTACTAAAACATTATTTTATACATTTGTGTACAGTCTTCAAACTGTTTTATTTATTTGCACAAGTAAACAAATAAAGTGTTTTGAATGTTTCAGCATTATTCTGTAAATGTTTTTTGTCCATAAACTAGTGGACAATTTAATTATTTGTAAAAGCAAAAAGGAAAATTTAAAAACAAAGTAAATGTGATAATACCTTTACAGGTCAGTATAAAACACAATCACCCAGTTGATTGGATCTTACACATTAAAACTGATACCTCAAATTTGAACCAACTATTTGTTTACCTTGCAATCAACACTTTTGTGTTCAGATTTGGTACATTACCTAGATTATGAAATTGTATGTAACAGAAAGTTACAATATGACTATTGTTTACTTGCCAGAAGTAGGTTTTAACAGATTTGCTGCAGGTTGACTGTACTTAGTTATTGAGAATAGAGTCGTAGTACAACAGAGAACTTCTAGTTTAATGGTTGCCAGTGTTTATGGAATATTTTAAGTGTTGTATCATTGAAGCTTGAATACATACAACTATGAGAGAAATGTAAACTCTCATAGTGATGTGTTAAATACAAGTGTATATCTGAAATCGTACTAAATATTTAACTTTTATATTTGATCTACATGATAAATTCTTTTTGATCTGTTATTAACAATCGTGTAAACAAATATTAATTTGACATATACCTCCTTTTAACATGAACCTGTTTCTTCTATCAATTATTTTGTTATACTCTGTCAGTTTGTATTTGCTCATATAACTGGTGTATTTATTTGATCTTTTCACACATATTTTTAGCATAGTAATCTTTTTATACTAATATTTATCATTTTTTGTAATGATGAGAAATGATGTATAGTTCTTCTCTTCATTAAAATGTAATAAAGAATACCTTCCTACAAGTATGAAAATAAGAAGACAACAAACTATACTTATGAAACTATAAATTTGTGCTGTTTTCTCAGGTTTTGTATTTTAAAATAATAACTTGTTAACTCATTTTTGAATATTATCTTCTGTCAAAATAAGTAAATTATTTTTAAATAGTTCTTTATAGCAAAAAATTTCGAAGTATTGAGGCCTAAATCTTGAGATTATGATTCAGTTTTTTCATTAATTTATGTTGATACAATTTATTTAATAGTCACACTGCACTGATAAATCATTTCTATCTTAAAAAATGGTTAATTTAAAAAAAATCTTGTCCTTAAACAGTGTAACTAGACCTAGTATTGGCCAGATCTGGGTGGCAGCAAACTCAATCAAAACTTCAATTACATGTAAAATGTTAGTTTCAGATCTGTTCCAAATTCAGATATTTTGAGCTATTTAATTAAATTGTTATTTGTAAATAAAAATCTATGCTAGTTGTAAACTGTAAAACATGAAGTGTGCTACAGCCGACATGTGATATATTGTATGCTATAAGATGTGAAGTGTGCTATTCATTGTTGCAAAGCTTGAATGAAGGGTGAAACAATGCATGTCTTGGCTTTATTTGTGTTATATGTTGACTATAGCTATTTTCTGTGATGTGTCTGGTTTTTTTTGATACTCAGAACTGGTTTCTATGAGTTTTCTTCTATACAGAATTTATACTTTATTATAAATGTACACCAAGTTAGTTCATTATAATATCATATGTAATTTTCCGTCATATATACTGTCACAAAGTAAAAGAAGATGTACAAATTAGGGTCACCAATAATCATTAGTTAATTTTTTACTTTGTCTCTAAGAGTAATTTCCACTACTGCTAGGTCTCAATAACATGTCAGTTTCTTCGTTCTTATCTATCAGCAGGTTTCTTTTGTAAAGAACTCTTGTAGATAGGTTTCTGTGATTGATTTTTTTCTTGATATTATGGGTTGCATTATGTCCTGATTTAAAAAGACAAAACGAAAAACTTACATTAATCTAAAACTGTAATGAAATAATAATAGAAATACTTTTAGACCACATGATGGTTCTCAGACAAGTTGATCTCTCTGCAAAACACACATTTTAAATGTAAACCTTGATATATTCAGTTCTCTGATATACTGTGAATCTTTTGTTCTGTAATATTTGTAAATTTGCCAGAAGTTTGTTTTACATTAGAACCAGAACAATTTTTAATGGCTACAACAAATTTTCTGCTGAAACGGTGATAAACACAGATAAAGATCAATCACAAGAAACCGTGTAGTTTTATTTGTAAATATATAAATAGCCTATATTCTGCATTTTATGTGGACATCCTTAGACTGCTGTCAGTATTGACTCCCTAAGGGTAGTGCCAAATTTTTATTCATTCTATTATATACTTAACATTTTCGTTTATACAATGATAATGCAATTTAAAACAAATAAATATGAATGAAAAATATGTTAACTTATTTATTCCTTTATATATGCAAATTATGCCAAAGTTTTATACAATAATTGTAAGGTTATTTTGGAAAGACAACATGTGTTAAAGCAAAAAATCATTTGGATAACTACAGATGATAAATTAGAAATGAACTTAAAGCTGGGGATGCTCTCAGTTGCTCAGTAAGGATCAGCAGTTTCAGATATGACATCTACCCATGTTATTCAAGGCAATTTTCAGGTAATTTTCGAAGTCCTTAAAAGGGTCATTTCATATGTAAAAAAATAGAAAAAGGCTATTACTCCAAACAAATTCATAAGCCACTTTCAGACGATTAACCAATGTAGGATTATTGTTGGGACTTAAGTTTTGATTCAATGTTTGTATGTGGGCTTCAAATTTGTGATCCATGTTGTCTAGAACTGCATTACTGGTGTTCCTCTCCTCTTCGTCGTTGTTCCCGAGAAACCACTGGACACAAAAGAAATCAAGGCTAAATGAAAAGTTTTGGGGATTTGTTTTTTATGAGTTCAAACTGCATGCTTATTATTCATCATAGCCGCCAGACTAATTATAGTTCTGATTGACCAAAAATTAAAAAAAAAAAATTCACTGTTATGCAACCACATGATCAATGAAATATTAATTAGTAAAACTGCTTTTTTGATCGCCCTCTATTAACTGAAAAATTTAGCTTCTCCTTCAAAGCATTTGAATCTTGTACCATATTTAAAAGCAATCATTTCAATCTTTATTTTCAGAAATCTAACAGATTTATAATACATGTATGTTTGAATGATAATTTAATATTTTAATGTGGCATCCTTCACACGCTTTCATCACATATTAGACCAAACAATCTAATCGTACTATAGGTATTTGATGTACTACACCTTGTACGAGTTGACGTATAAGTTAGGACGAGTTTGTTTAAATATGTTAATGAGTATGTCCTAGTATATATGTTTTGTAACATAATTCAATCAATAGAAGTTGTAATGTACGTGACATTATTGTTTTCAGACCGGTACGTGCTAGACGATTTAGGTGGGGTCACACTAACTTTAAAGTTAGTTGGTATACTATAGTTAAGCCCACCCGACGTCAATGTAGTTGAATGGGGATTTTTATGACGCGACGTGAAACCGTGGTTTAACACGCAACGTCTCATGTTAACACACAGATCAAGTGATTTATCCATAAAACGATTAAAAAAAATGCCGCAGTATGTTACCATTTACGATCACTTAAACTATAGATCTACCAACTTTATTTCGTTGTAATGTGTCGGCTGGTACATGTCGTTGAAACGAAGGCGAACTTTGCAAAAGAATGTATGGACATATGTATGACACACAGTAATACTCGTATTTATGGCATTATTCATCAGTATTTCAATCAATCTTATAATTCAATCCTCTCCATGAAAGGTCGCTTCATCAAACAAAAAAAATAAACCGTAGGACCTACAGTCCTAGACTATCAACAACTTACTGTCAACAGAGAAGACTTCTTGATACGAGAACTAGGAACTGCAATACCCTATGGTTGCTATAACACTGGTATTTTTTCAGATATATGTGAATGTTTTTTTCAATGTGACTCCATGACATAAATGTAGCCACGAAAATCTACACTATACATCTCATACATGTCACGATGAAAGTTTTTACGATACTAGAATCGCTTGGTATGCATCACATCAGCGCAAAGTGTATTAATTGCTTTTTACCAAACTAAATGAAATGGTTTTCAAATTTATAACAATTTAGACTACAATTTTACAAACGTTAAGCCCATCAGTATAAAGTTTCAGCAATCATCTTTTAGATTGCTACTTACAGGCTTTTAAAATAAGTCAGTAATAAAGAAATATACTACACAAACGCGGTCCTTTCTTAAACTAGTTTTAATCAAGAGTATTATTGCTATTAACCTTACCAATAACTATCATCACAAATTGGTGAATTATAACATTTCTTCGTATTTTATAGATCAATACATTCTATTTTTTCTATTAACTGAAAACAAATTTTTTAATACTTATGTATTAAGTTCAGACAATGTGCAAAACATTCAGAATAGGATGTAGACTATCTTTCCAAATAGGGGAAGGCGGTGAGGTCGTTAATACAAAGAAGAATCCAACTTAGCAGTCTTTTTAAGTTCTAATTTGTGTCCAAACATAATATCCAATTAATTAACATAGTCTAAAAAGTATCCCTGAATAAGTTGAATCGCTAAACAAGCTGAAATGTAATAAATAAATTATACGAAAGATTCAATCCAGTAGTTTGCTAACGTTTATTGAAGTATGAAGATCCAACAAATGTTATCAGCTCTTAAAGTAAATTCAGACATCGACATTTGATGCATCTCCTTCATATATAATAAAGGTCGTGAATTTTGTAGAATATGGAATATGGTCTGTTATTTTGTAGATGATAGAAGGTTCTATAATTCTGTAGATCACTACTTTCCTAGTAAAGTTCCCTGGTCATACGTTACTGATGACCCTAACATATTGACATCAGAATCTCAGAAACAGTATTTCTCGTGGTCCTAAATGCAGAGGACCTCAATCGGTAGACTGGAATTTGAATTTCAAAGCATTATGAATTGAGTCTAAAAATGTCAGGAAATAGATTAAAAGAGAAAAGAACACGACATGAACTTTTATTTAACGTAACAATAAGAATATTAGCCATTGTATTAATGGTTGGCTAAGATCCAACATCATTTTGTGTGTAAGTCACATTACTATGAATGCCTCACTAAAAAAAGCTAGGCATCAGGATAACTCTTGTAATTCCAAATACAACAGTACCACACTGAACGAAGTTAAAATACTGGTTAACCCTGTCCTTCATGATTTCTTTGAATTATGATTACCACAAAGTCTGAAGACTTATCATACTGTATTTGATTTAGAAATTACATAAAATTGAATACTGCTCATCTACATGCTCTACCAAAGGAGTAATTGATTCTTTTAGTGATAGTCAATGTCTACATTTACTGCCCTGAAATATCGAAAAGTGTTTCAATTCTAAGGTTTTTCTATTTTAAATATGTAGATAGCCTTAGCCGGTTTGGTATAACGTTTTGGAATTTTCGGTGATAAAGGTCTGCAACATCTTAATCATTTTGGGCTTTAAATATTGTTTGGGTTTAGCGGTTATCGAGTCTTGATTAGACGAAACGAGCGTCTGGCGTAATACATTCTATCAACCTTGGTATCTTTCGTAACATTTTATTTTCAACCACAAGGTCTCTTCATCTTCTGCTGGTGTACTGTTAGCCCCATGGGTATCACCACCCCAATAGTCACATTGCCGAGATGACAGGAATATCATTGATTCTCTTAGTGATACTCTTTGTCCAAACTTACTGCCCTGAAATATCGAACTTTAATTCTAAATTTTTTTTCTATTTTCAAGATGTAGATAGCCTTATCCGAATTTATTATACCGTAACATTTTGGAATTGTTATTGATAATAGCTCTGCAACATCTTACTCATTTCGGTTCTTAATATTGTTTGGGTATGAGCGCCACAGATTAGTCTTGATTAGACGAAACGAGCGTCTGGCGTTATACATTCTATCAACATTGGTATCTGTGATGACATTTTATTTGCAACCACTGGGACGATGCCTCTGCTGGTGGACTGTTAGTCCCCGAGGGTATCACCATCCCAGTAGTCACACTTCGGTGCAGAAAAGAATATCATCGATTTGTTTCAGTTATATAGTCATTGTCTAAATTTACTGCCCTGACATATGGAAAATTATTTTAATTCTAAGGTTTTTCTATTTTCAATGTGTAGATAGCCTTAGACGGATTTGTTATAACGTTTTAGAATTTTTTTTTGTGAAACGTCTTATTAATTTGGATTTTAAATATTGTTTGGGTTTTGAGCCCCACTGATAGTCTTGATTAGACGTCTGCCGGAATAAAATTTATTAACCTTGGTATCTTTGATGACATTTTTTGTCAATACGGTTGACTAAGATATTGTGTGCAGTTAAAGGACAACAAAAATAGTGATAATGTCATTCCTATGTGGATTTTTTTTAAATAAAGAACGTTTGGACAATTTAAAATCAAGATCGATACATAAAATTTCATCAGTTAGAACATTTCCTTTTTCAACACTTTATACATTTCCTCGCGGTGAGCTTAATCCCGTCTAAAAGAAATCATACATAAAGCTAAATCCCGTCTGAAAGAAATCATGCAAGAAGGCAAATTGTGCTACAAGGCAGTGGCGGATCCAGAGGGGGGGGTCCAGACCCCCCCCCTTTCGTTTTGACAAGCCTTCTTTTTTTTGTTTTACCATAACAAAATGACATTTTAACGGACATGTTTTAGGTGTCAGGAAATCGTCAGACCCCCTGCCGTAATACGACCTGACAACATGACAAATTTGGACCCCCCCTTTCATTTGAGGCTGCATCCGCCCCTGCTACAAGGAACATGTTTATAGTATGCTAGATTTTCTTATCATATTTGTTACTATCATAGGATGTGTTTGTCAATCGGAGTTCAAATGGGTAAAACTATGCCACACTCCTTGCAGATGCTTTCCAGCATTCTTATGAAGCTGAATTTCTTCGACAAACGAGACGATTTAAATTTCAAAATTACTTAATTTTGCTCAAACAGTTTACGCAGTAATTATAGGTTAATTAATCGGGCGGAGTGAATATCCAAAATTTGATCACAAGTTTAATCTGCTGCTTTATGCGGCACGAGTTACCATATTTTGCATATTCACGATGCGCAATTGATTATCCTATTTATTATATAGATCAAAATTGTTTTCGTAAAATTTTAATACTTAATCCTAAATTTTATGAACGGCGGGTGCATATCTGTATAGTAAAAAACCAACTGCAACATGGCCACCTTTATCTGAATCAGGACTCCGGCTAATATTTCGTTCTGGAATAACAAATAAGGATATTGTCACGCTAAATGACATGTTATAGGATATTGTTCTAGCAGGTTCCAGTCTATTAGTGAACAATTATTTTAGCTTTTGTGTTTTGATCATCGAAAATAAACGATATATGACATTTTGGCGGGAAAAAACCCAAGAGTGAAAATAAACGATAATTTTCACATGTGATTTACCGTGATTTCTGTCACTCGGAAAATTCGATGTTTCATCCCTATCTATATAATAAATATTTAAGATTTTCATTCAAACGATGAATATATTTCACATCTAATCAGGTATGCAAGAGTTTACAGTGAGTATACCGATTTTTGCAACCGTCACCAATATATCCGGGATACATTGGTGACAAAGAAACTAGAGGCTCCCAGGAGCCTGTATCGCTCACCTGAACCTGAAACCAAACAACCCTTTTCTATCCAGCTTTTCTTTGCTATAAGGAATTGCCCAACACTTCTGCAAAAGTCATAATAATTCCTATTAGGAGGAGCTTTTGATGCTTAGAGGGAGAAGGGAAGTTCACTTCAAATTTGTTGTACCTGTTATACTTTTTTAACTATCAGTCGAAAACTCTCTTGACTCCCCCCCTCCCCCCCCATTTTCTAACGTAGTTATATAGGTAGTCAGGTGTCATGATTTGCACAATTTTGGTAGAGGACGTCCTAAAGATGATGTGTGCAATGTTTCAAAGCAGTCCTTTAATGGGTTAAAGAGGAGAAGATTTTTTAAAATCAATTTAAATTGATTAAAAAATTTTTCAAGGAGAATAATTCCTAAACGGTTCATTAGACAATCTTGACCTTAAGTCATTTTTGTAGCCCTCATAGAGCAGAACAATCAAGCAATACTAACTTTTTCTCTATAGTTCAAATAATTTTCAAGATTTTAAGGCAAAAATGTCAAAAATAATCAATTTTGACAATTAAAGGGCAACAACTCCTATAAGGAGTCCTCATACAACTTCAACCCAATGGAGTGTTTCGTAGAGCTTTTGATGCCGATGAAGGCATGACTCTTCGGTTTTCTTGTATCTGTTATACTTTTTGAACTTTAAGCCAAAAACTGTATTTTACCCCCCCCCTTTCCATTCTATTTTTAGCCATGGCGGCCATGTTGGTTAATCTGCAGCCATGGTTGGTGCAAACTTGGTTAAGGACATTTGACGGATGATGTGTACAAAGTTTCAAAGCAGTACTTTCAGTGGTTTCAGAGGAGAAGATTTTAAAAAATCAATTAAAACCGATTAAAATAAACAGTTCAAGGGGAAAAACTCTTAAACGGTAATCAGACAATCTTGACCCTAAGGCAATTTTGTAGCCCTCATAGAGCAGAACAATTAAGCAATGCTAACTTTTGCTTTAGTTCTAATAATTTTCAAGATTTTGAGGCAAAAATGGCTAAAATCAACAATTTCGACAATTAAAGGGCAATAACTCCTATAAGGAGTCATCATACAACTTCAACCCAATGGAGTGTTTTGTAGAGCTTTTGATGCAGATGAAGGCTTGTCTCTTCGGTTTTCCTGTATCTGTTACACTTTTTTAAATATAAGCCAAAAACTGTATTTTACCGCCCCCCCCCCCCAAATCTAATTTTTAGCCATGGTGGCCAGGTTGGTTAATCTGCAGCCATGGTTGGTGCAAACTTGGTTGAGGACATTTGACAGATGATGTGTACAAAGTTTCAAAGCAGTACTTTCAGTTGTTTCAGAGGAGAAGATTTTAAAAAACCAATTAAAACCAATTAAAAAAACAGTTCAAGGGGAATAACTCTTAAACGGTTAATCAGACAATCTTGACCCTAAAGTCATTTTTGTAGCCCTCATAGAGCAGAACAATTAAGCAATACTAACTTTTTCTCTAGTTCAAATAATTTTCAAGATTTTAAGGCAAAAATGTCAAAAATAATCAATTTTGACAATTAAAGGGCAACAACTCCTATAAGGAGTCCTCATACAACTTCAACCCAATGGAGTGTTTCGTAGAGCTTTTGATGCCGATGAAGGCATGACTCTTCGGTTTTTTTTGTATCTGTTATACTTTTTGAACTCTAAGCCAAAAACTGTATTTTACCCCCCCCCCTCCATTCTATTTTTAGCCATGGCGGCCATGTTGGTTAATCTGCAGCCATGGTTGGTGCAAACTTGGTTAAGGACATTTGACGGATGATGTGTACAAAGTTTCAAAGCAGTACTTTCAGTGGTTTCAGAGGAGAAGATTTAAAAAAATCAATTAAAACCGATTAAAATAAACAGTTCAAGGGGAATAACTCTTAAACGGTTAATCAGACAATCTTGACCCTAAGGCAATTTTGTAGCCCTCATAGAGCAGAACAATTAAGCAATGCTAACTTTTTCTTTAGTTCTAATAATTTTCAAGATTTTGAGGCAAAAATGGCTAAAATCAACAATTTCGACAATTAAAGGGCAATAACTCCTATAAGGAGTCATCATACAACTTCAACCCAATGGAGTGTTTTGTAGAGCTTTTGATGCAGATGAAGGCTTGTCTCTTCGGTTTTCCTGTATCTGTTACACTTTTTTAAATATAAGCCAAAAACTGTATTTTACCGCCCCCCCCCCAATCTAATTTTTAGCCATGGCGGCCATGTTGGTTAATCTGCAGCCATGGTTGGTGCAAACTTGGTTAAGGACATTTGACGGATGATGTGTACAAAGTTTCAAAGCAGTACTTTCAGTGGTTTCAGAGGAGAAGATTTTAAAAAATCAATTAAAACCGATTAAAATAAACAGTTCAAGGGGAATAACTCTTAAACGGTTAATCAGACAATCTTGACCCTAAGGCAATTTTGTAGCCCTCATAGAGCAGAACAATTAAGCAATGCTAACTTTTTCTTTAGTTCTAATAATTTTCAAGATTTTGAGGCAAAAATGGCTAAAATCAACAATTTCGACAATTAAAGGGCAATAACTCCTATAAGGAGTCATCATACAACTTCAACCCAATGGAGTGTTTTGTAGAGCTTTTGATGCAGATGAAGGCTTGTCTCTTCGGTTTTCCTGTATCTGTTACACTTTTTTAAATATAAGCCAAAAACTGTATTTTACCGCCCCCCCCTAATCTAATTTTTAGCCATGGTGGCCAGGTTGGTTAATCTGCAGCCATGGTTGGTGCAAACTTGGTTGAGGACATTTGACAGATGATGTGTACAAAGTTTCAAAGCAGTACTTTCAGTTGTTTCAGAGGAGAAGATTTTAAAAAACCAATTAAAACCAATTAAAAAAACAGTTCAAGGGGAATAACTCTTAAATGGTTAATCAGACAATCTTGACCCTAAAGTCATTTTTGTAGCCCTCATAGAGCAGAACAATTAAGCAATGCTAACTTTTTCTCTAGTTCTAATAATTTTCAAGATTTTGAGGCAAAAATGGCAAAAATCATCAATTTTGACAATTAAAGGGCAATAACTCCTACAAGGAGTCATCATACAACTTTGACCCAATGGAGTGTTTTGTAGAGCTTTAGATGCTGAAGAAGGAATGTCTCTTCGGTTTTCCTGTATCTGTTATACTTTTTGAACTATAAGCAAAAAACTGTATTTTGATCCCTCTGTTCTATTTTTAGCCATGGCGGCCATGTTGGTTGGTCTGAGGCCATGATTTGGGCAAACTTGGTAGAGGGCATTTTACTGATGATGTATGCAAAGTTTCAAAGCAATCCCTTCAGTGGTTTTTGAGGAGAAGATTTTTGAAGAAAAGTTAACGACGACGACGACGACGACGACGACGACGACGGACGACGACGGACGCCAAGTGATGGCAATAGCTCACATGACCCTTCGGGTCAGGTGAGCTAAAAACGACTCGTCTGTGCCTTTAAAGTTTTACTATAGATACCCCGATACTATTTCCTTGCTGATAAATATCCTATTCAATGTGAAATGCGACAGCAGATAGTATTTCCAATTTTTTATTCAATACATAGTGATTGTGATGCTATGAACAATGGATATACCTATTACTAGTTGCGTGCGATACCATACCATTTTCATCAACATACCAACTCACACTACAGCTGTGCCAGTCAGGACCATTGCGGTAGAATAGCTGCTATATTTTTTGGTTGGTTCTCAAGTTTGCCGGTTTCTTGGACTTTAATTTCTTGATAGCCTTTTTAATAGTTTCCTTAGTAAAAGGTATTTTGTTATTACCTTCATTTGCATTAAATTATTATTATTCCACACGAATGTTCATTTAATGTGATATAAAAATATTTAATAATTGACATGAACTAGATATGAGTATCCAAGATGTGGGCCCCGTCGACCTTGAGGTCAAGGTCAAAGGTCAACAACCACGGTATGCGACACATCGCCTTGATACTATCTACCCACATTCAAAAAATTTAAAAACTAACTCAAATGATAAAAAAGTTACAGCCCGGACATGAGTTTGTCATTTAGAAAGCAATAATGTGACCTCAAGGTCAAAGGTGATCAACCACGGTATGCGACACATCGCCACATCTACCCACATTTCCAATATCAAAAGCCTTCCTCGATAGATAAAAAAGTTACAGTCACGATTAGTTTCGGACCGACGGATTGACGGACAGACTGATCACTAAAGGGCGTTCGCCACAAAGTGTCGGGACCCTAATAAACAATTATTTATGAATTATTGTTTGCACACAACTCATAGAATAACACCCGATTCTATCCATCTAACAACTGTATTTAGCTTCTTTTGCGACTTCATTTTATAAACGTTACAGGTGTATGAGACTTTTAAATCGGTGCGTCGTTCAGATAATTTTTAGCAAAGACATGGTACCACTGATAACAATAAACAAGTCGCTACAAGTGACGTTAATCAGCATTTAAGAAAATGGTATAATAATAACCAATCGTTAGTAAATCGTTTAAAGAAGGTTAATCTTAAAAAGACATATACAATTTTAACCAAAATAATATTCGACGTCGGTAACCGGCCTTCTGAATCTCTTTATCATTCATGATAACGAAATTTTGTATGTAATTTTAAAAAAAAATCCCACGACTATTTCAGTGAGGAGAAAACGTATTCGTCTGCGGAATACAAAGTCTTTCATACACCTGTAATTGAAATTAAATAGCTACAATGTATCATAATAAAACGTAAGTTAATATTATTTTTATTTATTAAAAAAAGGATGGTAAACATGAATATAAATGTAATACAAAAGTTCGCCTAATAAACAGACGCATAAATACAGGTCATGTGCAAGATGTAGTAAACATGAAAAGTAACTACGGAGAGATGTGCACCCTCGTTTTAATTCAAAGCAAAAGTCATCTACATTAAGATGCAGCAAAATACTTGAAAACAGAAATGTATTTAATGCCGTCTTGTGCAAATTAGTCAAATCATCTCTCATTCGTTGTCCATTCCCAAGATTAACAAGATATAAATGTTAATATGTTTAATTAAGTAGTAGACGAGTATTAGTACAATGATTAAACTTTATAAGTAATTGCACTGAAAGAACTGATACGGACATGAAAAACCTGGTGATAAATTTTACACTAAAAAATAATTTCACTGGACTAGTGAAAGTATTGTTTGATTTCCAAAAGAGTCACAGTATACCATCGTTCAGTGCACATGTTATGTTTTCTTTGATCACTAAATATTGCACTTCTATGTCCACGACAGAGGGACAACCAATATCAATCGGAATATGAATTGAGTTTGCAAAACAGTTTCAAATGACGAGCTGGATCTAACAAAATAAGCCTTACATTTAAATGGCGTTCAATTTACAAGGCATAGTATGAAATTACTTATATCCGATTATGGAACATAGCTGATATTTAATTCTATTTCTAGCCACAAAATTTGTAGTGGAAGCCCTATACCTGCCCAGCAGCGAATAATGCCCTTTACTTGTTACTAAGATTGTTAATGTACTTTACATGGGGAAATGAATTCGTTGACAGTTTAAAACCTTTTATAGACTAACAACCTTTCCTATTTATTTAAAGTCGTTCGCAAATAAAAATAATTATGTTATAAAAATTCACAACAGGCGCAGATAAATACCTTGTTTAAAGATTTAACTTTCATATATTTCATATCTATAACTTATGTTCTTATGGAATCGCTAGGTCATACAAAGAAGTTGAGCACTTTACTAATGGCTTTAATTTAGTGTTTTATGGTACAAACACAATTGTGAATGTTAGGGGTCACAATCCTAAATTATGAATAACACGAGATAAATGCACATTTTTGTAATCATACACATAAGTGAACGAGTGCAAGTGGCCAACAACTGAACTTGGGCAACCAAAACAAAATTAAGTAGTCAGTATTTGTTTGTGAGGTCGTATAGCATAAACCATGAAGGGAGTTTACATTTTGTGACATTGGTCATTGGTTATCAAGGTCATAAGCCTATTAGATAAAGTAAAGACATGAATAAATGCACCATGGCTGTGGGAATTTTTTTTTTATTTCGTACTGCCTTTTCAGTATATATTCACTGAAATGGTTCTCAACTCTCTTAATCTGTCTTTTCTTTGAGTTCATTTGTTTTTTTTTGTCTCTTACATCAGCCCTCCATTACTGAAGTTAGCACAACAATAAATCTTGTAAACCTATTCCCATTTGACATCAGTGTAATCTTTATATGACTTTGCCTACAACTATCCCAAAAAGAGCTCCAAGTTTTGTTCAAGTTTCAGTAGGATATACTTCAGTTAACACATTACAGGTGTACTTTATTGTAATGTACAATGACATAAAATTACAAACATTAGAAATTATATTTTGTAATTGAAATAAATAAAATGCAACAAATAAATGTCACAACCTAATATGATACATAAATTTTAATTATTATTAAATGACAAGTCCAGCATTAATTTACTTAATAAAAAATGCAATCAGAAATATCAATGACTAAAAGGTGGAAGGCAAATTTTCAGTTCCTTTTGATTCTAAGCGAATTAACAAAGCTAGCCGTTGGTTTATTTTAATTACACCTTCTGATCACGATATATCTTTTACATCAGGTATACTCCTTCATTCAGTGCTTATATGTATACAGATACTATTTATAATGTATTTACATTTTGTTAGTGCTGTTAAAATTATATTGCAATACTTACCAAAATACAAACTGCCGGCAGGACTTTCATTTGAATTTAAATACAATGCAAACATGACAAATTGACATGCCTTACTGTTGAATGTTCACAAAATTAAATACTTTTTTTCATATTTATTCATTATAATGGTTTCAAACAATGATATCTCTTTGAGAAAGGAATATTTAAAATAATATTTACAATAATATCATTTGTTTAACCAAGTCTAAATAATGCCAGTTTTACTAACAATAAAACACAAAGGTTGCACATTTAGAATTAAAGTATTTATGATCATCAATTATTAACAAATAATATAATAGGTAAACTGCCTCATGTAATACTTCTTAAAGCTTTGGCGAAACCTCAACAGCTGCAGCAGTTTTAGTTGCTATACATTTTAAAACAGAAAAGTTTAAATAATTGTCTATTTAATAGCAGTAGTAAGTTAATGGATTTAATAAAAAAATTGATGATATTTGAATCAAAGAACCTAACGATTAATATGTTGATCAAATAAACAATTCAAAGGCAGTGTCAATAGGGATTTTATACTTATGTTAGATTTATCTTAAATAAATAAAACATTAGGCAGTTCTATATCTGGGTATCTGTAAAAGAATACAATTTATAATTACAGAATACACCATCTTTGTGGTGTGAATTGGAATGCAACATTTACAAGGGCGGTAGTAGATTTATAAAAAATGCTTCTAACATGTTTACAACAGAGTTTACAGAGTGAATGCTTAAATGTGTCTGACAAAAGTTTGTATAACATGCTATATAGCATGCTATATAATAAAATGTATTTATAAGTGTAAAGATGACATCAAATGTGGGAAAAACAAGTGTGGACTGTGAGTACGCTAACAAAGGGATACCCCTGCTTTGCTTTCAAGTCCAATTATCACCCCTTAATGATATCAGAGATCAATAAAAATCCTTCATGCACATCTACATATAATGTACTTCTTTTATGCTAAGTTTCATTAAATTTCATCAAGCAGTTTAGGAGGAGTTGCACTTACAAGGGATGTGGAAAGACAGACAGACATACAGGGTGATTCTTATATACCCCCCTAAAACAAGTTTGTGGGGGGTAAAAAAACATGGAATGTTGGCAAAACATAATTGAAGATAACATGTGACAAGTAATGAATGTTAATGACATGTCTGCAATAATTTTAAATGCAGTAATTATAAATCTAAATTCTGCTGCTGTAAATGTAATAACAATGTCAATTAAAAAATGGCCCATAAATTAATCTTTTTAATGTCAATTATAGTCAAAATACAATGAACTGTAAGTTATTTTATACCTATTGGACAATTAATTCTAAATACAGAATCAACAACCAAAAATATAGCACCTACCAAACCTCCTGTTTTCATTACTATAGTTTGTGAGTTGGTGTGTTGATTAAATTGCTTAGTTATCATACGCCACAAGTCAGAAAAATTCTAACTTGGAAGATCATAAGAGGGTATACTGGTCATTGTATTTTGACTGTAACATTCTACAATGATTTCAAAAAATTAATCATAGAACATTGTCATATATTCTCTATTTCATATTAGAAATAGCATGACGAAATAAACCGGCTTTTAAGACTTTAATTTCTGATTACAGAAAAAGACAAAAACAAAATCATATAAAAAGGATAAAAAAATAAAAAAATAAAAAAATAATGAGAAAAGCACTTGAATAAGAATAGATTGAACAGTGGCAACATAAACATAGGACCAATATACATATTGATTTCTTAAAATAGCACTTAATCCAAGCTGCAACTTGCACTCAAGACTTATTTATATTTAATAAAGGGGACATTAACACTAACATGTACAAGTACAATTAAAAAGTAATTACCCAATATATAACTAAGGTTTGACCTAGTTGTGTTCATAATGAGGTCTTAAACAAATTTTGTATTTCACTTGCAAAGTTGGCCAAATTACAGCTCTATCCCACCTACCCTCTTGAGGAAAATCATATTGACACTTTTGTGGGCAACCATCTGCATAAAATTTTATCTGGACAAGTTTATTTCTCCAATGACTTTTTTAAAGGCAAATTTGATACACAGATATCAAGATATTGGCATATTTAGCTTTCATTTTTTATGACAGCTACATTTATATTAGATAAAAAACAGAAAATGGCACATCAAGATAAACCAGCAAAATAAAGTTTGCATTGTTTATTTTTTATGTAAACATAACAAATTGGAAAATAATTGAACAGTAACCTTTTATAAAGGTATACATGGGAAACATTTTATGGTGTTTTTGTTAGTTGTGATTATAATGGCAGGACAATAAATTAAAAAAAATACCCAGATTATGTATGGAAGAGCTCTTCTATTAACAGTTATGATATCCAGGGTTGGCACTTATTTAATATCTACAGCCGTAGATTCTCTTTGTTCCAGCACACAGGAACTACTTATACAAACATGACAGTGCAGAATCTGGTATTCATTGTTTGATGGGACTAACATAGTTTGTTTTAATTAAATAAAAAAGATCACACAGGTTAACTCATACCATCTGTACGTGATTTTAACACTGACACAAGTAGCAGCTGAATATTATAAAAAATGTTTAAACAAAACTTGCCCCAGTAATTCATATAGAGAAAAAAATCTTTTTCATCTTACTTGTCTTTGCACCAGATAATTTTTATATGAAAGGCAAAGAAGAAAAAACATTTCACAAATAAAAATAAGGAATATGATGAATATTGTTTCTCTGGAGTTGACATTAACATGAAAACAAAGCATCAACATACAAGAGACGATAATATCCAACATTTACATTTTATTAAAAACAACAAATATTGAACACTTAACATGAATACAGATCTGTTTAACCATATTTTCATGTTCTGTCCATAATTTTGCTTCAAAAATATATCATTTGTCAGTATCATATGGCAAACTAACATTATCAATTTATGACAAAACTAGATAATAGTACGATGGTATCCATCTCTGTGGGCCCGCCAACCTTCAGGGTCAAAGGTCATCAACCATGGTATGCGACACAAGGCCTTCATATTATCTACCCACATACCAAATATTAAATAAAGTATTCAAATAATGTTTATTTTAAAATGAAATTAAATTCATACATCAATGGGGCACGGACAGACGGAGAACACTCATATCAAAATGGAAGGTATAACATAATACCCTGCCACTGTGTGGGTTATAAAAAGTGGATACAAGCTGTTTTCTTAAATAAAAATAACATGTAAAATGCTAATATACAACAGATGGAGAAAAAGGCAAGATAGTGAACACAAACACAATGTGATCCAACATTTATGGCCAGAAAAGCCAATAGATAATGAAATGTGAGAAATATTTACGACAGCCAAAAAAGAGGCACTTAGCTTATAAATTATAATTTACAAGATTCAACCTCTGAAGCTACTATTGCTCATAAATAACCTAGTGTTATTATAATTGCATACATTAAATGATTCTATTATTAGAACTAGCTCAAGAGGTAAAAACTAAACTAAAACATGCACAATTTTAAACAAATGTGCAGCATTAATAATGGTAATTTTACTTCAAAAGTCATGACAATCTTCTCTACTTTATTGTAGCCTCACTTTGGGAAATGTATCATGTTATATAATTAATATATAAACATTTGTTTGTTTCACATCTCTATTTCTTTTGACTGCTTCATATAAAGTTTACTGTGAACCTTAACACAAAAACCCTTCTTTTATTTAATAAAAATATTCAATTAAAAAAACTTCAAATGTTATTTTCTTACTACTAAACATAACAAAATTACAAATGCATAACAAATTTCTCACTAACTTTTGTAAATGACAAACTAAGTTTAACTTTGAAGAAACAATTTCTTAATAACCATTTTCTTTCCTTTCACCAGACCATGTTGGTTTTATACATGATATGAAGCAGACGACACACAGATCTTAAACGGATTTCAATCACATGACACCTAAGTTGCCAATTTAAACAATAGCACAATTTATATTACCTATAACCTATTATACATCTTTAATATAAGTGAATATAAAAAAAATTGTAACAATTTCTTGGATCCAATCACAGATAAATTTAAATAAATCCTACAATTTATTACACTATGATTTTATACCCAATGCTCTTCGTGTTTCTTCATAAACAACATAACTTATACTAACAGCTGGTAAAACTTTAAGGAAGTTTGGTGTCAAACCACGATAAAGTCCTGAGGGTCCATCTTGCTTGACGATTTGCTTAAACATTCCTGTCATTGTATCCTTACCACCTTCTACAAAATAAAAGGTTTATGTTAAGAACTTGTAACAAACATTTAAATGTTTCTGTCTAGTGTTTAGTATAGTTTTAACATAATATCAGTACAATTAAAAATGTACATACATATACTGCAACTAGATATGACAGTTTGCTACATATGAAGCTCTTACCAATTATGTTGGTAGCTTAACACATAAAATGTAAAAAAAGAATTCCAAGGTTAATAGACTTTTACTACGCCAGACACACATTTGGTCTAATCAAGACTCATCAGTGGCACTCAAACAAAAATAATATTTAAAAACCAAATGATTAACATGTTGTAGAGCTTTTATCACCAAAATTCCAAAAACGTTATACCAAATCCGGCTAAGTCTATCTACACCTTGAAAATAGAAAAACCTCAGAAAATCAAAATTGTTTAAATTTCAGGGCAGTAAATTTAGACAATGAATATATCACAATAGAATCGATGATATTCCTGTCAGGACCGAAGTGTGACTACTGGGCTTGTAGAGGCATCGTCCCAGTGGTTGCAAATAAAATATCATCAAAGATACCAAGGTTAATAGAATTTACTAGGCCAGACATGCGTTTTGTCAAATCAAGACTCATAAGTGTCGCTCGAACCCAAACAATATTTAAAACCCAAATGAATAAGATGTTGTAGAGTTCCCTAGTGCAAGCTGCTTAACCACTTCACCAGCTGCTTAGCAATATTTCCAGCTACTTGCCAAGTTTGCTGGTTGCTTAGTAGTTGTTTTCTTAGTTTGCAATTTGCTATCCATACTTTTCTTGTAACAGTAATTTTATCTGACGGACTACTGAATAGCTGAAAACTAGAATTATAACCTATCCTTACCCTAATTACAAGGATACAGAAAATCACACATGGTCATGTGCAATTTGATTTTGTACATGGATGCTGTTGATTAGAACTTCAATGCATAAAAATGCAGTGAGCTTTTTCCCTTTTGTTTTACTTTTATGAATGTGTATGTAAGAGTGTTTGTGTGTGCTGCATTTCTTGAATTGAATTTAGCTATAACATAATTTAGACGATAGTTAGAAAAACTGCTTTTAGTTTCAAATAAAGTCTGTGGGGAAAGCTGAAGGTACCAAGAAATGTAAAATAATGGTTAAAAAAATGAATGCAAAGACAAAAATTCCAAAAACAATACAAACAGAAACAACAATAACAAACAAAGAAACATGAATAGGAGCAACATGAGACATGGTATAGAATTTGTTTATATTTTACACTGAGGGATATTTCCCTGGTTATCTTATAACATGACAAGATCAAGTGTACGATCAATATATCAACAGCTGTTACCTGCTGTACACTGAAGTACAGTGGGACATGTCACCCCACTTCATATACATCAGACTGAAATGTGAAATCCTTAAATAAAATTTGGTTATTTCTGATTATTGCTATTTGTTATTTCTGATTATTGTCACTGTGTGTATATCTCTACAGACATTGGAGAAAGTTTTCAACAGGTATCAGATGGCAATTTGTTACAAATAGCTTAACATTCCAAGGTAGATTTCTACGATAGTTTACATATTACTGTAGATGGATGCATAATCAGACTCAGACTGAACCAGGCCTTGCTTTATTACTTATTAAATATTTTATTATGAAAAGATTAAAACATTATTAAACATATAAACATTTTTAACTGCTTCCTTCGACAAAGTGATAATTGTTTTAATTATGTAAAAATTCAACGGTATTCCCATAGAATTTTAATTGAGTTATATTCCATTACTGGAAGTGGGATATTAGAGACTGACACTGATAATTATATTAATTTCAAATCAAATTTATTTAAAGAACTATTTGACTGGAAAGTACAACCATACAGAACTGTATAGCGAGACATAATGTCCTATTACTAAAGGGATATAACTCAATCATAATTCGACAATAAGTTAAAAACTCTCTGGCAAAACATTTTATAATTTCATTAAACTGGCAATTAACAATTTAAAGGCAACAATAACAAATAAATACAAACTTAGCTGACTCATGAAATTTATGGAGGCCACCCACTGTTAGCCATGAACTAAACAATGAATTCAAAGTAAGTTGTGCATATTTATTGTTAAAGAATTAAAAAAAACCTCATTATCTCCGGATAGTGAGCCTGCATCGCTAGTCTGGTTACACATATGTCCATTAAACAAAAATTGTTCAATATAGCAATCTTGAAAGTGTGACCGGCAAAAGAGAAAATTTGTATGTGGCCCTCTCCCTTGTATTATTCCAATACAATTATACTTTATTTGGCCTTGTATTTTAAATTTCAGCTAATAAATTAGGATTGCTAATGGTAGCCATGTCTGAAAATAAAGCAGCCTACTTTCTAAAGTACCTAATAAATTCATTTTGACTTGTAGAAGACATGTTGGAAGTGATACAGCAAAGAAAAGAAATCTTTGAAAAGGATCTACTATATGTCAATAATGCATTACGTTTGAGACTGATATTTTTTTTAATCTCAGCCAATGAGAGAATTAAATTGTAGCAGCCAAGTATTTTTGTCAATCATAATGAAAAAAAGGTATCCTTCATCTACATTATTTGTACCAAGATACCAGAAACAGGAATTAGTGTTGTAGCCTTGTTATTAGCAATATAGACAAAAAAAAAAGAATATTGGTAGAGGACCTCAAGAGCATCATTCTTGCAAAGTTTATTTTAAATTAGATGAGTAACTTTGGGATAATTTAAATTTTGAAAGTTTTGACAATGGATGCACAACAGACGAAAGTGAATGTTAAAGGTCAATGACTGAATATTGGGTGTGCTTAAAATGACGAGTCAGAGATGACACACGTCAACTGACATGTTAATAAGGATATCACACAAAATCATACATACTTGAAATATGGTGTTCATAGTGGTCTGTAATACAACAGTCAAATCAAGAACTGCAACACTACCTGAACTCTCAGACATGGATCATTATTGGTTTCAATGGTAGAGTTTTGTATTGCAATTTTTTCCAATAAATTATAAAAATCTTTAGCCCTAAAACCATTAACCATTTCAATGAACAATTATCCTTACTAAAATCCCAGCTTTGTATTATGCCTGTACTTATGAAAAAGTTATTAAAAAAAAAACAACTGACATTCTTAAATTTATTAAGATAATGCATTAAACTTATTGCCCTAAACCACAAGGTATTCACGGAAAAAAATACTTATATTTTTCCTATTATCACTGAACTTGATTTTAGCAGAATTAATAAGTGACTCATTCCGCAATGACCCAAGTTTTAAAATCCTTCAAATGAAATATACAAAAACCAAGAACTTTGTGTTAAATTGTTATGTTTAACAATCCCAGTATGTGTTGGTGTTACTTACTCTGTGCTTGTAATCGTGTTCTAATGAGAGCTAAGGGATAACTAGCTAATTGTCCACATGTACTGCTGATTGTACCACAGGCTAATAGGGCGAAAATTCCTGGATCACCGCCTCCACTTTTTTTTATGTAGATTTGTTTCATAGTCTAAAAATAACACAAAGTTCACAATTCTTGACATTAGATTATACTTGAAATTTGTTTATATTTAATCATTAAACACTAAGACTAAAGAATATCTCCAAGCAAAACATGTTTTACACAAAATGCTTCCTTAAGATTCAATTTCAGTTTGGGGTTTAGCAGATGAGTTTTGAATACATCAGTGGTTAAGGTAGTCATCTACTATTGATCACATGGTTTGTCAACACTGAAATGTCTACCTCTTGTCTCACTGTGGGCATGGTGTGCCAGGACAAAAACTTAATTGACAAAGATTGCCAGTTTTCTACCACAGGTCAATGGTTTCTCCAGCTTCCTCCCCCAAAAAAAAATTGGAATCCCAAATATAGCTGAAAAATTTCTGAAAAAAAAGTGTTGATAAAACCACTCGAACAAACAAACAGCAATGTCATGCTGATATGTATCTGTTTTACAGATTGTAATGTATGATATGCATTGGACAAACCCTGCTTTGAATTTGTTGTGTTATCAAGTCTCTCAGTCAGAGAGGTTACCAATTTAACCAGAGGCTCTTAAGAGCCTGTATCGCTCACCTGATTTTATAGGCAATGAAGATGGCCTTTCCCTGATGTTAAAGTAAGTCCTGTAATTTTCAATAAACTTTAAATAGGACCATCCAAACAATATTACTAGAAAGCTTTGTTTCATTGGTTAACCAGTTGTATGGAGAAGATTTATTTTATTTGCCCATAGGGTCCTATGTTAAACTAAGTCCTGCGGGGGAGGTGGCCATTTTGAATTTCCAATTGCCATAAAAAACATAAACTTTATAAAGGACCATCCAAACAATATTGCGCGTAAGTTTTTGTTTCCATTGATTAACCCGTTTCAGAGAAGAAGCCTTTTAAAACTTTTTCCCATAGGGTCCTATGTTAAACTAAGTCCTGTGGTAGCGGCCATTTTGAATTTCCAGTTGGCATAAAAATCATAAACTTTATAAAGGACCATCCAAACAATATTGCTAGTAAGTTTTGTTTTGATTTGTTAACCGGTTTCAGAGAAGAAGCCCTTTTTAACCTTTTTCCCATAGGGTCCAATGTTAAACTAAGTCCTGCGGTGGCGGCCATTTTGAATATCAGATTGGGATAAAAAACATTAACTTTATAGAGGACCATCCAAACAATATTGCTAGTAAGTTTTGTTTCCATTGGTTGGCCGGTTTCAGAAAAGAAGCCTTTCAAACTTTTTCCCATAGGGTCCTATGTTAAACTAAGTCCTGCGATAGCAGCCATTTTGAATTTCCAATTGCCATAAAAAACATAAACTTTATAGAGGACCATCCAAACAATATTGCTAGTAAGTTTTTGTTTCCATTGATTGACTGGTTTCAGAGAAGAAGCCTTTAAAAACTTTTTCCTATAGGGTCCTATGTTAAACTAAGTCCTGCGGTAGCGGCCATTTTGAATTTCCAGTTGGCATAAAAATCATAAACTTTATAAAGGACCATCCAAACAATATTGCTAGTAAGTTTTGTTTTGATTGGTTAACCGGTTTCAGAGAAGAAGCCCTTTTTAACCTTTTTCCCATAGGGTCCAATGTTAAACTAAGTCCTGCGGTGGCGGCCATTTTGAATATCAGATTGGGATAAAAAACATTAACTTTATAGAGGACCATCCAAACAATATTGCTAGTAAGTTTTGTTTCCATTGGTTGGCCAGTTTCAGAAAAGAAGCCTTTCAAACTTTTTCCCATAGGGTCCTATGTTAAATTAAGTCCTGCGGTGGCAGCCATTTTGAATTTCCAATTGCCATAAAAAACACAAACTTTATAGAGGACCATCCAAACAATATTGCTAGTAAGTTTTTGTTTCCATTGATTAACCGGTTTCAGAGAAGAAGCCTTTAAAAACTTTTTCCCATAGGGTTCTATGTTAAACTAAGTCCTGCAGTGGCGGCCATTTTGAATTTCCAATTCCCATCTAAAACACAAACTTTATAGAGGACCATCTAAACAATATTGCTAGTAAGTTTTGTTTTGATTGGTTAAACGGTTTCAGAGAAGAAGCCCTTTTTAACTTTTTTCCCATAGGGTCCTATGTTAAACTAAGTCTTGAGGTGGCGGCCATATTGGTTTACCAATCAAAATAAAAAACACAAACTTTGTAAAGGTCCATCCAATGAACATTATGGCCAAGTTTGGTTTCAATTGGCCAAGTGGTTTCAGAGAAGAAGATTAAAATGTAAAAAGTTTACAGACGCCGACGACGCCGCCGCCGCCGACGACAACGCTGACGGACGCAAAGTGATAACAATAGCTCACATGACCCTTTGGGTCAGGTCAGCTAAAAACAAATATATAACATGTATATTATTTTGAATCCAAAAATCGATCTTAATGCCTATTATTTGATACAATCTGGGAAGAATCCTACATATGATACCATATAACCTGGTATAATACCCAAAATATTACAGGACATAAATTACCTCATATACAGCAGATCTATTCCAGCATATGGTATAACACATAGAATATTACATGACATAAATTACCTCATATACAGCAGATCTATTCCAGCATATGGTTTAACACACAGAATATAACAGGACATAAATTACCCCATATACAGCAGAACTATTCCAGCATATGGTATAATACCAGAATATTACAGGACATAAATTACCTCATATACAGCAGATCTATTCCAGCATATGGTTTAGCACACAGAATATTACAGGACATAAATTACCCCATATACAGCAGATCTATTCCAGCATATGGTATAATACCCAGAATATTACAGGACATAAATTACCTCATATACAGCAGATCTATTCCAGCATATGGTTTAACACACAGAATATTACAGGACATAAATTACCTCATATACAGCAGATCTATTCCAGCATATGGTTTAACACACAGAATATTACAGGACATAAATTACCTCATATAAACATCAGATCTATTCGAGAATATGGTATAACACACAGAATATTACAGGACATAAATTACCTCATATACGGCAAGATCTATTCCAGCATATGGTATAATACCCAGAATATTTGGTACATATCCTCTGTAGAACACTTTACTTCCTTCTGTTCTGTATACTTTCTTTGCACAGTCAAAAATACCATCATACTGACCAGTTTTCCTGAGAGCTAATCTTGTTTTCAGCACCTTAAAAATATTTAATATGATTGATTTTATTTTTGCATAACAAAAAAAAATTTAATTAAGGTAAATTCATATTGTTTATTAAAGACTTATTCAATTAAACCATGAATTTCATCAAGATTGTATTATGACAATAGCAGGATTTACCGGTACTTGATACCTAGTGTTTTCTGGGCTAAAACCAATATGTATAATGATGGCCAAATGACTACCTTAAAGTGCCAAAATTTAAGTCGTCTACAGTTTTTTAAACAAAATCTTAGTAAATGCTTGAAATTAAAATATATTTATTGTTTTGTTGGAATGAATGCCACTTTCAGCAATTTTTCAGCCATATCATAGTGTTCATTTTTTTTTGGGGGGGGGGGAGAAAGATGGAGTAACAGGAGAAAACCCCAGATCTAGGGGCAATCCTTTGCAATTAGGATTGGAATCAAGTGCACCCTGCCACAGTGAGACTTATAAAACCCCCGTGTTGACAGTCCATGTGATCAATAGTAGACTAACTACTTCTTAAACACTTGGCCACAGAGGCCCCAAAATATATTTAATTCAAGTTCATAAATACAATATAAAGTTATGATATCATAAAGACAACGATGTGCTACATCTATATATCAGTGATGCTGAGATAAAGAAATAATGCGTTTTAAACCAAAAGCTCGTAAGAGCCTGTATCGCTCACCTGATTTTACAGGCAATGAATATGGCATTTCCCTGATGTTAAACTAAGTCAAGTAATTTTCAACTTAAACTTCAAAGAGGACCATCCAAAAAATACTGCTAGTAAGTTTTGTTTCCATTAGTTAAATAGTTTCAGAGAAAAAGCCTTTTATAACTGTTTCCCATAGGGTCCTATGTTAAAATTCTAAAACTGTTTCCCATAGGTTCCAATGTTAAACTAAGTCCTGCAGTGGTGGCCATTTGAAATTTCCAATTGGCATAAAAATCAAACACTTTTTAGAGGACCATCCAAACAATATTGCTAGTAAGTTTTGTTTCCAATGGTCAACATATTTTTGAGAAGAAACCTTTTTAAATTTCTGTGGTGGCAGTCATTTTGAATTTCTGATTGGCATAGAAAACATAAAATTAAAAGAGGACCATCCAAACAATATTGGTAGCAAGTTTTGTTATGATTGGTTAACCGGTTTTAGAGAAGAAGCCTTTTTTTAACTTTTTTCCCATATGGTCCTATGTTAAACTAAGTCCTGCAGTGGCTGTCATATTCGTTTTCAAATCCAAATAAAAAGCACAAATTTTGTAAAGTTTTATCCAATTAACATTAAGGCCAAGTTTGGTTTCGATTGGCCAAGTGGTTACAGAGAAGAAAAATAAAATGTAAAAAGTTTGCAGACCACCAACGGATGCAAAGTGATGACAAAAGCTCACCTGAACAAAGGGTCCGGTGAGCTAATAAAGGAAGATATCTTAATTACTCCTGTGTTAATCAGTGAAAACATATTGAGCATTGTATTAGTTTTTTGTAAACCAGAAAAAAAGACAGTTTAAACCAATTGCCCAGTTACAGCAAGTATTTAACCTTTTACATGTGGATAGACACAGAACTGTCTGAGATACCAAGTCCTGCCTGAAATTACAGTATGCCATGATTAACAATGTAATTTTTTTTACTACAGTATTTTAGACCTTGCATTTCAAAAATAATGCCCTGAAGAAAAGTCCAGTTAAATTTATAACCTGCAAGAACTTAGACAGCCAGAAATGCAGTACATGAACAACAGACTTGAGTATATAAGAACTGGACTAGCACAGCTGAGTAATAACAACATATAAAAACCTTCCTCCCTCATACAGTCTTTATTTTAATGAATTAACTCTATTATAATGCTATGGAAAAAAGGCAATAAAACCTGAAGTTTACATTAACTAATTGATCATAAAAATCAATAACACTGACAATGACATTTAAGAATATTATATTCATCCCAAATTAAAACTTCTGATAAACCACTGAAAGTTGCATGAATTTTATTCAAACAATGACCATGTTTTTTAACTTTTCCTAATATAGGAGTCATCATGACAGGCCTCGACAATAACCATGTCTTTAAACTTTGGACAAGTAACTGTCAAAATTTACTTGTCCGAAAATTTTTGCCCATATTGCCACCCACTCAAATTTGGTCCATTTTCCTTCATGCAGCTATGTAAACAATGAATACAAAGCAAAGTGACAAGTGTCTTCAAATATCTTGCATGTATTTCTATAAACAAATAATTTAGCTAAAGAAATTTTATTGCCGAAAATCAAGTGTACTACCATACACCTTGATGTTCTATGTCAAATTAGTTTATACTACTATTATCAGCATGCTCTGTTCATCCAAGCGTTTTATGGATTGTGAAGAAGATTTGTTCTGGTACCTTCATTGCAAGTAATTATGGCCAAGCATATGTAATTTCAAATTTTTAAACCAGTACTAGGGAATTTGCATAAATTTGTTGACATGTTTTTGGCAACGAAAAAAGGACTTTGGATAATAAATTCAAGGAAACTGATTGAATAAGCACATTTTGAGAAAATATTCTTAAATTTATATGTTTTTTATTTTTCATTTTTCGTTTACTTGTCCAAACAGACAAGTGACTGCTGAGTTTTCCTTGTCCGACAGACATTTCAACTTGTCCCGGGCAATCGGACAAACGTTATTGTCAAGCCCTGCAGGATGCTCTACAGTTGGGTTGAAGGAGTCAAATACTATTTCAAGGGTAATGTTTATTATTTAGTTTTTATAACAAAATAACTTGTATCGATCCATTTTGCGAGTAAACAATACCACTGCTATAATTACATTCAGAGATATATACCTCTGAAATAATGCATGCTTATCTTGTGTATAAATAAAATGTTGTTTAGTTTTCATGTTTAGTAGCCTCTTATACAAATGATTTCAATCGTTGTTTATGAAAAAAGATTGTAATAGTATCATGCATGTGTATATAACCATAATTAAAAAGAATGCATGTATTTGGTGTGATTACTTTGGAAACATAGCTAAGATTTGAAAACTTTATTTTTATCTGTTAGTTTTCTTGAACAAAAATACATTAAGGTCTGTAGAGCTTTCAGCGGAAAATAACCACAACTGATGACACTGTAATAAATATCCAAATGTAATAGGATAATATATTTTTTACAAGTATGTGATCATCAGTACACTAAGGCAGTTTCTTAAGCAGATCTCTAAAGGTTTTTGGAACATATTTTCACTTCCTAGTATTTGGTCACGATGGTGCTCTGAAACTTTGTAACTTTTGAGAACAGTTGTTCTCGTCATGCTCATTTGGAACAATCTTATTCATATTATTGTTGCCAGTTGACCTTTTATTAGTTCAAACATTGATATAAATGAATTAAACTAGTCCAGCCTTAATCAGATAAAAGGTAATTAAAGTTAGGAAGTGTATTGTTCCACGTGTATACAAAACTTTATGATTAGGTTGAAGATAAAGTCCTAGGATTTTATGAAGTACCGAACTGGTTACCATTGAAAATAGCTTTCCTTAGATGGCAATATAACAAATAAAACCAGAATTTTATATTTTATGTCTAAGGTCAACTACAAACACTGATGGGTCTAACGCCTATTATTTCATGTGTCATGATGACCTTCTGGTTGAAATTTTTGGGGGTTCAATAATGTTTTTTATGCATAAAATACGCACAAACGTGCATCCACAGAAATGCTGAATGATCTTTAATAATAAGACAAACAGACTGATCACTATAGGGCATCTGCCACTTTGTTGTGGGCCCTAACAAAACTTTGTAACTGGGGTTATAATGAATTGCTCTCTCATTTTTAATGACGCAGACCCAAGGGTGAAATAATAAGCCACATGAAGGGTAACTAGCCCACACTGCTACCAGGGCTTCTACTTAGAACTCTGTAATTATGTAACACATACCTCCATTGGATAGATAATTGTCTGTGCTGTGGCCCCTGCTAATGATCCAGACATTAATCTTTCGAAACCAGTTACCTCTTTTCGATCTCCTTTAAACAGGGTTTTAAACTGCAAAAGAAAAGTAAACATCCTGTTGTCTCCAGTTTCCAAATAAAAAATTAATATAAATATGTTTTTATAAATAATAACATCAGCATGAACAATAATCTGGACACTAGTGAAGTAATACTGCATCTATGTGTTTTGCTGGGACCATACTGGGAGGGTTCCCAGTGCTCAACCCACAGAGCAGCCCAGCGCGTCCCCGGGCGGCGAGGGGAGACCCTTGTTGGGGGGTTGTCAGGTCATAATACGGAAAGCCTGACCACGGACCCTAGTAGGTAACATGTTTGGAGAGTGCCAAGCTTCTTGCACGATAAAGACCCCTTTTGTATATTTCAAAAAAGAGTATGCTCATTGTAGCTGCTACAAAAGTCTAAATTTTCCGCCCCTACCCAAAACTCCATCCCACCCCCATTTTCCTTTGATTTATTGTTTGTTAACTTGTTCTCGTCATGAATATAGCTGAAATACTGCTCTCTGGACGTAAAGCAGACATCCAATCAATCAATCAATCTATGTGTTTTGTTATTGAAGAAAGGTCAACACTAAAGTTTTCTCCCGGAAATAGTTCTTTTTTACCATATGAACCTCTGTTAACATTTTTTATCGACCAATTTAAGTCTATTATAAGCATCATGGGCTTAATTTGTCTGCATGTCAATATGTATTTTACACTGATAGATTAATTTTTTCTAGCCAATTATAACACTAACTTGTTCATATGCCATAAACTTTATCGCCGACTCTGGAGCAATTTTCACTACATTTATAAAATTTCCTCTCCACAGAGATTTGACTCCTCCTTCTTTTAACATGTACTGAAACCCACTCAACACACCATAGTTAGCATTCTTACTGCCATGGACCTATAAATAGAAATAAAACATTACATATCTCATTGCCCAGATCATAGTTACCCAACCATGAAAATGAGGTCTAGATTTTTTAACAGATGATATAGTGAAATATTGAGTTTTCTGTAGACCATAAGATTGAAACTATCTATTAAATTTAAACAGAAACTGACATAATTATGAAAATATTATGTGAACCATGAAAATAAGGTCAAGGACACTTGACATTTTGACAGACAGAAATCTTTCTGTACCTATAGATACAACATAAATATAGACCATAGTAGGTTTGATGACCATGGAAAGTATCTGATTACAGACAAATTTAATTTTTATTTTATTTAAGTAACCACAAGCCACGACAGAACTGTGGGCCAACAACAATATAATCAACTTTTTAAAGTAAATTTATTGATGTATCCTTTCCTTCAAACAATAATAGTGACCAATGTATGTGAACAATGACAGTTTTTATAACAAGAATACAATTTAATAATTAGTTACTCCTCGCCTAAAAGTGTTACGTTTATGTACTACAATATATGAACATACTACTGTACCTGAAGAAAAATTTTAATACGATCTAATGGTGCAGTTGCTGTTCTTGACACAGCTCCAGCCACACCCCCAGCCAGCAGGTGTCGCCACCACATTCCGGTCTGCATTTCTTTCTCTGTAAAGTCATCGGGTACACTACCATTCTCTCCAATGTCAATGATCTATAATAGTAACAACAGATTTTGTTATATATTAAATCAACAAAAACAAGAAAAATCTGGATTGCTCTTATGTTTCAAGTTATGTAATTACTTTTAATATATCTAAAATTAAACCTTTCACATGTACCCACTTTTTACCATTATTATCCTGTGTAAGATCTTATGTAACTCTGTTCAGGTCACATTTGAGTGACCTTTATTTCAACAAAAATAATGTTATGCAAATGGATGTCAATATATTTAAACAAGTGTAAACAAAGAAAAATGTTTGGCCTTTCATGATTACAGATGAACCGACCAAATCCAAAAACTTTAACTTTAGTCACAGGACTGTGAAATTGAGGTCAAGGTCAGGTGACACCTGCCAGACAGTCAAGTACTATTCAATAGCAACCTATATACCAAAATATTGAATCCTACTAGTAGCATACATGGTTACTGATGAACTGCCCTAATCACAAACCATTATTAGTCACTGGAGGTTGAAATTAAGGTCAAGGTCAGGTGACAGGTGACTGACCAGCAAGTACTTATCATGAGATACCATTGGATAAAAACCATGTGGACATAGGGCTTAAGCTTACGTACATAACTAGACAAAGTTGATCTAGCGATCACTGATACCCCCTCTTTTGTAAAAATTTCTAACGTTTTTTCGTGGACTGTGACCTTGAAATTTGACAGATTTCCCCAAAAATTGATAGGCTTCTTACCAACATAATATATAACAATATCTCAGAGTTTCATTCAAATTGGATGCAAACATTTTGAGTTATTGTCCTGAAACTTTTTTCTAAAAATTTCTAGTTTTTCACGGACTACGACTTAGAAATTTGACGGATTTCACCCAAAATCGATAGGCTTCTTTCTAACCTGATATATAACAATATCCCAAAGTTTCATTCAAATCAAATGCAAAATTTTGAGTTATTGTCCGGAAAAATAACTTTTCTGTAAACATTTCTAACGTTTTTCGTGGACTGCGACCTTGAAATTTGACAGATTTCCCCCAAAATTAATACGCTTCTTACCAACATGATATATAACAATATCCTAAAGTTTCATTCAAATCGGATGTAAACTTTTTGAATTATCATCTGGAAACCAAGTTTGGTTAAAATTCCTAACGTTTTTCGTGGACTTTCGTGAATTTATGTTATACCAATGTTGATTCCATAATGATTCATTAATAAGAAAATCCCATTTTAAATCAGTTTCATAACATACTTTTTATTATTGCAACAATATTAACACACGTAACTAAAAATATCATGCATAGTTGATAAAAGTACATTTCTAAAAGTCAAACCAATTTCTGGGAAAAACATAGTTTCCATTCCATTAACACTTCTAAGTTAAACTGTGCGGGAACTTCTATATTTCTATAATTGGTTTGCAGATTAAAAATCCAATGCGACAAATTGAGACACACGTAGAAATTTTTAATAACTAAGTAGGCATGTGATTCTGAAAGTCACTACTTGGTTGATCCCTAAAAATTAAATGATATTAGGTTACCAGAATATTTTCTGAACTGGATTACATTAGATCTGAAATGCTCCAATGGGGGCTATTGAAAGACTTTATTTTAATAAGATTGCTTCTAATATGTTCAAATGTCTCCCAAAAACAAATCTTCATTTAAGACACTTTAATACAGGGATACAATATTATGTGTATTGTTTGTTTGTTTGAATGATGTTTAACACCAATTTCAAGCAATTTTTCATCTATATCATGATGGTGTCCAGTTTTTATTGGGGGAGGAAGCCAGAGTACCTGGAGAGAACCCACAACCTCAGTCTTGATAGACCACATGATCAATAGAAGACAGTCGACTCTGATGTCCCGCAGGGAACTGTGTTGGGCCCCCTTTTATTTTTATGTCACATAAACGACCTCCCTAACTGTGTTAAGTCCCAAGTCCGATTATTTGCGGATGATTGTCTATTATACAGAACCATAAAATGTTGGAATGATCACTTAAACCTACAACGTGACTTAGATTCACTACAAAAATGGGCAAATACGTGGTGGATGCAGTTTAATGCAACAAAGTGCTACGTTATGACAATCCATCGTAAAAAACATCCGTCAATATTTAAATACTCTTTAAACCATCATATTTTAGAACAGGTCGATGAAAATCCCTATTTAGGTGTAATAATTAATGCAAATCTCAAATGGAGCACACATATATCCAAAATCTGTAATCGAGCAAATAGCATCCTGGGCTTTATTTGAAGAAATCTTAAACACAGTAGTGAATCGTTTAAAGAAACAGCCTATACGTCGTTAGTTCGTTCGATCTTAGAATATTCATGCACAGTATGGGACCCGTACCTTCAAAAAGATATCATTCTATTAGAAAGTGTGCAGCGTCGGGCCGCCAGACTAGTCAAAAACAATTATAATAATAAAAGTAGTGTCACCGAAATGATGAACAGCCTAGGTTGGAAGCCGCTAGCTGAAGGACGTAGAGAATTACGTCTCACTCTACTTTTTAAACTCTTGAACGACCTGGTAGTGCTACCCACTGACCCACTGGATTAATATCTAAACCCACGTAAACAAAGGAAATCAAATTCAAAAGCTTTGAATAATATACATTGTAACACTGATATTTTTTAAAATTCATTTGTACCGAAACAATTAAAGACTGGAACTCTTTGGCAGATCAGTGTGTTACAGCAAAATCTTTATCCCAATTTAAATCAGAACTATCAATTTTGAATCCTTCCTCTGCTCAGCGCGATTAACATCAGCGCACTCCCCCCCCCACTCAAAGATTAATGCTCAATAGTGAGCTACTTTTGAGTTACCGAACAGAAACAGAAACAGAAACGCCTTAACCACTTGGCCACCATGGCCCCCAAAATAATGTGTACATCCACTATACAACAACAATATCCACTACAACATTACAACAGAAACATAAACCATGATTCTTACTGTAATGTCTACCATGTAATGTACACAATAGTATTGATTTTTAGACCTTCAGGACAGTATTATGTAACTTTTTATATACTGGTATAGATGAACTTTAGAGATTTTTTTATCTCATGACTCTGTATCATAAACATCTAATGTATTTCCTCATATGGACTCAAATTATTAAAGGTTTTCTTACAGATTATTATTTTATATTACCTTGTAAATTATACTACCAAATAAGCCTCCAAATACATGTTTATCAATACCATATATGTCACAGGTCATTTTAAGAGTTACCTGTTCTTAAAGAGTTATCTGCTCTTTGACAGTTATAACAAACAAACAAAAAATACAAAAATTCCCATTGTGTATGTTTCCAGGTAAATTAACTACAATGGTAACATGTACATAAAACAATTTTTATCAAGTTATAAAACTTAAATAACTCCAAGTTTTCAGCAGTTGTTTGTTTGGTCATATATGAACTAGTCATAATTAATACAAATATTCTGCTGTAATGAGCTATTTTTCAATCCATGTAAATTATGACAAAGACAACCTCATGAAATGACATTCACTGACCTATATTATTTGTAAGTGTACATTAGAACTATTCATCTCTATCTTCACTGCCAATGTGTAGTATACATATAACTTGTTTCATAAAAGCTTAATATTTATATGTGTATAAACTGGACATGTTTATGAACAATTATGAACTATTTTTTATCTGTTATGGTAAGTTTCACAAACACCTAATAAAAGCATAAAACTACATTTCACAGAAGCATTAACAATCATGAACTAAGGATTCCTTTACTTTGATCATACCTTTAGGAAATGACCATGACATCAGGTACAGGTATTTAGAAATAGTGACAACATGATTGTAATATTTATGACATATCCTGAACTAATTAATGTTATTATACTGGAAGAAACATAAACAATTTGAAAACTCCCTTTTGTCTCACTTCAGTTAAGGAGTGAAAACCACAAAAATTCAACACATTTGTGGTCAAGAAATAAGCATTCATCTTTGACCCTTCAATCAATATGTAAGTTTTTTCTAACCATGTTTATTGTCCAGAGTACACTGCTGATTTTTACATTCTTTTATGTCGCCAGCAAATCTGTTAAGAGACGAGGTGAAGATAAATGTCTTGCATTCTTGCCCCCCCCCTCTATCCAATAACCATTAAACATCCTTTACTTTTCAGAAAAAAAAATTGCAAAAGGTCTTAAATGGCCAGGTTGCCAAGCAAGTGCCATAATAAATAAGGAATGGTTTTACAATTTGTTCAAAGAAGATTTTAGATCTGCGTAAAAAAAAATATAGGATGAATTGATTACACAAAATAAGTACCATCTTCTGCAAATGTTCTGAAAAATGACTAAGTTTACAAGCCAAGGCTGGAAAATTTTGAAAAAATTCCTGGAACAATTCCATAATAACAGGTGCAAAATTTCAATATATGTGCAATCTTTCTGTGAGGTTCCAGAGATCTGGGTTGAAAACTGTAGGAGACGATGATTACACAAAAGATACCTTTTCCCAATATTTACCATACTATAACTCAGGTTTGCACTTCGTGCAATCTGACCAAATATCAGTATTATGGGTTGTGGATATAATAATGAATTTCATTCTGTTCTGTAAAAAGTTGCATTTGCAACTGTATGTAACTGTATTAAAATTAATTCCTTCAAACTGCTCAATTTGGCCTAATGCTGGTAAAAATGAATTACTGCGGCAAATTGCACTTGGAAAATAAGTTGGATTACAGATACAATTTTGATAAAGAACATTTGAAGGACTAGTGAGTGCAATATAGCATCTTGCGAGGGACAATAATTTCCCAACATTCATGCAATAACCATTTTATAATAAACTAATAATTTTTTGGGTGCTTTTAAGTGATTATTCATTTTTCTTTGCTATTTTGTAATATTTTAACAGGAATCTATTAATCCATTAGTTATATTAATCCTACTAGATTTTACTCTGTCTAATATTATCATATTTTCACTTATTCAATATTTCATTTTGTACAGTTTACAGTCAATGTTTTCTTTTGTTGGTCTATGAATTCTTTAACTTTACTTTTATCAACAATCGAATTCACTTCCATTCGTTCAGTTTCAAGTGGTTCTGGTAATAATACTCCCCTCAAGAGCAGATAATGTATTTCATTTTCGGCCATGTTTGTTTACTGAAGGACAGTAAAAACAATTAAGAGGATGTTCGGAACATCTTTACTTTTCCTGGAAATTACATAAAAGACTGAGACGCAGTGTAAGTATGAAAATTTATTGCACTTTATTCCTATGTGAAAGCAAATAGGGAAAATTCTTACTATATAATAATAACAGATATAGTCATTGACAGACATGTGTTATTCAAATGTTTCCACATGTTACATGATATAAAGTTTTAATTATCTTCATTTAAACAATTTGCCAAACCAGACACTTCAGAACCGCCCCCCCCCCCCCCTTATAAGCCCCCTAATTTTCAAAACATCAAAATTAATTATCTGATCTAAGAGATAAATATCAGTTGCATAATGGGACTATGAGACAAAGATTCTGTGGAAGGTTGATCAAATATTATTCTGTGGTGTCGGTGAAGTTCCGGATAAGAGATGGGTACCCCTTAGGTCAATGACAAAGTCCATGTTTTAATATGAGAAACCCCAAAAATCAGTCCAATCAAAATAAAAATATATCAGGTGCACAATGGGACAATGTGACAAAGATTCTGGGAAAGTTTCATTAAATTCCATTCAGTGGTGTAGTTGAAGTTAAAGATAAGAGATGGGTACCCCCTTATGTCAATGACATGTTTTGCTATGGAAGCCCCAAAAATCATTCTGATCAAAATGTAAAATATCAGGTGCACAATGGGACTATTTGAAAAAGATTCTGTAAAAGTTCCATCTAATTTCATTCAGTGGTGTAGTTGGAGTTGCAGATAAGAGAAAGTATAACGGACAGATGGACACTACCATCACTACATACCCACTCGTGGAGAGTATAAAAAAAAAGATAACTTCTAATTTTGATCTTCAACAAAGTTAACTCACAGAAGGTGTATCAGGAGGAATGCTAAGCATTACAATTCTTGTACCTGATTGTGTGTTCAAAAAGTGGCTACACTTACACAACTCATTATTTTTTTATTGAACATGTACTCATTTCATTAGGTCTATATATCTAGTGTAATTTCATCAATCAGGCTTAAATTAAGACCAGTTCTCACCCCAGGGAAATCCAATTAAGTCTAAAGGGAAACAAAAGAAAATAAATCAATAATAGTTTCAGACAAAACAGTCATGTATGTGTTGTTCCTGAGGCTTAGTCATAAATTATTAACAAAAATTGAATTAAGAGAAATATTAAAATTTTAATCAATTTTACTTCTTGAAAATTTCATTAAGTACACCATACAAGTATAAATAGGACCAAAATGAACATTATTAAATCAATAAACAGGTAACAAATTACTGCCATTGTGCCAGAAGCTTAGTAAAAAATATTAGTACCAATTATTAGATTTCATCAAAATTCATTTCACAATGAAAAAACATTAAATATTGGGATGAATGATTTTGTGTCAGTATTGGGATAAAACAAGAAAGTTTTACTATAGTCAGGATATAAAGAACAATATGACCACATATTCCATGGAGGTTATCACTTAATAGTAGTTCAACAGTCTGTCGTTTAAATCAAATTTAATAATACAATGTACTAAAGAAATTTACTGATTCAAATTGATGACATCGTAATAAAACTAAGGTTTATCTCCCTTATACAGTGATTTGGTATTACTGTTGAATACCCTTTAATTTTTTGTACAATTCTGCCTTCAGAAACTGTTAGCTTGAGCATTACTGATGAGCCATCAAATGTTGAAAAATGCATCTAATCTATACAAGTAATATGGTATCAATGATGTTTAACTAACAAGACTAGAGAAGACACTCATACAGACTTTAAATAATAATGTCATAAACTGCTTGCTTTCTTTATTTCATGCTATATTAATTTTTCATACAGTAATTCATTTTTCATCGGGGAGTATGATCAATTATACTTTATGAATAAATAATCAGAACCACAGAGTCTTTATTGAACATCACTCGGAGATAGGCAGTAGATATATCATTAAAGATTATGGCATATGGTAATAAGAGCAGGTACAAAAACAAATTCTAGGTATACTCACTTGGATTTATTTCAGAGTTGAGGAGCATAAAAATATAAACTAGAACAGTAAGTTTATATCACAAGCTAAAAATGGAAATTTGGGAAGTATAACACAACCTTAATATCAACAAGGAGTACAGGGAGAAATTTCAGCTTGGGTGAAAAAGAATAATAACAAAGTTGAGAACACATCCTATTGATAATAAATAACATACATAAATTACATTATCAATGTTATTAAAATCCCATCCATCGCTTACTTCCCAGTTGTTATTGCCAATGCATGAAAGATTTGACAACAAACAAGACAAATGTTTTGTTCAATTTATAATCATTTATAAAATAAATTATTTATGTGATATGATACAGCTGTATCATGATACAGCTGTATCATGTCACTGTTAAAAACTTATGTAGGCTGCTCTGAAAAGCTGTTGCATAATTTATCTTCCATCTTGAAAATCACCAACACAAACAAAAAATATTTTCTGGAGGTACCATGCCAAATAACCAAACACCAATTATCGTTGACCACAGTTAAACTTATACATCCGATTGCAAGCTTTTAAGAAATGTCAGTGCATGAGTACATGTACTAACTATTTTTATAGAGTTGAAGGGGTATAACTCCAACAAAATCAAATCTATATATGAACTGCAGTAGGTAAAGACACATGGATAGAATCCCAGTACAATGGAATGACAAACAGACTCAGATAACAAGCCCAAAGCAGCCAAACCTGACTTACTGCCCATATTCCTTAAGCAGGATCTTATGAGACATTAAGTTTCAGCAGTTTTTCAGCTATATCATGCTGTCTAGCTTTTATTGGGGGTAGGAAGCTAGAGTACCCGCTGAAATCCTGACCTATGCTAAGAAAACTGGAAATCCTTTTCAATTAAAGGGTTGAGCACACTCTGTCCTCAGTATGCCTTCAGCCTGCAATTTCAGTATTGACCTGCACATGAACTAGGCCAATACAAAAATCATCATGTAATGATATCTTTTTTTATTAACTAGTCCAAAACAATCGGGCCAATACTGGTTGGAATTAGGCCAATACCGATATTGGACTTGTTTATTCTGAATTGGACTGGTTCAGCAAAATATATCATATAGGCAGTTTAACTGTTATTTAAGCAAATATTATTATCCCTGGCTTGTAAGAAATGTGGACTTTTGATTGGTTGGTTACTCATGGATACAAATCCCATACCCTTAGCTGTGTTGCTAATGTTGCAGGGAGTATTGTTTGTGCATAGCTAATATAATTAACTGTTATTTAAGAAAATATTTTTATCTTCGGCTTGTAACAAATGTGGACTTTTGATTGGTTGGTTACTTGTTGGTACAAATCCCATGCCCAGGGCTAATACATGTATGTTCTAGAGTACCAGTGTATGCTATTCCACAAAGGAATATTTCTAATTCTGTCTTTTATATAAGTATTTTTACTGCATTTCAAGCACTGCAGATGCCCTATGTTCACATAGACACATACATACAAATAAAATCGAAACTAGACGTCATTGTCTCTTGTCGTTATGATAATGTGACTTGAAGCGCCAAAATAACGAAAGTAGAAAAAAACAATGTAAAAAGGAATAAAAACTAATAAAACACGTTAAGTCTGAGGTTGATATCAAAGGTATTATCCTCGACCTGGTAAAAATGTCATTTTCTGCATGAAAAATAAATAATTTTTTGTGAGCAACTGTGATGACGTCGCACATTTAGCTTATTTCTGACAACAAAAGAACCTATTTTCAGCATTTATTTAAACTTGTAAGCCATGGATAAATCTGTTAACCTACATTATAACCCGGTGTATGGAAATTGTACAACCAGAAAGTACTTCTGGACAGCCTTCGGCTCCATCTCAGGCTGAACACAATTTCCATACACCCAGTAATAATGCAAGTAACTGATATAGTAGCTTATTAATTATCCATAGTAGATGACTACCTTAACATCTTGGACTACAATCTGAACACCGTGATGCAATAACTGACCAATTTTCATGTAAATGTAATAAACTATGTAAACAGCCAGCGGATGAAAAGTTAAGTATTAAATTAATGGTCAAAAGCTTTCGTTGCAGGGACATTATATTTAAAGTCTAACGGACCAGAAATTTCTACCAACATGCACATCCATTCAAGGATCAAAATAGCAACGTTCCTGTAAATCTTACAAAACAGTTGTGCCAGGTCTATACTGGACAGGGTAAAAATAAACCTCACAAGTAATAAAGATCATGTACATGTACATGTAAGAGAAAAAAAATTGCAGCAACCAGTGTTTATAATTTGATTCACAAGTGTGGACAAGAAAAATGTCTCGCCTGCATTCCTCATCAGTAACGAAAAAAAATTACGTCATAAGCATTACGTAAATAGCATTAAATTGTTATCGTTTAAAACATACAATGCATGGTTACAGAGAAACGGACCTAATTCGAAATCTTAAGCTTAGTCACGGGACCGTGAAATTGAGGTCATTGTCAGTTGAAACCTACGAGACACTCATGTACTAATCATTAGCAATCTATATACCAAATACTGTCATCCTACCATTCATGGTTATAGAGGAAGTGGCCTAATCCAAAAACATAGTCGCTGGACCGTGAAATTGAGGTCAAGGTCAGGTGACACCCACCAGACAGTCATGTACTCTTCACCAGCAACCTGTGTACCAAATATTGTCACTGTACAATGCATAGTTACAGATGAACTACCCTAATACAGACAGTCATGTACTAGTACCATTCATCAGCAACCTGTATACCAAATATTATCATCCTACCATGCATAGTTACAAAGGAACTGCCTTAATCCAAAAACTTTAACGTAGTCGCTGGACTGTGAAATTGAGGTTAAGGTCAGGTGACAGGTGACTGACTGGCAAGTACTCATTAAACGCTACCAATGGACCAAATTTGATGGCCCTAGGGCTTAGTCCAAGTGTTTATGCCGCGGGATTCCCAAACATATGTCAGTTTTACATCAAACCCTATGAAAACATTTCCAACATAGCATAGGGTTGTTACAACTTACAAGGCTCAATTTCTTCCAGTAAGATAGCAAACTTGAAATTACAATTTTCATGCAAATCACATGACTTTGTATTATATATTAAACATATTTTATTTGCATACTATCAAAGCAAGATGAGATTGGGCACAAGTTATTACAACATTATAAAAGCCCTTTCTCTACAATTTTCAACAAACATTAAGATGACAGCAACGTAATTGTAAATAGAAACAAAGTGACAAATGACCTAATACAAACAATTTCGATGTAAAATGTTCAGTTAGTTTAAGTGAAACATTTAGGTTTGTATTATTTCTTGTATAGCAATAATAAAACATATTAAGCTTACAAGAACTAATAGAAAAAAGAAAAAAAAAACATGCAAGGAATAATAGCCGTAATAAGGCCTGCTGAAGTTAGTCGAAACGGTGGGTACTTTTAATATAGTTATGGACGGCACTGAAAATATCAACGTTTTGATCAACATTTAAACTATCTCTGCCATATAATATAATATAATATGTAATGAAATTTCTCCGTATATTTGAAGTATTATGAATAAATTATGTCCGATTGAATTATAAAGAGGACATTCCATGAAAAAATGATATGCATTCTCACATGGATAACCATATAAACGTATCATTTCTTAGGTTACATCAAAATAGATCAAAATTTAACGCGCTAAAATTGTGTCGCAGTCTTGTATGAAGTATATTCATTTTCCTAGTTCCAGTATGAAACCATTTAGGTATAGAATATGTCTGAGCTGTAAGTGCTCTTTTAAATTGTGAAAACGAAAGAATATTTCGTTAATCAATCTTCAGTTTATTCCACATTCTAAGCGTCGACGGAAAAAAAGAATTATTAGTTTTTGTAAGTCTATATCGTGGAATACTGAAGTTATCATTATTTCTGAGAGAATAGTGTGAAATTTCCAAAATTTTCGGTGGTAAGATATCGGTTAGGTATGGAGGACAATTTTCATTTACAACATTATACATCAAACATAGGCATCGTCTATCAACTTCTCCCACCCTGTTTCTAAATATAGCGATTCGCGACTTGCATAACATGGGAGACCGGTTACTATTCTGGATGCTTCTAACTGTATTTTTTCTTGTTTTTTCTGAAAGTTCATTCCCGCAACCATTCCACAACTCACAACTATACTCCATAATCGGTCTTATGAATGTTAGATATATCTTGCTTAGAGAATCACGCTTTAGTATATATTTAATTTTCTAAGCATGACTTTGTATAAGCTTATCCTCAAGTTTTATTCTTAATTTCATTTCAAATGATGAAATGTTACAATTAATCAATTGGTTACAATGTAAAACAAAGCCTGTTGGTGGAAATATAAATAAACGTACCATCTGCCATCAGTTATGTAATTTCTGACAATGTATAGGGTTCAATGTTAATCTTACTATGGTGGTGGCCATTTGGTATTTCAGACCTGTGTCAGCCATCTTGGATATTCGATTGGAATATTAAACAAAATAGCTCAAGTCTGAAATGGCTGGGTTGCAAAGCATGGAGAAAGAGCAAGAAGGTTTTGGGTCTGTGTCAAACAAAGAAGGATCAGTTGATTACACAAAAACAGAACCATCATGCATGTATCAATGTGCTACAAATGCCCAAGTGTCCATGTGTAAAAAAATAGGAATACATTTCTTGATCAATTTCATGAGATCTGGTGGACAATTTAATTATGTCTGCAATCTTTCTGCAAAGTTTCAGGAATCTGCGTTGAAAGCTGTAGGATGAGTTGATTACACAAAATAGATATCTAATTTTCTCACCTCACTCCTGCCCACCCATCCACCTGCACAACTTTACCATACAATAACCCAAGTTTGCACACTTCGGCAACCTGGCCAAAACTTGTCAATAAAATCAAAATAATAGCTTTACACAGTACATCATCCATCATCTTTGCAGTTTCTGAGAAATCATTTGATTCCATGTTTGTCCTGTGGCAGTGGTCATTTATTGTCAATTGGCATAAAAAACATGTATCGTAAAGGTCCATAAAATGACTATTAATGGTACTATGGTTTCAATTGTTATGAGGTTTACAGGAAACATTGCCTTTTTAAACATTTTACTCCTGGGTGTTTGTGTTAAGTCTAGCAATGGCAGCCATCTTGGATTTCTAATTGGAATTACACAGTAATCTGCAGTATGATATAAATGATTTTATAGTTTCTGATGGCTTTTCCATTAGAATCTATGTTAAACTATGTCCTAAAGTGATGACCACACATATTTCTTATTGATATAAAATGCATGAACTATGTGTATGTAGAGGGCCAATGAACATTCTGACAGTTTTCTTTCAATTGGAAAATTGGTTGCAGAGTACCAGATTAATATGTAAAGAGTACATATGACAGTAATGACAACAATAATAAATAACAATAGCTGACCTAACCCAGTGAGCAAATAATGGAGATCCTAATTACTGAGAAGTTAACACACATGTAAACTACACTAGTTGGTCCACAGAGATGGACAAACCAAGCCAAAATATGTGAAACCATACAATTCTATTGGTATCTAGAGAAAAATTTATAAAAATTTTGGTGAACTAAGTCATCTGTATTTTAGGCAAAATTAATAAAAGTATCAGTTTTCTTAACAATCTAGAATAGAGAAAACCTTAACTGAATCAGTTGATCAATCAAATACTTACTGTAGCATGTCTCCAGTAATGTAGTATGTCTTTAAGATCGTTGATTCCGGAGGACAGGATAAGAAAATCTCTCCATTCATGCCAGTTTATTCTTAATGAACCATCCTTGTCCATTCTGAAATTTTAAAATAGAGAATCTTAGGTGAATCTTAGAGTTATGAATTTACAAATATACGTTACTTCTTTACTGTTCAAAAATGATACCCACTATGGTTCCTGGTCATACGTTCATATATTTACTTGACACATCTCAGCCTCACACAAAAAGGACTACAGCTAACCAGCAATTGGATCACTTCCAAGTTTAACACGAAAGGACTTCCACTAACCAGCACCTGGATCACTTCCAAGTACCACACAAAAGGACTTCCAATAACCAGCACCTTGATCACTTCTATGTACCACACAAAAGGACTTCCACTAACCAGCACCTGGATCACTTCCAAGTACCACACAAAAGGACTTCCACTAACCAGCACCTGGATCACTTCTATGTACCACACTTAGCAGTTTAATTAGGGTTATTGAAGAAAACACATTTTATTACTTACCCGGCCTCCAGTACATGGCGGGTAAGTAATGTATTCACTTTGGCAAATTTTGTTCATCACAGATTTTGTGAGAAACCGTTTTTGTCCAAAAACTACAAAATATTAAGAGCTCAAACTTGCAGGGATTATCAGTCCAATTTATAACTATATACAAACGGTGTTCTTTTTTTAATTAAATAATTAATGAGATATTCGCTATTAGTTAAGGTTTCTTTGTTCAAGCTGTGTGCACTGTTCTATAAATAACCAACATGGTCGATTGATAACGCAGGTATTTAAATATATCACATGGTTTTGAATTTGTGCTTGTAAAAAAAGTCATGTGACATAATTTCGAAAATAGTCATGTGGCATAATTTTAAAAAATAGTGAAAAGGTGTAGATTATAAATTATCTATTGAATTACATTACAATTTATGAAGATTACTTTTTATTAATTAAATTATTCCAGAGGTATGTTTCTTTGTTCACCGCTGTGTACACTGATCTATAAATAGCCTACACAGAAACAGCTGCAGTGTCAATAGATAATTACACAGTGGATTTAAATATAACACGTGGTTTTGAATGCTAATTCATTATATTGAGAAGATGGTATTATTTTATTTTAAAAAACTCTGATTTTATGTATATACTACACATTTGTTTAATTTTAAATCTAATTATTTTTCTTATTGTGCTGATAGTTTCCGTGCCAAATCAGGGTTGTAACAATGTCAGGTGTACTTTTCAGCATATTAGGGTCATTAGGGAACAAATGGCAAACTGAATGGTGAAAATTTTCAGTCAGAAATAACAACAAGATGTTGAAGTTTTTTGCTAGCAAGTGGCAAAATATTGACAGATTGGAAAACATAAAAAGCGCTGAAATCATGTGTGTACACCCATGATCTTTTTATAATCAATGATGTGAACTGTGCATTTAGTAATATATTGTTCAACATTTGTGCTAGAAAACAAATTGGGAAGGCGGGTAAGTCGTATTCGTGTGAATACATTCCTCTAGTTTAGCACGTTTTTGTTTTGTTTTTACAAAAATGTGCTGTTTTGAATTTTGGAGATTTTGTTTGTTTGTATGTATTGGGCTGTATCTGTTACATCTTCGGACTAGTTTCAATTGTGGGTTTCTATTTAGATACATTACCTACTTTCTGTTCATTTTTATTTTTTCACAAAATCAATAGTGCATGATTATTTTTTATCTTTTCAAGTTGAAATTAAGAACAAAAATCATAGATTGAATACACATCCAACAAACTGTTTACCTGTACTACAGGTAACAGTGTTTTATTTCAGCAATCAACTGTTTAGGATTTTATTGCAATTTGAATGGAAAGATTTTAAGTTGTGCAAAAAATAAACATGAAAAGAAAGTTGATTTTGTTCATGTATTTATATTTTTGACAGTAATTAACTGTACAGATGTTTGCACTAAGCTGGAATATATGAGAATTGAACACAATATCTGAGGGTGTAAAAACTATCCTTGGGGTAATTTTTTTTTCCATTAATTTTAGAGCTACTTATGCACATAAAACAAATATTCTACAGAAGATTGACTGCTTAAGGGCACACAATCAAACCAGGGGTAGAATTAATAACAAACACTAATTTCTTTGATAAAACCTTGTTTGAAACATAAACAAATTTAATTTCATCAACTACACTGAATTTCACATGCTTCCCAAAAAAAAAAGTAAAAGTGTTTGTAGTGATATGACCATGTTACTTTACTGCAGACCTAAGCAAAAGAAAGCATTGGTCCACTGGATCAAAGATGGCCAGCATGTTACAATAGCCTTACTAACAAGGTGATGGTGATACTAATATTTGAAGAAACATTTATTATTATATCATTTTTGTTTAAATAAGAAATTGGGTTTTGTTTTAAAAATAAATAATTTACCTTTGTAGAAGTTTTTCTGCCTCTTTCCTATCAATTCTGACACCAAGTTTTTGGAAACTTTCCACAATTTCTTCAGCATCAATGGACCCTAAAATAAAAGTATTTTCAAGGGAAGTTTAATGCACCCCTTTCATTATTCAACATTATAAGCCTGCAATTTAACAACCAGAGCCTATTTTAACTACTACAATTTATCAAAGACAAAACAAAAAATGTATGGGATGTTTTTTTTTCCAAATTCAGTGTTATAGCTTGGACAGAAATATGGAAATATGATAAGTGGTGATAACGAAATAATTCAAAAATTATGCATGGAAGACCTAAATAAAATGTTTTTTTTTTACCCTCACTCTTAATACATGTTATAAGAATATGCAAAGTGATTTTGTTGCCTTTTTTAAAAACAGCCACCTTCCTTTTCAATTGGGAAAATTTATCGATGATGATGTTTTTACTGAAATTGGGAAAAAAGTAATGGTTTTACACTTATATAAAAAAGGAAAACAACAGTAAGCAGTCAATACAATAACTAATCAAGATGCTTGGAATAATATGGATTTATTGTGAGCAGTTTAAATTAATAAGGATAAAAACCAGAAAAAAATACATTACAATAGAATATTTTTTCTTAAAATAAGTTGCTAGAATTATAAATGAAGTACAAGTAAAACTAGTTAAAAATTTCAACTCTGTTAATCCTATAAAAATAGTATGTATTTTATGTAAAATGCACTTTTACAAGTATGTAAACATATTTAAAATAAAAAGAATGAAAATGACTGCCAAAATACTAATTATTATTATGTTTCAATCATTGCAATACTCGTTTAACACTGGCAGTATCGTATTGTGCAATTCCCGGCACATAATTCATATCCGCTTCTGAATTTTTCTAAACTTCTTTGCTTTGAACTGGTTCGGTCATATTTTGCCGCTGCGCAGTTTGTACAAGATAAAAGTCAGACGGTAATCAGCTTACACTGTTTTGTTATGCACGTAAACACGAGTGACAAAAATACGAAGATTACTGATTAAAATCGGAATAAAATTGAATGGCCAGTCGCCCTCCAACAGAAGCCATGAATAATATTGACCATAATCGCCTGTTCTTATGGTTTTCTGTTGGGATTTTTGTCATATATTGGGAAATATTTAGATAAAATTTGGGAAATTTGCTACAGGGGAAACAGCCGAAATTTGGAGGCAAATTCAAGCTAACAAAATCATTGAATGCATTCAATGCTTCCTAGCTAGATAAGCCTTATAGATCTTATAATACCTAAGGAAATTACAATAACTGTACAGATTAAGTGACCCCTTGACCCCTTTATTGTGTTTATTTATATTGAAGTCTGTTCTAGCACCATTGCATACTAAATTTTCAACTTTCAAAACGGTGATACCATCTACATGTACATAGTGAAATTTTGCTATTTTCTGTAGCTAGCTTTGCATTATTTTGATATTTATTGCCATACAATACAATAAAATAAACTTTTGTTATCAAAAAGGAGTAAAAAATATTCAGCCGCCTTGATCAATACTGTTACTAACTCCAATCAATGACAATTTTCTTCATCTTTAATTAATTTATTTATTAGTATTCAGGACAAGAACAAAAAAAAGGCATTGATATACACCAACAGTAAAGGTCATTATGGGAGGAAACTGGAAAAACTGGAGATTACCCCTGACCCTTAAGCTTGGTAGAAAAATAGTCAATCCTTTTCAATTAAGTTTGGAGTACACCCTGATTGCAATGAGACTCAAATTACAACCTCAGTGTTGATAGATCTGAGACAAGCATTACTTGTATGTATAAAAATTGAATGACAATGTATAACATACCATCTTTGTTAACATCTAATTTCAAAAAGTAGGAATGTAATTTTTTCTCATGCTCTTTTATGAAGTCAACAAATTCTCCAAATGTTATCTTTCCATCATGGTTTGTATCATGGCGTTTGAAGAAATCCTAAAATCATAAAATAAAAATTGTATTAACACACTTCTATCAATTTACAGACATTTGCACCTTTTTTTTTTATTTCATGAAACTGCTTTTCAAAACATCTAATCAACACACATTATTGTAAAAAGCACTTAACACTGCAACACCATTGCTAGTCTCCATCTAAAAACATGGGTGTATCATGATCAGCTGTGTTCTTATAATTTTTGTGCCCAGGCAAAAACGACAAAATGTACATGTAGGGACCTAAAACGTACATCTAGCTTGAATATGTTGCTATAGAGTAAAACCTTGTGTACATAGTATTAAAATTAGGTGACAGTTCATAAGTTATGTTAAATAAAGCACAGCATATATATTGGGTGAAAGTTATTTTTAACTGTAAATTGTATATTAACAATAAAGTTCTCACATGCACTCCCAAACCAACTAATTTAAGTAGATAAGTAGTCTCTGTACTTGTTTTTGATATAATAAACAATTTTTTTTAATATCCCTATTAGTTTTGATGTTCATTCACCCAATACAAAACGTCAAAAGTGAAAAAAAATGTGTAGTCTACAAGTCTGATTGCAGACAAAACAACTGTAGACTCACAAAAGGATAACCTGGCTTCGCTTTCAAGTCAAATTATCTCCCTTTATGATATTATCTGAGGTCAATAAAAATCCTTCATGCACATCTACACATAATGTACTTCCTTTCAGCTAAGTTTCATTAAATTTCATCAAGCAGTTTGGGAGGCATTGCGCTTACAAGGAATGTGGACAGACGGATGAAGAGACAGACAGGGTGATTCCTTTAAACCCTCCCCCCCCAAAAAAAAAAGTTTGCGGGGGAATAATGAATCTTTGTGTATGTATAATATTATTGCATCAGCTACTTGTTTGTTTTAAGATTTTTCCAGAAACACTATTTAAATTATTTTTAGTCACAATAAACATGCTACTATATCATTCTGCATCTGCTTTCGGAGTTACCAGACTTATCTCAAAAATGGGCATATAATTCACCCATTACAAATGTACACATGTGGGTTATATGCAGGTCTACATAAAATGATATATAATTTTTCTGGGAAAATAGTATTTCAAATCCCAGAAAAGAGTAATCCATTTGAAATGTAAAACGGTGTAAAATAGTTGTTTATTACTGATAAATTTCCTTTGATCCTAATCAAACAACACTCAGAATGACAAACAATCTAAGAAACATATTAGCAAGAGGATAAGTGTAGTTAGCACAAATGACTGTCTGAGAAAATTCTTTAGTAAAATATATTAAACTATACTAAATGCCAACCCCACTTCGAAAAATTTGTTTGCTTGCATTTTTTCATTATTCTATATTTTACCTTTTTATTACGAAAATTCAGTAGAAAAAATGTAGATACGATAACCTGTCCATGTTTTATAATATGCCACTGGTGTTAAGTTGTTACAAATCGTCCTTGACTTTTGCTACGGGAATTTTACATAATAAGTCAGCCATTTTTGTTTCTAAAGGGACCTTACGATGTTTACAAATGTTCGTCTGCTTTCGTGATGTTCAATGGTATTCGGACAAACCACGAGACTTTTCCCCCAATAACTGCAGACGACATCACCCGAAGAATTTCGAGTAGACAACAATCGATTGTTCCTAAAGTACACTTCCGTTCTAATTAAGGTCAAATTTTAGCATGGAAAATCGCCCTTACAAAATTTAAAAACTGTCATATTTCAAAACGTTGAATATCTAGAGGAAATAATTATTGATTTCAAAAAGTAGAATTCTTGATCTACAAAAGGAGCATAAGCTGAACCATACGCGGTAAGCAGTTTTGATTTTTCACGCAAAAAACCCGCTCCACAATACGTCAACACTTAGTATAAGTTATTGTCTCCAGAATCTGCTTGCTGATGCTGAACAAAATAGAGGTCAACGCAGGAACAAACCGTCCATTACAATAATTCTTCACATTCCAAGACCACACCCTAAGCCTAATAGTGTTTGAATGCTGCATCTTTTATGACTGGTTCAGTCATTTTTTTTAAGTACTGAACTTTAGTGATGTATCGATAAATTTAATGCAACATCATATGCACAAGAATACACTGACTGATAGATGGGAATGAAGTACAAATTCATATTAAAATGTCTTTATAAATTTTAATATTACAGTATAATATTAAACGATAAGGATTTTAAACAATACCTCAAGCCTCAGCTTGTTTGATATCGGTAGACATCTTGTGTTAGTAAATAATAAATAAGTATTTTGATATTAAGGTGTGGGTGTTATTTTTATTGAATACTTAAGTGTAAAATCAAGGTAGAAAGCACCTGTGCATGACCAGGGAGTTGTGCCACTGCCATTTCCGGCAAAGCGGTGATCAGATCTTTGATGTCAATATTCCCATCCCTATCTTTGTCAATTTTGTTGAACAGCTCCCTTAGTTTTGCTTCCTCCATTGGATTAAGCTTCTGTGATTCTCCTTCGTCTGCTGCCATCGTGTTTTTATACACTCTCACAGATCCTGCTTTTCTTGTAGACGAATTTGTTGCAATATAAAAGACTGTTTTTGATTGGTTAGTTTACGTGGTTTGACCAAACCCAAACGAATGAATTATTTTAATGTAGTACAACAACGAAATCTCAACGAAAGGAAAATAGAAAGAGACATGTCCCTGATGACAATATATTAAACAAGTAATCTATAAATCAATATAAATTAGCTCCACGTGTCCTAAACTGGAAAATATTTTTTTTTTTATTTAACCTATTTTCACATCGGGTAGTAGGAAGTGGCCATGGCGTAATGTTTTATAGTTTAATGTGTATGCTTATCGGCCAAGGGTCTGCATGCAACAGATCTAGGGTAAAGTGGGAAAATTAGGGTAATATGGATGTGCGGCCCGAATGGTTCATTTTTTTACCTCTCCAAAATATATAGCTTTTTCCGTTGAAAAATATATCATGGGTACAGTTGTAAATTATCCAAATATATCCATGCCTCAATTCTCATCTTAAGCATATTAAGCCTATGTAAACCACAGTGATTTTACAAACAAAGTGTTCCATTAACATCACTTAATCATTCTGGTAGTGAATGGACTATTTTGTCAATGGGGCAGTGCAGTAATAAAATATATGAATAGGTCTGATTTAATAATTCAATATATGATTGGGTCCCGTTTAAAACATCCGAAAATATATTAATAGGGTGTTTTTTTTCAAATCTCCATCCGCAGACCTGTACCTAAAAGTATCCTTAATTACCCCCACCCCCCACCCCAGGTGAGGCCCGGTCTTTTGTGCTACCATTATTGTCACGCCACTGGTAGAGCTGGGATTTTTTTACAATATTTTTTTACGTTTGGAGATCTTTGGAAAGTATTTTAAAATCCCTTCTCTATCGTTATTTGATGAATACGAAAAATACCAAACTCGCGCGCACGAGATTCGCATAGAACGAAGCGTTGAAAAGGGGGGGGGGTAAGTTATTCTGTGACGTAATTGTATATTAGATGAGACTTGTTAATTTCTTATTTATTACCTGGACTTTGATAAAAGTTAATTTGAAAGACAAATAAAAAACCGACATAATAAGCAAATGTTAATTTAGATTATGATTTTTAGATTTTTAAACTAGATTTAAAAACATGAATGTTATTAAGAAAAAATTCAATCTGTTAAAAATACAATAGTAAATAGTAATGACATTAAATTTCTTTATAATATAAAAAAGATATGGATTTTTATATAATTCAAGATTTACAAACTATTTAATAAATGTAAATTAAATTTAGATACTTATAGAATGATATTAAACGTATCTAGGATCGTGTATGAACACACATTAAAAAGGGTAAATGATATTTTTTAAAATTTATATATAATAATTCAATACAAAATTTAGTTACGGCTCTTCTTCTAACATTTTTTTGTTTTGTTTTCTATTTTAAATTATGAAAATATAATATAAATAATATTAAAGTTCTTAACAACGTCTGTGCACATGAATGTTAGTTTGACGTTTGGTATACGTGCATTTTATTGCAAATCTTTTGAAATAATTTTGTAAAAATAATTCAATAGAAATTGTTATTTATCGGTATTTTTCCTTTCTTTCGACGATGCTTGACGGAGACACGATAACTGCAGATCTTACCCCACCCCCACTCCCACACACACAGCAAAACCATGGGACTATGTGGTTTCAAAGAGGTCAATAGTGGTCCTTTCTTAATTTTGGGAACATTTTGTATTATTTTCTAACGGGCAAAATGAAAAAAACATTATGTATGAAAAGGGAATTCATCCTCCACTGGGACTAGTATAAGTTGATCTATAGTTGATTTCATTTCCTCCAATAAGAAGAGAGGAAGCAGACAACTAAATAATAAGCATTACAAAACAATTTATTTTATTAATTCTTTATAAAACGATTGTATATATCTCTGTAATTGTATGTTTTGTTCTATATTTATTTATTTATTGTTATATTTGATTTATCGTTTAATTTTAGTAATATTTCAGTAATATATCGATTAATATTAAGTGACCTGATTAAATAATGAATTAATTAGGTGCAATTAATATTAGTTGATATTTAATTCTCAGTTTTATTAAGCATAAGTGCTCGTGTAGCCCTTATTGTACCCAAAATTCTAATTGTTTGCTGACTTTGTGTGTGGTTCGAGTACCACCATATGTGATTCGATTACCATCGTATGACATTTTGTAGTCATCGTGTTTGGGTTCGGCTGCTGACTGGCTTGATAATTTTCGCCCGAAATTCTAAATTCCTTTTTTCGTGCTTTTCCTCCCTTTTTTTCATCCGGTGTCAAATTCGGGACAGCGTGACGCTAGCATTAGAAAACAAGCTAAATATCAAACGTGAATTTCATGTTCGCAGCGAGAAAACAATAAATGAATGATGAAAGAATACGACTTGCACTAGGCAAGATTCCTTCGTCATTAGTTATGATATCATATTTTTAAGGGACTGCCGAAAATACAAGGACACGTGATAAAAAAGTAAATATATTTCTAAAAAACAAACACGTCAACAGACAAGAAAAATATAAAAATCATCAGTCAAATTCTACTTCAAACGTATCAACCATCGTGCATCGTCGATAACCTACGACTGCTTCCATTACTTTTCTTAATAATTCCAATTATGATTCATTGTTACCGACACCATTTTTAATGGTCGAACGTTATCGTTCATTTTTCGTTCTTGGTGATTGAGCGTACATAAGTCTTTCATTTGCATTAAGTAAAAGGCTTGACATTTACATTTAAATAAGTTAAATACATGTGCATGTACTTTATTTTTACCCCCCTCCACTTCAACAAAACAACATGTCCAAAGCTTTAATGTTTACTATACGTCCAGTTTATACGTCCATAGAGAAGCTCAATTTGCATTACTCAGTTTATACGTTTACTGCGTCGGGGGTGGGCTAGAAGGAGTCCATTAAAAGGTTAACAATTGTTGTTTATATTTCCCAAATCAGATAACAGTAAATTGAAAATAATGAAAACAGATAACAGCAATTTACATGAGAAAACATAAAACAATGAGATACAAAATCGAAAAAAACAGATAACAGCAGAATCGTATCGAAGGGCGATACCGCGAGAAAATCATACATTAAGCAGTGTTTCAGTAGTAACTAGTATGTGATCTTATGTATTGATAGAAGTACTCAATTATATTTAAAAAGTGGTGAATAAAACATGTAAAATGAATTAGCAGAAAACAGAGCAAAAAATCAGTAAAACAGTTAACAGTGTCCTGGCTATAAACAGCAAACAATGTAAATTTTCAAGAAAACAGGTAACAGCTAATGGTTGATAAACAGTAAACAGTTGCTATATTAAACAGACGGGTAAAAATGCCCAAAACATGTTAACAGAAAAGATCTACCCCACCCCGTCTGCGTCGGTTATCTTTTTCTTAAAGAGAGCACTTGTTTGTTTTTGTTATGGACCAGTGACAAGCACGTTCAACTGTTGCAGGACATGGTTAAACCTTAAGTTTATACATAAATTTTATAATAAGTAAGGTTGCAACCAGGTTTTCAACGATTTGACAATTAATTTCAGTAGTAGACTAAGCAAACTATTTTTAGTAACAGTAACCTTGACCCGACTGGCCCCATATCCAATCCCAAGCTAGATCTTTATTTAAGCTTGCTATCATATAGTGACTTTGACCTTGACCCGACTGGCTCCAAATTTAATTCCAAGCTGGGTCTTTATGCAAGCTTGCTATATCCAAAATTTCGGCAAGATTGGTTCATCCAAACTGAAGTTATTGACCGGAAACCCTTTGTTTGACGCGGACGCCCGCCCACCACACCCAAGTATAATAACCAGGTTTTTCGTTGAAAACCTGGTTAATAAAAAGTATGAAAAGTAAGAGCGGGAAAACATTCATTAACATCTATAATCAATCATTGATGAATCAAATTTTAATATGTGTAATCAGAACAAATCTGTAAAAAAATTCATAAAAAATGCCAGCACTATATTAATTAATGAATACTTCAAATTTCTGAACAGTTATACGATATAATATGGTTTAGGTCTGTTTACGCTTAATAAACATCGAAGCGGTTTATGAATGGTGTAAATAGACCCAAACCATTTTATATCGTATAACCTGTTCAGAAATGTGAAATATTCCTTATAATTTAATTTAACATATAAATCTTAACAATTTAACAATTTTTATGGTAAAAACGTCGATGACGTCAAGGAACTATTTGAATTTCAACGGCGTAAGAATAGGTCATAGGTCACGCAAGTTATATCTTATAAAATGGGTTGCTCGATTTGAATTGACCAATTAGATTTTAGCTTACAAAGCAAATTAAATTATCTCATATATATATCTGTCTAAAAAGTAGAATTAAGTTCACTCTGCAGATGTAAGACCTCCAAGACGGTCAGAGTGGGGAAACGCACCGGTACCCATGTGGGGTACCGGAGTAGGCCAACGTTACATCGGAGCAGCCCGGCCGCTAGTAGGACATATGCTGCCGAGTTCTTCGACAAGGTATCCCGAAGGCCGGGCTTCGACAAAACCACCATGGTGGAGTCCATGGATTACTAACTCCAACAACCGTCCGACCGAGGGTATTAATTTACCAGTGTATGACGTTAAAAACCCCCAAAAGAAGAAGAATTAAGTTGTATGATATTTAGACTGACTTCTCAAGATATTTTTTCGACACGGTAGTCAAAATACAACTCCTCCAAACAACAAATCAGATTAAAAAGGAACAGAACTATACTAACATTCATACATTATGAAAAATATATTAGATAATCAGTAGCTAATTTATTATGAAGAAATTTATAATTGCTAAAATTACGGATCTGTTTCTATGCAGTTATTGATCCCCCTTAGGAGTGTAAAGGTCTAGAGAAACTAGAAAATAGTAGCGACTTTCTGAAATGATTGCATTAGGCCTAAATGTAAATATATATTTAGCAGATAAACTACAAACAACCTCACAATTTTATTAATCACTGAAATTAAGAAGAACAAATATGGACAGTCTATAATATGTTAGTATAGACTGTCCCTGGAACAAATTACACAAAAACATTAACGCAAAACAGATAATTATAACAGAAAACAAAAATATGATGGCATATACTGATGGATAGGAATTATCACATAAAATATAAAGTGGTGGGGTCTAATTAGACTTAGATGGTTTAATTGCATGTCGTCTCCAGGGGCGGATCCAAGAATTGGTGTTAACGGAGGCGTAAAAGTTCGACGAGGGGTCTGGGGGCCACTCAAGGCCAAAAGCAGTTTCATGGCAGCGCCCTTGTAGGGGGTCCAGGGGGCTTCATCTAAGCATTTGGTTGCCATCCAGACAAAGCTTTCTAGACTCGTTTTCTTACTTTTGCCCCTTCTTTTAGCTGGCTTTATTTTTCAACTATGACCATAAATAATGAATTTACTTTTATGAAATATCATATTTCTTTTTCTTTTCTCTCGTTTTACCCTCTATCTCTCTCTCTCTCTCTCTCTCTCCTCTCTCTCTCTCTCTCTCTCATTTTTATATGGTGGGTGTACGCCCAGTAAGCCTTTCCTTGGATCCGCGCCTGGTTGTTACCGTCTCCCATGGGAGACGGTAAACTCTCCTATGGGAGACGGTAAACATAGTCAAATGACGATCAGTCTTCGGAGTAAATGACTCTTTGTTACTTGATTGGTGGGTTAACTAAATCTATAAATATTTTTCTCATTTCATTGGTTTACGTCAGGATCGCACTAGTATGTGTACTGAAATTTCGATATATTCTTTTAGGTCGAATCGGAGTTGTAAACAGTATTTTAGTGTAGTAATGTTACGTTCCACATATTGACTTCTATTTCATTCAATGCATTGGTCAGTGAACAATTAAAAGGTCAACACTGTACCAAAATATCCCTACTTTTTAAAGCTGTTTGGGTTAGGAAAAAATTATATGTTCTGTATCTTTATTTTCGTTCTGATATTGATGCAAATTTAACAAAACATATTTTTACCGCTAATTTTGATCATTGTTGTTTAGGGAGTCAACTTTTGTTTAATTATTTTTTTAAAAAGCACGTGTGAAGTGACGACCATCCTCACAAGTCAGGGTTTCTGTGTCCACATGTGGACACGAACCCCTGACAAACTTAGCTAGGAAATTCCCGGGCTCATAGTCACTATTTTGATTGGCTACATCATACCTTGATGTAGCCAATCAAAAGCTCGCTTTCATACGCGGCTTGGTTAGGGGATATCCCGATGTCGATTGTAAATAAACCAAACGGATGTGTTGCATAGACCATGTAAAAGTCAGTGCATTTTGTACAGTAGTGTTGATAGTTTGTTATTACCACGTTATTTATTAGTTGCGTTACCTTTTCTTCCCATTCAAGAATGAGTAAGAATGACTTCTGCCAAACACTTGCTTCTTTCAAGCAATTTCATTGGTTGATATTTTGAAGGATTGACGTCATACGAAAATCTTCTAGCCCGGGAATTTCCTAGCTAAGTTTGTCAGGGGTTCGTGGACACATGTGGACACAAAACCCCTGACTTGTGAGGATGAGTGACGACAGGCATTTAAATCTCTCAAGCACTATTGGATAATATGTTAGCGTAAACAATGTCCTTACAAGGTACATGTACATTGTTTACCTATCCTACATATAAATTACAAAAAAAACCAGATACTTTAATAAATCCATAAAATTTGTAATGCAGCTAAGAGACGGTTAGCTTTTTAGAAAAGCTAAACTTGTGGTTAATTAAACTCAATAAGTTGTTTCGTTGCTGTTGTTGTTTTAGTGAATTTTCGGTTTAAAGACTAATCCTATGACCGGAAGTTTCTAGTAAATCAATGAAAACATGGAATGCTAATTTTTGGCTGTCAAAAATGACAATATTTCGCAATTTTTTAAAGGGGTATTTAATAACGACGAAATCCGTCAGTTAAGAGAACTTTCCCACCATGCCCTCTGCAGATTTGGTAGTAAACGAAACGGACATTGTCCGTTTGATATTAGAGTTTCTCCAAAACAGAGAATTGAACATCTCTATGCTTTCAGTGGAACGAGAAACTGGCATCATCAACGGAGTTTTTTCAGACGATATGCTGTTTCTGCGACAGCTTATTTTGGATGGACAGTGGGATGACGTTATAGAATTTGTTCAACCGCTAGGCTCCATAGAAGGCTTCAATTTAAAGAAAGTTCAATATATTATCATGAAACATAAATATTTAGAATTGTTGTGTATCAAGTCAGAACCAAATGCTTTCCAGAATTATGATTTAACAGTTGATGAAGTGGTCAAGTGTCTGAATAGCTTAGAAACTCTCTCTCCATCAAAAGAAGAGTACAATGTTCTGTGTTTATTATTAACAGTTCCTAAGCTCTCTGATCATCCAGAATATGCAAATTGGAATCCTAGTAATGCAAGAGTGAAGTGCTTCAAGGACATTTGCCCTATTGTTGAGAAATTTTTGACTTCTGAAAAGAAAAGTTCACTTGCTGAAAATGATAGACTTGTCCAATTAATCTTGAAGGGAATGTTATATGAATCCTGTGTAGAGTTTTGTCAGACGCAAGCTACCAGTACAAATAATGAAGGAAATGATGAACTAGAACTTTCATTCTCATCTATTTTTAGTAATTCTGGATTCAGTGATGCAGATTTAAGTTTATTGTCATGGCTTCAATATATACCGACAGAAACATTTTCTTGTCCTTTTGAACAGAAGCCTTTAAAGGTTGACGTTAAACCTCTAGTCAAGCCATCTTTAGAAGCCTCTTGGTCAGAACAAATCTTAGTGACTCCAATAAAACCAAAAATGTTTCCACATTCAGCAGTCCCAACTTCAAGACCAAGGTCTGCAGATTTCATGACTAGGTCTTTAAATCCACAGTTTGATGGCCTTACATATGGTCTCCTTAAAAATAGACCAATGGGTATGGCCCAGTCAATAAATACTCCCAATGCACTATCACAATCAGTTGCACCTGGTTTTGGTTTGGACAATGCTAGGAAAAATCCAATGATGATGTCAATCGATCGGCTATTTTCTCAAGGTGAAGTTTTAGATACAGAAACCTCAATAAGTGTTGTGGAAGAACCAAAATCACCATTAATGAAATCATCAAATGTCAATAATCCAACACAGAAAGTTAATAATGAACCAATGAAAACCCCAACTAAAGTGGCGACTCCACCAATATCTCAAGTGAAAAGAAAGGGTTTGACTGGTGAGTCCCTAACACCACGATCACAATCTCCTGCGAGATCAGTTTCTACTAAGGACCAAGCAAAGGAAGTCTCATCTAGCACAGAATTGTTTCAAGAATACCAAAAACAAAAACAGAAATTAAAAGAAAAACTGGAACAACAAGACAAGCAAAGAGAACAAGTACAAAAAGAACTTATGGAAATCATGAAAAGACAAGATGAAATTGTGCTGACAACGCAAGGTTAGAAAATAAAATAATCATCTTCTCTGCTTATGTAATTTTCTGGTACATGTACACAGAAAACGAATCCTTGCCCCTTATGTACATGATGGTCCATGTGCTTGCTTATTAATTGTTTTAGTATAATCTATGAAAATTTAATTTCCAATTTTCTGAAATCTTTTATAGTATGTATCTGGTTTATTAGCTCACCTGGACCGAAGGTCTATGTGAGCTTTTGCCATTACTTGGCATCCGTCGTCCGTCATAAACTTTTTCAAAAATCTTCTACTCTGAAACCACTGCCAGGGTCATTTTTTTTCAAACTTTGCCACAATCATCCTTAGGGTTCCTAGTTTCAAGTTTGTACCCAGGGTGTTGATCAGCAGAAAAAAATGGCCACTGTTAAAAAAAATAGAACATGGGTGTCAACACAGGTTTTTAGCTCACCTGACCCAAAGGGTCATGTGAGCTATTGTTATCACTTTGCGTCCGTCGTCGGCGTCTGTAAACTTTTTACATTTTAATCTTCTTCTCTGAAACCACTTGGCCAATTGAAACCAAACTTGGCCATAATGTTCATTGGATGGACCTTTACAAAGTTTGTGTTTTTTATTTTGATTGGTAAACCAATATGGCCACCACCTCAAGACTTAGTTTAACATAGGACCCTATGGGAAAAAAGTTAAAAAGGGCTTCTTCTCTGAAACCCTTTAACCAATCAAAACAAAACTTACTAGCAATATTGTTTGGATGGTCCTCTATAAAGTTTGTGTTTTTGATGGGAATTGGAAATTCAAAATGGCCGCCACCGCAGGACTTAGTTTAACATAGAACCCTATGGGAAAAAGTTTTAAAAGGCTTCTTCTCTGAAACCGGTCAACCAATGGAAACAAAAACTTACTAGCAATATTGTTTGGATGGTCCTCTATAAAGTTTTTGTTTTTTATGGCAATTGGAAATTCAAAATGGCTGCCACAGCAGGACTTAATTTAACATAGGACCCTATAGGAAAAAGTTTGAAAGGCTTCTTTTCTGAAACCGATCAACCAATGGAAACAAAACTTACTAGCAATATTGTTTGGATGGTCATCGATAAAGTTAATGTTTTTTATCCCAATCGGAAATTCAAAATGGCCGCCACCGCAGGACTTGGTTTAACATTCGACCCTATGAGAAAAAAGTTTAAAAGGGCTTCTTCTCTGAAACCGTTTAACCAATCAAAACAAAACTTACTAGCGATATTGTTTGGATGGTCCTCTATAAAGTTTTTGTTTTTTATGACAATTGGAAATTCAAAATGGCCGCTACCGCAGGACTTAGTTTAACATAGGACTCTATGGGAAAAAGTTTTTAAAGGCTTCTTCTCTGAAACCGGTTAATCAATGGAAACAAAAACTTACTAGCAATATTGTTTGGATGGTCCTTTATAAAGTTTATGTTTTATGGCAATTGGAAATTCAAAATGGCCGCCACCGCCGCAGGACTTAGTTTAACATAGGACCCTATGGTCAAATAAAAAAAATCTTCTCTATACAACCGGTTACCCAATGAAACAAAGCTTTCTAGTAATATTGTTTGGATGGTCCTATTTAAAGTTTATTGAAAATTACAGGACTTACTTTAACATCAGGGAAATGCCATCTTCATTGCCTATAAAATCAGGTGAGCGATACAGGCTCTTAAGAGCCTCTGGTTTATCATATCTCAAAAATTATAATAGCTATAGAGAAAACTGTTACTTCAGATTGATCAGCACATTAAGGACTACAATAGTGCTATTAGTGTGAAGTTGTGTATTGGCTTCTTGTAGGAGTTATTGCCCTTTATTGACGATTTTTGACAAAATTTTTGGTATTTACAAAATTACTTGAAAACTATAAGAGGTAGAGTGAAACTGTAAATAGCAAAAATGATCAGCAATTAAAGCCCTACAATTCACTTGATTGGTCTGAAATTGTCAGATGACTCCTTATAGGAGTTATTGCCCTTAAATGACAATTTTTTATGTAATTTTCCCTATCTGTCCAGTAACTTAAAAACTATAACAGCTAGAGTAAAACTGTAAATAGCAAAAATGATCAGCAATACAAGTCCTACAATTCAATATATATTCTGAAATTGTCAGATGACTCCTTATATGAGTTATTGCCCTTAAAGGACAATTTCTTATGTAATTTTCCCTATTTGTCCCATAACTTAAAAACTATAACAGCTAGAGTAAAACTGTAAATAGTAAAAATGATCAGCAATACAAGCCCTACAATTGACTATATTATTCTGAAATTGTCAGATGACCCCTTATAGGAGTAATTGCCCTTAAATGGCAATTTTTTATGAAATTTTCCGTTTTGTCATGTAACTTGATTTAACTATAAAATGCACAAATGATCAGCAATAAAGGCCTACAATTAACTTGATTGTCTGAAATTGTCTGACAACTCCTTATATTAGTTATTGCCCATATATTAATGGCAATTTTTTATGAAATTTTCCGTTTTGTCATGTAACTTGATTTAACTATAAAATGCACAAATGATCAGCAATAAAGGCCTACAATTAACTTGATTGTCTGAAATTGTCTGACAACTCCTTATATTAGTTATTGCCCATAAATGGCAATTTTTTATGAAATTTTCTGTTTTTGTCCAAAACTTAAAAACTGTAACAGCTAGAGTGAAACTATTAATAGCAAAAATAATCAGCAATACAAGCCCTACAATTCACCATATAAGTCTGAATTTGTCAGATAACTCCTTATAGGAGCTATTGCCCTTAAATGACAATTTTTTAAATGAAATTTTCCATTTTTGTCCTGGTACTTGAAAACTATAGCAGCTAGATTGAAACTGTAAATTGCACAAATGATCAGCAATAGAAGTCCAACAAATGATTGCTTAGTCCTAAATTGCAAGATGACTCTTTATAAGAGTTATTGCCCTTTAATTATGAATTTGGACAAATGAACTGTTTTGGTACTATAAATTAGTCTATAGCACACCTAGAGTAAAACTAAATTTCTAAATTGCCCTACAGGACAAGGCCTACAAACCATTTAATTTTCAGAAATTGTCTGGTGGCACCGTATAGGAGTTATTGTACTTAACTAAAATTTTTGAAGAAATGTTTAGTTTTTGCACAGTAACTTACAAGATATAACAACTTGACTGAAACTGTTCATTTAAAAAATTTAAACAGTTGAAGTCATTTGGGTTCCAGGTGAGCGATTACAGGCTCCTGTGAGCCTCTAGCCAATTTTTATGGAGATTTCATCCTATTAATTTCTTTCATCCCATTACAATTAAAATAATGCAGAAAACACCATTGTATATAAACTAGTAAACATTTTCACTTCCAAAGTAAACTAATAACCCTCTAATTTGTTAATCTTCTATGTAACATAGGCCATAGGTAATTCATTTTTCATTAATATGTTACTTGTACAATAACATACATAGTACATGTATAAACTACATAATTACGTGTACATGTATGTCCCACTGATGAAAGTTGAGGGACACTTAAAATTTCAGTCTGTTCATCCCATCATTCGTCGATTGGTCCCACCTCAGGTTTATAACCTTTCTGCGTTTATGAAGATGACTTAAAATGTTCATGAAACTTGTTACAATGTTACAACATGATGTGATCTCTTCACTGGCAAAATTCTGTAAGTATATGTGCCAAAAGAAAAAGGGAGGTATGACCAATATTAGCCAAGTGTGACATAAGTATTGTTGACACATTTTCTTGTTTAAAGAGTTACAAGTTTGCTTACCTGTATTCCTTTATTTTTTATTTCTTCTTTTGCTAATTATTACTTGTATTTTTATTTACTCGATGTTTATTTCTATTCTGTATGTTGTGGTTATTTGTAATTTTCTTTATTTAGATGATTTTGCTTTAGACACACCACATAAAATGGCACTTGGGAATCCTGGAAATGGTCCAGTATCTGCTCCTGTGACTCCATTTTCTAGAGAAGGATACAACATCATGGAAACACCTGAGTTCACTCCTTTCATAGAACATAACAGTGCAAATTTAAAACAAAAAATTCCCATGCATATTCCCCCTGTTCTTAATATGGCTAATGATGTTTCTGAAAAAGTCAATAAAAAATCTCCAGCAAATTCAGGAAAAGCATTAAAAGCAATGACAAACCAAGAAGTAAAGTCTAAATTAAACAATGGTGTTTCAAAGGGGAGTCACTCTCCTCAGGAAGAACATAGCAGTTCAGAAAATTCTGATCAGGGAGTTGATGAGAGAAACAAGCCAATATCTTACAACATACCAACAGAAAAACCAGATCTAAATAAGATAGGTAAGTCAGAAATGCAAAGAACAAGTTTTACTTACAGTTCTGTCAAATGAAACAAAATATGATTTCAAATTTTCATAATAACAAATAAAAAGTAATTGCACGCCATTAAAACAAATTTTAAAGTAACCATGCATCACATAAACTTAATAACATGAAATTACTGTATCTAGTCCTGTTTAACTTTTCTAAACATGCTAAACAAGTAACAAAAGTAACAAATCGGGTATTAATATTTTCTGTTAAATAAAATGTTCTCAGAATGATACTAAGCTGAACACTTTAAAATATAAATTGATTTCACATGAATAGGATCAAGTGCAACTTTACCAAGAAGGAGTAGTCCAAAAACCAAAGGAATTGTTCCAAATACATGTACTGGAACTATCTGTAGATCAAAAATACCTGCCACAAAAAAATCTGTCCCTAGTACTGTGTGTAGCACTCCAACAAAAAGTAGTCCAACCAAACCAAAGACATCGCCGACCAGACCTAACACACTGAAAGTGCCTCAGAAAACAGGAAGAACAAATACAGGGTTATCTCCCATTGCAGGAAGAGGTATTAAGCATGATGCATGAATCATGCATTTCCTCATTAAACAATGGAAGTCTTATTTACCTACATGTATTTTCCTCTGAGAGGGTTTTGCTTTATTTTTTTTTATGTTATGCATGAAAATATTTGTTGTTTTGTTGGCTTATATATACATATAGTGATTTATTTATTGTAATACATGTACATGGGAACATTTAGTTACTACAGAATTCTGTATTACCTGATTCTGCAGCTGTTAAATGTATAAACATGTTTATGTTTTTGGTATTTAATTTAAAAAATAGGTCTATTATTTTTAATGTCCTTAATTAAAATACCAGTTTGTGATGGCTGTTTGAATTAATAACCGTATTTCATTATCAAGCCATTATGTATTGAAAAGGTCTAACCTCATTATTGTAGCTATCAAATGGTCCAAATACTTTGACTTTAAGATGATTTTTTAGTCAATGAGTAAAATACCAGATCCAATGAGCAAATTATATGTATATTTTGATACATTGTGTGGATTACTGAAGTGTGTTACACTTTCGTAGTAAAAACCAATAAAAAAATTTGGATAAATTTTATCTAAAATTTTCCAGTTTTTTTAAATGTATTCTTTCCCTTAACAAAGAGACGGAAGATATCTCTTTAATATTTGTATGTTCCTAACTGTTGCTATGAATTTGACATGATAATTTTGAACATTTCTTATTTTTAATTTTGTTCAGTGATAAATTATATGTATTAACAAAAATAACTACATTTATTTGTTAAGTTGTTTTTCCTTCGTTCTTTTGACCTATGTAACAGACATGTACTGAACTAATTCTTATTACCATGATGGCTATAACTGTCCTTATATCTGGCTTTCATTAATAGCATGCAGCAATCTGTTACCATAACAACACGAAAAGATCAGCATGAATGCCTAAACCAGTAAAATAACAGCTATGTTGTGTTAAGCACTTATGGCTTATAATATAATTAAATGATCCTTTAAAACTTTTGAGGACAGAAAAAAATTGATCTGTCTATCTTCTGTATGTTCATCCAGTCTTTAAAGCACTCTCACATCTACATTTCTTGTCAGATTTTTGTCAAATTAGATCATATGTTTATATAATATCAGAGAGCCTCAGTGACCTAGTGGTTTCGGTAGTAACTAATTCATTTACTATTGATCACGTGTCCTGTCAACACTGAGGTTGTGGGTTTGAGTCTCACTGCAGTCAGGGTGTTCTCAACTACAACCTGAATTGACAAGGATTGCCAGTTTTCCTGTCAAAAGTTGATGGGTTTTTTTTCTGGGTACTCCAGTTTCCGAGCACAGTAAAAAATTGAGGCCATGGCTGGTATACTAGTAGCTAAAAATGCTGAAACTGGCATTTACAATATTCAAACAAACATATGTAATATCAGCAGTGGTTTGAAGGAGATCTTAAATAAGCACATCATTCATTGGAGTAATTCCTTTTGAAAATGTATAGTATGTAGGAAATCACATTATAATATGTGTTGCTTTGGGAGATACTGGAACATAATGAATGAATAGGAAGACAGTACTATACATGTAGTTTGTTTTTAAAAATGTTCAGTAATATAAAAACATGTGGCTGCCATAGTCATTCTTGCAAACAGCCATCTTTTGTAAAAATTTAGGATTTGTTGAAATGATATTTTATAGATACTAAACAACAAATGGAAAGTCCGACACCAGTTCATAAAGGTAGCCCTAGAGCTGTACACAACACAGAACAGGTTACAGCCAGTCCTAAACGAACACCTAAACAGGTACATAATCTTATTTATGGTAAATGAACCTCATTGTTCAACAGTTTGAACTACAGGTTTGCACTGGATGTATCATTTGGGCAGTAAATACCAACCTCGTTGACAGATTTTATAACTGGTATTTACAAAATGTAAAGATCTAGAAATTGTGTCAAGTGAAATGTCCACCCTGCTTCTTTCAAAACATTTATAAGTTGTACTGAGAAGTTCATATTTGATTTCAATGGCCTAATGTTGAAAACCTGATTCATAATCGTGTATTGTTTACACATGTATTTTATTTAATTGTCGGAAAATTATATACATTTAACCTTTACATAGAAGGATACCTGTACTGTAAAGCCGGTTATTTTGGTCGTAGTTTTATTTTGGTTCATTTAGCCTTTTCAGTGAAAGTGCCAAAATTAAAGACTTCATAATAAACCATACACCAACATTTCACATGCCAAAATAGCTGGCTGGTTAGAAAATATTGTAAAAATTTATAGCAGCAGACCTTACAATACTGGAAATACACAAGTATGCATTAAGGGAAATTATGGGTATACATTTGTATGTATATGTCCTATTTTAAAACTGTTAAGAAAACACAATGTATAAATTTCTTTTCTACATAATTATATCCGGCTCATTGTTTACTAATTAGACACTGGTATTGATCAGAAAAATATACATTCATCATCATTCAATCAGGATGTACTGCATGAAGAGCAAAAGGATTAAAATTTAAATCCTAGTTTTATTATTTAATGACAGAAGACAATCATGAAGATTTGTTTTGTATGATAATTAAAAAATCTTATTAACATTTTAGATGTCATGGCTGGACCCCTAAGTAGATACATTATATACAAATATATAAACACATATAGTAACCTTGATTTATTGAGGGCAACTTTGTGACTTTTGTCTTTCCCTGTCATTGAAGGTGCAAAAATTTAACACATCAGTTGGAAGAAAAACAAAAATTAAACACTCCAAAACAACATGGCTTTTGAAAGAAAAAACCAAAATATCCTGACGCTAGAATAACATGATTCATGGTAATTGTATTCTGGGTAATGATATGAAAACAATAAACACCAAAATAAAATTAAACATCTACAAGAATTTCTGCCAAGAAATGCAATAAATTCAAGATACTCTGTCATTAAACATTTTTTGCAGAAATTGTAGACATGCATTCTTTTTCTCTTATCTGTTTATGTGAATTTGTATTAATTTAAGTGATTACATTACATGTATTACTTGTTTAGTTTTACTTTTAGTTTGTTTTTGTATGTACATTCACAGGTAGAGAATAAGACCAATAAGCCCAGATTTGTACCTGTAGCCAGCCTTGAAGATGCACAGGCCATTCGTACTGTTACCTTCCACCCAGCAGGGAACCTGTTTGCTCTAGGGTCTAATTCTAAAGTGCTTAGAATTTGTGAATTCCCAGATGTTTCTAACTTGAGGTTTGTTGTACATTAATTGTATCACAACTAAATTCATGGAAATCTCAATTAAACAAAATATCGCTGACAATGATATTTTATTTGCATTCAGTAAATACACAAGTTTAATGGGGCCTCATTGGCCGAGTGGTTCAAGAAGTTTGCCTACTATTGATCACGTGGTCTGTTAACACTGAGATTGCAGGTTCGATTCTCACTACAGGAAGGGTGTACTCGACTCCAATCTTAATTAACAAGGATTGCCAGTTTTCTTACCGTAGGTTGGGGGTTCTCTCTGGGTACACCGGCTTCCTCCCCATATAAAAACTGGATGCCATGATATAGCTGAAAAATTGCTGAAAGTGGCGTTAAAACACCATTCAAACAAAAACACACGTTTTATTTAACCTGATTTAAGATAAAAACCATATTTATGTGTATTATTTGAGATAAACAAATTCTCTGAATTTATCTGTGTCATTCTAGTAGATAAAAATTGCATAATCTCTCAAAAATTGCCTTTCTAAATATAATATTTTCCAAAAAATTGTGTTTTTTCCATGTCACATGCACTAAAAGTAACAATCTGGTGTTGTTGTTGTCTGTCTATTTGGGATATCCCATAGAAAAACATGGACTTTGTCATTGACATGAAGGGTACAATCTATTATTCACAACACTACCTTGACCTCAATTTCACGGTCCAGCGACTACGTTAAAGTTTTTGGGTTATGACAGTTCCTCTGTAACCACGCATAGTAGGATGACAATATTTGGTATATAGGTTGCTGATGACTAGTACTTGACTGTCTGGTAGGTGTCACCTGACCTTGACCTCAATTTCACGGTCCAGCGACTACGTTAAAGTTTTTGGGTTACGACAGTTCCTCTGTATCTACGCATGGTAGGATGACAATATTTGGTGTATAGGTTGCTGATGACTAGTACATGACTGTCTGGTAGGTTTCACCTGACCTTGACCTCAATTTCACGGTCCAGCGACTACGTTAAAGTTTTTGGGTTACGACAGTTCCTCTGTAACTACGCATGGTAGGATGACAATATTTGGTGTATAGGTTGCTGATGACTAGTACATGACCGTCTGGTAGGTGTCACCTGACCTTGACCTCAATTTCACGGTCCAGCGACTACGTTAAAGTTTTTGGGTTATGACAGTTCCTCTGTAACCACGCATGGTAGGATGACAATATTTGGTATATAGGTTGCTGATGACTAGTACTTGACTGTCTGGTAGATGTCACCTGACCTTGACCTCAATTTCACGGTCCAGAGACTACGTTAAAGTTTTTGGGTTACGACAGTTCCTCTGTAACTACGCATGGTAGGATGACAATATTTGGAGTATAGGTTGCTGATGACTAGTACATGACTGTCTGGTAGGTGTCACCTGATCTTGACCTCAATTTCACGGTCCAGCGACTATGTTAAAGTTTTTGGGTTACGACAGTTCCTCTGTAACTACGCATGGTAGGATGACAATATTTGGTGTATAGGTTGCTGAAGACTAGTACATGACTGTCTGGTAGGTGTCACCTGACCTTGACCTCAATTTCACGGTCCAGAGACTACGTTAAAGTTTTTGGGCTATGACAGTTCCTCTGTAACTACGCATGGTAGGATGACAATATTTGGAGTATAGGTTGCTGATGACTAGTACATGACTGTCTGGTAGGTTCCACCTGACCTTGACCTCAATTTCACGGTCCAGCGACTACGTTAAAGTTTTTAGTTTACGGCTGTTCCCCTGTAACTATGCATGGTATGGTGACAATATTTCGTATACAGGTCGCTGCTGATATTTAATGCTATTTACGTAATGCTTATGACGAAATTTATTTTTGTTACTGATGCAGAATGCAGGCGAGACGTTTTTCTGTGTTCACACTTGTTAACATTTTGTTCAGAATGATAATTGGGGATTACCATAGATAACACAGACTTTGTCATTGACATAGAGGGTACTCATCACCTTTGAATGGAAATTGATCAAACTTTCACGGAATCTTTGTTACTTATTGCCAAGGGAGCTCCTTGTTTGTGTGTTACACCTTCCAACCAATTCCTAGGAGTGTCTGGTTCTATAGAAATATTTCTATTTTCAGTGAAGACTGTATTGTTGAAGAAGCTAACTGTGTGTTTAGGAAAAATAAACATCACAAAGGCTCCATATACTGCTCAGCCTGGAGTCCACTTGGAGATATTGTTGCTACAGGGTCCAATGATAAAACCATCAAAATGTTTAAATTTGATGTTGAAAATTGTACTGAAGGTATGTTATGAATATAATAAAATCGGTATGAATTTAGTAACTAGACCTGTTCATTGATAGACAGGTGTTCTGTTAGTACAGGTGTATTGTTTAATACACTGGTATTTTATTCTCGCACATTTTGTTATCATTATTATTTTGATCACTTTGATTAGACTCTTTTTAGGCAGTCGCAATTACAATAATAATATTATTCACAAAACACTTCAGACCAGTTGACCATAAAAAGGCACTTATTTTCCTTGGTCTATTTCTTTTAATCTTAGTTGGAAAGGAAGGGTGTGGATTATATGTAAATAGGGACTTGGTAGAGGGTTTTTTCAATCTGTTGTCTCTGGTGGTCGCCATTTTTGTTGTTGTGTTAACGTTATATGCTGTATTTTTGTACTATTATAACACAATTCTTTTATAAACGTCCATATGTATACTTTGTATGGATATTCATTATACCCCCCCCCCCCCCCCCCCCGCAAACTTGTTTGGGGGGTATATAGGAATCACCCTGTCTGTCCATCCATCTCTCGGTCTGTCTGTCCGTCTGTCCACATCCCTTGTAAGCGCAACCTCCTCTTAAAACACTTGATGAAATTTAATGAAACTTAGCACAAAGGAAGTAAATTATATGTAGATGTGCATGAAGGATTTTTATTGACCTCATATATAATTAAGGGAAGATAATTGGACTTGAAAGCGAAGCGGGGGGTATCGCTTTGTGAGCGTGCTTACAGTCCACACTTGTTTATACTAAAATTATGTTTACTAATATTTGATATTAATTATAAAGGACGAATAAAAATTCAAACGGGTACGAAAATAGCAGATGTTTAACTTGTTTTGTGTAAAATGCAAATAGCATCATTATGTAACCTGAAGAAAGATCATTGTTTGAATTGCAATCTTTGAGGGATTAAAATAAATTGTGCAATTTTTTGTTGTTGTCTTTGCTTTCGTTAATAAATGAAAGATGGCAAATTGGTGTTGTTTCAAAATGTACGAGTATTCGTTTTAACAAAGATAAAAATAGACAATATGACAATGCACTATTTGTTTTATTTTATTTATTACAATTGCAAGGAATAAATAATACTATTATAAACATAAATGATATTTCAAGAGAGAATATATTAACTAATTGCATAAAAACTTTTGAAAAAGCATGACAAAGCCGGACTCTGATGACTTCAAGTTTTGTACGCGTGGATTGTACATGCATTTAAGAATTTTTCCATAATTTTCTGGTCCAAAAAAAGGGTGAGGAAAATACCTTAACGTGGACTATACACTGCTTTTTATTGTAAACTAGACTGAGTGCAGTAGAGCTGTCTAGTGTTGCAGCATCAATGTTCAATCTAATAATTTATATTAATGCAATCTCATACAAAGCAGACTGGTGTCATATCAAATCTGCTCAACACCAATTTTTCATCAGTTGTCCTTTAAGCACATTGTAGGATTTTTTGTATGTACAGTACAATGCACAGGCCTTTATAATATTACATATACCAGTACATGTATATATTTAGGACCAGAGTTGGAACTGGCCTGCCATGATGGTACAATACGGGACATGGTATTTATGCAAGACACCATCAATCGATCATCTTTGTTGGTTAGTGGGGGAGCAGGAGACTGCAAGATTTATGTCACAGACTGTGAAACAGGGATGCCTGTTAGGGCCATGATGGGACACTCTGGTAAGAAAATGCTAATTAGACCTATAGTTCACATAGACTTATAATCGACATAGACTTTATACTTAAAGTCACAAACCCCAAGGCGCTCAGGTTTTTGCTTGCATTTTTATTATTATCACATATTGTACCTTTGTTTTACTAATATCCAATAGAACAATTTTTCCAACGATAACCTGTCCATATTTTATACTATGCCTTTGTTGCTTACATACCACAAATTGTCTTGATTTTTGCTACAGAAATTTTACATAGTAAGTCATCCATTTTTGTTTCTAAATGGACCTTGCTTTGTTTACACAAGTTCATCTGCTTCGTCGTGACGTTCAGTGGTATTTGGACAAACTGAGAATTTGCGCATCAACTGCAGATGACAATACCCGAAGGATTTTGAATAGACAACAATAGATTGTTCCTAACGTACACTTCTGTTCTAATTAAGGTCAATTTTCACTATGGAAAATTCCCCTATCAAAATGAAAAATCTGCTTCATTTTAAAAGCCTGATTAAATGTGGAAAATAATTGTTGATTTCAAAATATGATTGTTTTGATCTTCAAAGGACCATAAACTTGACCAAAGGCTGTTAGCAGAGACGAGGAAACTTTTAGTATAGTTGACACAGACCTTGGTCTATGTAGACCATAGGCCAAAAACACCTAGTACACATAGACCTTAGTAACATAGACCTTAGGTTGCATAGATGCATAGTCCACATAGACATATAAATCACATAGACCTAAAAACCACATAGCCCTTAGTCCACATAGACCTCTAGTCCACATAGCCCTTAGTCACCGGTACATAGACCTATAGTCCACATAGCCCTTAGTCCACATAGACCTTAGTCCACATAGACCTCTAGTCCACATAGACAGAGCACATACAGAAAATTGGTAAACAAAAAATATTTTACATACTGATGTAGACTTTCTATTGTACCATTTTATATCATTGCATTTCCTCACTTATCATGGAAGAATGTAAAGAATTTGGAATTAAAAGAAGGCCTGTTTCCTTTTTTCAGTCATATTTCATAGTTCATATGATATAGATTCCCTACAACAATTTATTTTTTAGTATTCATCTTTGGTTTCCAATAAATAAGACCAGACAATTTCTTTTCATTTCAGGTCATGTGTACTCCTTACACACAACTGGTGGCTGTATGTTTGTCAGTGGTTCACAAGACAAGACAGCCAGGTTCTGGGATCTGAGAGCATCTACTGCTATAACTGTTGTACCCAGTGCCACAGGTAAAACATCAGAATCATTTTGCATTTTTATAAGATTTAATTCAATGGCTACTGTAGGAAATTAAACTGTGTAATCATTAAAAGAATAAGTTTTATGACAAAAAATACATGCACCAATAAGAAATAATTTGTAACGGTTTTATTTTCATCTTTTGATTATGTTGAAAGAAATGTTTAAAGAAACCAGTTTATAAGTCTTAAGTAAGCCATCATCTTTAATTTAACTGTCTTAAAATTTGCCATCATTTTGTGTCTGTTTTCCCTTACTTAATCCTTTATATACTGCAACATTTAAATCTTCTCTTCTGAAACCACTTGGCTGATCAGCAAGTATAAAAAAACATAAATATTGGTAACCATGAAATGAATCCCTAGTAGGCTTTAAAAAAAATTGATTTAGTATAGTAATTTATGCACTATTTGGACAATGACCAACACTAAGTATCCTACTTTACATAGTACTTGCAAAAATACATAAATGTAACCATTATTGGAATTTCACTGATGACTAATGATCAAAATTAGTCATGGGTAAACAAGAAGATAGATTACAGGTCTCTGGGAGTCTCTGATTCAAATTATCTAATTTTATTATGCTTGATTTAAAAAAAGGTCCGAATAGATAGTTGTTAAGATTTTAATCTTACGGAAAAATCATTTGTAGTATACATTATTAGGACTGGCAAGGATTGCTAGTTTTCCTATCAAAGGCTGTAGGCTTTTAACTGGTATTTGGCTTCCCCAGTAAAAATTGGATGCCATGATATAGCTGAAAAATTGTTGAAATTGGCATTAAACACCATAAAAACAAAGACTGGTATACATTTCTGTGCACTGATTGTTTGTTATTTCTATACTGTTGTCAAGCAAATGTATCTTCATTTACAGGAAGTGCTTTTGCATCAGTTTGTATTGATCCATCTGGTCGTCTGCTAGCATCAGGACACGAAGATGGGAGTATAATGTTATATGATATCAGGGGCTCCAGGGGGATACAGAATTTCAAACCACACAAAGGAGAGTGCAGATCTGCAAGATTTTCTATGAATGCTTACTACCTGCTGTCAACATCTTACGACCAGAAAGTCGTGTTGACTGATTTACATGGTAGGGTATTGCAGAACTCACTTTATTCTCAATGTTGATGATAATTCTCCAAGTACTAATATTGATTTTTTTTTATTTTATAAAGCAAACCATTTTCTTTTCAATATTAATTGATGAATGGACTTTCACACATTACTTAGGGGAATTCAATTTGAAGAAAATGTACTATACTAAACTTTGCCGTGTCAATCCGACGGGATTTTGCCTGTCAAAATTAAAAACTGCTACCACGTTTGGTCGAGTTGTAAATCTTTAATTACACTTTTTGAAATCAACAATTATTTTCCACAGCTAAACGGCGTTGTGAAATGCGGCTGAATTTTCGACCATAAACTCGACCAAACGCGGTAGCAGTTTTCCATCTTGACAGGCAAAATCCCGTCTGATTGACACGGTAAAGTTTAGTTTAGTTAAATATCCAACTTACTTTTTTATAGTTCCCTTTCATAGCCTTTTATAAAGAACTACATATATGTAACGACTCCTGCATCTCCTTATGCATAAGAAAACACAATGTGAAGATTGATTAAATGGGGCATTGTTACCGCAATACATGATTTATACTTATTAAATAAGCAGTTATGTCATCCAAAGCTATTTATTTTACTGTTTACATAGAAAATGAAGGCTCAGTTTTAAAGCTGTGCAATGATCATGAACTAGATATGATTTTAAAAGTTAAAAGTTTTATATATTTTAAAATGTATTGAAAAGAGCTTGCATATAGCTGATTTTATTGAATAAAAGTAGTGCGACAGGTCCGTTTACTGGTTAAAAATAGCTTTGTTCCAATATACAGTAATATTTGGTTTACACAGGCTTTAACTGGCTTTTGTTCTGGAAATGGAATACAATCAGTTGTACAATAAGCCATATCAAACAGTTGAAATTGTTATCTTGAACTACTGATTTTTCTGCATCATTTCATATATTTTGTCCAAGATAGCAATTTTATTTGTTGGGAGCCCTGCCACTTAGTGGTGGATGCCCTATAATTATCAGTCTGTCTGTCTGTTCATATGTCAGAAACTAATCATGTCAAGGCTATAACTTTTTTAAACTTTTGAGGTAGGCTTGTGATATTTGGTATGTAGGTAGACAAGGCAATGTGTGCCATACCATAGTTGATCATCACATTTTACCTTGAACATTGACCTATAGATACCATCTCACTGATCTCAGGTTTACAATCAGTACAACAGGTGTTATTAAATCTGCAAAACTGATATCAGGTTATAAGTGTGCATAGGTTTTTGTATGTAATTTAAGGCGATAAGGTGTAATAAGAGCCTGCTTCCCTGTTTATTTATTAATGGTCTTTTTTGGATTCCAGGTGATCTTCTTAAGCCTCTGCCTAGTGTAGTTGTAGCAGAACACCAAGACAAAGCCCTACAGTGTCGTTGGCACCCATCACAGTTAGCATTTGTCAGTACAAGTGCTGACAAAACTGCCGTCTGCTGGGGACTTCCTGTCATCTGATAGTGATATACCATAAGATTAGTGGAACAAAACAACATCATCCAAACAGTATTGCTTAATTTTCTGCTGCAGGTTAGAAACACCATGCATCTTTTTATCTTCATGTTTTGTGTCTAACAATATTTGATAAAGAGAAAGAGAGAGAAAAGATGACACTTCTGTCGTAAAAGAACAGACTGACAGAAAACATGACACTGCTATCATACAAAGAACCAAGTGACAGAAAAGATGACACTGTTATTATACAATATCATTACAATATAATGACACAATTTATGTCTCATACATTCATTAGCACTTGTATTTCTAAGAATATGAAATACTTTGGCTTTTTCATTATATTGTGGTTTTTACCTAAATCTTGACAGTGCTTTCACGCCATGTAACTCTTGATATGTTGTTATTTATTATAAAAAGTAGGCCTTTATTAAGTTTTGCCTCGTAAAGTTGTAGGTGTATAAAACAACTTATATATTTTTTTCTCAAAGTTTATTATTAATTCTGTGAAGAAAACATGTACAGCTGTAGTACTAAGTGTATCACATGTGTACAAATTGTCTTTGTTTTTAATAACATCTTGTAATAAGAATTTAAGTCTTTCTAAACCAGACACCACAATTTAACCTGTGTACCTCAGTACATTGTATATTGAATATTTAGCCATCATGTAACCACCAATGTAGGAGACCTAAATTCACTTACTTACTTGGTTGAGTATCAGAATTACTAAATAATCATAACATATGACACATTTATTAACTTCATCAGTTCTTGTATTATCACTTGGCCGTACTGTTAGATCCCAGAGTATAGTGAAGAGACGATCATTTTAATGCCTTTGATACATTAGTTGGACTGCTGCTTTTCAGATAACATTTACTGCAGTGAATATGTGTGTGATAACTCATTTTTCAGTATCCTGCCAGATCTGAACATGTAGATTACACAAATAAATCTTGAATTTACAGTATTGAATTCGTTTTTAAATTTCTGTGATGCAAATCATTACAATATTATTAATGATAATGACAATTTCATTGTCAGCAAAAACTGAATTCTTTTTTTTTTTTTACACTAAGGGAATTGTTCAAGGTATTTAATGAGACATTATTTCTCTTTTTCCCTTCTTCCTCAATATTAACTTAGCGATTTAACAGACAAAATTTTATAACCCAGCGATTCAGTTTTGCATAAAATATATTATAAAGTAGTTTTATCATCCATGATTGGTCAGAATTCAAGTCTCATGTCATCTTAATGGCAACATTATTAGCAACAACAGTTTTTAATGGTACTGTTTATCCTTTTCTTAGATTATAGGCTAAAATATTAATTATGAAAATTAATGTAATTTCTCCATTCTCAAGCATTAAATTTTAGATTTTTACATGACTGCTAAACCTCACATGTTGCAAGTCTAGAATTTAACCATCTTTAGTGAAGAAATTTCATATTCCAATCCCAATAGGCATAGACTCCGCATGTAAACAATCAGACGTATGAACAATAAATTGAAATGCAAATATATTTTATTGCTCAAAAAATGGTTGTTTTGGATTGGGTACAATTTTTGACAACATTATTGACACATGTTTTTTGTTCTGATACAATGTTTGCCTTGTTGATTTCATATCAATTTCTTAATTACCTTCTAAAATTGTGGAAGTAGTTTGTAAAGAGAGTAAGTGTAGGAAAATTGGATGTATTATAGTCATTCGTATTTAAGAGAATAGTTATATAATATGCGATTGTATTGTAGGAGTTGTTATATACAGGGTTATAATGAATAAAAGAAAAGATTACTAAGTTAATATTTGATTTTTGAGGCAAGTGTGTTTATTACACAGTAAAGAATAAACTCATGATTATAAAATTAGTCTGTGTTAAAGGGAGTTGTTTTTATAGGATGGTTGAGGACAGTAAATATTTTCTTAGTAGTGGGTGACAATAGCAACATCATTGTTGCTATGGGTGACAATAGAAGAGTATTGTAGCAAAGACACATCATTGTAGGTAAGAATGACTATTAAACAAGTTATGGTTATGACTCAAGTTAGCTGTAGATGATGTCTATTAATAAAACCAATGTTTATAAAATCAGAACATAAATATTGTGATTTAAACAAGTACACAAATCTGTCCATCAGTTAGACATCACAGATCGGTGAATATTTACCACCCTTCAATGTGTTTCTGACATCTTGGAGAATGTATTCAGAAGCTATCAATATGTTTAATTTATTTTCTGTGGTTTTACTGTAGATGATTGAAATATATTATTTCAGTGCATTATAACTAAGTGCTATTTTATTTATATTGTTTGCTTCCTTTAAATGATCTGATGAGTGTGTTATTGTTTATACATGTAACTAAGTAGCATTAAATTGAGATTTTCCAGTAGAATTAATGCATCTGTTTGCTGGCTTCATTCTTGTATGTTCTTAGTTTGCTGTGGTTATATAGGTAATTTTAATATTCTAGGGATATTTGTAGGTAATACAGGCAACATCTTCCAGCCGGGCAAATTGGATTTTATTTACAAGGTCTGATAAAACATCACTTAATTTGCACCCTGGGTCTGTTTGAAATTATTTCAAGGTATAAATGGGTTGCCATTAAATGAATGGAATGACAATTTTTTGTCTGAAAGTTTTAAAATAACAAATATAATTTGGTTTTGTAAGAGATAAATAGCTGAAAGTTTTGATGTTTTTAAGTTAATAAAAATGTTACTGCATGTACTCTTATTCCTTTCAGTGATTAGATGAATCAGTGTCTATGCAAATTAGATCTGTCTCTTGCCAAAGTATTATTTTGATACAGTTATTGTTTATTTATTGTTTTGATCTCAGTATTTTTGTTTGCTTTATTTTTATGTATACAATCTCAAATCTGCAGCCATATAACTTATCTGCAAGAAATACATATATACATTTTGTGTTTTAATCTCTGCAGTAGTCCTTAATTTATAAGGCCTCATGCACTATAGGAGATCTCCCAAAAAGCCACTTCACTTAACATCTGTATTCTACTTAACAAAAATATGCCTCTCACCATAGGCCACTCTTGTCATAAGGCCACATTTTTTTCTGTCCTAAGGTATAGCTTCACAGGAGTGGGACTTGTGTATAAATGTTCAAAGCTGTTTAAAATATAAATGCTAAGTTTTTAGCTTTTTTTTCAGTATTCAGTGAATTAGTGGTATGCTGTTAAAAAATCATATATATGTACATATGTGTTTCCAAGGTGGACTTAATTCTTCGAAACACATTATAGCTACGCAGTTTTGCAGACAGTAAACGACTGGAAGACTCGTCTTTCTTAAAATAATTTTTTGATGTGCAAATATGTCATTGTTTAATAGAAAATATGTAATAAACATGATGATTTTCTGCAAGAAAATGGTTCATGCCATTACAAATAAAATACAAATTAGGAGCAAAAGATTTTTTTCTAATTGTTTACAATGTAATCAGTAATATCTTGCTCTGTTCTATTATTAGCACATTAAGGTTTACATTTAATTTAACTATTTATGTCCAAGAAATAGCTGCTTTTTGGGATTTATTTTTAGATCTGTGTATTTTGTTATAAGCAATATATAGTGAAAGTTGAATCTTACAATGACTATAACTTTTATCACTATGTATTGAGAGTAATAAACTACAAAGATTATTATATATAGGGGAGAGAACTCTATGATTGTTATGGGTATGAAGCCGTTAACACATAATTCTGGAATTAGGAGATTTATATATTTTTTTATTTAGAAGATCCTGTGATATATTGGAAAAAATCTGTCCCATTTATTTGACTTTTTTCTTTTAATATTTATTAAATTATGTGGTATATAACTGGATTATATTTATATGTACACATATATGGTGTATTTAATTGTAAGTAGGAACTGTATGCTTGTAGTTTGCCTATATTTCTGACATATTGACCACACAGCATTTCACATTTATTCATATAAATCATGTAACATTACTTGTCATACTATTGTTCACTGTTTTTTGTGCAACATGTGTAACATTTATTAAATAGGAACAATGGTGGCTTGAATAAGACTGAATGATTTCTACAATTTTAAAGCTGTGTCACATGGTTTTTGGCATATTAGCTGCACATAACTTTTTCATTTTATAACCTTATTCTGTGATGTCACAAAAAGAACATTTGGAATTGTTGCACATCATAAAGAATTTTGTAATGAATTACTGTTATGATTTAAAGACAGTTATATATTATAAGCCATTACATACCACTGGAGACCACTGTAAACATGTGCATTAGTTAAAGGATGTAATTTAGTCAGTTGTGTGACTGATACAACCAGAATGATTGCTTTAATTAGTAAAGTATTTCTACTAAATAGCATTACAGTGCACATGTTTTGTATTGTGTACTGCTAATCAACACCAAAACTTTGTAAAATTATTTTTGCTAGTTACCTTTAGTTAGTAAGAGATACATAGATTCTACCATATTACCCATGTGGGTACTGTATTTAGCCACTTGAGATAATTGCATTTTAAAATGCGAGAATTTAGCAATCAAACACTGTAGCCAATGTGGTAAACTGGTATAATCTGTATCCCTAATTATACAATGGTAAAAGGGTAAATGCAATTTTCCTAATTTTTTGGTTGAGGAATTACAGACGAGAATTAATTCAACAGTTTATTGACTTAGGAAGCACCAGTTCAAATGTACATGAATGAGAGAAAAGGGATTAATGAATACTTTCTTACTGTAAATATTCTGGTTACCTATTTATTATACTTTAAGTAAATTACTATGAACTGATAGTTTTTGAAAAAAAAATGGGTTTTAATCTGGAAACTTTCTAGAGATTGACGGATAATATTTTGATCTAACACAGTTTATGTACAACCTTAACTGATAAGAGACTTTATGATTTTGTATTTTGTATATTGGAAAATCATCTGAAAAACATTGATAGATCATATAGGCTCCCCACAGCCTGACTTTGCCATGATTGACTGTGCATTTTGAGATACATCACTTTCTTTGATTTATATAATTATAAAAAATTCAACGTTTTGTGCTCCACTTAAGCTTTGTGTATAATATGGTACTGTTTGCAACAAATAAATTATATTGAAAACAACTTTGCCATGCTATCATTAATAGTACGTCCATGTTTCACTCTTCATTGATGTCCATTTTTTGTCTGGTTTGCACAAACTTCATAACCGGGTTGTAGTATTCTGAAGTCAGGTGGGACTTGAAAATAGGGAATCTAAATTGTGTAATCAACTCCTCTTGCAGTTTTCAACCCAGATCTCTAAAACCACAGAAGACAGCATATGTGCTGAAGTTGAGCACCTGCTATTATGGAGGTGTTAAAACATATTCTAGATTTTGGACCATAGTCGTTTTCATCATATTTCACAGAAAAGCTTACCTTTTTGTGTAATCACTTTCTTCAGGTTTCAAACCAGATCCTTGAAACTTTGCAGAAACTTGTTGTGCAACTGCTATTATGAAATTGTGCGGGGAATTTTCACTTTTTCCAGATTTGGAACTTTTTTGCTAATTTTTAGAAGATGGTATCTATTTTTGTGCAATTAACTCCTTCTACTGCTTTCAATCCAGATTTCTGAAACTTTACAGAAAGTTTGCTTATGTATTTAAGCTGTGCACCGACTATAATTATTTGACAAGTTTTTTCAGCATTATCCTGGACTTGTGAACTTTTCAACACATTTTTCTGATGACACCTATTTTGTGTAATCATTTTTAGCAAATTATATTCTCCTATAGCTTTTAACACAGACCCTAAACTTTATGCTAACTAAATTAAAACCATTCCACACTTGTTAAGGTATTTTTAATTTGTAAGGCACATGCTTTGCCACCCAGTTATCCAGACATGTGTGCAATTTTTTCATTTCAGTCTAATATTGATTGACCAATAAAGACCATACAGCAACTCTCTTCATCAGAAAGGTTTTAAATGTGGTCTGTTATCAACTTTTTGTTAATCCAAATCAGAAATTTTATATGACTGACAGGGGCAATAATACATTCTGAAAATTTTCTTGCGATACCGGTACATATGACATTGTTATTTTGTAGTTATATGTAAGAATTGTAATATGATTGAGCACTTCGATTTTTTCGGTACTGGCTTGTCAATTCACGTAAAAGGATGCGGAGGCGATCATATGCTCCTTCAAATCTCTAGTTATACGGAAGAAGATGTATATGGCTGACAAACAGCATAGTGTTAGTGAAGTAATAATATGATTCGCCTTAGCCATATACCAGTCAAGTTAAAATATGCTCTTTGAATATAAACCCATTGTCACTCCATTGGGGGCCTCGGTGGCCGAGTGGTTAAGGTAGTTCGTCTACAATTGATCACGTCGTCTGTCAACACTGAGATTGTGGGTTCGAGCCTCACTGTGGGCAGGGTGCGTTCGACTCCAATCTTAATTAACAAGGATTGCCAGTTTTCCTACCGAAGGTCGGGGGTTTTCTCCGGGTACTCTGGCTTCCTCCCCCAATAAAAACTGGACGCCATGATATAGCTGAAAAATTGCGGAAAGTGGCGTTAAACAACATTCAAACAAACAGATCACTCCATTGTATCCATCAGTCAAAGTACTAAAAGATTTATCATAACATTTTGTGTTATTAAATTGCTTTCATCAAAGCTTTATAGAAAACGTTGTTGAAATGCCCTGTTTAATGTTCAATCCTTTTTGAGAACTTGTCAAAATTCACTTAGTAGTGGATTAATTTTGAGAAAACTCTGGTTTACGTTAAACAATAATAACGATAGAATACATTTGATGGGTGAACGAATGGATTGACTGATGTCCATCGAGCAGTATTTAGGCTAATAAGGTAACAAAAAAGCAATTCATGCCAACCTTGCCGATGCGAAAGACTACCGATTTTCGGGTCTATCTACTGCCTACCGATTTGAGGCAATTTTCTACCCAGGTTTATTACAGAATATTTCTTTCAAAGCTATGCGGGAGGGGGAATATGCACGAGGAATGAAATGGACCATCGGTAGATATTTTTCCTACCAAAATTGCTAGTATTGGCCATCTTTTGTCCTATTAAAAAAAATCCATATCTACTAAATCTAGTCTTGGGATAAATTTTCTTTGCGTTTTCTGAACAAAGTTTTAGAAAGGATTGGGGAGAAGGGGGTGGCAAACCCTGCCAGACCACACCTCCCGCTTTGTGTCTTTAATGGTTCATTATGTATGCAATTGGTGAGAAGGACGGTCGCTTGTTCACTTCAGGGATTAACAACTACCCAGCGAGACATTGGTAAAATTATCTACAATTGGTACTGCTTTCACACTATTTCCCTTTTACAAGCCAATCTTTCCAGCGGTGCATACCGCACTTTGATTATTTGTACTATTCATACCCACTACAACGTTAGTCGTCAGAAAATGTTAAATAAAACCATCTGTCTAGCACCATACTATTTCTGTTTCTGTTTGTTTCTGTTTCTTGATTGGCCACCTTCAACACATTGAAGATTCTCCCTATTTGTGGTACTGCGCTCTAGGCACAAGTAGAAATTTAAAAAGGATTTTTTTTTAATTTTTAAATATTTTAAAAAATAATACTATATACAGGTTATGAATGATTTAGTAGATGATGGCTGGGACAGCTTGTTTGAATGACTCAACAGAGTCGCTCAGTGGAAGATTGTTCCAATCTCGTATAGTACGGGGAAAGAATGACTGCTGGCGTAATACAAGGCGTGTTTGTAGAAGGAGAGTGAATGTATGTTCCGGTATTTTCTTAATGGCGGTCTTAGTCTGTCTGTTTGGGGGATGGCTACTAATTCATTTGGAATTTTGTACATGAACTGATGTCAGTTCTGCGGTATGCTAGGCTACACCATTTAAGGTGTTGCATTATGTCACTAACGCAAGAGGTGTCGTGATAGCGGCTTGTAACATACATAGCAGCTCTTCGTTGTTCTTGTTCTATTTTGTTTATATCTTCTTTTATATAGGTTTCCCAGAACAAGCATACTAGTATTCTAGTGATGGTCTAACGAGAGACTTGTATGCTTGTTCTTTTACTGTAATGAAATTTACGTTGATGTTTCTACGTACGAAGCCAAGTGTCTTATTTGCTTTGTTGGTGATGTTATGTATGTATCTCTTTAGATGTCAGATTGGACAGTAACCCCAAGATATTTTGCTTTGTCTACATGTTCTAGTTTGTGAACATGCAATGTGTAATTATATTTTATTGGTGTTTTGTTTCTTGTTATTGAAAGCACATTGCATTTGTCTGGGTGAAAAGCAATTTTTCATTTTTGTTCCCAACCGCCTAGTTTATCGATATCTTTTTGAAGTGTTTTACAGTCTCCATTTGATTTGATAGTGAGGTAAGCAATAGTGTCTTCTGCGAATAAGGGTAAGGTAGATGTTAGTCCATTTGGAATATCGTTTATGTAGAAAAGGAATAAACTTGGCCCCAAGACAGAGCCTTTGGGGCACACCGGATTTTACTGGTCTGGTATGAATTCAGATGCCCCCCACCCTTCTGATAAAAATGCTTGCGTTCAATTAGTTAGAAAGCTATTGATCCATCTATTTGTTTTACCGTAATAGTGAAGTTTGTGAGGCAAAAGGTTGTATCACTTTTACTGGAAATCAATCAATCAATCAATCAATCAATCAATCAATTGCATAGTGTCATAAGTCTTACCGGGAGAGTATCATAAATATAATATGTTAATTGTTGGATCCATGTGTGGTCGATTTTCACACTATTAGAACAATTAATAGGCATCGGTTCTCGCCGGCTTTCTCCTCAACTGGTCGGAACATTTATGTGACGTTTCATATTACCATTATCTGTAAAATAAATCAAATACGTAATATCCAATTCGAATATCTACCTGTACAGACACAATAATTCACCCAACAAGGTACTGTTACTGTGTGTTCCCGGAATGCCAACACTGTTAAATATCACCGTCGGTGTCGCCTGTTATTTATTTAAATCATTCGAGTGTGGATCGAAGCCTATTCCGAATTTTAGATTTTTGTTTTTGTTTGTTTGTTTGTTTGTTTGTTTTTTATTTTTTTTTTTTTGTCTTGAGGACGAAAAAGCATAATTGCAATACCCTCGAGGGAAGTAGAAATTTTCACATATATATATAGAGTAGAAAACATTACATCCAATAGCAGAAAAGGTTGCATTGCGTTTCACAATCCAGATAGGTTAAAAAAGACAAAATAAATGTGGTTAATTATCGAACAAAGAGGCTCTCAACAGCCTGTTTCGCTCACCTGATATATACAGGCATTGAAGATGAAATTTTTCAGATGTTAAACTAAGTCTTGCAATTTCAATTTTCTACTGGCATTAACATCATTATCTTTGTTCAGAACGATCCAACGAATATTGCTGCTTGGCTTCAACTGGTTCAAAAATACTGATAAGAAGCTATTTTAGACATTTCCCCATAGATTTCTCTGTTCATTCATACAAACGGCAGCCCTCTTGGATTTCTGCTGAAATATTTATGAGAACACTCCTTAAACCTTCACATACAATATGGCTTCAGTCAGTTTGGCAGTTTTAGAAAAGATGGCATTTAAACAAAATGCCTACAGAGTCCATTGTTAAACTAAGTCTGAAAGGATGACAATTGTAATGTCTGATTGACATAAAAACATAATCTTTATAGAGGACCAGCCAAAAAATACTTTAAGAAAATGAAGCAATTTAAAACTTGTTCCTGTAAAGTCCTATGTCAAACAAAATCTTCCTGGGTGGCAGCCATTTTGAATTTCCGATTACCATAAAAAACATAAACTTTATAGAGGACCATCCAATGAATACGTGTGATAACTTTTGTTTCAGTTGGTTAACAAGCCTTTTAAACCGTTTCACATGGCGTCTCATATTTAACTATGTCCTGCGGTGGCCGCCATTTTGTATTACCGATTGGCATAACATCATAAACTTTATAAAGAACCATCAAAAACAATATTGCTGATAAGTTTTATATTTCAATTGGTTAACCTATTTGAGAAGAAGCCCTTTTAAACATTTTCCCATAGGGTACTATGTTAAAATGTCGTGACAGCCATTGTGGTTTTCTTATCAGAATAAAAACAAACACAAACTTTGTGAAGGTCCATCGATTAAACATTGTAGCCAAGTTGGGTTTCAATTGACCAAGTGGTTTCAGGGCAGAAAAATGAAATGTAAAAGTTTACAGACGACGACGACGGACGCAAAGTAACGAGAGCTCACGTGACCCTTGAGGTCAGGTCAGCTAAAAAGGAAAAACACAAAACACAATACGCTACATTCACAACGCGGGATGTAATAGGTTATGTGACATAGAAAGACCAGAGACTAATCTTCAGTGTTATCTTCAATGTTTGTTTAGTGTGTACATGTAGGATATTATATTCATGTGTAAAAGGTGTAAGTTATGAAAGTTTCATACAGCGTATTACTTGGTAAATAACTCTGAGATCCACACTGGTCAAATATTCTGTCATAATGTGTAACTGAAAAAAGAAAAAAAAACTTAAGCTGTATAGTTTGTTCGGGGTATTACAATTTCATGTCACGTGTTCACATTCAGAATGAATAAATAATGTTCAGACATCACGAGACATTTTCGAAGAAGAATTTTGCAGATCATACGTTGCACGAATTCAGACAATTCTTTGCTTTGATTTCATCTGGTTTGCTTATATGTGTTGATTACAACTGAACTGTTCTCGTTAAGATTCACCTGGAGGTAAGTTATGGGATATACTATGTAGGAAATTGTAAACGAAGAACAAACAATTAATCCCTTTGGTATTTTGTATTAAACATTGGTATTTGCGTACCTCTTTACAAAGGGGTAAGGTTTTAGGAAATGAAGTGGTTGAAATAAACCGTATTTAAATGTAACTTTACAAGGCTTACTGTATATACAGGGATGTGCCAATTTGTATATGCCTGGCTAACAATGTTTTTGTTTTAAATAATACTCATTTTCTTGGATACTGTTTTCTTATTTCAAAGGCAATTATAAACCTACCATACTATGAAGAGAAAGATGATTATAGATACGGACGCTGGTCTGGACGACGCATATGCAATATTGATGGCGTTAGCGCTTGATGACGTCGATGTGGTTGCGATAACAACCGTTTTGGGGAATACTGGTGCACAACAAGTTGCTAAAAATGTGCTGAGGATATTAAAGCTAGCAGACCGCCTAGACGTGAGTTATTACATCATTACAATATGTAGAATTAGTTTGACAAAACTTTAAATGGTTCAAGTAATAATCAATCGTACACAGAATTGAAAATAACAGTATATTTAGACAGACAATTTACGTCGGTTCAGTAATACAACATAACTTTATACTGATTAATAGATTTTATTGTCGCTTAACGACAATATTATCATATACTTTCAATACGGTTCAAAGGAACTCTGCCTCTTGGAATAGAAATAGGATATTTGTTTCGTTTCTCCAAAAGTGGCGCTCTTGGCTGGGCATGATGTACAAATAAGCAGATATCATCCGCCAAATCTTGACAAATCCGACGTCCCTCCGGGAGATAGTTATGATTTTGATCTTATAACGAAAACTAGGCACTGAGACTCGACCCAAAGATCGTTAGAATTGAGTACAGGGGTACCGCAGGTGACTTTTTCCGATAAGCAAAACTTTATTCGGCTACCTTTTCTGTACAGCAAATTTAATGACTGCATTGTAAATTACAGAAAGAACACAACATGACATCTTTAACTGCTATAATTTGGAACAGTCACATACAATTTATGTTTAAACGGTTAATTCAACTTCCAACGCCAAAATGAGTACATGGTCTCGTAAGGTGTTTTCGCTGGAAAGGTGTTTTCGTTGGCTGGTTTATTTTTAGTTCTGCCTGTCATGTGCATTACTACTTCCGTCTAATATATAGAATCAAAACCCAATAAACCTACCGCGGTTTACTTATACAGTACAACTTTAATTGTCTACACTTCCCGGTAGCCATTTCCGTGTATTGCTATAAAAGCGTCATCATGTGACATAAAGAGTTAGCATTGGAATTTGAGGGTTTAGAAGCGATGTATTTTTATTTAAACTATATATCTCATGAGAAGTTTATCACAGCAAAAATGAACATTAACTTACTTCCATTTAAAAGGCTGTTAATGGTAATTTTGTGCAATTCGCCTGGTTGAATACAAATATTTGTAGACAAAAAGCTTTTAAATTTTTCCAAGTTTATCAGACTAACTACAAACGTATGAAATACAGAGAGTGGTATCCCACTCAAGTAATTAATGTCTGAAGTGTAAAATAGTGTAAAAAGTGTTATTTTAATAACATTCAATGCAGATTTTTCTTTCATGTTCAATTAATGATGTATTACACATTATTAAGCCTCAAATTGTTGTCTACTACATTGTACAACATCATATTAGTCTCGTCGAAAGCACCTTACGTTTATTTCTAAACGCACTTTTAATACTATGTTCAATCAAGTGTGTATGGTAAAATAAAAGATAGAGGGATCGATAAAAATTTGGCAAAAAACATGACCCTGGGTAATTATCGAATTCAGTATTAAAAGAATTATTTTGTTTATCTACCAATGCACCACTGAGTTCACCGACAAAAATTAACCTATTGAAAACACTTCAGCTAATACCTTTGTTGTTGTTAAAAACAAAAAAAAAATTACAAAATTATATCCATACACTGATATCGAACGATTATGTCTGGTACTTATTTGTTATATAAACTACAAGGCTAGATTTTGGTTTTATTCTTTATTTTACTTGAAAATCTGATAATCTGATCTTTACTTCATTGTATATAAAGCCGAAAACTGTACAATAGAAAGTTAGAAGCAATTTTTACATACTGCATAACAATTAATAGTTAATTAGTTTTAAAATGGCGACATTTTATCATTCTACAGGTACCAGTTTATGTAGGGTGTGACCAGACTCTAATAGGAAATATGTTCGAAGAATGCCATGGTTATCATGGCTGCGATGGTTTTGGAGATTCTCCAGATCCCAAAGCCCCAGATCCGTCTATTATAAACAAGGAGGAAGGAGTCAGTGCATTAATACGGTTAACAAAGGAGCACATTGGTGAGATTACATTTAAAATTCTTAAACATTTCATTTTTATATATGTGTGAGTGGCTTCTCAAACCAGTGTCTGTCAGATAATATAACATTACATGGCATTTTTCTGTGATCGATTATGAATTAATCACACTTAATCTGTGTGTTGTGCAAAATCATTCTGTAACATGAGACGTTTCGTGTTAATTAAACCATTGTTTCATGTCACGTGATAAAAATTCGCATTAAAATACATTTGAAGTAGGCGGGGCTTAGCTATGATATAATCAGCCAACTTTCCACAGTGTTAGCCCCACCTCTTGCCGTCATTCAAAATACTGAATGATCTGCATAGATCTTCTGACCGTGTAGCACGTGATCGTCTAACAACAATGTCACGCTCATTTCAAATTCTACTGAGTGGATTATGTTACAAAACATATATACCACGCCCTACTCATTTACAAATTTAAACAAACTCGTCTGACGGCTCGTTTGTTTAAATATGTTAACTGTTATAATACACAATTTTTTGGTTTATCCTTTTTATAATGCAAAAAGTATTAAAACAGAAACCATAAGGCATATCGGCTTTCATAAAAATTCAAAATTTAATAAAGACCGTTTTCAAGATAAAAAAACTAACATAAGACAATATATACACTTTTGGCAGGTGTGGAAAAATTTCATTCCGAGAAATAACAGTCTGAAAAACAAGTTTTCGTATTCACACCGTATTATATGATAGAAAAATTATATGAAAAGAAAATGATACATCGGAACCCACTGGATTACCAGTGGGTTCCGATGTATCATTTTCTTTTTTTATTTAAATGAGAATAGATGCGTTTTGACCGTATCCGTCGGGTTTTGATGTATCATGTAATACGATGTGGTATTATGTAAGTCATTATTGTATTAATCCCGCTGTCTTTTGTTAAATGTATCCTTACAAGACCTTTCCTTTTCTTAAACTTTCACAACTCACAAAATAATCACATCGAGGGAAAACAGATAGAAAATGTATTGTCTCCGTGGCGTAAGGTTGATACAGATAAATCGTATGAATTTTAATTAATACCAATGACCACACCTAGATAGCTTTCAATAAAATAAGTTCGGGTTATCTCTCGGCATGGTTTAATTTTAAAAACGATTTCGACAAAAATTCTTCCCAAAACAAAATAAATTTTAGTATTGTGAGAGCAAGCTGTGCTTGCTATCAGCGTTTATTAACGAGGATTAAGTACAAAGTGGACGCCTTGATACTATTGAAAATTTGAGGAAGTGTCGTAAACGCCCGATTCATACTAACAAACGATTAATAGATTGGACTGCATCTCAGTTTGTAGAGGTAAGTGTCTTTCACCTTCCGATTAATTCTTTCTTCCTTTTCGGTGCGGTCAAAGATAAAAGTTTACGCTGTCATTTTACAAGTCGTTAGTTGGTTTGTTTGAAGTGGAATAAGTCAAGAAAGACTATATCATATTGAAGTTTCGACTTCCGGTTTATCTTGAAATGTGCTCATCCAAAGCGCTCTTTTGTCACAGGTGAAATCACTTTGGTATGTATTGGTCCTTTGACTAATATTGCTACTGCGATCAAAAGAGACAAGACGTTTGGAAGTAGACTGAAAGAATGTTTCATTATGGGAGGCAACTATTACGGTAAGATCCATACAGTGTCCGATTCATTTAGAAAGTTACTTTCGATCACAATGTAGATGTAGAACATCTAGATGAGCACGTCAACGCGAGTGTAGGTATTCTACCTGAAAGTAACTATCATTCTAGTAGTATCAGTCATTCAATTTCAGCATTTATTTCATCTAGATTCAAATATATCTTACAAGAGGTATTAAAGAGGCTCTAACATGAAAGGTGCGTGAGGTAATTTTCATTCAAGCGATTGGACGAAAGGAAACTAAACCACTCCGTGCGTTACTTACGTTACAATGTGCTGATATCTTGTCTTGTACGAGTGACTGAAAAATATCCGTCAATAAGATAAAACTTTAAGGAAAAACGTACAAATTACCAATAATTCTACTACTATCTGTTAGGTCCATACTTACGAGAACCGCCCCAGAAGTAACTGACAACCAGAGGTACAACAAACGGACTTCAGTATAAAGATCCTATTGTATGTGACATGTAACAAAAATATTTAATATAAAAAAAGTCTCCAATAAGTATTGAATGAAAGAATTCTAGAAATTTTGTTATATTAAAATAAAATCAATTAAAATATTCATCATTGGGATAATTTAAACCAAAATTGATATGAATGACCATTAAAAATCAATTACATGTATATGTGAACGGTTGTCTCGTTCCGAAGAATAGAACTTCTTGGTTTTTATGAAGAACCAAAGCTGATTTGCTAAATGTTCTAATTATTTAGGGGGCCGAGTTGCTAAGGTAGTTCGTCTACTATTAATCACGTGGTCTGTCAACACTGAGGTTGCGGGTTCGAGTCTCACTGCAGGTAGGGTGTACTCGACTCCAATCTTAATTGACAAGGATTGCCTACCGCAGGTCGGAGGCTTCCTCCAGGTACTCTTCCATGTACTCCGGCTTCCTCCAGGTACTCCTCCAGGTACTCCAGCTTCCTCCAAGTACTCCGGCTTCCTCCAGGTACTCCTCCAGGTACTCCGGCTTCCTCCAGGTACTCCGGCTTCCTCCAGGTACTCCTCCAGGTACTCCGGCTTCCTCCAGGTACTCCGCTCCTCCAGGTACTCCGGCTTCCTCCAGGTACTCCGGCTTCCTCCAGGTACTCCGGCTTCCTCCAGGTACTCCGGCTTCCTCCGGTCACTCCGGCTTCCTCCAGGTACTCCGGCTTCCTCCAAGTACTCCGGCTTCCTCCAGGTACTCCGGCTTCCTCCGGTCACTCCGGCTTCCTCCAGGTACTCCGGCTCCTCCAGGTACTCCGGCTTCCTCCGGTCACTCCGGCTTCCTCCAGGTACTCCGGCTTCCTCCGGTCACTCCGGCTTCCTCCAGGTACTCCGGCTTCCTCCGGTCACTCCGGCTTCCTCCAGGTACTCCGGCTTCCTCCAGGTACTCCGGCTTTCTCCCCAATAAAACCTGGACGCCATGATATAGCTGAAAAATTGCTGTAAGTGGGGTTGAACAATATTCAAACAAACAAACACATCATATTATTTAGAGAAGAAAATAAACTTTAAAATCTTTTTAAAACTATTTCCATCTTTTAACCAGAAAGGATATAGATGAACCATGGAGGTTTTCATTCAAAAATTGAAACCAGTGACTCATTTATCTAGTTGTCACTTTAAGAACAGAGAAATATAACAAGTTTTAGATATTCTAGAAATACTTATGTCAAGGAAACGTAAAGGAAAGGACTAGTTATTTGTCAGTAGTGTCCAATGACTTGTCAAGCTTAAAAGCAACACAAAATTAACACGGAGTAAGTACTACGATTGGCGTTTTTTGTTTGTTTCACAAATAGTTAAAGCAGTGCTTTTTTCCAATCATAGGCAGAGGTAATGTTACAGCTGCGGCGGAGTTTAATTTCCATTTTGATCCAGAGGCCGCACGTGCAGTACTACAACATCTGTCATGTCCGAAGACTATTTTAGGATGGGAAATATGTACTGAAAATCCATTTACTTGGGTAAATATATATATCTATATTAGCTTCAAAGGCATAAAATTGCAGAACACTTGGGTAACTAAATCGTGCTGCATATCCGAAATGCATTTGATAATTGACTTTAAAGTTTTTAAATCTGCAAGTCCATTCCAGTTTGTTATAAGCAATAATCGTACATGCTTATGATATTTTTTACTTAATATTGAGATATCATCTTCTATGTCCATAATAAATACGTATTTTCATAGTTACAAATGCATCTTTGATAACAATATCTGTAAGCGACAGCCGAACCCGCGTCGTTCCTCGCTCCATCACACGTATAATCTTTTATACGGAGTTCATCATCAATAAAATGACTGACCACATAAAACACCGCCAACTCCTTTTGGAGGTAAAAATTGTATCTGCGTCTTGAGCACTATTTAAAAAGATTCTTCAGAAAAATCATGATTGGTAAAAACAAATACTTATTGAAAAAATACTTGGAAAACAAAGTTGTCGGCATGGCTGCACCTAGCTGTAATATAGTATAGTGAGCGTAATCAGTTGATCAGGTAAAATATATAAAATGTCATCTAATCTTGTATGCGCAATAGGTTGCATTTAGTTTGTCTCATAATTATTTTGTTAACCCAAGTTTAAATAACTAATAACTCTTAACGCTAATTGTTTTTTGTTTGATAGATTGATTGATTGATTGAGTGTTTGCTTAACATTCAGCGAGCAATAGTTTAGCTATATTCAGGACGAGAACAAGTTAACACACAATTAACTAAAAAAAGTGGTAGGACAACAAGATCATAATTTCGACTGCCACTGGAAAAGTATGGGGTAAAGGGGAAGAGCAGAGAATTTAGCCTTTTGTAGCGGCTACAATTAATGAGCCTGCTCTTTTTCGATATCTACAAAAGGGGCTTTTATCATGCAAGGAGAGTAAAACTCTCTATACTTTATCCACTACGGTCCGCGGTCAGACTTACTGTATAACCCAACAACAGACTCTCTTCTTACCGCCACCTGGGGACTAGCTGTAGACCGAGCACTGGGAACCCCCCAAGTATGATCCCAGCGCATCAAAAATAGCCAACGGGAAAAGAAGCTGTTTAAACAATTTGTTAAATCACCAGAATTGTGGTGTAAATGTTTACGGTACAGTTATAAATTGTCGTTCGTCTTCATTTAGGACTGGTACAAGACTTTTCTGCAAATAAAATCTCCTAAAGTCCAGTACTTAGCCAAACTAGAAAAATATGCCATTGATAAGTATTACATGCCAAAAATAAAGAAAGGAATTGAACAGCAGTATGAAATGGCAGACCAATTTCTTATGGCAGTGGCACTTGACGCGAATGTATGCGTGGAATCGAAGGATGTTTATGCAGATGTTGAATTGAAAGGGGAAATAACTCGAGCACAAATGGTGGTTGATTGGAATAAAAAATTTGAAAAAGAACTCAACGTGAAGATTGTGACTAAAATTGATAAGAATCTTGCAGAAAACATGTTGTTAGATGCTTTAAAATAGTCATAGTTTATCGTATTTGATTCTAATATTTTTTTTATATTGCTGTATTTGGATAAGAAACAAATTGCAACATTGAATTAAAAATATTCTGAACAAAACAAAACTAGATTTCAATACGAAGAAGACTAAACACCACTCAATCTTCTTATAGTGAAATCTGGTAATAAGTTAATTTTACAATTTATTTAGTAAGATTAAGATCAATACAGACATCTACAATTGGTATAAAAGAGTCGATTTATTTTCACAGTTTCTAATCTCCCGCGTGTACGTGTCTTCATATATGCATATTAAATTAATTCCACTTTAGACCATCTAATAATTTAATCTACTATTCGTCTACCAGGCATGTAAGTCACACATAACTGTCCGAGAGAAAACGAGAAACAGTTTGTTGTAGGTGGCACTGAAACAATATATTGGACAAAATAAATACTAATACTGCTAATATAATATAGACAGCAAAATTACACTGATTTTGTTGATGGTGGCCGATGTGTTAAAGTAAATAAAGAAAGTAAATTCTTACTTGCTGCTTCTTCTACGCAAACATTTTGGAGGATTAATAATGTATGGATGTGTTCTGTTACAAAACAATCGTGAAATGCATATCCCAAGTCTCCTTGAACAAACCCAAACAATGACGCAACGCATCCTATAATCTGTTAATTATTCACGATTTCGATGTGATTAAATGAAATGTTCGGCTTTGGTGAAATACAAAATTTTAGAAAGGCATCAGCCGTATAAATATTTCGAAAAATGGCAATGTTTGTACATTGAATTATTGTTTCGCGATATAGTACATACAATCTGACTTGACGGTTGTTAATTGTCATCAAATTATTTGTTTTCGCCCATCATTTTTGATAGATTATTTCCTTGTGTTTTGTAAACTTTATACTTATTCCGCCAAAATAGTCATTAAATATGCTGTTGTACAATAGTTTACAAATTGTTGGTGTTGTTTGTTTGTTCTGTTTTGTTTGTAATTTGTATAAAGGTAAACTTACTATCAGGACAACAGACATCATAGTATGAATTACACATGAAATTCACTGGGCATGTGCCATTCGCGCATTTTGATACACTATAATAGTTAAGACGTAAGGGTGGCCCAAATGGACAGGCCGAAGGAGGTACGACCATCTTTCCTATTCTTGTCTCTGAAATATTAATTATACATTAATAAAGACTATTAAACATACAACAAAAATACAGTTATTTTAACTAGATATCAATAAGGTGGTATCCATTTCTGTGGGCTCCCGTGACCTTGAGGTCAAAGCTCAAGGCGACACATTACCTTGATATTATCCCAAATAACAAATATCAAAAGATAAAAAGTTACGGACGCGATTAGTTTCGGACGGACGGACCGGGCGTCTGCCACTAAGTGGCGGGCCTTTAATTAATATCTGTATAAAGTAGTCAGAATTACCTCATGACAACGGTAAGAATGTTCAATATATGTGCAATATTTTTTATCTAGCAAATCAGTGCATTGGTCTCTTATTACATACTTTGCCTTAGGCACCATCTTTAATGTTAGATGTTATTTCTTCACAAGGGGCTGTTATTAGTTATAGCAGCTTCTATTTCATTACTAGCACGTTTTGTGAACATTAGAGTATGTTTTAGGAAAGAAATAACTCATTTCATTAAACATTTCTGTAATAAATAGAAATAAAAAACCAAATCAATAAAAAGGACATTGTACATGTTAGGTTTTTCATTTACAAGTATTGTGAGATTTATTTTAGGAAATTAAGCATAGTGGAAAAGATTATACTTTTGCGCACAAACAATGCACACCTATAAAAGGTAAATATTTTTGTCATCGAGGAAATGTGCTCGTAGCCATTACTTGCTTGTCGATATTTCTCTGTTGTTTCCTATTAATGTGTCGATGGAGTTATTTTTGCTTGACTGTGTTTTGTTGACTTGTTCACTCGGTCTTTTTTAACAATCAATAATTAACACGCTTTGCAGTGAAACATTTGCCATCGGTTTAAACTCACTTATAATAACTTAGAATAAAACTGAGGCGTCGATTTTGCAGTTCATTTGGAAATATATTAAAACTGATTCATTCACTTGAATCATGAAGATTGTTGAAGATTTTCAAAACTCAATCGATAACTGAATATAATAAAAACAAAATATAAACAATATGACATTTACCAGAATTGATAACCCGGGAAACCCTAAATATAACGGAATCTCTACCACACGATCCAGCTACGTAATGGCCGGCTTCCCTGAGAACATCACTAAATAATATCTGCTCTTCTTCTTTATAAAAGAATACTTTAGCGTTACCTTCAATGTAAGGAAACTGAAAAAAATAATGCGTTATGTTGATCAATGCACACTAACTGACTCTTAATGTAATATAATACAGTAAAAGCATATATAAAAATGTCTGTTTAATGGTCGACTTCATAATCATGTTGATAGATACAAGGTAAGTGTTACACATTTGATCTCTATCAAAGTTAAAACTTCAGAACCCCAAAATAGACCTATAGTTATAAATAGCTACCGGAAAACACGACGGGTGTCATAACTGATGCAGGTAGCGCCTACATTTCCTATACACCTAATTGTGCTGCTGTTTTTCAGTGCTAGTGTAATTTTTATGTTTAGTTTGTCTGTTAATTGTTTCGTCTATCCTTCAGGTTGTGAGTCATTGTTTATTCCGTTGGTTAACTTGTTTATCTTGTGAGACAAACACCAAGTATTGTTAAACGATAGCTTAAAATTGTTTTGTGAAACATTTAAATTTATTTTCGGTTTGGTACCGTCTCAAACGTGGAGATTGACCTGCACATTGAACATGATCCCTGTTTCTGAATTTGTTGTGTACTAGATCAAATTGCTTTAGTACCAGTATGAAGTTATCAGATAATAAATTGTCAGGCTTTCGAAAAGCTCGGCTTTTAACTAAATAAACTATCTTCAACTACATTTTGTGGGTTTTTTAAAACAATGATTGTAGGCCCACCAGTCTGCAATTTTTTGTGTTAAAGAACATTACTGACAATTGTATAGGACGCTTGTAAACATATTTTATGCGCGTTTGGTCTTTATATTAAGTTGGCAATAAAGCTTTCTTATAATTTGTATAAACCACCAAATATAAAAGGTACATCCACTCCTCTGCGTGTAAATAAAAAAAAACAAAAAAACTAACTGTAACAAGTACATTGTACTATACCCAGAGTCGTAACATATGTTTATACACATGTTGTTTTTCATGATTATTGCAAAATAAACACTTACATCAACGTTCATAGTTTTATTAACAACTTCTTTATATGAATCTATCAAATCTTGGTCCAAAAGTCCAGCATAACAAACGTCTCGGTAACGTTTAGAACGCACCGCAAAAGTTCTCTGAAAAAATGATTAAATAACAATATAAGAAAACAAAAGTGTAATATATATTCAACAAAATCCTTGTCAGTCCTACTGATTTACATAAGCTTACGGCAATAAATGAGAAATGCACAACACATATTTTAGATCAAAAACATCATGAGATAATAATCAGAGAACATATCCCCAAAAGAAGATATAAACAAAGTTTATTTTTTCTTTGCTGACAAAGAAGATGATATTGTTTGAGGACTTAAAGATTTGTCCCATATATCATGTCATCCGATTGTGATATGGGGAGACTTCCGGTGAGAGCCAGCTATTGACGGTTGTGATATGGGGAGACTGCAGGTGAGAGCCAGCTATTGACGGTTGTGATATGGGGAGACTGCAGGTGAGGGCCAGCTATTGACGGTTGTGATATGGGGAAACTGTCGATGAAGGCCAGCTATTGACGGTTGTGATATGGGGAGACTTCGGGTGAGGGCCAGCTATTGACGGTTGTGATATGGGGAGACTGCCGGTGAGGGCCAGCTATTGACGGTTGTGATATGGGGAGACTGCCGGTGAGGGCCAGCTATTGACGGTTGTGATATGGGGAGACTTCCGGTGAGAGCCAGCTATTGACGGTTGTGATATGGGGAGACTGCCGGTGACAGCCAGCTATTGATGGTTGTGATATGGGGAGACTGCCGATGAGGGCCAGCTATTGACGGTTGCAATTTGTTTTCGTAAGAACTGATATGTATCCTGAATTCGTAATGTAACTTTTGATGACATCTTTTTATTCCTTGGCTTTAAAAACGTAGTTTACGAAATATGTTAAAGGAACATGATTGGTTTTTACCTTTATTCTATCAAATACCATATATGATGTCATCATTTTTAAAACATCAGTAGTAAAAGAAACCAAGCGCTGAACACGTGATGCGACTAAACTATAAACTTCCTCTGTTACTGACCCATCGGGATGGAGTACACCGTATGTTTGCTGTAAAAAAGAATACAAATTTATCGTACGTCTTCGACACAAAATCAGAATATAAACTGTTTTATCTTTCTGATAACTAGCTGTTTCTTCTTTCTGAATGCATTATTTTTATGTAAATCTCACTAGTTACAATATTATTGGAATTATTTATGGTTGTGCCTATGTTGGAATTCTACTTTTCCGTGAAGTTTGTTTCGTATTATTAGCGACGCGTTTAAGTTGCTATTTCAAAACAAGATTTTTTTTTAAATAACAAGGTACGTTGTAGTGGTTGCTTCAAAACGTTGAATTAATAGAATGTGGAATTTATGCAACTTAAAGTCTTATCAATACAGTTTTAGTTCTTATTTATTCAATCTTAATTGACAAGGATTGCCAGTTTTCCTACCGCAGGTCGGGGGTTCTCTCCGGGTACTCCGGCTTCCTCCCCCAATAAAAACTGGACGCCATGATATAGCTGAAAAATTGCTGAAAGTGGCGTTAAAACACCATTCAAACAATTCAAACAAACTTATCTTACCACTGCGGGAGTAATTATCGGATCATTGTATTGTCCCATTGCGTCTGGTGCTGTCAATGCATGAGGCTCAGAATTCGGGGGTGAGACATGTTGTAACGGTTGTCCAGCAGCGTGCGGGGGTGAGACATGTTGTAAAGGTGGTCCAGCGTGCGGAGGTTCCACATGTTGTAACGGTGGTCCAGCGTGCGGAGGTGCCACGTGTTGTAACGGTGGTCCAGCAGCGTGCGGAGGTGCCACATGTTGTAACGGTGGTCCAGCATGAATAGGAGACATATGTTGTAATGGCGGTCCAGCATGCGGAGGCGAAATCTGATGTTGCGGCGGCCCTTGTATTGCTGGATGACCATCTGGTGGTATATAATGACCAGGCGGAAAATCACGATGAGGCGGTAAAGCAGGTGCAGGCGGATTGTGAGGTGACACTGCGTGTGAAGGAGGAACATGTTGGTAATTTGGAGGCTCATGTGAAGCATCTTTTGGATGCTGGTGGTTTGCTGGGTCGTGATGAGGATTTGTTGACTGACGTGGATCTAGAGGAACAGGTTCGTGCGGTCGTTGGTCTTGTGTCGGCGGATGAACCTCATGCTGTCGGGCTGTGTATGGAGAAGTTTCCGGAGTGGATCCTCGCGCGGGGTGGTCGTACCGTGGAACTGGCGGCCAAACAGGTGGATGATGTAAAGCATCAGTTAAATATTTTTGAACTCTAATACTAGGATCACTTGTCGCAGTCTCTGGTGGTCCCAACTGTGATTGTATGTAATAATCTCTTGGTGGTACATCAGGTTGAACTGTTGTCGTACGTATAACAGATGTACGAGTTTCTATATGAGTAACATATTCGATACTCTTAGAAGGTTGATTTCCTTTGTTATCAGCCCTTGGTGCAACTTCGTATGTCTGTTGCTGTTCTTGGTGTTGCAATCTGTGACGACTTTCTGGTGCAGGTTGACCGGTTGTGCTGAGATATTCTGCTGGTTGATACATGTGTTGATTGTCAGGATTTTGCAATGAATGGTGATGATGGTTTATATGTGGGTCCTGTCTTTGCTGTAATTCTTGTGTTTGGGGCGAATGTGATAGTGCATGTACAAGTTCATGATGCCCGTTGTTTTGCTGTTGATGTCTATTTGTTTGTGGAGTTTGGTTTTGCCTAGAATGAGCATGCTGTTGATGTTGACCTTGATGGAAATTTTGATATTGATGAGGTGGTGGTCCTTGTGGCTGTTGTTGAGGTTGTTGATGATGACTGAATTGTTGTTGATGACTTGCTGGAGGATGTGCAGGTATTGTAGGTGCATTTTGTATTTGTCTTGGCTCTTGGTTTTGTTGATGCCCTTGTGGCCATGCTTGATGATGGGAAGGCTGATTAACATTTTGATTCCATGTTGTAGGGTGGTTGGATGCTCCCCATGCAGGTTGTTGTGCCGGTGTTTGTGGCCATTGTGATTGTGGTGTTTGTTGAGGCCGAGGATTAGTCCATGTTGGTTGTTGGTGCATTTGATTTTGTCCTGTAGATTGCCAAGCAGGCTGATGGTGACTAGGTTGATGTCCCCATGGAGTAGGTTGTTGCTGTACTGTAGGTTGCCCCCAGACGTTCTGAATTGGAGGGTTTACTGGAGGTATCCAACCAGGATTTTGCCATTGGGTAGATGGGGGTGGTGCCTGAACTACTACGATTTTTGCCGGTGGGGAATCTGGTGGTTCGGTCGTTGGAACATAATATGAGGCCACACTTGGCTGACCTACATTTGCACCCCACGGTTGATATGGATTATTCCAATACTGTGATGGATTATTCCAATGCGCTTGCGGAGCAGCAGCTTGGGGTGGATGCGACGGCCATGTTTGCTGAAGTGAACTGTGATGTGCCGATGGCCATTGTGTGCGTACACTTGAAGTAAAAATAACCTAAAAGGGAAGGCAACTCTTATGAATGAAACTGATAAAAAATATCTAACAATTGTAACTGACAAACACCAGATGGAATGAAAATTAAAGAATAAAAACAATAGAAAGCTGAATGGTAAAACTACTTAAAATCGTTAAAATAAATGTGAGAAAACATAGGTTATAAATGCAGTTATCTGTGATTGAGACTTGGAAGTTCATTCAGTTATGATGATTCTTTGCAAGTCGAAATGCACCTCGTACAGAAATATAACTGGCAAAATGGGTAAAACTGTGAATAAATTTCTGCATAATAGTTTGATGTTGATATATTCTGCATGATGTTTAATTTATGTACTTATATGACTAATTATTAAAGCAATAGCTAATGGTATCAAAAATGCATATTTTTCAACCGGATAGGTACTTTATTCTAAGAATCTAACCCTGATGTCTGTGTACAGTATACTAATATCGTTATTTTATTTTTGTTTATTTGGCGTTTTCGGTGAAAGTGTCAAAATTAAACACACAAAAATAAAGCATGCACCTACATTTTACACGCCAAAATAGTGGACCGGTAAGACAATATCGTTAATGGCTTGATACACCGTTACAACGCAAGGGTGTGTATATGGGAAATTACAGGTAAACATGGGAATGTATGTTTCCTTTTTTCTGATAAACAGTAAAGAAAGCACATTGTATTAATTTCAATTCCCGTTTAATTTTGTCAGGTGATCGACTGCTAATAAGATGCTGTTATTTTTCATAAAATTTGTTTTGGATGATGTGTGTAGTAATTACATAATCTAATAAAACTTAATTAAATAATTGGAGGTGTCATAGCTGGTCACTTAGTGGCTACATACCGCCTCCGCAAATTATACCAAATAAATATATAAACAAATATGATAATCAGAAAGATTTTACTGTTTCGTCCTACTGATTTGTTTTGGCACCTTCTGTGACAGGAAAAAACAACAATCAGCAGTGAGCAACACTACTGTGATTTTAAGGTAACAACTTTCTTATTGTCTTCTTTCTCTGTCAGAAAAGGTGCCAAAATTTAACAAATCAATTGGTCGATACATCAAATTTAAACACACCAAAATAAAACGCATGGATCTTGAGAGAAAAACGCCCAAATGTCCCGACGCCAAAATAACCAGATTTACGACAAAGTAAAGCAATATATTTTTTTTCCTCAGAATTATGAAAACCCATTCCGTAGAAATAAAGCTTTTGTTCGCTTGATAAGCTGACATTGTCAATACGTAAACAGTGACAAAAAAGATAAAATTTACTAAACATAAGTTTGAAATATTTCCCTTCAATAAGAACACTAACGTCAGATAAGGAAGTAAATCGGTTCACGACAAAATCGTACGTAACATGTCAAATTCCCACATGTCATACTATATTAATGACACAGAACATTTGATAGACGTCATATTATAACGATACATAATTAAACAGTAAACACGATTTTATTGTTTTTATTGATAATTATGTTGTTCGTTTTTAAATTTGTCATGCAATACTGTGACTCGAAACAGTCTCGCAATAAATGACAATAATTTCAACCATGATATGGCTAAAAAATTGATGAATTGATGAATGTTAAAAAACATTCAAACAATTTAACAAACAAACAAACAAACAATAATTCCAACATCATTATGTTTGATATACCGTTGCCTCATTTCTAATTTAATTTATTTAAGATTTTTTTCTCAATCACTGAACACTGCATAATATTTATACTGATAATGAAATAATAAAAAATTAAAGTAATTGAAAGGCACAATTTATATTTTTAAATATAGTTTTTGTTACAAATGTTACTGTTGCAAAAATGAAGCAAATAAATGATGACAATTCTAGAAATCACACAAGGTACTGAAAACGCAGACAAAACCCTCCCCACACGTCCTCATTATTTGTTATATTATTATCCTGTGCCCCCTCCCTTTTCACAAACTGCCACTGTACTCGTTTTTAACAGTAAAATACTTTATACGATTTTATTGATTTTATCAAATGAAGAATCAATATTCAATTCCACAATAATGCGATAGATTCCGAGGACAGGATAACATATGAGCACTATATTTTACACGTTGGGTGAAAGAAAATCATGTACTTCCGGTGTGTGACACTTAAATAGTTCGTGTGAGATCTCAAAGATACCCCTAAAACCCCAAATCATTTATGTAATTTAATATGAAACGCTCGCTATAAATGAAGAAGATATTTTTAAATTAAATATGTGGGTACCCCGTGGATACTACACCAGAACCTTCTGCTGCTTCTTTAATTTGTCGATATTTTACGTAGTATATCAGTCTATTGGAACACCAGTGTTAATAATTAAACAAAAGTACTTACGTTTATATTGTCCATATCCATACAATATTAAATATAAAACAACATATAACATTATTGAACATCCGAATTCAATTGACCATGTTTATGCTTTAAAGTACTTACTATGGTATAAACAAGACAGGTTTTCATCTTTTACCAGCGTATGAAAAGAAACAGTAATTAGGCTTGTATATGACATACATGTTTCTCTATGAATTAAAATGAACTTTTGAATAATTAAAATTTTGTTCTGGCTGACAGCTTGACATGCATACTATTAATATTATTTTGTTTGTCTTAAGACCATGTGTAAATATTTTAACATATCTATGGCAAGCCGTGATTGTCTTTAAATGTAAAATCAAAGATTTTTACCATATCTATGGCAAGCCGTGATAGTCTATAAGTACAAGTATTTATTACAAGTGAGAATTTATAAACAACGATTTCATGTTGAAGCTGAAAGAGTGTTTATAGTCATTTAAAGTTCTCTGTGCAGCTGTGCAGCTTAGCTCGCGTAAATTTTATTACCATATATTTTTATTTATCGAAAATAACTGAATGCAATGAATAATTAGATTCACTATGCTCTTAACAGTATTTTATATTGTTATTTTCAGAATGTATTTCACAGTATTGACCCGCTCGAGTATGAACGAATTTGAACATAAATTACTATAACTGGTAAGCCTGTCGTATTATGTATGTAATTTTTTTTGGTTTTAATGGGTTTTAACGCCACTTTCAGTATTTTTTCAGTTTTTCCAGTTTTTATTGGAAAGGGGGGGGGGAGGGAGAGAAAGCAGGAGTACCTGGAGAGTACACCCTGCTCGTATTGAGACTTGAACCCGCAACCTCATTGTTGACAGATCACGTGATCAATAGTAGACGAACTACCTTAACCACTCGGCCACCGAGTATGCAGCAACAGACAATATATGTGGTAAATATACGATATATGTTGCTCAGTTTTAGTTTAAAATTATGAATTTTTAGGTACTTTGTCAGCGCAATGGGGACTAAACGTAACGTTTTCTCCATTATCTGATTGTTTGGTGAAAATAATCCTTTTTAGAAGGTTTAAAGTAGTATTATACAGTTCTTGGAAAAAACACAGTTTTTTTTTAATTTAGATATGAATAGGCCCCAGTAAAAGGCTTTTGCTCAACATTAACATTTTCTCAATTACCATGACAACAATTGAAAAGGAAAGATTTGATAGGATGAAATTGAGAATAAATAATTCTTAGCAAAGAAAATGTTAATGGCGCTGAGCCCATATGTTGAAAAATAAATTTTCGCGTTGAATGTCTTGCAGAGACGTCATACTACTGTGACATCGTTGTTTGTCAAACTGCATATCTTTTGTTTCTTTTTCTGCTGAAAATAAAACACAATTGGACCTTTTTGGACTATTTTTAAGGTAAGAGCATCTTAGGTACTTTTGTGCAACTAGTGGTTAGCAACACCAGTATATGACTTAGCAACGCCCCGGTATATTGGTTTTGTAAAGACGTTTAACTGACCATTCAGTTTCCAGGTAAAATACTCATACGGTATAATACGTTTATATCTGTAGATATGGATATATTAACACCATGAAGTGCCCCCCCTCTCCCCGTACGCCCAGAGGTTAAGTTTGAAATGATGGCTTTTTAGTTACTTTGTCAGCGCAATGGCGGTGGCGGACGTAAACGTAACGTTTTCTTCATTATCAAAGAAAGTTGGATTTGAATTTGGCAAAAATAAGGCTTTTTACAAGGTGTAGGGTAATACCTTTGGTAGAACCCTACAGTTTTCGAAAAAAACTTGTTTTTATGTTGGATTCAAACAGATGTTTAAAAGTTAAAATTTGGCGCTGAATATCTTGCAACGACGTCACAAAAGTGTGACGTCGTTGTTTGTCAACCTGGATATTTTTAGTTTCTTTTTCTGTTGACAATAAAGCACATTTATACCTTTTGTCAAAGATTTCATCATCCTTAATATGACACAAGCCAATTACCATTTATAATTACGTACTTTTGTGCAACTAAAGTTTATCAACACCCGGGTATATTCTGGTACCCTGACGATGATATCCTCATTAGCCTAAGCGGCCTTCGGATATAACGTCAGGTCAGGAGCATTGGATTTCAACGGTGACAGCGTTGAAATTTGACGTTCGGGTATTCTCTAGAATATCCATTTTGTATCATAGATAAGTTCAAGTAGACCGAACGTATTATGACGTCATTCTCTTTATGACGTTCAATGTTTACATTTCTCAGCTGAATTTGCATTAAGATTTTATCAAGAAAAAGTATTCCCAGCTTTAAAAAATGATTGGCATGTGCATATGAAATTAAATGGCGTCATATTATCAACCAATTAAAATGCTTATATCGGAGGTCCTGACCTGGTGTTATATTTGAAGTGAAGCTTGCGTCAATGAAAAATATTGCACCAGAAGACCAGGTTACACCCGGGTATTTGACTTAGCAACGCCCCGGTGTGTATTGATTTTGTAAAAACATGTAACTGACCAATCAAATTCCAGTAAAAATACCGATACGGGGATAATATATATACGTTCCTATCCGTAGATATAGAGATTTTAACACCTGAAGTGCCCCGAGTACGCCCTGAGGCTGGCATTTTCTATAAACATACCATGTCCAATATTTTCTTTTTATATTTGTCTGTTATTTTCAGAATGGAACTTGTGTTTTTTTAAATAATATTGCGGTCCATCGCAACGTTTACATATCTCGTCATTTACTTTTTTTGTTCCAAATGGATTTGCAAAAGTTAGAGTCTCTTCTGTTTCCGCCTTTGGCAACTCTTTTCAAATCTGTTCACAATCTCGGTCAAACCGGTTTTCAACGCCATGTTCTTTCGCGAAACTCATAATATCCTGAATTTTAAAATTGAACTTCAACCGCCAATTGCCATGTGAATTAAAAGTAATTCATGAGGTGTGTGATGTTGTACTCGTTTATACATGGGCTGGGCCTTTATATTCGATTATTTGTTACCAAGCGTTAGCAGGTAAAAATATTGATATAAAGACCCAGTCCATGTGTAAATAAGTACAACATCACACCCTTATGAATTATTATGATTCTAATATGAAACATGCCGTGTTTTTCGATTCAAGGGGGCCATATAGGACCCGCGTTTTTCTAGCCGTCAATGATGAAAAATTTTTGGTCAAGAAATCCTTTTGCAATGACCGGTGGACAAAATACACTTTAACAAAACATTTATTGATTATTTTACGATAACGTGCCCTCGATATGTCTTATGTTGACTTTTTTAGTAAGAACGTCAAAATTTAAGCCGTTACTATTGTGACGTCGTAAAACTTCTTGTGACGCTTAGGGACAGACCATTTAACTTGAGGAGGGGGGGGGCCTTGGTTTTTTGTTTTGGTCAGAATATTTATTTTTTGAAGGCGTCGTGACAGAATATTTTTTTTCACTATTAGCATTATTTTATATAGCAAAAATCCTTCTTCAGAATTTTTTTTTACCCTCTGCTTCCAAAATATTTTTTTCGTCAAAAATCATTTTCAAAATATTTTTTAGGAAAAAAACAAAGCCCCCCCCCACCCTGGAAGTTAAATGGTCGGTCCCTTATACTCCGTACTAAATTTGTTGATCTAGTAAATAGTTCAAAGGAGTCAAAGTACAAAATGATACAAAGAAGTCGTAAATTTAGAAAATACATGTATGTTATTCATCATACAAAATGTAATACCGATCAAAATGTAGATTAAAAATAATTTTTAATGAAAAGGTTTTCAATAATACCGGAGTTTAATATCCATACTGGTTTTTGCTATGAGTATATAAGAAAAAATCTTAATAATTAAATGCAAATGACCTTTAGACACTTTTTTAAATTGCAGGATACAAACAGTACATATGCATTGTAAACAGTACATATGCATTGTAAAAGCGTTTTGGAAATGTGTATATGAGGTTTAAAAACGAGGCAAGGCGACAATCTGCAATCGCGTTATTAAATGCATTGACCGTATATTTTTATTTTTGTCATCTGCAGTCAGTGACCGTATATTGTCTCAAAGGATCATACACATCGCATAGAGACTTAATATAGGTTCGAGGTTTTTGATTAATCGTTATAAAAGATGCTGAAAACTATTATTATGTTCCATGTGTTTGAAATTTGTACAATAAATCGCAGGCTACACATCATATCTTTGTTTTTTTATATTGACATAAAAACAATGCAAGAATCGAAGGGTGATATGAGCTCTCCTCAGCACTCGGCGTCCGCCATCGTCATTGTCGGTCATAACTTTTTATTTTTTTAAAAACTTTTTAAAAATAAATTTAGTTTTATAACATATCACCTATAAAACGATTTTCTACTGACATACGCACGACATGGTTCGGAGAGAGATCTAGCAAGTAAGAATTGATTTTTACTATTCAAGACCTAGCATAAATGACAGGTATGACAATAAAGGAAAAAATTTAACTGATCTCACGAGACTTCACGAAGGCATTTGACCATTCAATCACAAATAAATACTGAAACCCAAGGAAACTGTAAAAAAAAGAAAATACACAAATCAAAGACCACTTATTTATTTTGTAACTAATGATTTTCGATTTTTCAAGTGTTTTATCGACTGTACATTTTTTTCAATTTTCCATAAGTAAATTTCCCAGTAATCTGAGTATCAATATTACCGCATCTCTACAAGTAATTGAAGAGGTATGCAACATCTCTTTGAAAATCAGTTCTTTATATGGGCTGTTTGTTTCTTAACAGAAAACAGGCGAAAGTTAATCAATCATCGTTAAGAGAAACCAGAACAGAAATTAACACTTGTTAACTTCTATTTGCCCAACCAAATTATTACTGAAAAACTCTCGTGTAGTTATGCGAGTCTCCCATTCCTTTTCTGACTATGAAATGAGAAGGATATGATGGATGGAGTTTTTGGTCCTTCTGGAGAATCTGGTGTTAATTCTGGAGAATCTGGTGTTAATTCTGGATATTAGGAGAAGATGCTTTAGTTTTTGATTATTATATTAGAATTTTTGTGTTGTAACGTTTTCTATACTAGTGTTTTTTAATTTTAAATATACTTTTAATTTTGTGCTATACTTTAGTCTTCGAGCACTAAAGAAAGAATTATATAGAAGAAACTGTTTATTGCGCTATTGTTTTTACAGTACATAGATACTGTAAAATAACACAAATTAAAACCACAATAGACATTGTTTCTATACTGATACATTTTGACTTGTTTATAGTTTTAGTAATGATTTTTCAAATAAATTTGTAAATCAGCAAAGATTTTCGATAAATGCAGTAGAAGTCCAGTATTGTTTATAACAATGGTTGGTAAATATCCCCTTACAGCAGAACATTGTTGTGTATGAAATAAAACATCTAACGTATATTTGAACGAACGAAATATAAAAAAATTATATGTAATTATTTCTGTTTACTGTTTTTTGAAGCTTTTAAAATGATGAAAAACGAACAAAATATGATTTCCTATTGACGTCTCAAAATAGGCTAAAACAACAAAGATATTGTTTGATTGTAAAACAGGCGTTTATTAAACAGATATCTAAAAGAGATCGTTAAATTTCATTTTATATTATGACGGATGCGCATATAATTTTTTCTGAATTATAATTTCGTAGCTGATAATAATATGCAACATTACAGTTGAATTTATTTAAAGCAATACACCACGACTTTGGAATTATAAAATTCTTAATTTTTTTTTAAAATTCTAACTCCCCAGCATCAACACATTTGTGTTGAGGAACTCATCAAAGCTATGAAATAGTCCGTGTACATTTCAAAATTGTCAAAACCCTAAGGTTTTTCCTAATCCAGGTATAGGTTGACCTTAGTCATAATTTGGTTGCCAGCGGAATATTTTGGTTTTATTGTTCTATGCTCTTCATATTCATATAGTGTTTGGCTTGGCATTTTCAATTTTTTGGGTAGAGCGCCTATGATGAGTCTTGAATAGACGAAACGCGCGTCAGACATCGTAAAATGTATTGCCTTATTAATCAGTTTTGTTATTCGAAAACCCAACATTATGTGTTTTCTCCATTATATTTTCAGTGTAGATAATAATATTAAAGATTAGTCTCTAAATAAAACGGCTATTCTGCTTCTCTCCGATGCAACGAGACTTCACGAAGACATTTGACTTGGCTGCACATTAATGACCCTTGTTCAAAATTAATTAGTATGGCATTAAAGGACAAACTATTGCTTTGCTAAGAGACTTTCTACTTTAGAGACGCAACTACTAATTGAAGGCATTGATAAAATAGATTCAGCAAAGTATTGGTCGTTACCATAAAAAAATCGCTAAAATGGAACCAGGAATTAACATATATTCATCACACTAAAGACATCAAACCGTGCCCTAAGAGAAGCACCGAAGCGGAATACTACAGTTCCACTGGAATATTCGTGCTCCATTTGGTCCACGGAAACGAAGGGAAACATCAAGAGATATCTATCAAAGTCCGCCCAATTTTCCTTAACTATCGAAGACGTTCTAAATTTAGATCTAGAGAACATTGCATCATGGTCTGAAAGGTGCTTGATTTTTTATTCATAGAAAAATGCGGTATTGATTGCCAGTAGTACTTTAATCGTAGATATAAATTTAAATTAAGAATTAACCAATTTAAATTTCTTCGTTTCATAAACATTTAGAAATTACTTTTGACTGAGACGGAAACTGTTCAACACACGGAAAACATTATGCAATCCGTTGGTCAGACAATATCAGTCACTCGAAAACTAAATATGTTCTTAGTAGAAACATTTATCCCAATCTTATCTCACTTTTTATTTTTTATTTTTGTGTTGTACTGTTTTATATACTAGTTTTTTTTTCTATTTTACTAAAGTTAATTAAGTGCTATACTTTAGTCTTAAAGCACTAAAGTAGGTCAATTATATTGAACAAACTGCGTTCATGTTTTTGTTTCTGTCCTCTACATAGATGTTGTAAAAGAATATAAATTTAGACTACATTAGACATTGTTTCGATACTTATAGATTGAGATTTCTTTATAGTTTAATAATGATTGTCCAAAACCTGCATCAATCAGCAAAGATTTTTGATAAATGGAGTGGAAGTCTTGTATTGTTTATGACAATGGTTGGTAAATATACCCTAACAGCAGGACATCACTTTTATTGTATATGTAGTTAAACACTTAACGTATATTTATACGAACAAAATATTTAAAATTATATCTGTTTACTGTTCTTTAAAGATTGCTCAATAATATTGAATATTAAATGGAACAATACAATATGATTTCCTATTTAAAGAGGCTAACACAATATATATATATTGTTAGATTGTAAAACAAACGTGTATTAAACGGATATGTAAAGGAGGCCACTGAATATTTTTATATATTATAAAAGATGCGCATATAATTTGTTTTGTAGCCGATAAGACTTCTGCGGCACTACAAGTTATTTCATTTAAAGCAGTAGACCAAGACATTGGAAATATGAAATCCTTATTTTTACTTCTAACTATTGTCAGTTACTCGTCATCTACTCTTTGTCAATTCAGTGTAACCAATGTATTGGCTAGTCAGCAATTCATCGGTGATGTGGTTCGGTATAAAGTTACAACTTCTAAACTGAAATGCATGATATTTTGTCTAGGCAGAGAGCAAGTAACTTTTACGGCTTCTTGGTGTAATAATACCTGCTACTGTTATAGAAAGTCACAAGGAAACATTTCTATGAACAATTGCTGGTCCGCTGAGTATAAACTAGCTAATAAACGATTGAACTGTTTCGACATTTACAAATGCTACTCTCAAGGAAACGGTATATATAACATCACTATCAGTGGGAATTTATCACAGGTCTACTGCGACATGGATCGAGGAGGATGGACAGTAATACAGCGTCGTTTTGACGGATCTGTGGATTTTCAAAGATCTTACGCTGATTATAAGAAAGGTTTTGGTGATAAATTATGGGAACATTGGCTTGGGTTAGATCTAATTCGTGGTATTGTAATATCTGGTGGGTCTTACGAGGTCCGATTTGACTTAGAAGACTTTGATGGAATTCAAGGCTATGCTGAATACAACCTGTTTAACATCGCTGATATGAGTTTGAGCTACAGACTTGAAATTTCGGGTTACAGTGGTAACGTCGGGGATGGAATGGCAGCACACAATGGAATGGGGTTTGCAACCATGGATCACGATATTTCTCCAGGCAGTTGTGTTAGCGCCTACAATGGTGCCTGGTGGTATGCAAATTGCCATAATGTTAATATAAATGGTTTATATAACAACACACAGTATGGAAAAGGCCTTAACTGGAACAACTGGCGTGGATACTATTATTCTCTTAAGTCTACCAGTGTCAAGATTAGGCCAAAGCAGTGAAAGTGAGACAGTAGTTTGTTAATATACTTTTTAAATAGCTGTGTAGATGTTATACTCCTACGACAAAAGATGCATGTCTTGCTGTAAAACCGTTTTACCTGTTGTTACCATTTCATGAGACCACCTTCCAAGCATGTTCATATACCCGTTTTCATAATATTATCGACTATAACCTATAATTTACTTTTGTTTTTATTATCTGCACATGTATCTGTTATTTACTTAATTTTTCTACCTGCAAATAGAAAGTTGTCTTTTATAGTTTAATTTCATGCATCACGCTACACTCTTAGAAAGATTTTTTTGAATATTGATGATCATAAAACAACCTATTGGTAAGGTGGATGTATGTTCTTCTGACAGTTATTTGTAAAATAATGACTAATTTTAATATTTAAATCTAGTTTTTTATCATATTTTTTTGCGTTTTTTGCCCTTTTCAAAATATCTAAATAACACTGTTATATATCATTTGTAATTATTTGCAAACTCATTATTTTCTCCATTATATTTACAATGTAGTTGGCAATAATACTAGCTGAGCAGTTGCTAAATAAAATGGCTACTCTCATTTACTTGCCTTCTTTTTATTTTGTCAATATGGTCCTCGGTGGCCTAGAGGTTAAGGTAGTTGTTCATATACTGTTAATCACGTGCTTGTCAGCTTTGACGTTGCGGTTCGAGTGTTACTGCAGACAAGTGATGCAAGACGTCAAATAAAAATTAACTACAAAAAATATTTTCTCCATCGAGGGATTACACAATTTCCGTTTTGCACAATTTATAATCAACGTGCAAACTCGAGAATAAACAACCAAAAATATATCAACAAAAGCAATGGGACGCATTGACATTTCAAAAGAAATGTTGAGTTCAACCTGTTTTTATTGCATGCCAAAACTCCAGTTTCCATTACTGTATGATGTGAGATGTGTGCTTATGAAAATGGTTGGGTATCATACATCACTAATCAATATTATGTATATCCACATCGCCTCACAATCAATATGTACTGAAAACATATGTACAGTCATGTTTTCAAAATGTTTTAACAAGGAAATGGAATCTAAAGTAAAATTACATAAGGCGCGAATGACTAATTTTTTCTTGTAACCTTAGTTTATAAGTTTATCCAGAAGAAACGGATTACCTTCCGGCTTCCTCCCCAATAGAAACTGGACGCCATGATATAGCTGGAAAATTGCCGAAAGTGGCGTTAAACACCAATCAAAGAAACAAACACAAATAATCTTGATAAAACCCCAGTTGTGGTGTGGGATAGTAAAGGGGGGTTTGTCAGGGATCAACTTGAAATGAATGTCGACCGAGATATAATATGGTGGTACTGAGGAACAACTGAGATATTTAAGAGACAATTTATAAAACGTTTGCGTAGTCATCCACATATTGTTCTCTATATTTTGGTAGGTACACTTGACTTAACCGTGAAAAACCGGGGTCTGTTGGGTCTTGCTTCCAGTTACAATTCAGATGCCTATGAATTATTTGACAAGTATAGACAGATCTATACTTTTGTGAAAAGATTTTCAGGTGTTTTATTAGAAGGACGACAGAAATCTCGACCACCAGATACAAATTGCGAATTCTATTAGACAGACCAACTTGATATACAGGAAATACTCTTTTCCCTAGACAGAGACTAGTAGAAAGTTTTTCAAGACACGATATTCATACAGATTTTCGCTGTTTTACTCTATTCCTGACTTGGCAAAACACTTTTGCTATTGCGCATTTGCAAATTAGTTGTAAAAGATTGTATTAAGAGCCTTTACATACAGACATGTCAAAATAAAGTTTGAACCGGTGTGACAAGTCTCGCCAAATTGAGTCAACATATTTTTGTAGTCGACATACATTATATTGTGTATATATAATTATTAGGCGAGATACGTCTCGCCAGGGTTCATGGTCAACTTGAAATATATAACAGATTAGTTCAGTCTCACCCGGTTGAGTCTACAATAGATGGTATGTGACAGCTCTTACACAATAGAAAGTTGTCCCGAACTGTCGATTCAGTATAAATCGAACTCGTATTTGGAGGACTCATTATAAAAGGAATGTGAATTTTCAAAATTTCTATCTTTTGAAATTCCCAAACATACATTAATATCTTCGTTTCGACACTCAACAGTAGATAAACTAAATGCTAGTTTTCCTATCTCACAAAATTTTGTGATTTCCAATTCATCTCCCATTCCAGAGAATATAGAATACGTATTCCTAAAAGTACAAATTCTTTGTTAAGAACTTCATTTACACATACTATGGATCGGCTAGAAAAATGCTCTGAATTTTATGATTATCCACAAGATAACGGACAAAAGTATTATTCGAGTTTGAATCGTTTGCTACTTTGCATGGCTTGAATGAATATGACGATCGACGTATGATTGCCATATTCCACCTCCATTTGCGTTGGAAAACAGTACGTGAGCACTTTGAAAAAAAATGTAATTTAGTGCAACTGGGTCTAATGTGCTCATGCACAGTGAAATTTTTTAAAGTCTTGACTTGTCACCAGGACATATTGGTGAGGTCTTTTTTTGGCAGGTCTACGAAAGGACTAACTGTTAGCTAGAACATGAAATGCTCACAAAAGTTTTAAGTTGCTTAAAGCAACAATTAACATTTTTTTGTCCGTGCAATTTTTTCTCAAAACATGCAATCTGCAGTCACATCCACAAACATGGCAGGGATATGTGGTTATTGGAAGCATGATGATACCTTGAACGCTATTGGTGTATGTAGACCGAAATCTTACGCTTAAAACACCAGCTATACCAGTCATGATGATATTCTAAGTTTAAATTCTCATTTTGAACAACTTACCTAAATAGTTAATGAAAAGGAGCTGAACAATAATTCCGTACATGTGGATAAGTCTCATATTTTGGACTCAACTAAAACTGAAATTTCAGCGTTAAAACAGGAGGTCCACATGCTTACTTTACTTATAGCGGACATGAATACAAAGCTTTAGCCCCCAAAACCTGAGGGCAATTGCCTGCGGACTAATACGGACTAATATTTTAAATGTAAAGGGCGAGGTCATTGAAAATTTGACTGTAATTTGAACGATGAAGGCACGAGTTTAACAACGGATAAATGTCAATATTTGCAAGACGTTTATACAGCAACCCCGTGTAAAATGTTAAGGTCGGGAGACCAACCCAACCCGGAGAACAGGCACGGTCTTACGGGGTCGAATTAGCAAGTGCCACCATTCAATTTGAAAGCTGGGAAAATGTTAAATTTTCGTACATGTCCGTGTTTATAAGCGAATTGAAAATTTAGCTGCTCTTGTTGATTCGGGCAGTTCAATTAATGTGATGTCAAAAGCACTGTAGGATTCATTTTCTGAAAACTGCAAACTATCCTTTGGAAAATTGAGAAGTTAGACTGGCAAACAATCAAGTTATTCGATTTTTGGGGTTGCTACCGTGAGGTTGAAAATTGAGTCGCAAGGTATAGAAGTGAACACTCTTTTTGTTACTTCACATCCGTTAATTTTGGGAACGGATTATCTAATTAGTAATAATGTGGTACTAGATTATGGCAAAATGAAATGCAATGTAAAAAATGCGCACGTAAAAACGCAGAAACGATTAAGCTTAGGTCCAAAAAACTGAAACAATTGTTTGAAAAAGTATCAAATCTCATAACTGTAGGTCTACAAGGTGTGTGGTCAAAAAGCAAGTTTTCATGTGGCAAAGGTTTGCTAGTTGCTAAATCAGTGGTAACAATACGCTTAAGCGAAGGGTGCCTATAAAGTTATTGAATCCAACAAATGAAATTATTGTTATTCTGAAGGGTCGTACTATTGTGGATATTATTGTGGTATTCCGGAGGTACAGCATAAGGAATTAAGAGAATACGTAGCCGGGAAGTACAGTTCGGGAAATTCAGATATGCATGTAACAAAACAGGAAACAGGTGCCAGATACGGTGAATGATTACTCGGAAGTAAGGTCTTTGTTTACTCTACCAAATAACTTAGACGGACAACAAAGTGAAAACTTGTTAAACTTTTGCACGAAAATTTAGATCTATTTGTGAGAGAAAAGAATCAAGATTTTGGATTTAAGAATCTTGTAGAACACAACATATTGCTTAAACTTAAACCCAATGTAACAGGGACACATAAAAACCATACAGCTTACCACCTTAAAAAAAGGAAATTTTGAGACAACACCTCGATAAAATGGTAAATGCGGGTATTATTGCGCCAGTTTAAGCAACCGAGGATCTGTTAATTCCAAGCCCGATAGTACTAGTCTCTTAACATTCCAAAATTTGCTTGAAACCATTAGCACAAGACTTTAGATTTTAAATATACAATTCCTGATTTGCAAGATTTAACAGAATCTTTTACCCAAATTGTTCCACATCTAGACGATGTCTTAGTTACGCTTGAAACATTTTTCAGTCGCTTTCGGGCCGCTGGTCGGAAACTTTGACCTAAGAAATGCTCCTTTGCCGCATCATCTTGTGTAGTTTAAGGCCACCTTATATCAAAAGATGGAACTTGTCCTCCGCCAGACCACATTAAAGCCATCACGGAATACCCTCGTTCTAAAAGTATAAAGGAATTACGCAGAAGTTTGGGTTTGTTTTCGATGGCGTAGTGATCAGGACTATGTTCTCAATGAACTGAAGGACAAGTTAGTAAATTCTGATGTGTTTGTTTTCCCCGATATGATCTGACATTCTGCCTGAGCGTAGATATATCGAGAAGAGGCATATGTTATATTCTTTACATCACACGAGTACGCGAATAAAATTCATGTAGATTTGTTTTTAATAATTTACAATTTAGGTAGCGATGTAGCGAGTAGCAAAGATAACGGTATTTTAAATTTCATGAATTGACTTCATTTTTTAATTTTGAGACTGATCCTTAGTCGACTTTATATAAAACGCAGGAATGTTTATCGTGTAAGTTGCATTTGTTATTATAATACATATTTAAAGATAGATTTATTGAAATTTAACGATTAAGGGTGTTTAAATCTATATCATAAAACTTAGTATAATATACGTGATGCTATGATCTATACGTCGGTATTTAATAAAGAAATGATGTAAGTCACTGATTGTGGAAGGATTCTAACCGAATTAAAAGGAACAACTGAAATTTATTGTTCTGTAAATCATGGAGTGGGGATGTGAAATTTTATTTTAAAATGTTCCATTTTGCCGTTAAAATTTTTAAGGTGCGTTCAGCGTCTCAGTTTTATATTTAAGATTTCTTTTTTACATAAATCGTTTTGATGCGTATTTTATTTTACCCAAGTAAGCTTTATATCGAGAGTCTTCCTGATTTTGTTAGCTATTCTTTACATATCACGTTTTATATATTTGCCCATGTTGTGTATAGAAGACCAGCTGTACATATCATTTTATGTTTATTGCAACTCGTATGTGTACTGCTGGTCAGATGAATATACCATTCTGTGCATATTTTTAATCATTTGTGTTCATTTTATAATTTTGTTTAAGGATAGAATTCGCACAATATATTTCTTTAATGGTTAAGTTTGCTAAATTGTGTTCCAAGAACTTTATGGCTTTGTTGTGCAACTCTTTCACCTGTTTAGCTGTTGAATGACATTTTATTAAAGAATTTATTAACTATAAATATATTACTTAATTGGAAAAACAGAAGGTTTACTGTTTTTGTTTTGCTGACAAATGAGGAAATCTCTGACAGTCTCTCGCTAACAAGTTTTGCGTTCTTCAAAAAACTTCTACCAATGGTGACGATTTAGAACTTGCGTTCTGTGTTGGGTACCCAAAGTGCATAGACAGCTGTTTCACAAATCCTCTTTACAAAGTATTATCTTCAGTTAAAAAACAGTCAAATCAGACTTTCATAAGTACTGTGACATTAACTAACCAAGATATGGTATGAATCACATGTGGATATAATAAATGTTCTGGTCTTCATAAGTACATCAAGTCCTGCTCTCTTTCTATTGTAACGGTATGATAACATATGGCCTCTGTACCTTTGATAATACAGTCGCCTACACTAAACTAACTTGCTTTCAGGATTCGATTTAAAGTTGCTTCTGTATTAAAAGAAACAATGAGGAGATCAGTATCTTGCCGTTTTAATCGAGTTGGAAGTTCTTTATCTTTGATTACTTTTACCTTGCGTTATACAACTAAGAGGATATTTTGCTTTTGCCTTTTCCTTTGTTTACTATTCTTTTACGACAGATGCCATTAGCAAGACTTGTTTACCCTTTCGAATTCCACTCTTGTTTTGTTTTAAATAGGTTCTAGTTGTGGTTACATTAGGTTTCGTGAAGTGTTTTGCACCATTTTCGTTTTCAGTCAACGTGTTGTTTCCACAAGTCTTTATATCTCTTGGTCCTAAAACATTGTTTTCATTGAAAGCTGTGACATTATCACGTTTACAATAGTGAATTACTTTTTTATGTCCTAGGGTCTTTCATAATAGGTAGTTTATGGTTAACCTCTACTAAATAGCCAATCAGTTGATGCTTTATATCAAAAGTAGTGCTTAAAAGAAACAAAGTAGTTCTACATTCAGTTTGCATAACAATTGTAATTCTGAATGAACCTGTTTAAATATGTTTATAAGATGCACAAATATTTTAGCAGTGAAATGAATCCAAATTAAATATTTTCAAGCGAGTAGTAGACTTTGTACAGACCTTCATAGGCTGGCACTTGTTTCTACCCATCTGACAACTGAAAGTTGCCCAATTTGTGACGTCTTTTATTAAACTTTACAAAACATTCTTTTAGACTTTAAACTTGTTGCACCGATCAGATATTTTTTGGCGAAGGCATGGTATTTTGAGAAAATAAGGTTGTCACTAATAGTGAACTTAAGGTAAATTCAGTATTCTATATAATGTTATAATGGTCTGCTATGTAAATCTATTTAGTAGAGATTAACCTTATGGTGGATCTCATTTGTTGAAAAGGATTTGCTGACCTTTCTAGAGCACATTTATTTACGACATATTTTAATGGGATACGATTGCGGTTTTATGTGATCAGTGCAAATGGTTTTTTAATGTCTTTGGGGTTTAAGGTTTAAGGTATCGTGTTTGTCTTTTTCACATGTTTTCACCCTAGGTATTTCCTGCTTTGCGTATTAAAAGAGTGTGTAAAAATTCTGTTTTGCTTTTACTTGCTCATCTTCACGTAAACTAGGAACCATTATAACATTATAGCATGCAATATTTTTCGACAGTTACAAAAATCATTGATATAATACACTTTCTTAATGTAGTTTGTATTTATCGCTCAAAAGCGTAACCTTTATCCCAATTAGTCTGTATCAGATTTTATTTGAGCATGCTATGATTTGAATGGGGAATTGTTCTTTATAACAATACATAAATTATTTACAAGGCTTTTTGCATATTGCAACTTTGTACTTGTATATATCTATCATACGAGAGGAAGCCTTAAATAAAAACCCGCTTCTTTTTGTTTAAATATTTGGCGTCTTTATTGTTTTTGTAAAATTCCAAAACATGGGAACAGTCAAGCATTATTTGGAGTTGTTTGAAATATCTCAGCTATCATTTTATGTATTTTGTTTACCATTTTGAGGTAAAACAATACGAGAGAACCACTTTTGCTACTTTAGTAATGAGCTTTAGTAATGTTGGCAGTTGAAAAAGATTTGCGCATTTTAAAAACAGTTCTATTTACTTTTTTATCCTGTTACTTTTGGGATACTTTAATGTTGAAATTTCCTCGTTAAAGGCGTGGATATATTTGTTTAAAAAGGCATTTCCTATTAGTATTTTTTCACTTCAAATGTTGACATTGTCATAATTCTTGAAATATGTGTTATTTATAGAAATGTTTATTATTTACATTGGACAGTTTGTCAAACTTTAATGATGTTGAAGGTTTGTACATTTATGTTGTTCTGTTTTCTCAGTCTGGAATTATTATAAACCTAAGACAAGGTAAGAATAATATACGTTACTTTAAAAAAATTGTTTGTTTATTTGAATGCTGTTTGATGTCACTGTCAGTAATTTTTCCGCTATATCAGGGTCCAGTTTTTTAGCTCACCTGGTCAGGTGAGCTATTGCCATCACTTGGCGTCCGTCGTCGTCGTCCGTCGTAGTCGTCGTCGTTAACTTTTCTTTAAAAATCTTCTCCTCCAAAACCACTGAAGGGATTGCTTTGAAACTTTGCACATATCATCAGTAAAATGTCCTCTGCCAAGTTTGCACAAATCATGGCCTCAGACTAACCAACATTGCCGCCATGGCTAAAAATAGAACAGGGGGGTCAAAATACAGTTTTTGGCTTATAGTTCAAAACGTATAACAGATACAGGAAAACCAAAGAGACTTTCCTTCTTTAGCATCAAAAGCTCTACAAAACACTCTATTGGGTCAAAGTTGTATGACGACTCCTTGTAGGAGTTATTGCCCTTTAATTGTCGAAATTGATGATTTTTGCCATTTTTACCTCAAAATCTTGAAAATTATTAGAACTAGAGAAAAAGTTAGCATTGCTTAATTGTTCTGCTTTATGAGGGCTACACAATTGGTTTAAGAGTCAAGATTGTCTGATGAACCGTTTCAGAGTTATTCCCCTTGAACTGTTTATTTTAATAGGTTTTAATTGATTTTTTAAAATCTTCTCCTCTGAAACCACTGAAAGTACTGCTTTGAAACTTTGTACAAATCATCCATCAAATGTCTTCAACCAAGTTTGCACCAACCATGGCCGCAGATTAACCAACGTGGCTGCCATGGCTAAAAAAAACGGTGGGGGGGGGGTAGGGTCAAAATACAATTTTTGGCTTATAGTTCAAAAAGTATAACAGATACAGGAAAACTGAAGCTACATGCCTTCATCGGCATCAAAAGCTCTCCATTGGGTCAAAGTTGTATGATGACCCCTTATAGGAGTTATTGCCCTTTAATTAACAAAGTTGATTATTTTTGACATTTTTGCCTAAAAATCTTGAAATTTATTAGAACTAGAGAAAAAGTTAGCATTGCTTAATTGTTCTGCTCTATAAGGGCTACAAAAGTGACTTAGGGTTAGATTGTCTGATGAACTGTTTAAGAGTTATTCCCCTTGAACTGTTTTTTTTTAATCGGTTTTAATTAATTTTGTAAAAATCTAATCCTCTGAAACCACTGAAAGTACTGCTTTGAAACTTTGCACACATCATCCGTCAAATGTCCTCAACCAAGTTTGCATCAACCATGGCTGCAGATTAACCAACATGGCCGCCATGGCTAAAAATAGAATGGAGGGGGGGGTAAATACAGTTTTTGGCTTATATTTAAAAAAGTGTAAAAGATACAGGAAAACCGAAGAGACATGCCTTCATCTGCATCAAAAGCTCTGTTGAAGTTGTATAAGGACTCCTTATAGGAGTTATTGCCCTTTAATTCTAGAGAAAAAGTTAGCATTGCTTAATTGTTCTCCTCTATGAGGGCTACAAAAATGACTTGGGGTCAAGATTGTCTGATGAACCGTTTAGGAATTGTTCTCCTTGAACATTTTTTAATCAATTTTACTTGATTTTATAAAATCTTCTCCTCTATAACCCATTTAAGGACTGCTTTTAAACATTGCACACATCATCTTTAGGATGTCCTCTACCAAAATTGTGCAAATCATGACACCTGACTACCTACATAGCTACGTTGGCTTAAAATAGAAAATGGGAGGGGGGTGGAGTCAAGAGAGTTTTCGACTGATAGTTAAAAAAGTATAACAGGTACAGCAAATTTGAAGTGAACCTCCCTTCTCCCTCTAAGCATCAAAAGCTCCTCTTTATAGGAATTATTTCCCTTAAAAGGTCAAAATTAATGACTTTTGCAGAAGTGTTGGGCAATTCCTTATAGCAAGGAAAAGCTGGATAAAAAGGGTTGTTTGGTTTCAGGTTCAGGTGAGCGACACAGGCTCCTGGGAGCCTCTAGTATTCGTAAGGAAGCTGGTGTACCCGGAGAAAACCCCGATCTGCGGTAGGAAAACTGGCAGTCCTTGCCAATTATGATTGGGTTCCAGTACACCATACCCGCAGTGCGACTCGAACCAACAATCTTGGTGCTGACAGGCACTTTATCAATAGTAAACTCACCTTATACCTCAATGATCTCTAAACTATATGTGTAGTCTTTCTGCAACAAACGATTTTTATAACTTATGTAATATACAAATTGTGAACATATTTGCTTAGTCATTAATAATCTTTTTCGATTTGACATTTTCATGTACATAATAACAAGTAACTTAACCGTCGTCTAAGGTAGGTACTGCCTACCTGCAGTACATGAGTGCACTCATGGTTTTTGCTGTGTTCGGGTTACTCTTTCGGATTTTGTGTCTTGTGCTGTAAAAGTTTGTCTAAATCCGGATTTGTATATGTCCCTTTACTTTCGGCTCTGTCTGTTCAGTCGGTTTCTTTGCTTTTTATTCGTCCACTAGATTATAAATATTACAGCCACATCCAAGAGAAAAAAATCTAGTTAACTGTTTTAAATCTGAATTACAGCTGCGTTTCCTTCAATGGCGCCTCTTCAGTGTATTCTGCTCAATGGAAATGGGGATGTTGGTTTGTTTCTAAATAAATGTCGTTTAAGTGACCTTTTGAGTTTTTGACAAACATTTTTTAGCTGATTGATATTATGTTAAGCAATTCTATGTTTTTAATAATGATAAGGAATACTGAACTTTAATTTTTAGTTAATTGTAGTCAATCACAGAAGCTGTGCAATTTTCCCACAGTGCAAGAAATTGAAGCCATGAATAGATCGTAAACTTTAAGTTTACCAAACCGACGTTCGATGTATGGACAGGTTCATCGACATTAGGATCGGATTGTGTACATTTCTATGGCAATATGGCAAATATTTATATTAATCATCCTTACAAAATTTAAAAAATACATTATCAGCAAATCTAATTTTAAGTTAATTGGAGTCAATCGCAGAAACTTTGTCATGTTCCTTATATGTGTCATAATAGATTGAAATAGATGTAGACTTCATCAAAATGACATAACAGATGAATAGATTCGCCCTGAATTATATTCATTTCTAGTATACAAATATAAAACAGAGAAAATATAGACAAAAGAAAACATAAAGAAAACATATAAAACATAAAATACATATGAAACATTAAAAGTAGCTTCCGATGGGAAAAATAACTACATACATACTTTGTTGGAAATATAAAGTTAATTTTAACTGGCCTTAGACCACATCAGAATGAAGACAACTTGCAAACAATGAATCGATTCAGGAAATACTTTGGTTCAAATGACAGAACATTTTTAGATTTTTATGAAAAAAATATGGACTGGGATGTAAAATTTAGTCTCAGTCTGTATTATTTTAAGCAATATTGCTTTAATACCTTTTCTCCTGAAGTTAGCATGACATTTGTTTTTAGTTTGATAAGATCGATTTTCGTTTGCTTTCTGCAACAATACTTCCTAGATAGTTTTAAGTTGGACTTTCCTCGTTTAAAGCTGTTGATATTATTTTATTCAAGTATCTTTTCCTGCTATTTTGTTTTTTACTTCCCAATTTTAAATTTGTTCTTAGAACTGAATAACGCATTGTTCACAAACACAGATTGGATATTTTGTTGAAACTTTTATGATGATAACTGTTTTTCTGTTATTCTATATACACAATATATTTGGAATAATCATCAATCAGAAACCAGGTAATCATAAATGCCTTATGCTCAGTTTAACCTCATTGCTAGCTAGAAAACATTTCTCTTGAACCTTCTTCGGTATAGTTTTGCGAAGTCATTTTATAAGCACTACATTATAATACGGCGAAGATATGTCTAGCTATAATATGCTAATAGATTTCTAAGCAATACATCCACTTCACATGCAAAACATCACCCGGTACACGAAAGACCAAATGAAGTAACGTAGATAAAGACATTTTTTTATGTTATATCTCAATATGTATTTAACTACACGATAATTGTATCCATAGGGTAATATTCTTCTCGTTGCACTAGCTATAGTTTGTCTTACTGTACTTTTTTGAAATTTCTTAAGAAAAAGGCCAACAAATCTGATTTTAATTGAAATAAATAACATTTTTATACACATGATTGTATATATTTCTTGAATATAAGTTCCAAGTTGCATAGGCATTGGCGAATACTTGTAGTATGAATTAAAATACAATTTTGCAATATTAATTTTTTAATAGTCTTATATAACTTTTAAGGATGTTTCAATGAAATTATGATTTTTTACTATAAAAGTATCATTAATCTTCCCGGAGCAAAGGTACATGATGTTTTTACCTGGTAGTTGTAAGATTCAGCTGTAGGGAAAAAAGAGTCAAAGATTAAACAATATTGTTTTTTATTTTTGTTTTCGAACGTGGCCTTATTAATGGAACATGTGAGTTTTTTTTAAAAACAAACTTACTTATTTTACTAATGTTTTAAGCTGTATATGTCATATGTTTTCAAAATTATTTATATTAATCATATTTACAAGATTTTAAAAATACAATATAAGGAATTTTAATTTTTAGTTAATTGGAGTCAATCGCAGAAACTTTGTCAAAAACAGCGTTAAAATGTATATTGTACATCATAAATTGCAGTATAAACGATAACATTTTAGCTGGCATCATAGTGTTAAAAGCAACAGAATTCTTTAAAAAAGTGAAAAATTTATCATGAATTTCTAACCACAAATATAAGGCTTTTCCAATATTACTTTCTCAAAAAAATTGTTTGTAACCAACTATATTATTTGCATTATAGATGTGACCAATATCACATTTTCGTCGACAAACACCTACAGTGGCGAAGCAATACCAGAAAATGCCAGCGTGCTATTTACAACAGAAAATGTCAGTATGTCGTATTTATCACACGAAAAAGCCAACATTCTGTCAGGTATGGTTTCAACATTTACTCTTTAGGTAGCGAGTAGCGAAAAAACAGTATTTTGAACTGTATGAATTAACTTCATTTGTTACTTATGACACTGATCATAAGTCGTATAACTTTTTGTGAAACGGTTGTCCGTTTACAGCGTAGGATGTATTTGTCATTATTTGACATATTTCAGGTAGAATTATTGATATATAACGTAGATTAAGAATTTTCTAAATCTATATTAAAACCAAGTAAATGTAATATACATGATACTATGCCCTTTACGTTGGTAATAAAAAGACAAATGCTATCAATCGCAGACATAGAAAGGACGTTTGAACCTAATAAAACAAAAACTAAAAACGTCTTTTATCTAAATGATATAGTGTGGATATGACATAATTTGAATTGACTGCAGCTGTGTAAATTGTATCATCTTAATAAAACATCATGTCCGAAATAAAATATAGGAAACATTAACTAGATGTTACAGCATTGTACAAAATACATTTTCTTGCAAACACTGATACAATATTTTGGTTTATTCGTGTAAACAATTTAATATTTGAGGTAATAAAAACAGAAAATGACAATCAATATTTACGTCAGAAATAACTTAATGTTTTCATCAATATCATATAATGAATTACACATTGATAATCCTTTTTGTTAACAAACACTGCAGTAATACTGATGTAACTATTACACCTTGCATTTGAACGATTGAGACGGTCTAGGTTCAAATCTACATGAGTTTTTTTATATTGAAGCATATGTCATTGAAAAGTTAAATTTGTATGCCAGGGATAAGGAACTATTACACATTTTAATTTTCTTATGCATTCGGTGAACATTCTAATACCCTAGCGAGCCTGAAATTAAAGACACCGCCAATACACTAAGGTCAGCCTCTTACTTAGACCTACTTCTAAAAATAGACTCAGGAAAAATGCACACAAGACTCTACGACAAACGTGATGACTTCCCGTTCATTGACAGCAACATTATTCCAGCAGCTCCAGCGTATGTTGTGCACATTTCACAATTTAAACGTTATTCTAGATCCTGCGATTGGTATTCCGATTTTCTAGACCGATCAACGTTGTTGACTGCTCAATTACTCAACAAGGGTTTGTTGTACCTAGGTTTATGTTATCTCTCAAGAAGTTGTATGGTCGTCATCATGACTTAATTGATTGTAATGGGAAATCATTGTCTCAAATACGATTTGACATTTTCGCTGAGTCATAAGTAGTTATTCCTATTCCTAGATTTGAATTTTCCCTCGACATGACACTGTGTAACTCAACGGGTGTGTAATTAGAGGCAAGCACTGCTTACTCGTACGGAACACCTGAGTGCACCTATTGTTTTTATTGGATTCGGGTTACTCTCTTTCTGTTTTTTGTGTTGCGTTTTTCTTTATCCGGATTTTTATCTAACCCTTGACATTTGGCTCCTGTTGTTCGGTCGGATTTCTTTGCTATTTTCTTCTAAAAACATTAACTTTATGAACTAATACATGAACTGAACAATTCATTTGTCTCGATCACTTGTCGTTCGTAGTATCTTTAACACATTTCTATGAAGAATTCATCTTCTCATTGCGTTATTTTTTTTTAAATTTCAGTGGTTATAATCAGCGTTGTTTTAGTTGCCATGTGTTTGTGTTTGATGGGTGTCTTCGTTCTTAGGTACCACATTATTTAATAATAGACATAGAAAACATATACACACAGACACAACATTGCAAATTGCAAATTTTGACGCAAGGATAATAATACACATTCGTTATAATTGATCATGTGACTATATACTGATAATCGTCAAGGATATTAAATGTTAATCAGTTATACCTTAATATGAACGCAGCGCTGAATATAAATGAATGAATAAATACTGTGCTTAGAGTCTGGCATTTATTATTGTATTTGTCTTTGGAAAATTTTGATGACCTTGCATGTAAAAATAAAAAGTAATTTACGTAAACAAAACCATAATTTATTATTGTTGTTTATTTGTTGTAGAAAAAGTAAATTAACGAGAACACAAAGCCATTTAGTGTCACATGTATCCGGAAACGTAACATTTCGAGCAGACGTTCAGAAACCCAACATTATTTATGAAGACCCATGGGAACCAAACTTAACGAATGACAAACTGTTGAAATTAGCAGAAGTGAATCGGATAAATGTACAATTATGACGTCTATAGAACGTAGAAAGTACATAATCAAAGTTATCTTCCCGAATCAAGAAAGTAGGAAGTTAAAGACTTTATGTCTTGATTACTCAAAGCTAATGACAAGCAGGCTATACGGATGATGATGTAAATATTTTTTATGTATGTATTTTTGTTGTTATTAAATTTTTTAGAATTCTTTAGTATTAACATGTTCTGTGCCATATTTATGATTTATTTTATTTAATATCACACAGATCTAATTTACGATCGATGGATCAACACTATTAACCAATATTTTATTGTAATTGAAAGTCATGCATTCTTTGATCGTTGGTATTTTACACAGAATTATCTCACAATGACAATTCCTATGTTAATTATCAACCATTAGTCTACATTTACATTCTATACAAATAAATGTATTAATCATGTTAATACAAATTGACGTTTAACAGGTTGGTATAATCCATATTTTGTTGATTCCTGAAAAAACACCAGCACAGAACCCTTGTTCGAAATAAGTTGTTTTTCCATAAATTAGTTCCTGTATAAAAAACTATTAAATTAATAAATTTATGTGTCAGATCATTTGGTTTAAATATCATTTTACGTTATACCTCATTTTTCGTTATTTTAAACCAGTTTTAACTAAAATCTGAGGTCTTAAACAGATTAAAAATGCCGTACGATGTTTTGGTATTCATATTTGGTTGCATGCACATGCTCTTTGCATATATTTTAGTAAACTGAAAATAAAGCAATTATAAATTGAATTACTGAATTTAACATTAGCTCTATGAAAAATATTTATTGAAGTTCTACCACTAAATAACATTTGTGTCTTGTAAAATTATGACGGACAATACACAGCTTAATTGAAAAGCATGATTTCGTTACAAAAACTTCCACGGAGCCTGCAAATGCCATAGTTATATTTAAAAACGTTGCATTTTGGCCATTGAACTTTTTGAGGTGAGTTCAGCGTCTCAGTTTTATATTGTAGATTTTTTTTACATAAATCGTTTTGATGCGTATTTTATTTTAACCAAGTAAGCTTTATATCGAGAGTCTTGCTGTTTTTGTTAGCTATGCTTTACATATCACGTTTATGTTTATTGCAACTCGTATGTGTACTGCTGGTCAGATGAATATACCCTACTTTTCATATTTTAAATGATTTGTGTACTTCTGTCAAAATTTGAGTTCATTGTATAATTTTGAAGAATAGAATTCGCACAATATATTTGCGTAATGGTTAAGTTTGCTAAATTGTGTTCCAAAATCAATAAGAACTATATGGCTTTGTTGTGCAACTCTTTCACCTGTTTAGCTGTTGAAAGACATTTATTAAAGAAATTATCAAATATAAATATTTTAAGTAATCGGAAAAAGATAAGGTTTACTGTTGTTATTATGGGTTATTATATAAATATGTATTTTGCCCAGCTATGTTCTTCATGTCTCAACTGATACCTTACTTCAGAGCATATTTGTAAACACAGGTAATGTTTAATCAATAAAACTAAGTGAATTATTATTATACTTTTGTATTACGCCGACAAATATTTTATCAATATTAAAATATTACTTTATTCCATTGTATCTTTCAACAGGCCAATTGAGCAAATATTACAGTGCTGACAAATGAGTCATTTCCGACAGTCTGTCACGAACAAGTTTTGAGTTCTTCAAAAAACTAATACAAATGGTGACGATTTAGGCTGTCCGTTCTGTATGTGTATGTGTTGGGTATCGAAAGTGCATAAGTGTCTACAGTAGCGGTTGTATAATACTTTATAAGACAGCTGTTTCACCAATCCTTTTTACAAAATATTATCTTCAGTTTAAAAAAACGGTCAAATCAGACTTTCAGACGTACTGTGAAATTAGCTACCCAAGATATGGTATGACTCACATGTGGGTATAATAAATGTTCTTGTCTTCATTAGTGCATCAAGTCTAGATCTCTTCCTTTTGTAACGGTATGAAAACGTATGGCCTCTGTACCTTTGATAATACAGTCGCCTACACTAAAGTAACTTCCTAAGAGGATTTGATTTAATGTTGCTTCTGTATTAAAAGGAACAACGAGGAATTCAGTATCTTGACGTTTTTATCGAGTTGGAAATTATCTTTATCTTTTAATACTTGTACCTTGCGCTATACAACAAATGAAGAGATTTTTCTTTGTCCTTTTTATTTGCTAACTACTTTTTTTGCTGGACTTTAGTAATACGACAGATGCCATAAGCCAGACTTGTTTACCCTTTCGAATTCGCTTCTTGTTTTGTTTTAAAAAGGTTCTAGTTGTGGTTACATTAGTTTTCGTGAAGTGTTTTGTACCATTTTCTTTTTCAGTGAACGTGTTGTTTCTACAAGTCTTTATATCTCTTGGTCCTAAAAACATTGTTTCCATTGAAAGCTATGAAATGATCACGTTGCATTACTTTTTCATGTCTTTCATAACAGGTGGTTTATGACGGATCTCATTTCTGACCTTTCTAGAGCACATGAGTTTACGACAGATTTTAATGGGATAAGATTTGCTTGTGGTTTTATGGGATAAGTGCCAATGGTTGTTTTGTTGAATGTCTTTGTGGTTTTAGGATTATGGTATCGTGTTTGTCTTCCTGGTATTTTCTGCTTTTCGTATTGAAGAGTGTTCTGTTTGGGTTTTACTTTCACATCTTAACGTACACTAGGAAGCAAGATAACACCATAGCAAGCGTAAAGCAATTTTTCCGACGGTTTCAAAAGCCATGTTATTGATGTTATACACTTTCTTAATGTAGTTTATATTTACAACTAAAAAGCGTAACCTTTATACCAATTAGTCTTTATCAGATTTTATTCGAACATATTATGTATAAATACACAAACATAATTCCGCTTCTTTCTGTTGAAATATTAGGCGTCTTTATTTTTTTTAATAAAAAGTGTGTCAAAAATAAAAGACAACAATACAAAAAATTTGGAACAACCAATGATTTATTGGAGTTGTTTGAAATATCTCAACTATCATTTTATTTATTTTGTATAACATCTTGAGTTCAAACAATACGAGAGAACCACTTTTGTTACTTTGGAAATGAGCAATGGGAACAATCCTAGTAAGTAATATGAAGCAATAAACACTATTATTAGCGGAATAAAAGAAAAGGGGAAGAAACACGAATTATCTTCCTTCGCTCAATACAGTATTATTGCGACCATTATTATTTAACACCCCTTTTTTCCTGAAAACTATTCTTGTTAGCAGTTGAAAAAGATTTGCGCATTTATAAAAAGAAAGTTATGTTTACTTTTGTTATCCTGTTACTTTTGGGATAGTTTAATGTTGAAATTTCCTGGTCAAAGGCGTGGATATATTTGTTTAAAAAACATTTCCTCTTAATGTTTTTTTTTCACTTCCAATTTTGACAATGTCAAAATTCTTGAAATATGCATTATTCATAGAAATGTTTATTACCCTAGACATTTTGTAAAATTTTAACGATGTTGAAGGTTTGTATGTTGTTCTGTTTTCACAGTATATCTGGAATTATTATAAACCTAAGACAAGGTAAGCATAAAACATGTTACTTTAAAATATTTGTTTGTTTCAATGCTGTTAAATGTCACTTTCAGCAATTTTCCTCAATATCAGGGCGTCCAGTTTTTATTGGGGAGTAAGCTGGTGTACCCGGAGAAAACCCCAAAAGGGGTAGGAGAATTGGCAATTCTTGCCAATGATGATTGGGTTCCAGTACACCTTGCCCTCAGTGCGAGCCGAACAAACAATCTTAGTGTTTACAGGCACGTGATCAATAGTATACTGACCTTAAACCTAAATTATATCTAAAATATATGTGTAGTCTTGCTGCAACAAACCTTTTTTTTTAAAACTTATATAATATTCAAATTGTGAATCTCGGACATTTTTGCTTAGTGATTGATAATATTTCAATTTGATATTTTCCTGTACATAATAATGAGTAACGCTACCGGTGTCTATTTAGAGGTAGTGCGCTTACTTGTCCAAAGCACCTGAGTGCAATCATTGTTTTTACAGTGTTCGGGTTACTCTTTCGGATTTGGGTTCCAGTACACCAAATCTGGATTTGTAAATGTCCCTTTACTTTCGGCTCGGGCTGTAAAGTCGATTTCCTTTGCTCAAAGTAGATATCAATGTATTCGTTGTTATTGTGCTATAGACGTGATTTTACAATTTGAAAATTTGTTTCTATCAGTCTCCTACACTTAAAACACATTTTACATGATCGCACAATAATATGTTGTTTTGATTTTAACGGTCAATAACCTACCCAAACAGATGCGTTGCAACTAGGTATATGGTATTACCTCAGAAGTTCTATCGCCCACATAAAAATTTAAGTGATCGCTCTGGAGAAGTTTTATGTCTTAAATGCGTTCAGTCTTTTTTTAGCACTATGTAGGATTTCATATTTCCGGATCTTTTTTTCACGAAGATGACAATGAGTAACTCGACTGTGTGATTTAAGACATGCCATCCTGACTCGTTATAAGCACCTGCGTTCACACGTTTTTATTGGGTTCGTAAGTGTTAATGGCTCTACTTTCCTGTATTGTTGTCGCATAAATAGGTTGAGGGATTCTATAACAGGTTTAATCCCGCTACATGTTTTATGTGGCATTCGAATTCATACTGCTATTGACTACTAAGTTACTCAAACAAGGGTATGTTGTGCTTAGATAGATGTTCTATAAAGTTCCATGGTTGTCACCATGACTTAATTGATCGTTATGGAAAGTCCATCTCTCGAACCCGATCAGACATTTTAGCCGAATCACAGGTACTTTTCTTATTACTGTGTTTGTCTTTTTACTAAACATGACAATTAGTAACCAGACGGGCTTCTTACGAGAGGCATGCACTGCTTACTAGTACCAAACATCTGAGTGCATCACATGGTTATTAATGTTTTCGGGTTGCTAACTTTTTTGTTTTTGTTTTGTTTTTGGTTTTTGTTTGTTTGTCTGAATTCAGATTTGTATTGTCACTTGTCACTCGACTTGGTCGTTTGTTTTTTGCTATTCTTCTTTCTTAATGTCGTCGTAATCGTCTTATCTGTTCTGACATTAATGTTGTTGCTTTGTTGTTTGATCTTTTAATCTTTAATTGAATTTATTTGTGGTTTATCGTACCTTTACTAACTGTAATTTGATATACATATGTATACATTACCGTCGATGGTATTAATCAGTGGAAAAGAAAAGTGGCAAAAAGTATTTTCTTAAAAATGTGGTAAATGTTTAGTATAAACATTTATTAAAATAGGTTGTATTAGCTTAGCAAAAGAGTACCTAGAAAAAGATTGTGTGACTTTTGCAAATATTTTTGACTGTATTTAATACTGTATGACCAAGGCGGATTATTTCGTTTTTTATGTAAGTATACAGTATCTTAGAATTAACACGTGGTTTACATCTTTATTAAATGGACTTTCTTTACCAAAATGTAGATTGTGATTCAAATTTAGATTACCATACTCCTTTTTTCTTGCTGTCAACATGCTCTATTACTGTTTTCTTTTAATAGGATTGCTTATTAAACATAATAGTTATTTTAACCTATTTCAAACAACATCATTTTTTCAAAAGATTACGGAAATATATTGTTTGTTTGCGTGAATCTTTTATCAATTGTTCAACTATTTCATGGCATCCAGTGTTTATGCGGGAGGAAATTCGTAGTATCTGGCGAAGATTCTCCACATCTCCAAATTGGCAATCCTTACACGAGGTAAGGCTAAAAAACGTGCAATCTCAGTGATCAATAAACAAATAACTACCTCAACAACTCAGCAATCAGGTCCCCGTACCAATAAGCATCTAATTTTTTTTTATTATTAGGAAACAAAGTGCAAGTGTGTTTTCATGGTTCACACATATCCTGTGCCATGTTTGCATTCGTTCTTGCTCAGATAAAAACAAAGTGTTCTGTTGGACATAGAATGGTCTTCCTTTATTTGGCTTTAGAAGAGGTAATAATTTTAATGCATTACCCTGTATCGAAAAGATTTGGATTGGCTATAGGATAAGAAATTGTAATATTAATTGTAGTTTTGCAGATAATTTCATACGAAAACAGACTGTTCTTGTTCGTTTCTGCTTTGTGAATCGCTTTGTCAACTTTGTCAACAGACAAGTTAAACAGTTTTGCACACACAGATTCTTGTTATCAAAAATATAGAAACTAATTGAAGTTACATGTATTTAAATGATCTCAATATTATTTGTTTATTTACTATAAAATTGCGTATATATTTTAAATTATTCGTCGTTTTTCCATACTTAAAAGTCGAATCTTCTGATATAGATACCTTTCCTTCCAGAGAGCAGTGTCTTACATGGAGGAGTGGGGACGTCTTTTTCGTATGAAACCGTGCCAATTTATTTCTTGTCTGTTGTCGTAGAAAAGGCAAGTAAACATTTCAATAAGTCTTAGTTATTAACCAATCAGGTAAAATCGTATGGTTAATTTTACACTTATCTCATTCTAATGAAAAGCATTCTGAAACATTTGAGTAAATACTCAATTAACGTTGTTCTCATAAAATGGTCAGTTCAGTTAATTTTTGTATAAAATGTAAAAATTATAATGGAAAAAAGCAAATTTGCACCCGAAAATGATTGATAAAATATTTATTTATCTAATTTAGCAGTTTAAATTTAAGTTTTAGAGAACCAATACATATAAATGTCTTAAATAAGCTTAATGCGGCTTAATTGACTTTGCACATATATCTGTTACTGTATCCTGTATTTAGACTTTTGTTTGTCTTAGTCAACGGCGTCAGATTATGGTGGTTGTTTTGAGCATACGAGGTTTGTTTTCACACTTATCTGTCAGAAAAGCCTTGCATGAGACGAATGTCTCAGCCGTTTCAAGATGACCGAAATCGAGCAATTGGAATGCTGCTGTCTGATGTTGCTTTGGTATTTGGTTGATCTTGAACCAATATACGTTTGTTTTTGCTGAGCTAAACCAATTTAATCATGTAAATCTGGACGCGTCCATGCGTGACCACACATCTTCAGGAGACTATTATTTTGATTTTGCATCTTTGTAGTGACGGTTCCAAAGGTCAAGTTAAACAGCCAAGTTCGTATTGGAATTAAGACCGATCAGTTTAAGGACAGCACGTAACATTTAAGGGATCGCAGTTCAAAAGACCGACGATATTCACTGTTTTACAGACGCGTTATCGAGTTGCACGACATGCAACGGATATATTTCATTACCTCTTACAGGATTGGAAAAACATGTTCTCTGACTCTCTGACGTTCCACAACTGCTCTTCGCTCTGAATATCGGCGTCAGAAATAACGTTAAGGCCTTTATATTTTATTCAACGTCAGTTCTTTTGGAGGAGGAGTGAAATTGTGTCTAGAAGAATAACTGGCTGAACCCTCCTGCAAGTCATTAATTGAAATTTGTCCGCTGTACATTTGACGAAATTAATTTTATTCATAGAGACCCAAGGTCGTACATGAGTTTTCAAAAGGATAACGCAAAATCGCATATTTCACGTGTGTTCCAAACACCTTGAACACCAAAAATGTAAACGAGTTGAAATAGGCAGCTGTATTACGTATTGTGTCCTCTATAGAACATTTATGGGACGAATCGGATCGTCGATAACGTCGTTTACCAATTCAGTATTTTACAGCACTAGTAATCATTTGAAATTACATTATTCAAGTTTTTCTGGCTATTAAGAGTCATCAATAAGGAATCGTTGAGTTGCTTCATGCGAATGTGGGTCCTACCCGTTAATGATTTAAGAATACTGAATTACATTCATGGTTTTAAAAGTCAGTAGTTGGGTAGCAAATGTTTTGTTTTCATTTTTCAACAAATGTAATGAATTTCATCTTTTAAAATTAGTATAATTTGTTTGTGTTTGCTATATTTTACTTGAACCGTCTGCCCATTTTTTTATAAGTATATATCAAATATGTAATTAAACCATGTACGATTTTTTAATTTTTATGCTCTGCAGCAATCTTAAATCTTTCTTCGTCATCTTTTCCTGATATGATTTAAGTAATTTAAATTTTATTCGTGTTTATGTTTACATATAAGGTAAAACTACTATTAATCATATAAATTGGCATCGTTCAATACATATGTGCTTGAACATGAGTGGTACTGTACCACTGAAAACAGAACACACAGTTCTACCGACAATCGAGAAATGGTCAGTATACTTTGGCAGCCACAAAACGGATGGTATTTTTTTATCATGTCAAAATACAATCACATAGCGTTCACTAAGTTATGGATAGCAGACAATAAAACCTTAATGAAAAATCGTAAATCAGTATAGAAAGTAAAACAAGATGCCAAAAATACTAAAGATGAAAAAACCTTACAAGTAAAACAAAAACAATCACTTGGGAAAATACAGGAAAATAAAAGTCGTCAACACGACCGCCATTAAAACTAGTGTTGTACTTGGTAAAAATAATTTAACTGAAAAAGTCAACAGTACTCTCAATAATAATGTGTTGTAATAATATAAAACTAGGATTATCCCAAAACTGAAAATATTATTTACAGCAAACAGGTTATCTTGAAATAAAAAACCAGTTTATAATTATTGCTTTTACAATAAAAAAAGCCTAATCTGTCTCGTCTTTTCTTCCATAATGTTAGCTTTCTATTCTGATTTAATTTTATATGTTCCTAAAAAAAATCTGTAAATAACATAATATTTTTTTCTTATTTGTAGGTATTAACACCAATATTTGTATCGCTGTGTCTGGATCTAATGAATCGTTCCAATATAAATACAGAGGCTGTTCTGACGAATTGCCTTACCTATTTATGAATAAAGGTGTGTTGTTGCAGTTTATCGGGGTTACATACGTAACATTGACTTGTGGACTGTCCCAATCTTCAGAACAAGTAGTGCGCAGCTGATCCCTTGTTTAAACCATACGCACGATTTTTGGAGTCAACATAATATGTTCAATATAGTGTGTCGTGTTTAAAAATGCAAATTATAACTCATCATCAATAAAAATATATGTAGAACGTATGTTTAATACTTTTTTATTTAATCAGTACAACGTTGTGAAAAGGTAGATTGCAAGTTAAGTTTAAAAAAGTGAAACAAATTTTAACTTTTTAATAACAAAGTGTGTGCTTGTTACAGTGTACTACTTATTTTTATAATAAAAAAATTTAGATATTTATATCAGATGTAACAAATTGAAATTTTTGTCGAAAACATCGTTACGTTGCCGCACCATTCCAGAAAATTCCATTCTATTACTAGCAACAGAAAATGTCAGTATGCCTTATTTATAAGACAGGAACACGAATACAATTACACCAGGTATGTTTTACCATTTTTAGGCAGAATATAGCTAAGATAAGGTTATTTTAAATTGTATGAATTTACATTATTATTTACCTATATACTAATGTTTCTAAAAAAATGTTTAATGTAACGTCATTATTTTGCGTATTCAAGATACTTTGCAGTCGGAAAGCATTTCCCTGATTTGACCGTTAAAACCGCGATTTTCTTGACAGAGAAACAAGTGGAGATAATAAAAAATTTAACGGTCGCTAGATGGCGCAAAACAAATGTTTTTTCCATCGTTTTTATGACCTTGCGGAAAATGCATGAAATTATAATAAATATTGAAAAGAAAAAAAGAAACATGTGAAATATAATTTTAAAACTATTTTAGCTGTATTTGTTATGTTAAGATATGCTTTAATGCAAATTAAATACATAAAAGTCGAGGTTAACTTTGGTTGTGCGTAGTGACCGGAAGATGGCGGCGACTACTGTTTACAATTTTAAAGCTCGGAATAATCTGACACAATTGCGTATTAGGTACTGAATATTCATTATGACTGGTTACTTTTAAACTAGATGATATGAAGAACCGACGATAAAGGTAAGAAACAGCTTCTTATTGTCGTTACTGCGCAGTCGTCATTCATTTCGGGGGTCCCCAAAAGCACATGGTAGCTTGAAAAATTCTCGTTATTTGTAGTATTTTTGCCGATTAGTAGTCAAAATAGCCACCTATACTATGATAAAGAGATCTGATTTTGTTAAATTATTTAATTTTCTTACAAAATATTATTATTCTATTCATGAAAAAAGTAAAATTTCACCCAAACCAGTTGTAAACTTGACGGACTGCAAACCGTTGTTATACAACTTACAATGAGATCAGAGCTGTCCAAGGTTTGTGATAATTGCTAATTTTACGCCGAAAACTTTTGTATTATAACTCTTTATGTAAAATTATGAATTATAGTGACATGTAACATTCTAGACTGTAGTATTTATAGTACAGTACTGCCTTACATAACATGAGGCAAATTTCAGAATTTGGTGCAATATTTGTCAACTGATCTGATATGATGTTAACAGAAACAATTATAATTATATGTCTCTGATGTTAATAAAAATTTTGAAGTAAAATATTTGCAATATATTTTCTGTTGCTTTCAGCTGAAATGAAATTCTTATAAACAAAAATTTTCTAAATAGAACAACATAATCATGATAATGTTCTGAAAAACTGTTAGAAACATATGTAATTAAAAACTTTAGAAGTGCAATGAGGATTTGTGTTCCAGTTCTAATTGAAATACAAGATTTTTATAACACCCACTAAATATTACTCATCTTAAGTGAGTATTGTATACTTATATAAGTAATGAACTCTTAAATTTTACTACATTTTGTTAAATTAGTTATCCATAATTTCTGTTTTATTTTAAACTTAATATTTAATTAAACATTTCTATAACAAAGTGTGACATGATTTATTTCTATATTTTGTGCACTTGTTTATAAATAAAAACAACCTTTTTACATTCTGCCAATTGCTTTTGGTTCTAGTTGACCTGTATGATAAAATATATTTTTATTGAGGTATTAAAAAAATTCTTAAAATATAAGAATAACTTAGTTCATCAACAAATATATACTGACCTATAGACTTGCCAAAAGTCCCTTTGAATTTTTTTATAGTAAAAAGATAATTTATTATCAACAATTTCTATGCTATCCACTTGTGTACAAACCTTGATAATAAAAATGTAATTCTCCAACAGCAAAAAAATATTTAAAAAAATCAAAGGGACATTTGGAAAGTCTAACTGATACATGATGAATCATAATAATTTTGTTGTTAACAAGTCCATCCATTTCTTGTTTATTTATATTACAAACAGGGAATTGAACTTTTGAAGGAATCTGTGATCACTTTTAAATATAGACAATTGTTTATTTTCTATTATTAAAACTAACCCACCTTATTAGAATTTAGCCATGCATGTATAGCTAACCCTTTTATATAAGTCAGTTTAGTTTGAAATAAATTTACTAACTATTCCAAATTTTTCTAAATAATTTTAAAATAATTCCAACCAAAGCCTCATACATTCAAGTTTAAAGGTGTCAGTAAAAAGTTATAAATAATTTTTATTTCAAAATTTAATTAAGTTACTTAAAATTTCTGTAAATAAAGCTAAATGGAGGGTAAAACATGACATAATGAATTTTTATGTATTTCCGATTAAAAAATCGTTTCCAATCCGTCATTTCGAATTATCTCCCTTTAAAAACGCCAACTTTTGAGCGAACAATCTGACACAATTGCGTATTAGAACTGCTAAAAATCAAATGATGGGTGCAAAATGTAGCGTATGTTTAATTCTAATATTCTTTTCATTATCTAGGCGCTTCCACATCGTTTCGATTTGTGGTGCAATTTTTTAAATCGACGAATTTCACTTCCGCCATTTCATCGTCGTCATTTTTCAGTGAAATTCTTCAAAATTTTACACAGTATGTCATATTTGATTTAAAAAATATGAAAATCAGATATCCGAGGATCAAAATATTGTCAGAATATGCCAATACCACAATTTTTATATGCGTACGAGTCCGTTTTGCAAGCTAACATATCGTGAAATAAAAACGTCAAATTTTCAAATCGAAAATCACGTGACCTTGTCAAGAAATTGGAAGCCATTATGAGAAATGCTTTCCGACTGTTGATGAGTATAAAAAACGAGAACATGTAATATAATATACATGATTATAAGATTTATATGCATGAAGTGAATAGAGAACTGCGATAAGTCAGTGACTGTGTTAGGACTTTACCGAGTTGAAGTAACAGTTTAAATTGACATGGATTCTAATAGTTACAATGACATAATTCTAATACAAAATCTCTACCAAAACTATGTAAAACGCGTGTTTTTTTATTTTTACGGTAGTATGAGTATTTGAATAATCTAGAAAATGTTATTTTAGACATGTTTCTCTAAATCATGAAGAATGTTTGAATGTTTGAATGGTGTTTTAACGCCACTTTCAGCAATGTTTCAGCTATTTCATGGCGTCCAGTTTTTACTGGGGGAGGAAGCCGGAGTACCCGGAGAGAACCCCCGACCTGCGTTGGGAAAACTGGCAATCCTTGTCAATTAAGATTGGAGTCGAGTACACCCTGCCTACAGTTAAATCATGAAGAAGGTATATGGCTTAAATTAGGCAATATACTTGTAATTGAATATAGTTATAATATTTTCGTTAAAATTATATACAAAAATTCGTCACTCGTCACTATAACACTTTTTTGTTAAATGATAGATTAAAGCGGTCTTTAATCAGCGCTACATCTATTCAATTTTTAGCAATTATCAGTGACATGTATATTTGTTTATTAGAACGCTAAAAAACTTGTACATATTATCATTTTCAGTAACCATTGCATACTCCAGAAACGCAAACATCAAGAGTGAAAAGATATAGTGAACTGAATAATGCATGTAACGCACTCGTCATTTCCCAAAACTATATCACTTTTTGTAAGAAAAACTCTATATAATTATTCTTCACATTGTTATTATAGTTGCTGTTATCAACATTGTCTTACTTGCCCTGTGTTTGTGTGTTGCGGTTCTCTTCATTTATAGATAACATTATATTATAATTGACACCGAAAACATATATCTATATATACATATATATACAGATATAACATTTACTTTTACAATTTTCAAAAAATTTAAATTTGATGCGACACTAATTGATCACGTATGTCTTCAGCAAAATAAAATAAGAATAAACAATTATACGTCGATCAAAGTGTTAAAAATAACTCGAAATATAGTATGCTAGGCTAAGGTGTTTTTGAGGGGTTAATTTTTGTCAAAAAACTAGATGCATTTTTAGGTGCATAAAAATCATTCTTTTATACTGAATTAAATTATCACCCAAGGTAATGTTTTATTTATGTTTTAATCGAGGATTATTGAAATGGCGTAGTACAAAAGAATTTGAGGCTCTATATTGTGAAACACATCATTTATTCGAACCTGAGAGCAAGCTTCTCATTGCGGTTTACCTAAGTAACCTTATAATAGGGTCGTATATTTTGCAATTCAGAGGGTTAATTATTTGAGTGAGCTACCACTGTGTGTATTTCACACGTAAATAGTGAGTTTAAAAAACAAAACTTGAAAAGACTACGAAAATGAAAAAAAAATCATTAAAAAACTTTATTGTCTGCAAAAATATGCAGCAAACCAGGCGAATTGCACAAAAATACCATTAAGAGTCTCTTAAATTGAAATGAGGTAATGGTCATTTGGACTGTTATTAACCCTTCTTGAAATTTATTATTTTGAAGGCATTATTTTAATTGGTACTACATATGTCAACCTCGCTAAGTTTGGAATTTGATTCTATATATAAACACGGAAGTAGTAATGGACATGACAAGCAGAACTAAAACTAATCCAGCCAACAAAACCAACATACGCATCGAAAACACCTTTAGATACCATATATAGTATAGGAAGTGTTTATATTTACAGCATAACAATGATACACTATGTTACAAAAAAGACAGTGAGGCTTTAATGTAGCATTCTTTATGGATAAGAATAATATATATTTATATATAAAAATAGACAGTTATATCTGTGATATTAATAGTGTACTTTAAATGAATGACGTTTATTATTGTATATGATTTGTTTAAAAAGGGTTAATTAAGGAAACCACACAAAAAATTTCTTTCAAGTACTCAAACACATACAGAAAGACAAAACAAGTACCCAGAGGCGTACAGAACTTAAGACTGCCGAAAGACAAAACAAGTACCCAGACGCGTACAGAACTTAAGACTGCCGAAAGACAAAACAAGTACCCAGACGCATACAGAACTTAAGACTGCCGAAAGACAAAACAAGTACCCAGAGGCGTACAGAACTTAAGACTGCCGAAAGACAAAACAAGTACCCAGACGCGTACAGAACTTAAGACTGCCGAAAGACAAAACAAGTACCCAGACGCGTACAGAACTTAAGACTGCCGAAAGACAAAACAAGTACCCAGACGCGTACAGAACTTAAGACTGCTGAAGACAAAACAAGTACCCAGACGCATACAGAACTTAAGACTGCCGAAAGACAAAACAAGTACCCAGACGCGTACAGAACTTAAGACTGCCGAAAGACAAAACAAGTACCCAGACGCGTACAGAACTTAAGACTGCCGAAAGACAAAACAAGTACCCAGACGCGTACAGAACTTAAGACTGCCGAAAGACAAAACAAGTACCCAGACGCGTACAGAACTTAAGACTGCCGAAAGACAAAACAAGTACCCAGACGCGTACAGAACTTAAGACTGCTGAAGACAAAACAAGTACCCAGACGCGTACAGAACTTAAGACTGCTGAAAGACAAAACAAGTACCCAGACGCGTACAGAACTTAAGACTGCCGAAAGACAAAACAAGTACCCAGATGCATACAGAACTTAAGACTGCCGAAAGACAAAACAAGTACCCAGACGCGTACAGAACTTAAGACTGCCGAAAGACAAAACAAGTACCCAGACGCGTACAGAACTTAAGACTGCCGAAAGACAAAACAAGTACCCAGACGCGTACAGAACTTAAGACTGCCGAAAGATAAAACAAGTACCCAGACGCGTACAGAACTTAAGACTGCCGAAAGACAAAACAAGTACCCAGACGCGTACAGAACTTAAGACTGCTGAAGACAAAACAAGTACCCAGACGCGTACAGAACTTAAGACTGCTGAAAGACAAAACAAGTACCCAGACGCGTACAGAACTTAAGACTGCCGAAAGACAAAACAAGTACCCAGATGCATACAGAACTTAAGACTGCCGAAAGACAAAACAAGTACCCAGACGCGTACAGAACTTAAGACTGCCGAAAGACAAAACAAGTACCCAGACGCGTACAGAACTTAAGACTGCTGAAGACAAAACAAGTACCCAGACGCGTACAGAACTTAAGACTGCCGAAAGACAAAACAAGTACCCAGACGCATACAGAACTTAAGACTGCCGAAAGACAAAACAAGTACCCAGACGCATACAGAACTTAAGACTGCCGAAAGACAAAACAAGTACCCAGACACGTAAAGAACTTAAGACTGCCGAAAGACAAAACAAGTACCCAGAAGCATACAGAACTTAAGACTGCTGAAGACAAAACAAGTACCCAGAGGCATACAGAACTTAAGACTGCCGAAAGACAAAACAAGTACCCAGACACGTACAGAACTTAAGACTGCCGAAAGACAAAACAAGTACCCAGACGCATACAGAACTTAAGACTGCTGAAGACAAAACAAGTACCCAGACGCATACAGAACTTAAGACTGCTGAAGACAAATTTTGTTGCATATAAAAATAAATCATGTTTTACGTAAACAAAGCTCATATATATAACTGTTGTTTATTTGTTTTAGAAAATGTAAATTAATGAAAGCACAAGACTATTTAGTGCCACTTGTACCCGAAAACCACGTTAGATTTCAAGCAGGCATTCATGATGCCAACGAAATTTATGAAGGGGAATAGGAATTAAGCCAAACCAATAAGATGTGTGAATGTGCAGAATGGTGAATTAGTTTAAAGTCTCTATATAAAGTAGAAAGTAGCAAATGTTATGTTCTATAACTCTGAATATAAAAAGATTTAATTACCTTTCATTTTTTTAGGGAAAGAACAAAACTATATGACATGATTAGTCAAAGCAGCATAAATGACACGACTGTTAAACAGCTGTTTAAAACTTCAATGTCCGATTTGTGATTTCATTTATTTTTGTTTTCTTTTTATTATCATTGCTCTATTATATTATCATCATGTTGTTTTTATGCTGAATGGATTATGATCTTATGTCATTTGTAAATATATTTATGTATATATATCTTGTTTTATTTATCTTCCATGATAATATTTTGCTGAAAAATATTTATCTTCTATCTATATTACTAAATGAACAGAGTTAAATTTGAAATTAAAGCTTTTTTATGTGTTATAAGTGATTATTCTTTTAATCAATGAACTTTATTACGTAAGGATTACCTGCCATTCCTGTTTACGATTTTTAAGAAGTACATTTTAACTTCGTCTTCATTTCGGGTTTTTCCACACGATTAAATTTTCAGAAGGTTAGAAATAGGTTTGATATAGTCAGTCTCAGGAACTACAATTAAATGAATGACTACGTTTGAATGAATGGCAAGCTACGACGCTTTGATTTTTGTAACTGAACGCAAACGTTATTTCGCAAAAAGTCACCACAATAAAAGGCACAATGATCAATCTAAGGATTTGCGTCCCTATGCCATGGACACATTGTGTCTTTATTTGCAAATGCATATACAAAATTTGAAAGTTAATTGACCTAACTGTGTTTAAGACTCAAGTTTTATTTAAACTTAAAGGGTTTATATACAAAATATTTGCGGTAAATTGCCAAAATACCCCAGAATTAGCAGAATGAGTAAGTAATTACCAAACTGCCTTTAAAATTTTCGAAATACCTCATGAACAGATCCAAAAGTATATAATTTCATGATTTATCAATATCAAAGACAAAGACAAATTTCTTTCAAATGTTTAGCTTAACATTGTTGTATGGTCCGGTCTATCCAGAATTGGCATATGCACCAAGCATATACGGAATCGATATTGTTATAAAATGTGTCAGCTTTTATAAAATACTTAATACATGTATTCTTTAAATATTTGTTACTAATATGACAAATTAACACGTGTTCTTGTGTGGAAATTTATATGACCATAAAATAAATCTTTTTAAAAAATGTATATAAAACCATGGGGCATTTCGGTAATTTGATTGGACATTTCGGTAGATCGAGGTACCCAACAATTAGTACCAATTACTGCACGATTACTTGTATAAACATTTTAAAATTAAACACGTATTAGTCACTATGGGTTATAAACTAACTATTCAAAGTTTCAATATGTAAACAATGGTAGTTTTGTTTTGTTTACAATATAATAAAAATCAAGAAATAGATTAAATTTATAAAATTTCAATTGTCGGACCACTATTTAAACATTTACATCAAATAATATTCGGCTATCGAAAATTTAAATACTACCGGGAATTTTCTGGTTATAATTAAAATAATTCTAATTGAAAATCGATGGATCCACATCTTTAATCTATGTTTTCTGGTTAGGAAAGTTGTGCTATCTTTTGATTTTGTGTACTATATACATGCACGCTGTGAATTATGATAATTTCTGAGGAAATTATTAATTATTTATATTGACATCCAATATAAAGTGGGCCGAATGGTTAGCGTAGTTAGTCAACCACTATTGATCTTGTGGTCTGCCAACAAAGAGGTTGTGGGTTCGAGTCTCAGTGCGGGTAGGATGTACTCCACTTTTGTCCTAATCTTTTTAAAAAATGTATATAAAACCATGGGGCATTTCGGTAATTTGATTGGACATTTCGGTAGATCGAGGTACCCAACAATTAGTACCAATTACTGCACGATTACTTGTACAAACATTTTAAAATTAAACACGTATTAATCACTATGGGTTATAAACTAACTATTCAAAGTTTCAATATGTAAACAATGGTAGTTTTGTTTTGTTTACAATATAATAAAAATCAAGACATAGATTTAATTTATAAATTTCTTGCTTATCTCTTCCGCATGTAAATAACTTTAAGAAGATGTGGATTTTTAGTAATTTGATGTTATTCACAATTAAGGACTTGTTAAGTTATTATGTGCATTTGTATAGTACAGTACATCAAAGCAAACTACCCTGCCGCAGAAAAATTTTGCAAACACAATTTTAGAATTCTTTGATAATAGTTTAAAGTCTCAACAATATTTCAAGCACTGCCACTAATAAAGGTTTTTTATGTTTTTTTGATAATCTAATAATCAACTTTAAAAAATGTATGTTTTGCAATCGACGTTAAAACTCATTTGCATAAAATACATATAAAGAACAAAACAATATGTTAATAAAAGGTAAATAATTAAACTGAACTTAAACTATGAATAATGAAATTAACCGGGATGATGGCCCTACAATTAGTTTGTTCATAAGAAACCACAGCCTCTTTGCTGCCTCCGGGGGTCATTAGTTTTATAAATGTCTGTTGTCTATATGTTCCGCTTTTCTTTCTAGACAACGATGAATGATATAAGATTTGTCGTCTGTGCGAAGACATTGTACGTACGTTGTAAGCAATTGCTAGACTTGTCGGACCACTATTTAAACATTTACATCAAATAATATTCGGCTATCGAAAATTTAAATACTACCGGGAATTTTCTGGTTATAATTAAAATAATTCTAATTGAAAATCGATGGATCCACATTATTAATCTATGTTTTCTGGTTAGAAAAGTTGTGCTATCTTTTGATTTTGTGTACTTTATACATGCACGCTGTGAATTATGATAATTTCTGAGGAAATTATTAATTATTTATATTGACATCCGATATAAAGTGGGCCGAATGGTTAGCGTAGTTAGTCAACCACTATTGATCTTGTGGTCTGCCAACAAAGAGGTTGTGGGTTCGAGTCTCAGTGCGGGTAGGATGTACTCCACTTTTGTCCTAATTGACACGGATTGCTTTTTTTTCCTCCGGTCAAGGGTTTCTCCTTTTAATCACGCTTCCTTCTCAAAAAAACTTCATGCCACGCTATTGCGGAAAAATGCTGAAAGTAGCGTTAAACACCATTCAAACAAACAGACACACAATCCACTACACAAGAAATGCATTTATTATGTTAATAACAAATAACGCTTCACATGCATGTAAAAACGTGATACGCTTAGCCATTTTTATAAATTTGAAAAAAAAGTTTTGTTTTATTTGTTATTTATAATTTTTTTTAAATTTTAAATTCATTAGTTCCGGAAACAAATATTAAATTTAAATAATAGTTTCCTATTTGTAAGTTTTTCAATACCTCCAACTTTTCGTCATTTATGTCCATTTATTTGACTATTTATGCAACAAATTGAAATATTGTACGATGTTTAAGGTATTCAAATTTTCTTGCAAACACAGTGTATCTGCAACAATTTCTACAAATTGAAAACACAGAAAGCATAAATAGAGTAGATAAATATAACAAATTATTATTGTATTGTCATAAGTTCTTCTATTACACTCATTACTATTTAACCTGCATCTATTAGATTTACGTAGTTCTTGTATCTTATAATTTTTCGAATATTAGAACCATGACAAAAGATGAAATCCAAGAACCAAAAATAAGTTTTGCGTTCTTTGGGCTTTTATACCAATGTTGACGATTTAGATTATCGGTCCAAATATGTCGTACAAAATTACGTAAGTGTTTATACCAACGGTGATATATTGCTGGATAAATTAGCTGGTTTTTTTGCAAAATATGTAGTTAATCGTTACCAGCAGCTTTACAAGAAACGGTGTGGAGGATACAAAAATTTCTAAACATCTTTTTGAATTTATTAAATCTACTTCAAAAATGACTTCAAGATTTTGTTTTTGTTCGGTCAGTTTCCTTTCTATATTGTCTCTAATAATTAAGGTTCTTTCGAACATATGAAATGTTTATCTTCATTTTTAGCTTATAAAATGTTGTAAGTTATGTGTCAAAAATAAAAGTAAACATAATAAAATCAGCAAACTTTTGAATTTAGTTTTTCTGGTTTTTAAATATTTAAAATCTTTAATATTTTTCTTTAATAATGTTTTATTTTACTTATTTCTTTCTTAAAACTATCTTGTAAACAAATAAAACTATTCAAACCTCCACAAGAGTAAACGAAAATCGTTTTATTTATTTAATTTCATTTTAGCTTATAAAAAAATTAATACTTCGCTTTTTGATATATAGAGTGAATCTTATGAATTTGTCATATCCCTTTAATTTATGAGTAATGACTTTGCTCACCATCATATTTCTCAAAGTAAAGATATTTATATTCACATAATGATATTGTTATTGTCTAAGTTTACAAAATAAATTAAAATGTAAAGGTTTTTTGTATTTGCAAGGTATAGATATCCGGATTTGGTATAACGCTTCAGAATTTTTATACACAACCAAAAACATAGTAAATAATTATGTCTGAAAGCCAACAATACCAAAAACCTAAAAGTAAACAAAAATTATTTTCATATAAAATCCTTTGAAAATATTTGTCCATTAATGTACTTTTTGACGATGATAAAACTATTGTTATACAGGATAATAAAATCCTATTTGTAATGTAGGATCTTTCCTAGACTTATAGCATCTATACATTATTCGTTTGTTGTCACAGTGTAAACAATTACGTTTTTTCTTAATCTTCTTTGCTTTGAAGGCTTTAAAATATAACATATAAAACATTTTAAAAAATAAAGATTGCGATGAATGCGTCAGAAAGCTGTGCATGTCTCCGATGGGTAAAATAAATATTTTGTTGGGAAATATAAATTTAATTTCAACTGGCCTAAGACCACACTCAGAACGAGGACAACTTGCAAACAATAAACTGATTCAGGAAATACTTTGGTTCAAAAGGAAGAACTTTTTTACATTCTTATAAAAAATATGGACTGTTGACTGGGATGTAAAATTTAGTCTCAAATTGTATTATTGGAAACAATATTGCTTTAATACCTTTTCTCCTGTAGTTAACATGACATTTGTTTGTGGTTTAATCAAATTTTCATTTGTTTTCTGCAACAATACTTCCTATATAGTTTTAAGTTTGACTTTCCTCGTATAAAGCTGTTGATATTATTTTATTCAAATATCTTTTCCTGTTAATTTTTTTTTACTTCCCAATTTTAAATTTGTTCTTAGAACTGAATAACGCATTGTTCACAAACACCGATCGGATATTTTGTTGAAACTTTTATGATGATAACTGTTTTTCTGTTATTCTATACACATAATATATTTGGAATAATTATCAATCATAAACCAGGTAAGCATAAATGCCGTATGCTAAGTTTAACCTCACTGCTGGCTAGAAAATATTTATTTTGAACTTTCTTCATTCTAGTCTTTAAGTAGCGAAGTCATTTTATAAGCACTACATTATAATACGGCGAAGATATGTCTAGCTATAATATGCTAATAGATTTCTAAGCAACACAGCGTCTTCACAGGGAAAATTCTTCTCGGTGCACTAGCTATAGTTTGTCTTACTGTACTTTTGAAATTTCTAAAGACAAAAACCAACACATCTTATTTTAATTTAAATAAATAACATTCTTTATGCACCTGATTGTGTATATTTCTTGAATATAAGTTCCAAGTTGTATGGGCATTGGAGAATACTTGTATTTTGAATTAAAATATAATTATTAAAAATTTTGCATTATTAATTTTTTAATAGTCTAATATAACTTTATGGGATGTTTAAATAAAATTAGGATTTTTTAGTATAAAAGTAGCATTAATCTCCCCGGAGCAAAGGTACATAATGGTTTTACTTATTAGATCTAAGATTCAGCTGTAGGAAAAAAAGAGTCGAAGATATCGAGCAGATTTCCAGAAACTAAAATCAAAGAACACCTACAAACTACAGCAACAGACATGCAACACAAAAAACTAAAAATTGAGTAACACAAACTCTATTAAAAATCAAATCTTTTTAAATATTTTTCTTCTTTCCTTCAATGGCGACTTGTGGTATATTTACGGGAATAAAGGTAAATATTGTTTTTTTATTTTTGTTTTTGAACGTGGCCTTAAAATGAAACATGTGACTTTTTGTAAAACAAACTTACCAATTTTACTAATATTTTCAGCTGTATATGTCATGTTTTCAAAATTATTTCTCTAAATCATCCTTACAAAATTTTCCAAATACAATAAAGGAACTCTAATTTTTAGTTAACTGGAGTCAATCGAAGAAACTTTGTCATGTTCCCAAAATTCAGGAAATAGAAGATTTGAAACTAAGACCTATAGATTTAGGATTACTGAACGAGGCGTTTGACTTATGGACTTGTTCGTCAAAATTGGCTTTGGGATGGGCACATTTCTATGGCAAGTATCTGTGTGTGCAAAATGTAGATATGCATGTAATCAACTATGCAAGTTGACCATTCAAACGTTTGTCTGCATTTTTCTGAACAAAAACAAATACAAGTCAAAACTTGTACTTTGTATGTGATCGCAAGGAGAATATTTTGTTTTGTATTTAATAATAATTTGTAGATTTAAACATGTGTAGGGATTATATAGTACACATGTTATGAGAAATTAAGAAATACTTAACGTTAAAATTAAGCAATACATTTTGCAGGTTGCTGATAATTACGCTAAATGCATTAGTGTAAATATATTGTGTTGTTGCTGTGTTGTATTGTTTAGTTGTCTGCATGTTAGTAGTTTCTGTTGCCGTATAAATACCATTAAGATTAGGAATCCTATATACTGCTTTAACCCGCCACATTTTTATGTAATATATCTAATCCAGTAGTTATTGGGCTCCTATTAGTCTTATCTGTTAATTGGTTTTTGTTGTTATTTGTTAAGTATGTTTATTAAATTTATGCTTGGTTGATCGTTTCTTTGTTTCTTTATATGCATTTCCATTCCAACGCTTTCCGTTGGATGTTATTTATCAGTTGAAAACAATAATGAAAAAACAATTTGGATGTAAATATTGTCATGTTGTTATCTAAACATTTACCAATATAGGTTGTATTGACGTAGAGCCGAATAACCTAGAAACAGTCTTTAAATCAAGGGAAATACCCCTTGTGAAATTAGAAAACATTTTTAGATGTACCAAATACTGTATGATCAAAGGGATTATTTTGTGTTTTATGTAAGTATTAATTTGTGACAGTTTCCTTGGTGTTTGGTATTTTGTTATTACCTCCTTTAAGCATTATCATATAAACAAATCTTTTATGTGGTTTGCATGTTCTATCGACCGAAAATATTGATTCTGTCTCAATATAAATGAATTTCATTACTTTATTTCTAGAAGTCAACATAAATTTTACTCATTTGATGAAAATAATAATTTCTACAAGAAAGATAGTTCTTTTAATCAATGGCACAAATCAACAAAAAACCTCACATAAATACTGTTACTTGAACGGGAGTGGAAACGATTACCAATTATATAATTTTTTCAGCAACTATATAATGGCGTCCATTTTCAAAGGAGATAAAACTGTAGTACCTGTTAGAAACTCCTGACATTCGGGAAAAAAACTAGCAAACCCGGGTCAGGCTTCAATCCGCAGTTTCAGTGTTGACAAAAACTATAAAAATAACCGCCTTTAAAAATCTTTATGAATAATAGGCATTTAAAAAATATTTTATTTATTATTAGCAAACAAAGTGCCAGTGTGTTTTTACGCTTCACAAATATCCAGTGGAAACAAACTATGCTTGCATTTCTTCTTGTTCAGATGAAAACGAAGTTTTCTGCACAGATCGTGGCCTTCCATTATTTGGTATTGCAAGAGGTAATACTATAAATTCATCATTACAATCGCTACATTCGTTACCCACAGTATCATTTTGTTTCCTCATACCTTGACCTACATCTAGATATTGTCAACAAAGCTCGGTTGACTACCAAGACAAAATGTGTGACGTTTCATTTCTGATTTTTATTTTTTTATTTTTGAGTGGCAATATTCCAAGATTACAATAAACAACTATTAATTAAATAACATAAAGATTTAAACAAATTATTGGTAATTTATAATACATTTTAAGTCGTTTTTTCCAGACTTAAACATCGGATATACTGACATAGATAACTTACTTCCAAAACAACAGTGTCTTACATGTACGAGTGGTGTGGTCTTTATCGTACAGCAATTCATTTTATGCGAGTTGTAGTGGTCGAGGCAAGTAATCATTTTAAGAAGTTAGCACTGAAGCATGCTAAACTTTTTATTTAGTTCTCGAATTTTAAGAAAAACAAATATGTAAAAAATGCTCTGAAAGAAAACCTATCGGTCAACAAAACTGGTTAAATATAAAGTAATAAACTGCCCACAAAAGATTACTAAGAATTCTTTCTTATACAGCTCATTTTTATATATGGCTTTTTTAATAACGCAAAAATGTCCAAAATACGAAAATAATATCAAAAACTTTAAAAACTTTAAAAGACTAAATGTAGGATAAACAGTATAATTTTTAGATGTATACTACGTTCCGCATTGAACAAGACATGCAAGGGATGTTCTTTTTCTCTTCATCGTTACCCAATATGATGAACAAAATTATTCTGATTCATGTTTACGTTTACATTTTAGGTAAATATGAATTTAATCATTTAAATTGGCAACATACAGTGAATAAGTGCTTAAACAAAACTGGTACTGTACCTGGGACATTCGAAGGCGCAGGTCTACCAGCAATAGAAAAATGGTCGGGCTACTTCGGACACCACATGACAGAAGGTATTTTTTGCAATCATAAACATGCAATTACAGACAGTTCACTTAGTTCCAATTACGAAGGATAGATTGTTTTGTTTTGATTGTTTTAATGGTGTTTAACCTCACTTTCAGCAATTTGTCAGCAATAGCATGGCGTCCAGTTTTTATTTGGGAGAAAACCCCGGACCTGCAGTGGGCTATACATGTCAATTAAGATTGGAATTGAATACACTCTGCCTAAGTGAGCACGTGGTCAATAGCAGGCATACTTCAACCACTCGGCCACCTAGGCTGCTTACGACGAACAAAAGAAAATACAAAGTGGTAATGAGAATCGTATAAAAAGATGAAGCAAAACAAACACACAAACTAATTTGAAAAAACACAGACATATTAAAGTCGTTAACACGATCCCCATTTAACAAGTTGTGTACTTGTGTTTACAATTTTGGTACAATAATTTTTTAACCTAAAAACGTCGAACTTACTGCATTCAATATTGTAGATTCCCTTCAATTCTGTGAAGGGATTATCTCAATAGTGAAACGATCATTTACAACAAACAATTGTCGTACGTTTTGTGTAAAATAATAAAAATATTTTATTTTTTATGATTATTCCAAGAATTAGATTTTAAGGTTTTTCTCAGTCTAAAATATTTTACTAGCTGGTCCTTTTATAAAATTTAACTATCTGTTTTGATTGAACTTGTTATGTGTACTTTAATGATTAACGGTAAATAACATTATGAAGTTCTTTTACTTTAAGGTTACAACTTCAATATTTGTATCGCTGTGTCTGGACCTAATGGATCTTTCAAATACATATACAGAAACTGTTCGGATGAATTACCTTATCTATGTTTGAATATAGGTGTGTTTTATACTATCTGTTTTTAAACCGTGCCTAAAAACGCTTACTGATTAGCCCAGAATAATAGCACGTGACTTTAATAAAGGGTTTGTCGAAAATTTGCTTGCAGAGGTTGACAACCACGAATCCGAAACCCCAAAACGGGGAGGCAATACTAATGTCACCCTCGAAATCACGTGATCGGCAACCGGAAACGGAATGACAATGCTATTGTCACCCTAGGTAAACTGGCAATCTTCATTCCTTTAAACTTCAATGCTAACTGGAAACAGTTTGCATTTTTTTCCATTAACAATTATGGACAGAAACGAATATTTGAAAACAAAGAGGTATGATAAATAATGACATTAACGACGCATGTTTGATCTATAAAGTTTGTTGATTTGCTCGGTTTAATAAAAACGTTTTTAATCTCCTTAAAAGGTGGACATCCAGAATTATCAACTTGCTAAGGCCCTGGTGAAAGACAAGCATGCAATTTGACATTGATGTCCACCTCTAAGCAGCTTATAATTGCATATTATTCAGAATGACCCCCATGCGCGCTAATAAATGTTGCACATCTTCCTAATAATATCTTTGAAAATGTTATTCCGCTCACATTCAAACCACACACACGTTTCTGGGCTCTTACTCATAGGTTTTGTTTAGTATAAACTGTTTAGAAGTTGCAAACGAATGATATCCACAAAAACATATAGCATTGTACAACAGCGTTAAAATGTATATTGTACACCATAAATTGCAGTATATATGATAACATTTAGATGGCATCATAGTGTTACAACCAACAGCATTCTTTTAAAAAAGTAAAAATTTATCATTTATTTATAACAACAAATATAAGTTTTTTGCAATATTACTTTTCCAAAACATTGAATCGAACTCATGTCAGTTTATAACATCTATGGCTACTGCGCCTAGCATGTAAAGACAGAGGTGTAACCTCTAGACCAGATCCGTCTGCTAAAAACGGAGTTTCACTGGCCTAGTGTTACTTTTGGTTGAACATGTCATTTACATACACAATGTTTTTGTGCGACATGACCTTTAATTACAACGATTTTCATACAATCAGAATGGATCTGTAAGCAATTATACAGATGCGTGCATATAGTTTGGTTTTTAAATTTCTAGATAGAAATAAAAAGAAGTAAATGACATGTTCAACCAAAAGTAACACTAGGCCACATTTTAAGAACTTTAACTTCATGAACTTATCAATTAACTTTAAAATAGATTTGTCTCGATCACGGGTCGTTCTACGTTACTTAAACATATTTCTGTAATAAAATTCATTCTCACTTTGTATGATCATGTTTATTTGCAGTGGTTTTAATACTAATCTCTGAACTCGGCGATGAATATAAATTAATAAATGATGTATTGAAACAATACCGCCGTTTATTATTGCAATTACTTTGTTTCAGGTAATGTTTATTCAGTATTTCGAAAATAATTATGTCTAATATGTGATACAATCACCATAAATGATTAGCTGCTCATATAAAAAGGCGGAGAAATTTTTTACCTTACATATAAAAATAAACATAACTTATATTAACAAAACCAACATGTTTCATCGTTGTTATTTGTTGCAGAAAATGTAAATTAATGAAAGCACACAGCCATTCAGTGCCAAATGTATCCGAAAACGTTACATTTCGAGCAGACAGTCATTATACCAACACGAATTGTTAAAGACCATGGATACCAAACTAAAACAATGATAAATTGAATGAATGGCCGAAAAGTGAATTAGTTTTACCTATGTGACTTCTAGAGAATATAAAAGGATTTAATCGTCCCATCACCAGAATAAAGAGGTAGTGAAATCTGTATGCCCTTAATTAATCAAAGCAGCAATCGACACCGATGTTTAATATTTCAAAATTCAACGTCTGTTTTTATTATAGCTATCTAAATGAAGTTTTAGGAGAAATATAGTTTTATTTTGTTTCTTCTTAATAATTTTTCTTGTTTCTTCTTCTTTTTTCCGCGTCAATACAAATTTCGTCAGTATGTTAAAGCTAACCTAAAGTTTTGCAATCATCTTGTAATCTTTATTTGGGAGACATTTTATGTCTCAACACAGTTATTACTATATGTATTTTAATTACAATATTTAACTTTTGTTCTTAAATTTATTATTTTATATCATATTTAGATATATTTAAGAATTGTTTTCTGTTGCTGGTAAGATTATTTGATATAGACGACTTTGGGTCGGTTTACGCCAATAAACCGCTCAGCGCTTTATACAGCGCAAACCCACCCAAAGTCGTGTATATCCAATAATCTAACCAACAAGGGAAAACAATTCTTATATTTTTAATTCAATATTATGATTATACATGTAATACTCTACTGGTTATAGGTTTCAGGACAACATGTCTCTTCTTTAATTCAATTAAAAGAGAGCTTATTGAATACAATCAAAAAATTATTTATGGTACTAGTAATTGAAAATCGTGTCATTAAATTGTGTGTAGACAAGTATTCTGTCAATTCTGATAATTTCTGTAAACTATCTGCCATTGGTGTATATTTGCATTTTATGAAAATAAAATCATGTTCATAATACTACATTTTTGAGCATCAAGAAACCCAAATTTTGTTCCTTTCTGAAAAAAACACATCAATGGCTTAACCATTGTAAGCAATTCGGCAAATGTTTCTTTTTTTTTAAATTTTTATCCGTTTTTGTTTTCCATCATTAGATCATAAAAAAACATTAGTAAATAAATGTGTCAGATTTTGATGTCATAATTTTTTTAAATAAATTTATATAAACATTTTCTTCTATTGTTCTACCACATAAAGGCTACAATTGACAATTTTTCAGTTGCAATCTGTTAAAAGTTTGCGTTAATCGGTAGGCGATAAACTAGGCTTATTGCGTAAGAAACATAAGATTTCGTGCGGTATAACAGGGTTTTATTCCGCACGAAGTCTGCGGTAGTCTTTTTTTGCACTACATATTCGGCATTTTTGCCATTGAAAATCAATTGGTTTCAATTAAAAGTATTTTGTGCATTTCATTTCATTTCATTTGTTAGTTTTTATCGAGAGACGTGTATTTTCTGTAAGATGATTCAACAAATGTCATGTTTTGCATATTTTGACTCATTTGTATATCCTAACTGCTAAATATATCATTTTATGTATATTTTAGTAGTTTTTTAACCGCTGACTAGCTGTTTATATTATGGTATATATATTTTCATTCGTTATACTGACTACCAGAAGAACTTTTTAAGTTTATTTTTTAATTTCCTTATGCAATATCTATATAAACTGTTGAAGTATTTGAAATATTGTTTTAAAATCATATAATGTATTAGAATGTTTTGTGCAGACCCTCCACCTGTTAAGTTGTTGAATTACTTTACAGAAAATTCGACAACATATAAATATTTCGCATACTCGAAAAACATACTGAGGTCTCAATTGATACCTTATATTTACCTTATTTTCGAGCTTTCTACTATAAATTTGCATTTGTTCTTGCGAACAAAGCATTAATAGCATTTCCAAGTCACATACAAAATTTATGAATAATATTTATTCAATAAGTTTACTTTATTCAATAACACGAATTAATATTGAACTTAAACTATCATTTTACTTTTATTTTTATTACACCAATAAATATTTTCTCCACATTTTGTATTAATATATAAGAGTTATGTATTTCCTGTCATTTTTTAACTTGTAACATTTGCAGATATACAAACGTTGACAAAAGAGGACATCACTAGCTCTTAGCTTTCATACCAATGTAGATCTTTGGTCTCTATATTGTACACCAAAATTATAAAAAAAATGCAAACGGTGGTATATTGCTGGAATAGCTAGTTTTACAAAATTTCCTTCCAGAATATAAACTTCATTGTAACCAGAAGTACAGTGACACTAGCCACCAAAAATTGGTGTGAATCACATGTGAATTCCTTTTGGCGTTTTTTCGGTCTAACTATCGTTTCGCTTGCAACAGTATCGAAGCATTTTATTTCTGTATCCTTTATACTACAGTCCCCCACTCCAAACTTACAACTAGGTTAAGGAAATTGATTAAACATTTCTTCTGCAGTACAAAATGGCCACCGAATATATCAGTATTAGTTTTGGTGAAAGAAAAGTCATACTTTGTGAACAACAACTCTGTTTCGTAAACAAGCACTTTGAAGCCAATGGTTTGCCATTCTTTTTAAACCCACATCGTATTTATTTGTTTATTGGTAGGAAGTTAATTTAATTTCACCTTCCATTTTTAGATGAACAATGATTAAATCAAAAACTTCTTTCTGACAGTTAAAATTGTTAACCTCGTTGAAAACGTTGTGAAATGTGTACGTTTTTTCTTCAAACTCTAAAGCAAACAGCATGAAAACAGCGAACTTTTGCACCTCTTTGGATTTAAGATTTTAGTATTGTTTAATATGTTCATGCTATAATGTTTAAACTGATTAATTCTGTATACTAATGATAATAAAACTATACCTGTGTAAACAAATGATTAAGTTATTATAACTTCCACAAGTGTACTCAAACTCAAAAATCGTTACTTTTATTTTATTTATTTTGTTTAAGATATTTTTAATTTTAGCTAATGAAATTCAATTAATATTTTGCTTTAATGTTTCTGTAAATTGGAGTTAATCTTAAGAACTTTGTCATTTCCCTACATTCTATGAGGCATTTTACAGTCTAGTCATGATCACACACTCAGAATAGGAATATTTATACATATGCTCTAAGTATTTCCATGTCATTTATGGCATTCGTTCTGCAATACCTTGTGATGATTATTTCATACAAAGTGTGATGGTAGTTTTCTAAAACAATATGCATGTTAATAGCCGGTATAATGAATAGAATGCAATTTTTGTTTGCATGCAAAACAATAAAAAAAGTAATAACTAGTAACCTGTTAGCTAATGCTCACTCAGTATACCCTCGCTATTCACATCATTGAATTGACTAGGTCGGTAAACAGACAATAGATTTGTGACAGACCTAAAATCTGTACTTGCAATATAGGACCACATGATAAGGTCACATATAAAATTTCAAGTGGTTGTGATATGTAGTTGCTGAGAAAACTGCTACGCAAAATTTCATCCATTGACCAATAATGTTGAAAATTGACTAGGGCGGCAAACAGGAAGTAGATATCCGACAGACCAGAAATCGGAACTCGCAATATAGAAACACATGGTAATGTCACATATAAAATTTCAAGTGGTTGTGATAAGTACTTGCTGAGAAACTGTTACAAAAATTATGTTACGGACAAAAAGACGGATAGGGGTTAACTAGTATACCCCCTTTTCGTCAAAGCGGGGTATAATAAATATAGTATACGTTATTAGAAATCATCTCATATATATTCAGTTTGATTACCATTTTAAAGAATAGCCCTAGATACATAGTAGCCAAGTATAAACGTTACTTTACACCGTCGAAATTCAATTATACTTGTTAGTCTTGTTAAAACAACCATCAAACAGAGCACAACACTTTCAAAGGTGTTCAGGAATAAATTAGTGCCATAAAATTAAATGTCATAACAGCCTGGAGAACGCTATAACTGACCACCATTATGCAGACATCTTACACAGATATAATTTCCATCACAGACTTTTTTGTACAGGTTGGAAAGCACAAGCAATGTTGCTGAACAGGACCTCACATTTAAGGTATATACAGATCACATTACAAATCCAAATTGATGTAGAAACTAGGTGTTGATTTATTTACACGGCAATCCTAATATCCTAGTAATTTTATATTCCATTATAGTTCAACTAACACCAGTGAAAACAGGTCACTGTCTTTGCTAATTTTATAGATTATTTAAACATTAGGAGGCATTATATTCATGATTATTTTGCCACGAGCGTTATGACTGGGCGGGTAGTTTCAACAAAAACTTTTCATGAATTCAGCTTCATCTACATTATTTTAAAACTTATTTCAAATATGACCCCATCACAGCAGACAAATTTTGAATAAACGAGACAATTTGAACTTCAAAATTATAAATTGCAGCAATATTCCAGCTTCTCCTGATTACCGTGTCTATATTTCGATATTGATCACGTATGAGATTGCCAGTGGGTATACTGATTTTTGCAAACGTCGCCAATTTATTTGGGAGACTTATAAACCAAGGTTACCAAGCGTCGCCAATTTATTCGGGATAGACTTATAACTAAAGGTCACAAAAATAAAACGACTCGTCAGTGCTTTCAATAAATTTTACTTTAGAAACAATATCCTTGTTGAAAATATTAGTGCAGATAGTTTTTGCAATTGTTTAATTTAGTACATAGTGATTGTGCAGCAATGGTCATTCGGTACACATATTACTGACTAGTGGTGTATGATGCCTAACCATCTTCACCAGCTTACACATTACGGAACACGCTATAAAACATGGTTGAAAATTCTAAGAGTTGCTACATTTTTGGATATTTGTTCTCAAGTTTGCCTGTTTCTTGGACGTTGATTTGTGGATTGCTATTTTTGACAGTTTCTTTTGTGTTCGGTATTTTGTTATTACCTTCTTCAAAACGTACTTGATATCCACCGGAAATATCATGATATACAATTGATTATGAAGCAGAATTTGATCATGTTGCTGGAAGTAGGACAAACACTACTTATTGTTGGACTATCTTGTAAGCATTAAACAATACTGCCATCATTATCTGTAGACGGTTTAAAGTAAATAAGAAGATATCGAGTAGTAATCAAACAAAGGTTTGTTTATATGGTCTTATGATTACTATGTACGCCAGAGCATCGTGCCCCAATGTCCTACAATCAGCACTACGATTACAAAACTTAAAAATTCCATGATATTATCATTTAGGCATATTAACACATTATCTAGCTATAAATATTCATGTGAATTTAATATCTCTCATTGTAATTTGTTTTCGAGCAGGCAGCCAACTTTTACTTTCAGCCAATTTTGAATACCAAATGTGCTTCTCAGCCGAACACTTTATCTTAAATGCAAACGCAAACATATCATCGTCCCAAGAAACTTGTAATTCGCACAGTCAAATGTCCCCTGTCACAGTAATGTTTAATATAAGACAGACACATATGACTACAACAGGGGTTCTTTGTGGCAGATGGTTAAGGTAGTAAGTCATCTACTGTTGATCAGGTGCCTGTCAACTCTGTGTTTAAGGATTAGAGATTTACTCTGCAGAGTATGCTCGACTCTTATCTTTTTTGACAATGATTGTTACTTTTGCTGTTGAAGGTCGGCGGTTTTCAGCGGGACTCCGGTTTTGTTCCCCAATAACACTAGATGCTATGATGGCACATATGTTATATTACATGACCTAGTCATTTGCGTGACAGAACTGGAAAAACACATTGATAACCATTTAATTATGTCAGTTTTTATCATTCCATGTGCACATTTTGTTCTAATAATCAGACAGGTAAATTTATAAATAATAAAAAAGTTCAAACAATCCGAGACAGAATTCTTATTCATCTTGAATTTATAAACTAAAGTAATCACTATGAGAGACATATTGTTACGACGAAAATGTCAAGGTCGGGAAACAATCAGCCAACAAAAGAACACGAGTAATTACAATTACACAAAATCCATAACGCAGAAAAATATCTTTCTTTCTTAAGTTCCAATTTGCCCCCAAAATGAATTAAAATATATTTATTTGTTCAATACATATCTCAATGTCCTTGACTTCATACGATGATATTAATTTGAATCACTACATAGTCTAAAATCCTTTTGTCGGTTAATACGAAGGTGAAATCCAGGAACCAGTGCCAGATATATAATCAAGTAGCGTTCTGTACTATTAAAGTTAGAAAAATCAATTTGTTTTTTGTTTGTTTAAATGTTGTTTAACGCCACTTTCAGCAATTTTTCATGCCGTCCAGTTTTTATTGGGGGAAAAAGCCGGAGTACCTGGAAAAAACCCCCCACCTTCGGTCGGAAAACTGGCAATCCTTGTCAATTAATATTGGAGTCGAACGCACTCTGCCCGCAGTGAGGCTCAAACCCACAATTTCAGTGTTGACAGATCACGTGATCAATAGTAGACGAATTACCTTAACCTTTCGGCCACCAAGGCCCCTGTCTAATGAATGTCAATATGTGATTACAATAACATTTTCACTTGATCGTTTATAATTCCTAAAAATTTGAACCAAGCAGCACTCACTTAATTGTTACTATTTTATGGTGATTGAAAAGAAAGTTTAAGAAAAGAAAGTTTAATGTTACGTTTTATTTAAGATTAAAATTTTACCTTAGCACTTTTATACCATTAGATTGTAATTGACATTATTTTTATTTGGAAGATATTAATATAACATCTTATCATGTAGACATACAGAAGGCAAATGCATGATTTAGCTACCAAGTAATTAGTATGTTACATGCTCCGTATATAAATTGCTTAATTGTTACTAAATTGTGTCTTGTTGTAGACTAATTATACGTCTAAAACATATCTGTTCTAAATACAAGAAGCTTACTTTTACATTTTGTTCAGGTTTTAAGTCATCTTCGACGTATTTTGTAAATTTCCTAGACAAAATATTGTCACAATAATGCATTTAAAGTAATCACCAATATATGTGAGGATTTTTTAACAGTAATTAATAACATTAATATATAGACATTTAGTACATGTTATACACTCTTTCAACAATGAGCTGCTCTATGTTGACCAATAATTTGTCTTCAGAGAAACACAAAATAAATTTTGACTTGGCATTATCAAAAAGAATACTCCTTTACCATGGTATAAAGCCAATTGTCCTTACAATGCTTCAGTGCAAACAGAGTATATTCTGATGTATTGACAAAAGATCGTGTTACAAAAAGTTCAAAGATATAAAGTCGATCTGGATGCACAAACATGGTGTTTGTATATATCTATCTCTCGTCACATCGAGTACATTTTTGTTTATTGGAAGTTTGTTCAGAAATCATACATGGCATTTTATAAGTCCATACTGTTACTTTGCTTTATCTAATTATACTGAACACTTACCAATTTTATTTGTAAAATTCAAGTTCGCGTTCTTTTTTTAAACAGTTTTACAAAAATTACTATTTAAGCTCTCCAGTGTGTTCTAGTTTATTAGCATTCTTGAGTCAGTTTTAGATAACTGTCATATTTATTAAATACAAGGCATCGAAATGCGTCTGTAAGCCATTTTTGGTTAACTATATTGTGTTCTTTTAAAATTTCAAAGTAAATGATGCTGCCCACTTTTGATATTTTAGGAAAAGATTCTTCATCTTCATCTACAATTGCATATTTGGATGCCATGTTGACCATATCAAGTAAACATTATGTTTACACCAACTCCATGAAGACCTATAAACAAGGAAATTCGGAGAGAAAAGTGTTATTTTATACTGGGTTTACCCTGGAAACTAGTTTTCTCTTGTGGTGATGTTATTTTGTGAGAACATAGGTCTGACGTACGATTCTGGATATATATGGTGCCGTTCAAGTTCAACCTAAGGTAAAAGAGCTGCGCTAATTAAAAAATAACAAATTAATTAAAAAATGTTAAAGAATTGTATTAGTATTTTCATCCATTTATTTATCACCATAGTTAGTGAATGTGTAAGAATTAATTAAACATTAATGAAGACTGTAAATTGTAAAGATGACTATAGTAATCTTCTGTTGCAAAAAAGAGTGCATAGCAATAGACAAAAACACAACAGAAAACTAAATAATACACGTACGACTCACAGTATACCATCAAAATTGGGTACAAATCACAACATATACTATATGCTAGATCCTGTGATCGGTATTCCGATTTTCTAGATCGGACGCGACTGTTTACTACTAAGCTATTCAGTAAGGTGTTTGTTGTAACTAGGATTATGTTATCCCTTTAGACGTGTTACATATGTGTATAGTCGTCACCATGACTTTGTTGATCGTTTTAGGAAATTCATTTATCAATATTTAATTTAAATATCATTTCCTGATTACAGTTCCGTAATATCTAATATTTTGTTGTCTATAATCATTTCCTAGTATTTGACCTAGAATATACTTGTATAATGTTCAAAGTTATTCTGTTATTGTGCATACAGAGTATATCTGGACCAACAGTTACTATAAACAGAAATCAAGGTGAGCATTTACAAAATATGTTTTATTTTCATTTTGACTGATGTAGACAAAACTGATACTTCATCTGAATGGAACCAAATGGCAAATTCACGCTCGCAAAGAATATGGAACACACTTCTCCTTGTTCGCCAAAATACGAGTAAACGACTGCAACATGCATGTCACATTGATTTGTTTGTCCTCATAGACGTCCGCGTCCATTTTTGTAGTGTTCTATCTGCATGCAGTTCTAATTAGAAATATACATTTTCATATCTTAGTGAAATTAAAGAATAAATGAACAAAATATGTACCTGAACATAGTAGTAAGGTGTGATAAGTTTTTGTCAACCCAAAAACCCAGGGCGCTGGGGCGCATCTAAATATGGACCCCTCCCCTTTTTATGACGTCACTGGAAGTCAACTACCATATTCGTCCATGAGTCAGTCATACCAATTCCATGAGTCATCGGATAATAGATGTTACGATGAAACATACCATCTAATTAGAAATGTATGACTCATACAACAGGATGCCAGTACAATGAGTCGTCAAACCACGAGGAGCATTACATACAATGGATGCAGGTTGACGTATATCTTATGGCGCATGTCCATATTTGGATGCTTAAAAGGGTTGACTAAAACTGATCCCACCCTACTAATGATCATATTAATTTGATTTGTTAGTTTGTTTTGTTTGTTTGTTTGAATTTTGTTTAGCGCCGCATTTAGCAAATTTTCAGCTATATCATGGTGTACAGTTTTTTTTATCCGGAGTACTTGGAGAAAAACCAGGACTTTCGGTAGGAAAACTAGTAATCTTTGTCAATTAAGACTGGAGTCGACCGCACACTGTCCGCACATATAAATTTGATAACTTTCGACAGCGTACATTAACCTTTAACTTTAATTTTTTACACGAAATGATTATCCAAGACTTTAGTCCGCGCTAAATCCTGTGTATTTTGACATGACAACCTCCTATCGAGACAGCATTTTCCATCCACGATTGTCAGATATGTGAGTCGTGCGTGCCCTGGGAACCACTGCGGTAACACCTAAAATAAATATTTAAGATAATAAAATGAATGCGTGATTTATCCAAATGTACTCAACTAGTTAGAACTGGATTAAATGCGGCGCGGAAATAATATTCAACAATCTAATAGTTTATTGTGCATGTGTTTTTTTCAACTTAAGCGAGGATACTATAGTCTACATGAACAATCTTTTTCAAACAGGATTTTTTCAAACAGTTTTTGATATTATTGTGGTCATTATCATATTATTATGATTTATACAGATTTATTTGTAATAGATCGACTTTATATATTTTTAAACCATAGACGAAGCCAATTTCATATCCTTGACAATGTCCTCGTACACAATTACAGAAAATGTCAGTGCGTCCTTTCCAGCTGAAATGACAACGGACAGCATTCCGCCAGGTATTTTCGACTTGTTGTAGTCTATGAATCCTCTGCAGTTTAAATATTTATCTTTAAGACTTTCCTAGAAGTGGCCAGTGCACTTAGCAAAACATGTTGGCCTGCCGAGGAATCTCGGATTATTCTTCTTGAAATTTATAAAAATAAATTACATTATTCAAACATGTAATATAAGTCGAAATTGTTTTATTTTTTCTGAGAACAGATTATTGTCTTATTGAAGTCATTACATGGCTACTTTTTTTTTACCATGCAGACGGCAATAGAAGAAACTAAGAGTTTCTTTTTCAATCGTGATAATCTATGTTTGTATGTTAGCATTCATTATCAGCTAAAACATGTAAAAAAAGAAATAAACCTTTCCATCAGCTGTATAACCCATTTTTCAGACATGGTTATGGATTTCACAACCTAAATATGATAAGGAATAACTCTACGGTGTCTAATCAGAGGTAGGCACTGTTGACTCCTCTGGAGCACCTGTGCACCAGTGGATTTTATGAGATTCCAGTGACTCACTTTCTGTTTTTGTGTTTTAGATTTTTGTTTTGTGTTGTATATGTTTGTTTAAATCCGGATTTACAATCTTTTTTTGACTTTAGTCGTCTGTAGCCAAATGTTACGATCGGGAACAGTATTGTAACACTTGGCTAGCGAAGATGCTTGACTTTCGGCTCTTGTCCTCATCTCAGATTCCTTGTTATTTTTCTGTTAAAAGTTGAAAATATTATATATTCAGCAAAAATTCAACAATACCTTTTTGGATGGTTAAAAATATGTATTCTTGGACAATATTAAAGTATACCATGTGTGCCATCTCATTCAGATTAAATCGGTTTTTAATTCAAAATATTTAATTGTTTTGATGAAGGCCGTCATAGAACAAACAATATTTGTGAAATGCCATACGGTAACGTTTAAACCAATTTAAATTATACCTTAGAATCGAATTTTAAAAAATTGTAATAAAAAATTTTTGTTGTCCGGATTGACAGAAAAATTGTTTATATAAACCAAACCGTTTACTTTGAGCACTTCATTACTTTTCTAATTACAGGTATTGTTATCGTTGCTGTCTTACTGACGGTGTGTCTGTGTGTTGAGATTTTCTTCGTTCTCAGGTATCACCTTATTTTGTTAAAAGTACGTCAAACAAATATCGATATAACACAATTTATGTTAAAATATTTATTAACATAAACAGATCAAAACAGTGTACTTTGAAAGTAAAATATAAATTAAAGAAAATATTTTAAATTCCCTATAAAAGATGATGTCAGCTTTTAAAAGTTGTGTATTAACTTTTTTTCAGGAAGAGTAAATTGATGACGGTACGTAAGAATTTGGTCCCGCAAGTACAAGAGAGCCACATGACATTTCATGCAGACATTGAGAATGCTAACGTTTATGAAGGACCATGGGAATTAAACAAACACAATAACTGTGAAAGTGCGGAAACTGAATGAGTTAGATGTTCACATTTTACATGAAGAAAAACAAATCAAACTCTATCACTTTGATTAAGACGGACTGTTGTCATGTGAAGAATAGAGGACTCGTGCTTTTACTTAAGAAATAGATTAGCGAGCAAAAGCGAGGTCTAAAATGCAAAAATATAAAGTTGACCATGTTATAATTCGCATAAAATCCCATTGCAATAATCAATTTCGATTTTAATGTATAAAATTCCGAAGCGGCTCTAAAAAGTCGCCGTTTTTGGCCATATTTGTTTTTGAAACTAAATAAAGGATATCGCAAAACAATATATAAAGCAAATAACATCCCGACAAATAACCCCAAGTTTTTATTCAAAATTATCCCGCTGTGGTCATAAGTATTGGCTGTAGGAGTTCGTTACGCCACCAGGGCAATAATTTTTCTGTCTTTTTCCTCCGAAATCTATGCTTCTTCATTTTATTGATACTTTTAGCATAAACTTTAATCAAATTAAACAAAACAGTGTTGTTCCAGTATAAATTTCAGTTGAGCATGGTAATGACGTTGGAACTCTTACTGCAACGTCACATGGGTATCTCTGCTTATTAGAAGCCTAATGTGTTCTCATAGCGTATGAAGGACGCCATTTTCTAATTTGAATTATCCATTTAAAAGTTGTTTCTGGTTTATGTACATGTTAAACTTCAATCTATTGTCGGTTTGTGTAAAAAAAATATCAAGCGTCAGTAGAAGCTTGTTTATATAATCGTCGTGAAATGTCATAGCCTTTGTAAGCGTGGTTTCCAGTGTTATATCGACCTTACCTATTTTTGTTTCAATTGGATAAAACAAGGTCAGCTGGTATTAATTAATCTGCAGTAATTTGACATGAAAACAAACTGTATATATTCTGAAAATGTCGATGGAAGATATAGCATCAGGTCATCTTCCAAATTAACAGCAAACAGCTACAAATAAAATAATACTGTGTAAAATACATGGTTTCTTAATTCTTTATAAATAAATAAATATAATAGTTGCTTATATAGCTCACATTGTCACTCAGGACAGTGGTGTTGCCTTCAAAATTGAGCGTTGGCTCGGGCATTATCAATGTTTCAGGCAATACCACTCCGTCCCTTGTGCAGTAAAGATATCATGACAATGCACCTATATAAACAACTACTATATAATTATTGATTATTATGCCACATTTGAGAGAATTCCTTGGATATTCTTTATAATTACTTTTTCACAACGAAATTGTGATAGTTTTGAAATATTTATTTAGCTTGCTTAAACCACAACAAATACATTTAAGGCGTCACTTATCTCGCTCGCTTAGTTTTGCAATTAGTTGTTACTTGTTAATAGTGTGTGGGGGCGGGAGTGTGAGGGTGTGTGTGAGTGTGTGAGGGTGGGTGTGTGGGTGTGCGAGTGGGTGGGTGTGTGGGTGTGTGAGTGGGTGTGTTAGGGGTGTGTGTTAGTGTGTGTGTGTGTGTGTCCTGCTTTCACTCTATCAAAATGTGATATCTGATCAACTTTCTATTTAATTTAAATCAAATCTTTTACTTGCTCGCCATTTTTGTTTGTGGAAGATCTAAGGAATCCCATCTACGTCATATTCTGGTAATCAGAGATCATGTGACTGTACTGTAAGGGTCAGCCAAATGGTGACACGGGAACTTGACGGTCGTTTAACATGATTAGTTTTTTTCCAAATTTATGCACATCCCGAATTGTCTTCGTGGCTTCTAAAAGTGCGGAAACTACGGAAATGTTGTAGTTGTGATTTGTTCATCTCCATATTAAAATGGTTGCAATTCTGTTATTATGAGGAAATCCGTTTAAAATGATACTTTCTTAAAAATAATTCACCCCGGAATTGACAACAGTACGGTACTCCGTTAAATTTGATTGTGACAAGTTTAAGTCTACACAGTTCTGAACCTAATACCGTGGATAATATATTTATGTAAAATGTTAACGTGTTATTAAACTATACATTGTTTAAATCGTCTACAAAAAGAACACAAGAGGCTTCCTGGACACAAAGATCACATGAGTCACACAAATACAAGGATCCCCCTTTTTGGGAGAGGTTTATTAGAGGTTTTCAATATTAGTTAATACTACATCAAAGAAACTTTAGTTTACTTAATCAATATCTACCAGTATATAACACATGGTATACTTGTAACAGCCTGCTTTCATAAGTAAAGACAACATCTGCACATTACAGACGAAGTTTTACATGAGTCTTGTTTACAATGGTGACAGTCAATTTGATGGTTGCTGTGCTGTTTATAGTTATTGTTAACAGGGGTACGTACAACCAGACATTAACTGAAAACATTGTAATGTCATCCTTCAGCATATTATGTCTTATTATACATTGGAGCACTTGCAGTATACTAGTGGACTTGCACTCTGCTAGTGATGTATTGTTAGAATCTACTATATCAGATGAAAGAGCATGGGTGTATCTGTGTATCAAACCTTTTTCTCTCCCCAGAGCTTTGCATAGAGGGGTATCTGTGTAGGTGAACTCTTCCCCTTAGATATCGGTGTGGATGTATTTTCTCCAAAGATCTCTGCTACCAAATATTGTACTTTTTTTGTGTTGACCCTTAGTAAATTGCCCATAGATGCGCTTTCTACTTTTTCTCGACGATTATTTTTCCAGAGTGGAATGGCTTAGTAGTACAAATACATAGACAAAACTAGAGCTAATTGTTTTGCAGCAACTGGATTCGAGGATTCCTACTTTTACCCGTGTAGCTGGGTTGGAAAAACTTTTAAAATTAGTTCCGGGAATACCACAGTTGGAGTATGGGACTTTGATTTTACCGGTAAAGGAAGTATGTTGGAAATATTTGGTGAAGTCTTACAATTAGAATGCGTCAGAATCGAAGGGCAGTTTATTATTCTAAGGTATGTAGCTTTACACGTTTAAAGTTCAGACACACGTGAATCGGTCACATTTTAGAGCATAATCTTTCATTGTTGCAAAGTGTTTATCACGTAACATGTCAATTTTAGGAATGGTCTAAAATATATTTACTGTTTTCTTTATTTTTATGATGTTTTACTCTATTTTCAGCCGTTTTATCTATATAATGGTGTCTAGATTTTATTGGGGATTGATAACATGAATCACTCTCCGAGGTTAGGCTTGAACTCACAGCCCCAATGTGTATACGCCGATGATCAGTAGTCGGTGACTAACTACCTTGACCACTTGGCTACAGAAAGCCAATTGCATTTTTTATGCCTGCCATGTAGTTTTCAAACATTCATGGATTAGGTTTATGGAGTAACATTTTTTAAGTCTTACGTTCCAACCCACATGGATTGGGATGATACTAGGAGTGTTCTAGTGCTCAATCCCACATGTGGAAGATAGGAAAGTCTCTCTCGTTAAGTGGCACGGAAAACCTTACCATAATGGGTAAAGTGTTTGGAAAAAGCCATGCTATTTGAACAAAATGTTGTAGTGTTCGAAAAAAAATTTGCCTCATTGTAGCCTATACAAAAGGCTGAACTCCACAGGTCCATACTCTATACCCAATATTTCTCCAGCAGCAATCAAAATTATATTCCCTATAGTCCACCACTTATCCCTGTTGATTTTGTGTGCAAACTTGTTTCATCCTGAATGTAGCTAAAATATTGCAAAGCAACCATTTAATCAATCAGTCAACAAACATGGTTATAATATTTTTATCTCCAAACCGACCAGTCCTTGCTCTGTTGTACTGTCTCCAAACCGACCAGTCCTTGCTCTGTTGTACTGTCTCCAAACCGACCAGTCCTTGCTCTGTTGTACTGTCTCCAAACCGACCAGTCCTTGCTCTGTTGTACTGGAGAAGTCCCTTTTGTTTATCCTAGAACAAACCCGACAAATGGATCTAACAGACGCTTTCTGCACACTGTACACAATCATACGCTAAGGTCTGTAATTATGAAAACAAGTAATTTTACTGTTTTTAATTGATTGGTAGGTAGTTTTTATGACCACAGAAATTTGAGCAGTAAACAGATGTCATAATTGCTTTCAAACAAGTAACTTTTTTTTCAACAATGTTTTGGCTATGTATAGAGTGAGAAAGCTGGTATAATATGTGAGTACACCAGACATACAGCACGAAAACGGACATTCTGGTATATTAAGGTTTTATCTAAAATTAAGTATGTATTTCGCCAAAATCTGGAAAATTAGCGATTGATACAACCTATGTGATACAAAACCTTGTATCATCTATATATGTGATACAAGATGTACTTTTGTCGGAACTACTTCTTGACGTCACAATGAATGGCATAACCAATGATTCGGTGAATGACTTTCATTCTATGAATGAGATATGACGTCATAATACGCGTGACGTTTAGGCCTATATTTTATAAATAAATGCTTCGTTGAATGTTAAATTTTAAATTTTAAACATTCAGTTTTGTTCGACCCTTTTTATACTTCTTAATTTTAGATAAACTTATTACATACATTTAAGTGTAGGTACAATTACCTGTATCACGTCTCGACAGTTGTATACATTCCGCATCACAACTCGACGCTGCGCGTCTCGTAGTGATACGAATGTACACAACTGTCTCGACGTGATACAAGTAGTTGTACCTACACATAATGTATTTAATGTGTATGTATTCAAGCATACCTTAGCCCGAATCGTGCTCAAACTCGCTTTAGCTTTGATGCGTTCGAATTTAATGGAATAAATTACCTAATACTTAAAGGGATGCAGGACACTTTGACACAAAATAATTTGTCAATGAACTTTCTTTAAATTCGCCATATAGTTAGTTTTTTATACAAGTTATCATAATTAAAAATAAAATAGGTGTTTCAGAGCTTATTTTCATGGGGTTGAGCACTGAAATTTTAAATTTTCTAATGGATTATATAGAGAAGAGAAAAGCACTAAAATAAAAGATTACAATAATTCTGTCCAATGAAATTTTATTAATTTTTGATATAATGTCAAGCAATTGGTATTGAGTGATGGAAAAAAGGAGTATCAGAGTTAAATGTTTGTCCATTTGAAATACTGGTCAAAAAGTGCTAAAAATGGTATTTTTGTTCAAAATTACCTCCCTTGTTAAAAATTTCATTTTCATTATTTTTGCCAATACCGAACTCATTTATGTGAAAACTTTCTTTTAACCGTTAATAAGCTGAAGTAATAATTTAGGTATAAGGCTTTAATTTATTATTTTAAATTTTATGTAAAGTAAGAGTTAATATGACAGAAATTATCATTAAATTTATTTAATGTTCTATCTATTCTGAAATTTTCACAAAAATTGCGGATTGTGTCCTGCATCCCCTTGTGATGACACAAATAAAACAATTAGTAATTGTTGTTTGCAGGAAGATAGGCACGAGTATGACGTCATGTATGTCTATATATAACATCACTGGTGATGCTTTCAAATTGTATTATCGGGATATTTATGGTAAGCAAAATAAGATTGGTTGTGGGGTTACTAAAAATATGTCGGCCCGTTCCTGAACATATTGGCGTTTAACGTCATGCCAGCATTATTTCAGCTCTATGTAGGTGACAACCAAGCATATGCAACACAATGCAACAAATGAAATACTGTTTAATGAAGTGTGTCGGCAAAATTAATTTGCATTAGACATGAATGTCTGGGGACCTCTCATAATACGAGTTCTGTTGCATGAGTCTCTTTCGTTGCATTACAAAAAAATCTTATAAGAGGTTTCCGTCACAAGCCGGACAAAGATGTATGGTATTTATATACTTTGGGATTCCTAAATAGTATCGGAGGTGGTAAGTAGGCCGCTGAATCAGCTGTCGTTTGTTTGATATGTATGATCTCCATATCAGACATATTTATTATACAATAGTCAAGCTATCATTTACACGTTGCTTTATATTTTTCTGTTAAATGATATCTTAAAAGTTATTTAACATTCGCCGTTCTATTTTTTATTTCACTTTGTGTTACATTTAATATTAACAATCATATTTGTAGAACATATACCAACTAAGTTTCTTGTCAAACCTAACATTCTATGTGACGTGTGTCGTGATTTTGTGCCCTATATTGCAAGAGGTAAGATATATGATAATTGATATATTGTATAACGCTACTTTCATAAATTTTCAGCTATATCACGCCGTCCCGTTTTCATCGTGGAGGTAGCCGAAGAAGCATGCCCGAACTGGAGACTTTGATCGGCAACCTCAGTGATCAATAGTAGATGACTAACTACATTAACCACTCCACCACCAAGGCCATGATAAATAATGAGAAAGACAATTCGTGCAAATTGCTAAATACGCATACTATAAATGATTTAAATCATTTTTTTTTCATTTCACACTGCTTTTAATTGAGTTATTGTCCGATTTGTTATATTGTTGGCAAGTAAACAAGTAGTCAACTGTGACATCTCACTAGGTCGTTTGTTTACGAGTCCCCTCATTCCAACCCTTGATGGCTTTCTTACATTAACTTCGTCCTGTCATACAGAAAAAACTAGGCTAACAACAAAAGCAATGATTACGAATAAAGTGCAAAACTAACGAATTAGGTGTTGTAGAAATATAAGTTAAACTTCAAAGACATTAAAAAGTATATAGCAATTCAGGGAAACAGTTTAATAGCTGATTATATGCATAAAATCAGCGGGTGTGAATTACTCCCGGCAGCTTTAATGGGACCTCTTTGTAGCTCCGTCCATAAACTAGAGGCTCTGAGGAGCCTGTATCGCTCACCTGAATCTAAAACCAAGCAACCCTTTTTTATCCAGCTTTTGTTTCCTATAAGGAATTGCCCAACACTTCTGCAAAAGTAATTAATTTTTTACCTTTTAAGGGAAATAACTCCCATAAGGAGGAGCTTTTGATGCTTAGAGGTAGAATGGACGTTCACTTCAAATTTGCTGTACCTGTTATACTTTTTTGACTATCAGCCGAAAACTCTCTTGACCCCCCCCCTCTTTTTCTATTTTAAGCGAACATAGCTATGCAGGTAGTCAGCTGTCATGATTTGCACAATTTTGGTAGAGGACATCCTAAAGATGATGTGTGCAATGTTTCAAAGCAGTCCTTTCATTGATTAAAGAGGAGGAGAAGATTTTTTAAAATCAATTAAAATTGATTAAAAAAATGTTCAAGGAGAATAATTCCTAAACGGTTAATCAGACAATCTTGATAAAGTCCTTTCTGTAGCCCTCATAGAGCAGAACAATTAAGCAATGCTAACTTTTTCTCTAGTTCTAATAATTTTCAAGATTTTGAGGCAAAAATGTCAAAAATAATCAATTTCGACAATTAAAGGGCAATAACTCTTATAAGGAGTCATCATACAACTTCGACCCAATGGAGTGTTTCGTATAGCTTTCGATGCCGTTGAAGGCATGTCTCTTCGGTTTTCCTGTATTTGTTATACTTTTTGAACTCTAAGCCAAAAACTTATTTTGACCCCCCACCCTCCGTTTTATTTTTAGCCATGGTTGGTGCAAACTTGGTTGAGGACATTTGACGGATGATGTGTACAAAGTTTCAAAGCAGTACTTTCAGTGGTTTCAGAAGAGGATTTTAAAAAATCAATTAAAACCGATTAAAAAACAGTTCAAGGGTAATAACTCTTAAACGGTTAATCTGACAATCTTGACCCTCGGCCATTTTTGTAGCTCTCATAGGGCAGAAAAATTAAGCAATGCTAACTTTTTCTCTAGTTCTAATAATTTTCAAGATTTTGAGGCAATTAAAGGGCAATAACTCCTACAAGGATTCATCATACAACTTCAACCCAATGGAGTGTTTGGTAGAACTTTCAATGCCGATGAAGGTATGTCTATTCGGTTTTCCTGTATCTGTTATACTTTTTGAACTATAAACCAAAAACTGTATTTTGACCCCCCTGTTCTATTTTTCGCCATGGCGGCCATGTTGGTTGGATTGAGGCCATGATTTGCGCAAACTTGGTAGAGGGTATTTTACTAATGATGTGTGCAAAGTTTCAAAGCAATCCCTTCAGTGGTTTTGGAGGAGAAGATTTTTAAAGTAAAGTTGACGACGACGGACGCCAAGTGATGGCAATAGCTCACATGACCATTCGGGTCAGGTGAGCTCAAAAGGAGCTACAATACTATAGCTAAAGCACACCCTTGATCTAAAAATAACTGTTCACGAAAAGCAGAAAACAAACGAAAAATGTTTTAAGCAATTGTCAAACCGATAGAAAATGTTTCACACCTACAATTCGAGCGTACACTAGTAAAACTGTACATACTACGCACGTGGTCAACAAACAATGCAGTATAATAAAAAGATTGAATTAATTTACAGTCTACTTGAAAACTAATTTCTGCCTTTGTCCTGCTATTTCGTCAGGTATTCCGACCATGGAGACTATGTAAATTTTATGAAGCTAGTTTACTTTGATATTTATTTATTCATTGCTATGCATACAAAGTTTAGTGTTTAATAGATGTGCTCCATATAGACCAATGACTTTTTCAGTATACTTTCAAAAACTGCAGAATACGAATAATATCGTTCCTTAGTGAAGCTACAGTAATGTACAGTAAATTTGGAAAATCACTACATTTCAGCGCCATCATTCTCCAATAATAACAAAGAGTATATCTGTCGTTGTAGAAATTTCATTGTATAGTTCCGGTTACGCTTATAATTCATGACCACAATTTTACATTTCAGTAAATGGCTATTCTGATGGTAAGTACATTTACATTCCAATAGATGGTCATTTTGGGGATAAGTACATTTCAGTAAATGGGGAGTCTGATGGTACTTACATTCTGTAAACGGCGAGTCTGGTGGTAAGTATTTTTTCATTTAGATAAATTGCGATTCTGATGGTAAGTACATTTTTATTTCAGTAATGGTAATGTTACTTAATGTTAGTACTACTGTAAGTATCAGTATTTAATTGTCCAATATATCTAACAAATCGCCTAAAATCTCAAGTTTTATTTTTAATGTTACATAAAAGACACACCATATGTTTTCGAATAAGGTTTCCTTCCAGTATTTGAATCTACAAATTGTTGGAATCGGACAATAAACCAAACGCCAGTATCAACTATCAGCAGCAGATAAGGTCTGACCCCGGATCTTAACTATGTTTTGGCGTGGTGTCCTGCTGCTTAGTTTTACTAGTTACTAAGAAGACAGAGACTACGACAGCACAAATAGACTTTTCTTTGCGTTTTTCAGTTTGAGCTTTGTGTATCAAAACTCAAAGTTGCCATATTCTGCATACATACGAGGAATGATTTTTTTTTAAATAATTACCTAGTTATTACATTGTTAAATTAGGGAGAACAATTGGCTTCTTTTTGACAATTAACAATGATCTGTTTCAATGTAGGTTATCTTTAACATATGAATCTTTTTCCGGTATATATAAGAAAATGAAATCGGCTTGATCCGTCAATTCCAAAGTTGGAAACATGCATTCTTTTATAATTTTGTCTAAAATAACCTTTGTGTTTGTTTCAGATAAACTATCTTCTCGTCCTAATTGCCTTTATCCCAAGGGTTGTAGCGTACCCGACATTACAACCATTTGTAATGAAAACATAGAAAAGAAAATAGATGAAGGAACGTGCGACAGAACGCCGCCAGAGATGCCGATGATGATGAACATGTAATTTTTGTCCAGTATCACATACAGCTTTGAATTCAATGTGTGATATTTTTTTATTAACCTGATTTACAATTTGTAATCTTAACGGAAAAATGATTAACATTTTTTTCTGTTACTTAAGGGAGGTAACTTCTCTCCTGTTTGCCTGGCTTAGTGAAATGTGTCCTTTATGTCCATGTCTTGCGATGTTGGACCTGATCACTTCAAATACTTATTACAGATGATTCTTTGAATTATTTTTGACGGCTTAGCGGAATAGGTATGAATTTAAGTATGATCATGCATCCTTCATTTCATCTCCAAAGCTTCTGAAGGCTGATTCTGTATTCAGTTTGCCCTTCCCAATAAATAATATGTGACATACCTGACGGAGACGCAAAGCTCTAATTAAAACCAAACAAGAAAGATATTTCTGTCTTCTGTGGCTAAGGGCAGATAACAAGAAAACACGTAACTGTATTTTATTCTTATACTTGTATTCGGGTTAAAAAAAATTAAGAATATGCTTATTATATGACAACAATACTTACAGTGAAGGTAATAAAAAAATACCGAACATCAAGGAAACTGTAAAAAAGATAATCCACAAATACCGAACATCACGGAAACTGTAAAAAAGATAATCCACAAATCTAAGTCAAAGAAACAGGCAAACGTAAGAACCAAGAACCAAAAATGTAGCAACTACAGCAATGTTCCTGACTTGGTTCAGGCATTTCAAAAGAAATGTTGAGTTAAACCAGGTTTTATGGCACGCTAAATCTCCCGCTTCCATTATTGTAGTATGTGAGTTGGTTTTTGTTGATAAAGGTGGATGGGTATCATATTCAACTAGTCAGTAATAGGTGTATCCAATTACCATCGCAGCACACTTACTGTGTACTGAATTCAAAAATTGGGAAAACTATCTGCAATATATTTTCAAGCGAGAAGGAATTTCAACAAGGAAATAGTTTTTATAGAAAAACTTTTAAATGCGCGAATAAAATAAAAAAGGTCGTGGATTAACCAAAAACTTTTCATGGTTTGTTATTGTTTATTTTCTGTTGTCATTTATTCTTTCTTTCTTCAGTGTGTACTTAATCCTAAAATAAGAAAAAATAGTGTTAAGTGAGTTCTAAATGTGCAAAGGGAGTGTTTTATTACATTCTTTATTTTACCGGTAGCAACCGAAACTAAGGCAGTATTATGTTACGTTTTTGCCTCGCATTTAAAATCCTGTCTAACTAATAGCTTATATAACGCAAAACAATAAATTGACTTTGATTGTTTATTATTATTATTATTTAAAAGGGTTTAATGTTACTTTAAACAATTTTACCGCTATATCATGGTGTTTTTATTGTAGAAGGAAGCCTGAGTGCCGGAGGAAAACCGTCCTTGGCAGAAAAACGGTCAATCCTTGTCAATTAAGGATGGATTAGAGCACACCGTCCATGCAGTAAGATTTAAACTTTCAGCTTAGTGTTGACAGGTCATATGTGACCAATTCCTAACTACCTTAACCAATCAGCTACCGCACCCGTCCATAATGTAATTGTTCAATTGTTACACGATTTTGGGTTTGAATTAAAGTAAATAAAAGATCAGGAAAGAATGTGCAAAAATACATCTAAGACCATTTGGAAGATGCTTGAATAATCAAATATATGATGGACATCCACTAAATTTGTTAATTTGCTGCTGATCGAAATTCCAAGATGCCAAACAGCGCGAAGTTTTAAAAAGAATCGCTATTGATAAGACAGAAACAGCATCTTCTCATATATTTGACAGATTACATGAAAATGACCTTATTATAAAAGTCTAGTTTTCTAGATGGTTATACACGATGACAATCGTTATAGATTCTATTTGTAATAAATGCTTAAGCAACGGGTTTGAAGGTTTGCTATAGTCACATTAGTTGAATTCCAAAATGACCGCTGTTGCAGTTCATACCAAACACATGGTAATATTTTAAAAGAAAACTATGAACTTTTGTCGGAAATTATCAACCGGATAAGAATATAATATCTAAATGCGTGCTTAGCTACAATAATGTAGCTCCCTTTTTTTAAGGCCGTCCATAAAAAGGACCTACAATTTTGTAGCTAGCGTGCTATGAAGATATTTGTAAATTATTTTGCAAACAATTTTTTTAGTTCCTTCAGATGTACATGGTCATTATTATTTTTATACTTTCATTTTTATTTTCTGATTGACAAACGGATTCATTATACGTCACTTATTATAGATACAAAAGTGACAATACCTGTAATAGAACGGTGTGACCTTTGACACAACAGCCGGGGTTACCAGGACAACGAGAACAATAATTAGGAAGCTCCTGGGTACACGACTGCCTTGTCTTATGATAACACTCTCCACCAAAAGCGTCACATACAAAATCGCCTGAAATGCACGTTTATAATTCGTTCATAATTCTTTAGATAAGCGCATACCGTTTATTTCGTATTGTTTATATATGATTTTGCATGGTTTTATTTGTATTTTTGTGATGGGTTGTTAGTGGGGAATTGCAATAAAGCAATGCAATGAAATAATATAAAATTCGCACGGTTTGACCTGTCATTTTGAACAGGGACAGTCTATACTAACGGGACATGTCACTGGCGTTAGTATAGACTGTCCCTGTTTTGAAGTTCACTTCAATATTAATTAACCGATTTAAAATTCGTTTTGTGTCTCTAAACGTGCACACAAACACAATTAAATATACACGTTAATAATTTTAATAAAAATTATACTCACAATTAATGCAACACACTTGAGGCGTACAGCATGTTCCCTGGCCATAAGGCGTCATGTTTGGCATGCTGGGGTCCGATGTACAGCTGTCTTCTATGCAGACACCATTATTACTTTCGCATGTACTGATACACGTTCCATGGCATTTCCTGTCTGTAAAATAAAGAAATGACCACGGATCTATATGTTTACTTACTATCGCAAAGTCATCCCTATATTTATCATGCTATATTCTCGATGGTATGGTCTCTTTATATATTATACGTGGGGTTTATAAACCACCCTGTGTTGCAGATGAACAATTCCAGTCAGATTTTATTCCAGTTTTAGACAAAATTGTAGCAAATTATTGTAATTACATTTTTATCGGAGACTTAAATTTTAATGTCTTAGATAATGGTAGGGGAGCAACTATTTTAGACACTTGTGATATTTTTTATCTGAAAAACATTATTAAAAACCCTACATGTTTTACAAAGATAGCCAAGCCATCTCTGATTGATTTGATCCTGATTAATCAGGAATGTGAATTTAAGAAAGTTTTTAATTTTGGAACTGGTATTAGTGATGTTCATAATTTTATTGGGGTTCAATTAAAATGTGATATCCCAAAGAGTCTACCAAAAAAGAAAATGTGTAGAAGTTTAAAACATTTTGAACATGATCAATTTTTAAATGATTTAATCAGTTATGATTTTAATATTACAAATTTTGGAAATGTTAATGATGCTTATAATGATTTTAGCAACTATTTTACTGAGGTAGCAAATAAGCACGCACCTTTTAAGCAAAGGAATATATTGTCTAAACAATTACCATACATGAATAAAGGTCTTAAAAGAGCTATTTATAAAAAAAAAAGCTATATAACAAATTTCAGAAATTTGGCGATAATAAAAGTTGGAATTTATATAGACAGCAGAGAAAATATGTCACAAAACTAAAGAAAAAATCTATAAATACATATTTTATTGAAAGGTGTGCTGGAGGTCCCAAGTCAGCTGATTTTTGGCCAACAGTAAAACCCTTTCTAACCAACAAAGGCAGTACTTGTCAAAGAGAAACAATAATTTCTGAAAATAATAATATTATTACTAAACAAGAGGAGGTTAGTGAGATTTTCAATAATTTTTTTGTTAACGTTGCCCAAAATATTGGATGTAATGATAGTGCCAAAGTTGATAACTCCCACCCAAGTGTATCTGCCATTAAAGAGAATATGCCGGAATGTCAGCAAAATAACTTCTCCTTTTCTCAAGTGGATGAGGATTTTGTTAAGAAACACCTTAACAAAATTAACATAAAGAAGGCTACTGGCATAGACGGCATTTCTTCTAAGCTTTTAAAGTATGCACAACCCTCAATTGTTAAACCTCTTACAGCTCTTGTAAACCTATCCTTATCCACCTCTATTTTCCCAGATAAACTAAAAGTTGCCCAAGTTGCCCCCATACATAAAAAGAATAGTGTTCTTGAGAAAGGCAATTACAGGCCAGTTAGTGTCCTACCAGCTATTTCCAAATTATTTGAAAATTCAATTGAAAAACAGCTCATTAAACATTTTGATAATATCATCAATCCTTTTTTGGCAGCATTTAGATCTGGTTTTGGTTGTCAATCTACTCTTTTGCGTGTGATTGAAGATTGGAAAAAGTCTCTAGATCAAAATGAATACCTTGCCGCCATCCTGATGGACCTTTCTAAGGCCTTTGATTGTCTTCCTCATGATCTTTTGTTACTAAAACTTACAGCCTATGGATTATCAGATTCAGCACTTAATTTGTTAAATAGTTACCTCTCTGATAGGAGACAATGTGTCAAAATTAATCAAACCCTTAGTAGTATGATGAACATCTATAAAGGGGTACCACAAGGATCTATTTTAGGTCCTATACTGTTCAACATATTTTTAAAGGATATATTTTTCTTCGTCAAACATTGCTCATTATATAACTATGCAGATGATAATACTCTGTCCAAATCAGATAAATCCATAGAAACAGTAATTAAGTGTCTAGAAGAAGATAGTAAATCCCTAATAAACTGGTTTTTTGATAACAAAATGCAGGCTAATCCTGACAAATTCCAGGCTTTAGCAATTGGTAAACGAACACATGAGAAAAAAATTGTATTTAATATAAACAATGTAAATATTGTATGTGAAGATGAGGTAAAATTATTGGGTGTTACTATTGACTACAGATTAAATTTCAATACACATATTTCAAATATATGTAAGAAAGCTGCAAGGCAACTAAATGTTCTCAAGCGAATTGGAAAAAACTTAAGTCGGCTTGGGAAACTTACCATCTATTACTCATTTATCATGTCAAATTTCAGTTATTGCCCTTTGGCCTGGCATTTTTGTAGTGAGCAAAATTCAGCAAAAATTGAGAAAATTCAGGAACGTGCGCTTCGCTTTATTTATCAAGATTTTGGCAGTTCGTATGACTCTCTTTTGGAAAGATCTAAACTTCCAGCTTTAAAAACTAGAAGAATGCGCACAATTGCCTTGGAGTCTTTCAAAATTATCAATAAAATAAGTCCTTATTATTTACAAGATCTGATAGTAATAAAAAATAACTCGTATAATTTTAGGTATGTAAATAAAGCAGAGATTCCTCAACCCCGGACAACCTCATATGGTAAAAGGTCATTCAGGTATGAGGCAGCAACAATTTGGAATTCCTTTCCAAACGAGGTCAGACAGATGACCTCTTTTGGGCAGTTCAAAAATTACATTAACAGCTGGTGTGGGGGGGGGGGGGGGGGGAAATGCTTATGTAGCTCATGTAAATTCAACAATACTACTAGTACTCATGCCTGATTGATAGCATATTATCTGTTTTTTGTTGTTTGTTCCTGTTAACCTTCATATGTAATACTGTCATGTTATATTGCTAAACCTGCTATAATTAGTGGTAAATATATTCTGGGTATTAACAGTTTAGTGCTTTTTATACCATATATTCGCTTATGCATTAACTATAATATGTGCTTTAGTTGATATTCAATGTTCTTGTCTAGTGCTTTGTATTTTACGCTCTGTGGCAGTTTATTGATCGTGCATTACTTGAGCTTTGCTTTGGTATGTGCAATTTTTATTTGATTCAAATAACTCAATTCAATTGTTTGTGCTTAGATCATTGAATGTTTTTATGCATGTCTATATTGTTTTATCTGCATGTGCATTATGTATGTATTGTTTATATTGTCTTATGTGTATGTGCATTCATATATGTATTGTCTGCCTATAGTCGGTTAAAGAGCTCTTCAGAGCTCATGTTCTTTTGTTGTTATGTATATATATGCCGACTTTAAATAAAAATTACTTTACTTTACTTTACTTTATTATATACTCAAATAGAAATCTTTATTTTGATTCGCTTAGACGCCGTCACGTGACATGTGATATTCCGCTGGGTCAACCGGTAACCGTTCAGTCGCATGGTAAGGTCACCCTCGCGTGAGATTTTGCGAGATTTTGCGTTTAGAGAAATGTACATGTACGTAATAAAACCTTCAAACAAAACAGTAGTATATGTTAACATGTTTCTGTCTACATTGTATGGGCTGGATTCTTTCCTGTGGAAAAGGGTTAAAATGCCAAAATATGTTGCAAGTATTGAATTGTTTTCATTTAAATATTCGATACAATATAACAGTTATCACCCTAGTTTGTATGTGACCCAGTGATTTCTTTCCCCTCCCTCGAAAAGTAAGGTCACCCTCGGGGCAAGCCCTCGGGTGACCTTACTTTCTCGAGGAAAGAAATCACTGGGTCACACACCAACTAGGGTGATAATTGTATAATCTATCATGCTATGTCCTCTGGTGTGGTCTCCCTATATCTATCATGCTATGTCCTCTGGTGTCGTCTCCCTTTATCTATCATGCTATGCCCTCTGGTGTGGACTCCCTATGTCTATCATGCTATGTCCTCTGATGTGGTCTCCCTATATCTACCATGCTATGTCCTCTGGTGTGGTCTCACTATATCTATCATGCTATGTCCTCTGGTGTGGTCTCCCTATATCCATAATGCTATGTCCTCTGGTGTGGTCTCCCTATATATACCATGCTATGTCCTCTGGTGTGTCTCCCTATATATACCATGCTATGCCCTCTGGTGTGGACTCCCTTTATCTACCATGCTATGTCCTCTGGTGTGGTCTCCCTATATATACCATGCTATGCCCTCTGGTGTGGTCTCCCTATATCTATCATGTTATGCCCTCTGGTGTGGTCTCCCTTTATCTATCTTGCTATGCCCTCTGTTGTGGTCTCCATATATCTATCATGCTATGTCCTCTAGTGTGGTCTCCCTATATATATATACCATGCTATGTCCTTAGGTGTGGTCTCCCTATATCTATCATGCTATGCCCTCTGGTGTGGTCTCCCTATATCTATCATGCTATGTCCTCTGGTGTGGTCTCCCTATATCTATCATGCTATGTCCTCTGGTATGGTCTCCCTATATCTATCATGCTATGTCCTCTGGTATGGTCTCCCTATATCAATCATGCTATGTCCTCTGGTGTGGACTCCCTATATCTACCATGCTATGTCCTTAGGTGTGGTCTCCCTATATCTATCATGCTATGCCCTCTGGTGTGGTCTCCCTATATCTATCATGCTATGTCCTCTGGTGTGGTCTCCCTATATCTATCATGCTATGTCCTCTGGTGTGTCCTCCCTATATCTATCATGCTATGCCATCTGGTGGTGTCTCCCTATATCAATCATGCTATGTCCTCTGCTGTCGTCTCCCTTTATCTATCATGCTATGTCCTCTGGTATGGTCTCCCTATATCTATCATGCTATGCCCTCTGGTGTGGTCTCCCTACATCTACCATGCTATGTGCTCTGGTGTGGTCTCCCTATATCTATCATGCTATGCCCTTTGGTGTGGTCTCCCTATATCTACCATGCTATGTCCTCTGGTGTGGTCTCCCTATATCTATCATACTATGCCCTCTGGTGTGGTCTCCCTATATCTACCATGCTATGTCCTCTGGTGTGGTCTCCCTTTATCTATCATGCTATGCCCTCTGGTATGGCCTCCATATATCTATCATACTATGTCCTCTGGTGTGGTCTCCCTGTATCTACCATGTTATGCCCTCTGGTGTGGTCTCCCTATATCTATCATGCTATGCCCTCTGGTGTGGTCTCCCTATATCTATCATGCTATGTCCTCTGTTGTGGTCTCCCTATATATACCATGCTATGTCCTCTGGTGTGGACTCCCTTTATCTACTATGCTATGTCCTCTGGTGTGGACTCCCTATATCCATCATGCTATGTCCTCTGGTGTGGTCTCCCTATATCTATCATACTATGCCCTCTGGTGTGGTCTCCCTATATCTACCATGCTATGTCCTCTGGTGTGGTCTCCCTTTATCTATCATGCTATGCCCTCTGGTATGGCCTCCATATATCTATCATACTATGTCCTCTGGTGTGGTCTCCCTGTATCTACCATGTTATGCCCTCTGGTGTGGTCTTCCTATATCTATCATGCTATGCCCTCTGGTGTGGTCTCCCTATATCTATCATGCTATGTCCTCTGTTGTGGTCTCCCTATATATACCATGCTATGTCCTCTGGTGTGGACTCCCTTTATCTACTATGCTATGTCCTCTGGTGTGGACTCCCTATATCCATCATGCTATGTCCTCTGGTGTGGTCTCCCTATATCTATCATACTATGCCCTCTGGTGTGGTCTCCCTATATCTATCATGCTATGTCCTCTGATGTGGTATCCCTTTATCTACCATGCTACGTCCTCTGGTGTGGTCTCCCTATATCTATCATGCTATGTCCTCTGGTGTGGTCTCCCTATATCCATAATGCTATGTCCTCTGGTGTGGTCTCCCTATATCTATCATACTATGCCCTCTGGTGTGGTCTCCCTATATCTATCATGCTATGTCCTCTGGTATGGTCTCCCTATATCTATCATGCTATGTCCTCTGATGTGGACTCCCTTTATCTACCATGCTATGTCCTCTGGTGTGGTCTCCCTATATCTATCATGCTATGTCCTCTGGTGTGGTCTCCCTATATCCATAATGCTATGTCCTCTGGTGTGGTCTCCCTATATCTATCATACTATGCCCTCTGGTGTGGTCTCCCTAAATCTACCATGCTATGTCCTCTGGTGTGGTCTCCCTTTATCTATCATGCTATGCCCTCTGGTATGGCCTCCCTATATCTATCATACTATGTCCTCTGGTGTGGTCTCCCTGTATCTACCATGTTATGCCCTCCGGTGTGGTCTCCCTTTATCTATCATGCTATGCCCTCTGGTGTGGTCTCCCTATATCTATCATGCTATGTCCTCTGTTGTGGTCTCCCTATATATGCCATGCTATGTCCTCTGATGTGGACTCCCTTTATCTACCATGCTATGTCATCTGGTGTGGACGCCCTATATCCATCATGCTATGTCCTCTGGTGTGGTCTCCCTATATCTATCATACTATGCCCTCTGGTGTGGTCTCCCTATATCTATCATGCTATGTCCTCTGATGTGGACTCCCTTTATCTACCATGCTATGTCCTCTGGTGTGGTCTCCCTATATCTATCATGCTATGTCCTCTGGTGTGGTCTCCCTATATCCATAATGCTATGTCCTCTGGTGTGGTCTCCCTATATATACCATGCTATGTCCTCTGGTGTGGTCTCCCTATATATACCATGCTATGCCCTCTGGTGTGGACTCCCTTTATCTACCATGCTATGTCCTCTGGTGTGGTCTCCCTATATATACCATGCTATGCCCTCTGGTGTGGTCTCCCTATATCTATCATGTTATGCCCTCTGGTGTGGTCTCCCTTTATCTATCTTGCTATGCCCTCTGTTGTGGTCTCCATATATCTATCATGCTATGTCCTCTAGTGTGGTCTCCCTATATATATATACCATGCTATGTCCTTAGGTGTGGTCTCCCTATATCTATCATGCTATGCCCTCTGGTGTGGTCTCCCTATATCTATCATGCTATGTCCTCTGGTGTGGTCTCCCTATATCTATCATGCTATGTCCTCTGGTATGGTCTCCCTATATCTATCATGCTATGTCCTCTGGTATGGTCTCCCTATATCAATCATGCTATGTCCTCTGGTGTGGACTCCCTATATCTACCATGCTATGTCCTTAGGTGTGGTCTCCCTATATCTATCATGCTATGCCCTCTGGTGTGGTCTCCCTATATCTATCATGCTATGTCCTCTGGTGTGGTCTCCCTATATCTATCATGCTATGTCCTCTGGTGTGTCCTCCCTATATCTATCATGCTATGCCATCTGGTGGTGTCTCCCTATATCAATCATGCTATGTCCTCTGCTGTCGTCTCCCTTTATCTATCATGCTATGTCCTCTGGTATGGTCTCCCTATATCTATCATGCTATGCCCTCTGGTGTGGTCTCCCTACATCTACCATGCTATGTGCTCTGGTGTGGTCTCCCTATATCTATCATGCTATGCCCTTTGGTGTGGTCTCCCTATATCTACCATGCTATGTCCTCTGGTGTGGTCTCCCTATATCTATCATACTATGCCCTCTGGTGTGGTCTCCCTATATCTACCATGCTATGTCCTCTGGTGTGGTCTCCCTTTATCTATCATGCTATGCCCTCTGGTATGGCCTCCATATATCTATCATACTATGTCCTCTGGTGTGGTCTCCCTGTATCTACCATGTTATGCCCTCTGGTGTGGTCTTCCTATATCTATCATGCTATGCCCTCTGGTGTGGTCTCCCTATATCTATCATGCTATGTCCTCTGTTGTGGTCTCCCTATATATACCATGCTATGTCCTCTGGTGTGGACTCCCTTTATCTACTATGCTATGTCCTCTGGTGTGGACTCCCTATATCCATCATGCTATGTCCTCTGGTGTGGTCTCCCTATATCTATCATACTATGCCCTCTGGTGTGGTCTCCCTATATCTACCATGCTATGTCCTCTGGTGTGGTCTCCCTTTATCTATCATGCTATGCCCTCTGGTATGGCCTCCATATATCTATCATACTATGTCCTCTGGTGTGGTCTCCCTGTATCTACCATGTTATGCCCTCTGGTGTGGTCTCCCTATATCTATCATGCTATGCCCTCTGGTGTGGTCTCCCTATATCTATCATGCTATGTCCTCTGTTGTGGTCTCCCTATATATACCATGCTATGTCCTCTGGTGTGGACTCCCTTTATCTACTATGCTATGTCCTCTGGTGTGGACTCCCTATATCCATCATGCTATGTCCTCTGGTGTGGTCTCCCTATATCTATCATACTATGCCCTCTGGTGTGGTCTCCCTATATCTATCATGCTATGTCCTCTGATGTGGTATCCCTTTATCTACCATGCTACGTCCTCTGGTGTGGTCTCCCTATATCTATCATGCTATGTCCTCTGGTGTGGTCTCCCTATATCCATAATGCTATGTCCTCTGGTGTGGTCTCCCTATATCGATCATACTATGCCCTCTGGTGTGGTCTCCCTATATCTATCATGCTATGTCCTCTGGTATGGTCTCCCTATATCTATCATGCTATGTCCTCTGATGTGGACTCCCTTTATCTACCATGCTATGTCCTCTGGTGTGGTCTCCCTATATCTATCATGCTATGTCCTCTGGTGTGGTCTCCCTATATCCATAATGCTATGTCCTCTGGTGTGGTCTCCCTATATCTATCATACTATGCCCTCTGGTGTGGTCTCCCTTTATCTATCATGCTATGCCCTCTGGTATGGCCTCCCTATATCTATCATACTATGTCCTCTGGTGTGGTCTCCCTGTATCTACCATGTTATGCCCTCCGGTGTGGTCTCCCTTTATCTATCATGCTATGCCCTCTGGTGTGGTCTCCCTATATCTATCATGCTATGTCCTCTGTTGTGGTCTCCCTATATATGCCATGCTATGTCCTCTGATGTGGACTCCCTTTATCTACCATGCTATGTCATCTGGTGTGGACGCCCTATATCCATCATGCTATGTCCTCTGGTGTGGTCTCCCTATATCTATCATACTATGCCCTCTGGTGTGGTCTCCCTATATCTATCATGCTATGTCCTCTGATGTGGACTCCCTTTATCTACCATGCTATGTCCTCTGGTGTGGTCTCCCTATATCTATCATGCTATGTCCTCTGGTGTGGTCTCCCTATATCCATAATGCTATGTCCTCTGGTGTGGTCTCCCTATATATACCATGCTATGTCCTCTGGTGTGGTCTCCCTATATATACCATGCTATGCCCTCTGGTGTGGACTCCCTTTATCTACCATGCTATGTCCTCTGGTGTGGTCTCCCTATATATACCATGCTATGCCCTCTGGTGTGGTCTCCCTATATCTATCATGTTATGCCCTCTGGTGTGGTCTCCCTTTATCTATCTTGGTATGCCCTCTGTTGTGGTCTCCCTATATCTATCATGCTATGTCCTCTAGTGTGGTCTCCCTATATATATATACCATGCTATGTCCTCTGTTGTGGTCTCCCTATATCTATCATGCTATTTCCTCTGGTGTGGTCTCCCTTTATCTATCATGCTATGTCCTCTGGTGTGGTCTCCCTATATCTATCATGCTATGTCCTCTGGTGTCGTCTCCCTTTATCTATCATGTTATGTCCTCTGGTATGGTCTCCCTATATCTATCATGCTATGTCCTCTGGTATGGTCTCCCTATATCAATCATGCTATGTCCTCTGGTGTGGACTCCCTATATCTACCATGCTATGTCCTTAGGTGTGGTCTCCCTATATCTATCATGCTATGCCCTCTGGTGTGGTCTCCCTATATCTATCATACTATGTCCTCTGGTGTGCTCTCCCTATATCTATCATGCTATGTCCTCTGGTGTGTCCTCCCTATATCTATCATGCTATGCCATCTGGTGGTGTCTCCCTATATCTATCATGCTATGTCCTCTGGTGTCGTCTCCCTTTATCAATCATGCTATGTCCTCTGGTATGGTATCCCTATATCTATCATGCTATGCCCTCTGGTGTGGTCTCCCTACATCTACCATGCTATGTGCTCTGGTGTGGTCTCCCTATATCTATCATGCTATGCCCTTTGGTGTGGTCTCCCTATATCTACCATGCTATGTCCTCTGGTGTGGTCTCCCTATATCTATCATACTATGCCCTCTGGTGTGGTCTCCCTATATCTACCATGCTATGTCCTCTGGTGTGGTCTCCCTTTATCTATCATACTATGCCCTCTGGTATGGCCTCCCTATATCTATCATACTATGTCCTCTGGTGTGGTCTCCCTGTATCTATCATGCTATGCCCTCTGGTGTGGTCTCCCTATATCTATCATGCTATGTCCTCTGTTGTGGTCTCCCTATATATACCATGCTATGTCCTCTGGTGTGGTCTCCCTATATCTATCATGCTATGCCCTCTGGTGTGGTCTCCCTATATCCATAATGCTATGTCCTCTGGTGTGGTCTCCCTATATATACCATGCTATGCCCTCTGGTGTGGACTCCCTTTATCTACCATGTTATGTCCTCTGGTGTGGTCTCCCTATATATGCCATGCTATGCCCTCTGGTGTGGTCTCCCTATATATACCATGCTATGCCCTCTGGTGTGGACTCCCTTTATCTACCATGCTATGTCCTCTGGTGTGGTCTCCCTATATATACCATGCTATGTCCTCTGGTGTGGTCTCCCTATATATACCATGCTATGCCCTCTGGTGTGGACTCCCTATATCTATCATGCTATGTCCTCTGGTGTGGTCTCCCTATATATACCATGCTATGTCCTCTGGTGTGGTCTCCCTATATCCATAATGCTATGTCCTCTGGTGTGGTCTCCCTATATCTATCATGCTATGTCCTCTGGTGTCGACTCCCTATATCCATCATGCTATGTCCTCTGGGGTGGTCTCCCTATATCTATCATACTATGCCCTCTGGTGTGGTCTCCTTATATCCATTATGCTATGTCCTTTGGTGTGGTCTCCCTATATCCATTATGCTATGCCCTCTGGTGTGGTCTCCCTATATATACCATGCTATGCCCTCTGGTGTGGTCTCCCTATATATACCATGCTATGCCCTCTGGTGTGGACTCCCTTTATCTACCATGCTATGTCCTCTGGTGTGGTCGCCCTATATCTATCATGCTATGTCCTCTGGTGTGGTCTCCCTATATCCATAATGCTATATCCTCTGGTGTGGTCTCCCTATATATACCATGCTATGTCCTCTGGTGTGGTCTCCCTATATCTACCATGCTATGCCCTCTGGTGTGGACTCCCTTTATCTACCATGCTATATGTCCTCTGGTGTGGTCTCCCTATATCTATCATGCTATGTCCTCTGGTGTGGTCTCCCTATATGTATCATGCTATGTCCTCTGGTGTGGTCTCCCTATATCCATAAGGCTATGCCCTCTGGTGTGGTCTCCCTATATCTATCATGCTATTACCTCTGGTGTGGTCTCCCTGTATATACCATGCTATGTCCTGTGGTGTGGTCTCCCTATATCTATCATGCTATACCCTCTGGTGTGGTCTCCCTATATCTATCATGCTATTACCTCTGGTGTGGTCTCCCTATATATACCATGCTATGTCCTCTGGTGTGGTCTCCCTATATCTATCATACTATGCCCTCTGGTGTGGTCTCCCTATATATACCATGCTATGCCCTCTGGTGTGGTCTCCCTATATCTATCATACTATGCCTTCTGGTGTGGTCTCCCTATATCCATCATGCTATGCCCTCTGGTGTGGTCTCCCTATATCTATCATGCTATTACCTCTGGTGTGGTCTCCCTATATATACCATGCTATGTCCTCTGGTGTGGTCTCCCTATATCTATCATACTATGCCCTCTGGTGTGGTCTCCCTATATATACCATGCTATGCCCTCTGGTGTGGTCTCCCTATATCCATAATGCTATGTCCTCTGGTGTGGTCTCCCTATATCTATCATACTATGCCCTCTGGTGTGGTCTCCCTATATCTATCATACTATGCCCTCTGGTGTGGTCTCCCTATATCTATCATACTATGCCCTCTGGTGTGGTCTCCCTATATCCATAATGCTATGTCCTCTGGTGTGGTCTCCCTATATCTATCATACTATGCCCTCTGGTGTGGTCTCCCTATATCTATCATACTATGCCCTCTGGTGTGGTCTCCCTATATCTATCATACTATGCCCTCTGGTGTGGTCTCCCTATATCCATAATGCTATGTCCTCTGGTGTGGTCTCCCTATATCTATCATACTATGCCCTCTGGTGTGGTCTCCCTATATCTATCATACTATGCCCTCTGGTGTGGTCTCCCTATATATACCATGCTATGCCCTCTGGTGTGGTCTCCCTATATCCATAATGCTATGTCCTCTGGTGTGGTCTCCCTATATCTATCATACTATGCCCTCTGGTGTGGTCTCCCTATATCTATCATACTATGCCCTCTGGTGTGGTCTCCCTATATCTATCATACTATGCCCTCTGGTGTGGTCTCCCTATATATACCATGCTATGTCCTCTGGTGTGGTCTCCCTATATCTATCATACTATGCCCTCTGGTGTGGTCTCCCTATATCCATAATGCTATGTCCTCTGGTGTGGTCTCCCTATATCTATCATACTATGTCCCCTGATTTGTTCTTCCTATATTAATCATGATATGTCCTCTGGTGTGGTCTCCCTATATCTATCATACTATGCCCTCTGGTGTGGTCTCCCTATATCTATCATACTATGCCCTCTGGTGTGGTCTCCCTATATATACCATGCTATGTCCTCTGGTGTGGTCTCCCTATATCTATCATACTATGCCCTCTGGTGTGGTCTCCCTATATATACCATGCTATGTCCTCTGGTGTGGTCTCCCTATATCTATCATACTATGCCCTCTGGTGTGGTCTCCCTATATCCATAATGCTATGTCCTCTGGTGTGGTCTCCCTATATCTATCATACTATGCCCTCTGGTGTGGTCTCCCTATATCTATCATGCTATGTCCTCTGGTGTGGTCTCCCTATATCTATCATACTATGTCCCCTGATTTGTTCTTCCTATATTAATCATGATATGCCCTGTGTAGTCAAAGTTCCAAAAATGTGCACACAAACAAATGTACAAACAGCTTAAGTAATCATAAGCAGGTGAACCATACTGGGAGGGTTCCGGTGTTTCGACCCACACAGATGCTGAGCTAGTCCCAGATAACAAATATGATATGCCTCTTTTACCGAATAAAGAGGACATACTGCTGGATGTTCGTTAAGAAAACACTCATAAGCAATACGCATCTGTATTTACTGTAAGAAATTATATGTAACAAAATCTTTTTTTCCACCGGCTTTTAAGATCATAAAATACCGATAAACGGGCAGGTATTATAAAATGGGAAATCCGTTGTAAGGAATTGACGAACTGTGATTGGGAAACGTGGATTACCTCAGAAAAATTAGGGTAAAATGTAAAGTGTAAAAGTTTCAATTCCGCAGATTTGGTATCCTATCTACAAGTATGGAAAGTAGTTGAATACCAATATGCACACCAGTCATGTATGGTACACATGCCTTCCACTAACAATGATACACACCAGACATGTATGGTACACATGCCTTACACTAACAATGATACACACCAGACATGTATGGTACACATGCCTTACACTAACAATGATACACACCAGACATGTATGGTACACATGCCTTCCACTAACAATGATACACACCAGACATGTATGGTACACATGCCTTACACTAACAATGATACACACCAGACATGTATGGTACACATGCCTTACACTAACAATGATACACACCAGACATGTATGGTACACATGCCTTCCACTAACAATGATACACACCAGTCATGTATGGTACACATGCCTTACACTAACAATGATACACACCAGACATGCCTTACACTAACAATGATACACACCAGACATGTTCGGTACACATGCCTTACACTAACAATGATACACACCAGACATGTATGGTACACATGCCTTACACTAACAATGATACACACCAGACATGCCTTACACTAACAATGATACACACCAGACATGTATGGTACACATGCCTTACACTAACAATGATACACACCAGACAGGCCTTACACTAACAATGATACACACCAGTCATGTATGGTACACATGCCTTACACTAACAATGATACACACCAGACATGTATGGTACACATGCCTTACACTAACAATGATACACACCAGACATGTTCGGTACACATGCCTTACACTAACAATGATACACACCAGACATGTATGGTACACATGCCTTACACTAACAATGATACACACCAGACATGTATGGTACACATGCCTTACACTAACAATGATACACACCAGACATGTACGGTACACATGCCTTACACTAACAATGATACACACCAGACATGTATGGTACACATGCCTTACACTAACAATGATACACACCAGACATGTATGGTACACATGCCTTACACTAACAATGATACACACCAGTCATGTATGGTACACATGCCTTACACTAACAATGATACACACCAGACATGTATGGTACACATGCCTTACACTAACAATGATACACACCAGACATGTATGGTACACATGCCTTACACTAACAATGATACACACCAGACATGTATGGTACACATGCCTTACACTAACAATGATACACACCAGACATGTATGGTACACATGCCTTACACTAACAATGATACACACCAGACATGTATGGTACACATGCCTTACACTAACAATGATACACACCAGACATGTATGGTACACATGCCTTACACTAACAATGATACACACCAGACATGTATGGTACACATGCCTTACACTAACAATGATACACACCAGACATGCCTTACACTAACAATGATACACACCAGACATGTATGGTACACATGCCTTACACTAACAATGATACACACCAGACATGCCTTACACTAACAATGATACACACCAGACATGTTCGGTACACATGCCTTACACTAACAATGATACACACCAGACATGTATGGTACACATGCCTTACACTAACAATGATACACACCAGACATGTATGGTACACATGCCTTACACTAACAATGATACAAATCTTCCTCTCAATCTGATGCATGTCTATATCAAACAAAGGTACAAGTCGTGTATAGTTAACTTAATAAGTGCTGTTGACCGAAGAGATAGGCTACTCGTGTGCGGTAGTCTAGCATAGACATACAAATGCTTACTCGTCTGGATCACCTAAGTTCATCTTTGTTTTATTGGGTTCGGGTAACTTACTTTTTAGGTTTCTTCTTTATGTCGCGTGTCTTTGTCTCATTCCGAAGTATGTAACTATCATTTGGTTTTCGATACTGGTCTTACCTGTGTAAGTGTGAATTACATGAGTAAATGGGGAATACCTGAGTAAGTGGGGTTTCTTATGTAAGTAGGGTTTCTTATGTAAGTGGGGATTACATATGTAAATGAAGATTGCATATGTTAGTGGCGATTACCTGAGTAAAACAATACAATCAGCACAATTAAACAGTTTCTCCACATAGCCATTCCACTGCAAGTCACGATGCTGAAAAAAAACACGTAAACTTAAGTATGTTTTCTTTTGGTTTCACATTAAAAGAAGAATTCAGTTACGAGTCTCTTTTTTTGTAGGACACGTTCGATAGGATCTACCATTATCCATTATAACTTGTACACGTAGTGTTTCTGATGTGAATCTCTTATTTTTAGCTTTTTATCTGGAAAATGGGAAGAAATTATAATTTTTTAACTCATATGCAACTATTACTGTCATAATTAGGTTCGATAACTCTGTTTATCAATGTTGTGTATCATTAACACCAAAATTTTATAATATATCAAATTGCTGTTATTATTAATAAAATTATTTTATCTGTTTTAAACATATTATTAATATTTGACAATTTTTTCTATTTTATACTTTTATTTTTTATCATTTATGGAGTTCCTCGTTTATTGTTGTTATCCCCGTGGCATCATTATTTTTTTATACTCAATAACTACTACTATATTTCATAATTGAATAAAATTATTAATGAATTATGGTTACCTAATAAACATTTGTGACAGATGTGTTATTTAGAACACCTTTAATGTATTGAAATTTAACCCATGCTGTGTCTTCCTGATAAAGTTTGTACTGCCGCAGCCATAAACTTGTATTCTCTGTACAGGATGTTTATTGAACAGCTTATTCCTTAAAACTTGAATTTTGACTACCTTTATGACTGAGAAAAAATGCGCCCAAAATGGGGATATTTTTGTAATTATCTATTACATAAATACTTTATAAATGTTTATCACAAAGTTCATTACCACATTTTCAATTCAAGACAATGCATTTGCAGTTTGTTTTTTCTAAAGACAGTATTTTGTTTGTCAAATACTCTTAAAGTTTTTTTTTAGTTTAATTATTAAAATATTTACATCTAAATTAAACATGTTAAAATTTCTGAGATATAATTAAACCATAAAAATACCACACATCCCTGTCCCTTGTCTGAACCACGTGGTCTGAACTCCGCCATGTTAAAAATTGTAAAATGAGCTAATTTCAAATGAAATGGGAAGTATGAAGATTAAAAATTAAACTGTTAAAAATGTGAAAATTCAATACATCAACATGTCTACTATTTGTATATATGTGCAAAACTATGTTTATACGAATTGTATTTATGCAATTTACGTCAGAAGTGGAGCATATTTGACAATTTCCCATTGAAACAATGTAACCAGAAGGCAGAAAATAAGGCTTTTTTTCAAACAAAATGGGAAGTATTTTGCAAGTAAATTAAACTGATAAAATTCATATCATTCGAAAGATAAGGGACTGTAGAACTGGGAACAATGTGCAAAACATATATATTTTATTTATTTAACAAGATATCGGCGTTTTTTAAATCGTCCCATTGATTTTCTATTGAGTGAAATATCCAATATGGCTAACAAAAATACGTCACAGAAGTCACGTGATGTCGCTAATAGTTGTATATGGAACATTTTTTTTGAGAACCTGTGTTTTATATACGAATAGGAAGAGCATGCTATCGTCTACTTATTGTACTGCTATATTAAATAAACTGGGAAAGAACATACATTCAATATTGAATTCTATAAACCCCGTTATGCAGACAGAAATGAGAAAAGAATGGTGAATGGTCAAAAATCGGTGTAATGTGACACAAAGACCCTCGCTTTGCTACGTCGGTGTAATGTGACACCAAAAGCCCTCTTCGCTGGTTGGTATAATATGAAAATAAAATCCCTCTCTTTGAGAGGTCGGGTATAAAATATTACAAGAAAAGCCCTCTCTTTGCTACTCTTCAGAGTTGTAATGCGGGTACAAAAGCCCTCTATTCGTGACGTCAGTGTAATGTGACAACAAAGACCCTCACTTTTTGACGTCGGTGTAATGTGACAACAAACACATTATCTTCGCGACTTGGTGAAATGTGACAACCAGGGATGGTTTAATATAACAACAGCACTTTTTTGCAACGTTGTTGTAATGTGAGAGTAAAAGCCTTCTCTTTGCGACGTTCGTGTAATGTGACAATAAAAGCCTTCTCTTTGCGACGGTCGTGTAATGTGACAACAAAAGCCCTCTCTTTGCGACGTTCGTGTAATGTGACAACAAAAGCCTTCTCTTTGCGACGTTCGTGTAATGTGACAACAAAAGCCCTCTCTTTGCGACGTCCGTGTAATGTGACAACAAACGCCATCTCTTCGTGACGTCTGTATATTGTGACAACAAAAGACGTCGGTGTAATGTGACATCAATAGCCCCCTCTTTGCGACGTTGGTGTACTGTGACAACAGAAGCCCTCTCTTCGTGACGTCGGTGTGATGTGAGAACTAACGCTCTCTCGTCGTAACGTCGGTTTAATTGAACGAAGATCTAAGAGTAAGGTGTTATACCCACATAACCTATGCTGTCTGAGAAGCCAGGAGTTCACAATAAAACTAAGACATTGTATAGTCATTTTTGCTTTGCAATTCAGTAAGTACTAAAAATATATTACAGAAAAGTGCATTTTGTTTATTATATTTTGTAAGAAAGTTTACATCCTTGAAAAAAAGTCGTTATGTAATAAGCAATACGTGGGTATATTCCGTGCATTAAAAATAGAAAATGGATATTCAAATAAATAAAATATAATCTATAATAAAAGTACTCAACAAACTCTACTTAAAACATATGTACATATGAATTTTTTGCACTTACAGAAACAAATGCAAGAATAAAGACCTTTACTATAAAATGTGTGACCTTACCGTCTTTACTCAGATTTAATGAATCGCAAATCTCTGTTCTCTTGATTTGAACACCTTCACAGTATATATGAAAACATACCCCGAGTTCTGGACAGCTGTACATAGATTATATATTTTTTTATCCCTTAACATACCTTTTTTTGTCTCAATTTTTAGGTGACATATTTTGTCCTTGTTGACATTAAGATGTTTTTTTAGGGCAGCAAAGTTCTATGAACCGATCCCTGATTTGTACACAAGAAGTACAAACATTAACACACTTTGTGTATAAATTAAAAAGCACATACACAAAACACACAACCACAATCACGGTAACGAATTAGCAAACAAAAGGTTAAACGCGACTTACGTTTATCGTTTGTTTAATTAAAATTTAGTGTCTCGTGCGAAAAAAAACCAGTTTAACAAACTTTTGTGTATTATTTTTGCACAAATCTTCAGTAAAAAAATATGTTAAAAAAAACCGCAAGTTGTAATATTTGATCATAATTTATCATTAATTGTATCCAAAGTTTGTATTTCTTTTTGTTTGAATAAAAATGGCATGACGTTCGTATTCGCAATTCGCTTTTTTAATGCAGGCACCATCAATACCACAGCGTCTAAATACGGTATTCCCGCCCGGCCGCCCTGTGGTCTGATTGTAAGAAACAAATCAGAAGAGATAAAACATTGACATTGAAATATGACAAGTACTTGTACTTATCAATCCTATGTTCGTAAATTTAATTTTGTGGTTCTCGAGTACAAACAATCAAATCTACTTTTTTTGTTTTCTGTAATTTGATTTGTTTCAATTGTGTTTAACAATACTTTCATTAATTTTTCACCTATATCGTGGCGTCCAGTTTTTATTAGGGGAGTAAGCCGGAGAACCCGTAGAAAACACCTGACCTTCGGTAGAAAACCTGGCAATCTTTGTCAATTAAAAATCGATCACACCCAAGTCAGGGTTCGAAATGTTAAATCTAGGTTTATATATATTTCGGATATTCATTTTCGGACACTAACGTGACATTGACAACAATTGTTTAGCAACACCGAGCAGAAGACAGAGACACATTACAATAGCTGCCCACAGCAACAGATACTGAACGAATTCAATCTGTTATAGAGTGACGTCACCAGGACTGATCGTGTTGACTAAGTCCACTTCATCTGATTCTGTTTAATTGCTGTCATATTTTTTACTAAATGAATAATAAAATCAGTGGCCATCTTGGATTTGACACGTATATAAATATGAGATTTTTATTTTCAGACCTAGATCAAATTATCAAATTGTCAAGTGCGGAAAATAAATGGGCTCATGTGAAAAGACATTTCTGCCTTGTTTGCTAATATACGAAAAAGTTGCACGCAAACATGATATTTACTTTGAACTGAAACTGTAGTCGGAAAGATTTGCTTTTATTGAAATACTGCTGCTACAGATAAACTTACTAAACATACTAAATAACAGAGGCAATAAAATATACAGAATTTTGGTCCAGTAGGGAAGAAAGTTCTTGCTGTAACTACGTAATAATCAATTTCTGTCTTGTAAATGGCAGGTAAATTATGTTGTTAACAATTATCTAGAGTCGGATGGTCTGTCCATATGCCTATTTCTTTGGAACCCCCCCCCCCCCCCCCAGCTATTTTCAAACATGGGCAACCTTATGCTAATGAGTTTCGATCATTTCTGCTTCAAAAGTTAATGCATTAATGTAAACCTCATTAAATATGTACAGATACAGAAACCAAAACAAAAAGAAATATTTTGACGTGTTTGTGAAAACTATCCGGTATAATACAACAATATATTATTAGTTATACTGAACATTAGAGGGAGGGGGTGGAGAGAGGAACGGAAATATATAAATTGCATGAAAAAAATTTTTTGAATGTAAGATTTGTTCATGACCTCCATATATTTCCGGACAATCCGTGTATCTCCGTACAGTCCATATATTTCCGTACACTCCATATATCTCCTTACACTCCATGTATCTCCGTACACTCCATATATCTCCGTACACTCCATATATCTCCGTACACTCCATATATTTCCGTACACTCCATGTATCTCCGTACACTCCATATATCTCCGTACACTCCATATATCTCCGTACACTCCATATATCTCCGTATACCCAATGTATCTCCGTACACTCCATATATCTCCGTACACTCCATATATCTCCGTACACTCCATATATTTCCGTACACTCCATATATATCCGTACACTCCATTTATCTCCGTACACTCCGTATACACTACCTGTAACTGTCTATTTATTCCATCAAATTTACGTTTTGTCGTTCGATTTATAACTCTGGCGGCAAATAATAATTTACATATTCCAAGGAGAAGGAATACAAGTCACGTGAAGACGGATTTCAAGTCACGTGGAGACGGGATGGGGTTGGTACTAAATCACGTACTTTTGCGGAAGAAGAATACACTAATTGTAACAGGCACATTGTAGGCAATCGAAAAGACAGTATTTTTAACAGAGTCTGTATCATTTTTTTTTATTTCTTCTATCTCAAGTTCAATTCATCATGTTTTATCCTAAAAAAGAAGAAAAGTCAGCGTTAAATTTGACTTGCAATGGTCCAATTAGACTTGGCGTCCATTCATTTATCTTCTACCTAGTTGTATCTCACTGCAAAGCCACAGCATTTATATTAATTTCACGTTCAAGATATTAAATACTTCATTAAATATTTTCAGTTTTTAAACCCTAGTAACAAGATATTTAATGTTCTTAACATGATAACATATAACATCTATTAGATCTCTTTGATCTAGCCCAAAGTATTGCTTAAGAGGAACAAAGTAGTTCTACATTCATTTTGCATAAAGTTTGTGTTTATGAATAAATTTTATTAAAAAGAGTTATGTTATGTAAAAATATTTTATAAGTGAAATGAATCCAAAATTATTGACTTTTCAGTTGTGTATTAATTTTTGTACGGAACTTCACAGACTATAGCATCTACATTTCTAAAAACTGAAACTAGCTTTATCTGTGACGTCATTTTGTAAACTTCACAAAATGTTCTTATTAGACTTTAAACTTGTTGTGCTGTTTAGGTATTTTTGGTAGTTTGAGAAAAAACAGTTGTCAGTAAACGTGAACTTAACGTGAATTAATATTCCAAAAAAATGTACATGTAATAATGTTCAAGTGAAACTTCAGTTTTTACATTGACTGAACATGTTCTTAATCAATCACAGAAGGAATGTAATTATTTGAAATAAAATTTCTCACTTGTTGATGCATCTTTCGTGTATGTTACATGGCTGCGAGTAGACAAAAAGTGTGATAAGAAAAAAATGTATCTAATTTTAATTTGAAATACCTAGAAACCTCTTTTGTTTGATTTTTTTTTCCAAACTAATTTCCAGACCGATTTTATTGTAAGTTATCCTAATATAAGTATAAATACTACCGTGTTTTGGTATTGTGTGTCCTTTGGCGCAGCAGCCCGAGTCACCATGACAACGGGTACATAAGTTGCCCAGCTCTTGGTTACACGTGTAAGCTGTCTTATCGTAACACTGTCCACCTTTGAGGACACACACAAAATCACCTAAAATGGACGGAAAAATTTCAGCCTGTTTGTTTTTGTTCAAATACACATCTTTGTCACGTGATACTCACCGGCGTTGCTTTATAGCTGTATTTTCTGTGTGAACAGACAACCAACAGTTTTGCTAAATTTACTGCCTAATATGCTTTCGTTGTTAACTATTTTGCTTATGTATTCAGATCACTGAAATCCGTCTATTTATCACCAGAATTGCAGAATGAATGACTGTATCTCAATATCAGTTGCTATATTCTAGTTTAAGTATACGTGGGGCCAGTTCCGTGAATTTTTCCAACGTTTTCATTCAGAATAGATTTATATTATCGACCGATCAGAAGTCCAAAAATGAAGGGGTCAGTCTGATCACATGGATATCCCCGTAGCGTCATGACAATTGTTTTAATGAGCTTAGTCTGCCAAACTACAAATGACACAAATTGAGCTGTACTGGTCTATAAATCGTATACTTACAGTTAATACAACACACCTTCGGCGCACAACAAGTTCCTTTAGCAAATGGCGTCAAGTTCGGCTGGCTGGGGTCAGAAGTACAGCTGCCGCTCATACACACGCCTTTTTGACTTTCACATGTACTTCCGCAACTGTCATGACTACGGTGATGATGGTGATGATGGCATTTACCAACTAGTGAAATATAGACAAACAAAGACATATAAAATTTTAATCTGAAATTAATATAGAAACCTATTAAATAACCAAGAAATAGCATACAAGGGGAAAGCAAAACTAATTTTCATTTTCAGCGCAAAGGCAACGAAAGTCGTTAGTAAGGTCAGTTTTCATAATCTTAAACGACATAACTAGGTCAGTATTAAGCAGACATTTTCATTCCCATTCCAGTTTATGCAGGCTGTTGTCTGAGGCTTCCAGGAGACAGAGTACTTAGTAAATGTGTTGATTTATACACGTATGTTTGATTAGAATTATTTTGAAGTACTTCAATCCAATCTTGTTATGTATGTCAATACTGCATTGTACACGACTATACAAGTATATGAATACACCCTATATGATATATTAGTACATTTTACCCGAGTAGTGCAACAAAATCAGTACAATTAAACAGTTCATCCACATCGTAATTTCCATGGCAACCACCGTGGTCTGAAAGTAAACATGATTTACAAGTAGGAAAAATAGAGTAAACCAATAGAACAAATAGATGAAAGTAAAGAGACGATTACATATCCAGATTCATACAAACATATGAAAGATAAAAAAAAATAATTAAATATTTAAAAAAAAAACGAAACCAAAAATAAACTCACAAACAAAAACAAAGTAAGTATCCGAACCAAATGAAAACTATGTGTGCACCAGATGCTACGGATGAGTGCCTGCTTGTAATTAGACATGAGCCGAATTACTAGTTTTGTCTTGGGGAAAATTCAATTCCTGGAAAAGAATTGATTGATTGATTAGATGTTTCTAAAAATCCAGCGAGCTATATTCCAGACATTAAACATTAAATCGACGAGGTAAAGATGTATGGCGTCGGAAACAAAAGTTTTACTGCCACTGGAAAAGTATAGACTAAATATTAGGGTACGAGAATTAAACCTTTTCAGCTTACTTTTTAAAGATGTATAAAAGGGACCTTTATCATCTAAGAGCGTAGCATCCCGCAACGAGAGTTCTCCACAAAAATGAAAGACCACATTAAGACGCGGCAAAAATTATCGTACTTGAGAGACGATCCATTCCATCAAGTCGTAGTGACTATAGAAATTCTGAAGTAATAACATCAGTTAAGGTACAACAAACGCCTCTTTTAAATAAGCATGATAGTCAACCGCAGGGTAAATATAAGATGTAGCATTACATGTATAAGCCATATGCCGGGGCTACTCGAAGTTTACAATCCATGAACCGGAAGTTGACAACTGAAAAGTTGAAGTCGTCGTGTTTGTCGTAGAGTCTAGTTTGTAGTTTTCCTCAGTTTCTGTTATAAGAAGGTCTTAGTAAAAACAGACCTCAGTGTATTGGTTATGTCTTTATGTTACTTTAAACCCGCAAATGTATTGGTGTTTTTATGGATTTTACTTTGTGAAGAAATTTCGAAATGGCACAGCTAGCAAAATAACATACATTTCAGATATAAAACTCCATTATTATTTGTTTTTTACCAAGAAAAATGTGTCAATAGAATACAAATAAACCCCACAACAAATCACTGTCAACAGAAGATATCCTGACAAACCATGGCAATACCCACAACTGTCAAAAGACGATATCCTGATAAATCATGACAAAATACCCACAACTGTCAACAGAAGATATCCTGATAAACCATGACAAAATACCCACAACTGTCAACAGAAGATATCCTGATAAACCAAGACAAAACCCCCACAACAAATTACTATCAACAGAAGATATCCTTTTAAACCAAGACACAAACCCCACAACTGTCAACAGAAGATATCCTGATAACCATGACACAATACCTACAACTGTCAACAGAAGATATCCTGATAAACCATGACAAAATACCCACACTGTCAACAGAAGATATCCTGACAAAGCATGACACAAACCCCACAACTGTCAACAGAAGATATCTCGATAAACCATGAAGCATAAACCCCATGCACAACTGCCAACAGACGATATCCTGATAAACCATGAAACACAAACCTCACAACTGTCAACAGAAGATATCCTGATAAACCAAGACACAAACCCCACAACTGTCAACAGAAGATATCCTGATAAACCATGACACAAACACCACAACAAATTACTGTCAACAGAAGATATCTTGATAAACCAAGACACAAACCCCACAACAAATTACTGTCAACAGAAGATATCTTGATAAACCATGAAACACAAATCTCACAACTGTCAACAGACGATATCCTGATAAACCAAGACACAACCCCACAACTGTCAACAGAAGATATCTTGATAAACCAAGACACACATACCCCACAACTGTCAACAGACGATATCCTGATAAACCAAGACACAACCCCACAACTGTCAACAGAAGATATCTTGATAAACCAAGACACAAACCCCACAACTGTCAGCAGAAGATATCCTGATAAACCAAGACACAACCCCATAAGTGTCAACAAAAGGTATCTTGATAAACCAAGACACAAACCCCACAACAAAATACTGTCAACAGAAGATATCTTGATAAACAATGAAACACAAACCCCACAACTGTCAACAGAAGATATCTTGATAAACCAAGACACAAACCCCACAACTGTCAACAGACGATATCTTGATAAACAATGAAACACAAACCCCACAACTGTCAACATAAGATATCTTGATAAACGAAGACACAAACCCCACAACTGTCAACAGAAGATATCCTGATAAACCATGACACAAACCCCACAACAAATTACTGTCAACAGAAGATATCTTGATAAACCAAGACACAAACCCCACAACTGTCAATTAACGATATCTTGATAAACAATGAAACACAAACCCCACAACTGTCAACAGAAGATGATAAACCATGACACAAACCCCACAACAAATTACTGTCAACAAACGATATATTGATAAACCATGAAACACAAATCTCACAACTGTCAACAGAAGATATCTTGATAAACCAAGACACACATACCCCACAACTGTCAACAGACGATATCCTGATAAACCAAGACACAACCCCACAACTGTCAACAGAAGATATCTTGATAAACCAAGACACAACCCCACAACTGTCAACAAAAGATATCTTGATAAACCAAGACACAAACCCCACAATAAATTACTGTCAACAGAAGATATCTTGATAAACAATGAAACACAAACCCCACAACTGTCAACAGACGATATCCTGATAAACAATGAAACACATACCCCACAACTGTCAACAGACGATATCCTGATAAACCATGAAACACAAATCTCACAACTGCCAACAGACGATATCCTGATAAACCAAGACACAAACCCCACAACTGTCAGCAGAAGATATCCTGATAAACCAAGACACACATACCCCACAACTGTCAACAGAAGATATCCTGATAAACCAAGACACAAACCCCACAACTGTCAACAGAAGATATCCTGATAAACCAAGACACAAACCCCACAACTGTCAGCAGAAGATATCCTGATAAACCAAGACACAAACCCCACAACTGTCAACAGACGATATCCTGATAAACCAAGACACAAACCCCACAACTGTCAACAGAAGATATCTTGATAAACCAAGACACAAACCCCACAACTGTCAACAGAAGATATCCTGATAAACCAAGACACAAACCCCACAACTGTCAGCAGAAGATATCCTGATAAACCAAGACACAAACCCCACAACTGTCAACAAACGATATCCTGATAAACCAAGACACAAACCCCACAACTGTCAACAGAAGATATCTTGATAAACCAAGACACAAACCCCACAAGAAATTACAGTCAAAAGCAGATATCCTGATATTAATCACAATATAAAACGTTAACACACAAGTTTTTAAAAAAAGTTGCAAAAATATACATTACAGAAATAACAAGGAGAAAACATGAATAATTTGTTTGGGAATCATTTTTAAGGGAAAACATATGTTGTTTTAAAACCACGAGAATGCTACCTTCGTCTGATTGTAATCAGTAAAGTTTGGATTTAAAAACATTTTAATCTATCTTTTCGACACTTTTTATCAAGCATTGTGATTATTTGTTTTACGAAATCAGCACATACCTCTTGGGACAAATAGATCAATAGTCCGAGAAATCTCTGCCGTCCAACGCTTTTTTTGCCTCGGACTTAAAGATCAAGTAAATGTAATTATACGTGCCATTAAATACGGATGTCCAGCATTTTACAAACTCCATACCTGTATTAATATGAAGTCTCCTTATTGTCTTGTATTAACTGCTCTGACTTTACAATGTTTGCGCGATTATATGATAAAAGAACATATTTTATGATTTTTTTTTACGACAGCAGCTGTATCCCGTTTGACATTTATTTTCTGGTGCATTATTTAAAAAAGCTACTCTGTACACGTGTTCCGTGTAGAATCTAAGTGCTTGGACTATTTTTATTGTGTTTGCCTTTATATGAATTTTTATCATGATTTTGTAAATACTGAATTATTACGTTAAAAGTGCATTTTTTAACAACTGAAACAGATCAATTGTCTAGTATGTACTAACACAAGAAAATGATCACAGGGGTATAGACCAAACATCTTCTGCCGTCCTATGCATTTTGCAACTTTTGTCCGGGTCCCCCGCCCACAACAATCTCTTACCAATGAATTGAACGGCATTTGATGTGCGGACAAATAAGGATATCGCGATAGTCTTCACAGCTATGAAGATTGTCTTACATGTAGCAAGGGCGGTGTGATTTTCAGTCTTCTTCTTTCAAGTATCTTTTGAGCCCGAACAAGAATGCAATTATTTTTAACGCATATGACATATGTATTTCATTGATTCCGTTACAGCGAAAACGTTACTAAAATGCAAGGATTAAACTGAACTAAGCTAAAAATGTGTTTAATTAAGCATTGATCGTCATAATTATTCGGTTCATGAAGAAATAAAGTCAGTGATATTGTCCACATGAAGCTTGGGATTATGAAGAAATAAAGTCAGTGATATTGTCCACATGAAGCGTAGAATTATATAGAAATAAAGTTAGTGATATTGTATACATGAAGAGTAGGATTATATAGAAATAAAGTCAGTGATATTGTATACATGAAGCGTAGGATAATATAGAAATAAACTCAGTGATATTGTATACATGAAGCGTAGGATTATGAAGAAATAAAGTCAGTGATATTGTATACATGAAGCGTAGGATTATGAAGATATAAAGTCAGTGATATTGTATAGATGAAGCGTAGGATTATATAGAAATAAAGTCAGTGATATTGTATACATGAAGAGTAGGATTATATAGAAATAAAGTCAGTGATATTGTATACATGAAGAGTAGGATTATATGGAAATAAAGTCAGTGATATTGTATACATGAAGAGTAGGATTATATAGAAATAAAGTCAGTGATATTGTCCACATGAAGCGTAGGATTATATAGAAATAAAGTCAGTGATATTGTATACATGAAGAGTAGGATTATATAGAAGTAAAGTCAATGATATTGTATACATGAAGCGTAGGATTATATAGAAATAAAGTCAGTGATATTGTATACATGAAGAGTAGGATTATGTGAAGAAATAAAGTCAGTGATATTGTATACATGAAGCGTAGGATTATGAAGAAATAAAGTCAGTGATATTGTATACATGAAGCTTAGGATTATGAAGAAATAAAGTCAGTGATATTGTATACATGAAGGTTAGGATTATGAAGAAATAAAGTCAGTGATATTGTATACATGAAGCGTAGGATTATGAAGAAATAAAGTCAGTGATATTGTATACATGAAGCTTAGGATTATGAAGAAATAAAGTCAGTGATATTGTATACATGAAGAGTAGGATTATATAGAAATAAAGTCAGTGATATTGTATACATGAAGAGTAGGATTATATAGAAATAAAGTCAGTGATATTGTATACATGAAGAGTAGGATTATGTGAAGAAATAAAGTCAGTGATATTGTATACATGAAGCGTAGGATTATGAAGAAATAAAGTCAGTGATATTGTATACATGAAGAGTAGGATTATGTGAAGAAATAAAGTCAGTGATATTGTATACATGAAGCGTAGGATTATGTGAAGAAATAAAGTCAGTGATATTGTATACATGAAGCGTAGGATTATGAAGAAATAAAGTCAGTGATATTGTATACATGAAGCTTAGGATTATGAAGAAATAAAGTCAGTGATATTGTATACATGAAGAGTAGGATTATATAGAAATAAAGTCAGTGATATTGTATACATGAAGAGTAGGATTATATAGAAATAAAGTCAGTGATATTGTATACATGAAGAGTAGGATTATATAGAAATAAAGTCAGTGATATTGTATATATGAAGAGTAGGATTATATAGAAATAAAGTCAGTGATATTGTATACATGAAGCGTAGGATTATGAATAAATAAAGTCAGTGATATTGTATACATGAAGAGTAGGATTATATAGAAATAAAGTCAGTGATATTGTATACATGAAGCGTAGAATTATGAAGAAATAAAGTCAGTGATATTGTCCACATGAAGCGTAGGATTATATAGAAATAAAGTCAGTGATATTGTATACATGAAGCGTAGGATTATATAGAAATAAAGTCAGTGATATTGTGTACATGAAGAGTAGGATTATGAAGAAATAAAGTCAGTGATATTGTATAGATGAAGCGTAGGATTATATAGAAATAAAGTCAGTGATATTGTATACATGAAGCGTAGGATTATATAGAAATAAAGCCAGTGATATTGTATACATGAAGCGTAGAATTATATAGAAATAAAGTCAGTGATATTGTATACATGAAGCGTAGGATTATGTGAAGAAATAAAGTCAGTGATATTGTATACATGAAGCGTAGGCTTATGAAGAAATAAAGTCAGTGATATTGTATACATGAAGCTTAGGATTATGAAGAAATAAAGTCAGTGATATTGTATAGATGAAGCGTAGGATTATATAGAAATAAAGTCAGTGATATTGTATACATGAAGCGTAGGATTATATAGAAATAAAGTCAGTGATATTGTATACATGAAGCGTAGAATTATATAGAAATAAAGTCAGTGATATTGTATACATGAAGCGTAGGATTATGTGAAGAAATAAAGTCAGTGATATTGTATACATGAAGCGTAGGCTTATGAAGAAATAAAGTCAGTGATATTGTATACATGAAGCGTAGGATTATGTGAAGAAATAAAGTCTGTGATATTCTATACATGAAGCGTAGGATTATATAGAAATAAAGTCAGTGATATTGTATACATGAAGCGTAGGATTATGAAGAAATAAAGTCAGTGATATTGTATAGATGAAGCGTAGGATTATATAGAAATAAAGTCAGTGATATTGTATACATGAAGCGTAGGATTATATAGAAATAAAGTCAGTGATATTGTATACATGAAGCGTAGAATTATATAGAAATAAAGTCAGTGATATTGTATACATGAAGCGTAGGATTATGTGAAGAAATAAAGTCAGTGATATTGTATACATGAAGCGAAGGATTATGTGAAGAAATAAAGTCAGTGATATTGTATAGATGAAGCGTAGAATTATATAGAAATAAAGTCAGTGATATTGTATACATGAAGCGTATGATTATGAAGAAATAAAGTCAGTGATATTGTATAGATGAAGCGTAGAATTATATAGAAATAAAGTCAGTGATATTGTATAGATGAAGCGTAGAATTATATAGAAATAAAGTCAGTGATATTGTATACATGAAGCGTATGATTATGAAGAAATAAAGTCAGTGATATTGTATAGATGAAGCGTAGAATTATATAGAAATAAAGTCAGTGATATTGTATAGATGAAGCGTAGAATTATATAGAAATAAAGTCAGTGATATTGTATACATGAAGCGTAGGATTATGTGAAGAAATAAAGTCAGTGATATTGTATACATGAAGCGTAGGATTATGTGAAGAAATAAAGTCAGTGATATTAAATACATGAAGCGTACGCTTATGAAGAAATAAAGTCAGTGATATTCTCCACATGAAGCGTAGGATTATAAAGAAATAAAGTCAGTGATATTATATACATGAAGCCTAGGATTATATAGAAATAAAGTCAGTGATATTGTATACATGAGGCGTAGGATTATGAAGAAATAAAGTCAGTGATATTGTCCACATGAAGCTTAGGATTATGAAGAAATAAAGTCAGTGATATTGTCCACATGAAGCATAGGATTATATAGAAATAAAGTCAGTGATATTGTATACATGAAGCGTAGGATTATGAAGAAATAAAGTCAGTGATATTGTCCACATGAAGCGTGGTATTATATAGAAATAAAGTCAGTGGTTTTTAATTGCTGCAACAGAAATAATGCAGAAAGAGAAATAAAACGGTACTTGTGCGAAAACACAAACCCATGAAATGAAATAATCCATTTATTTTAATGACCTATTAACAAATCGTACCATCAAATTGAACATTTTAGTCCCGAAAAACCGATAATCACCAATGGCAGAACAGGGTGAAAAACTCCAACAACGCAGAAAACTTAAAAACTTTTATTCAGTTGCTCGAGGTCGAACAACCGGCATATTTACCTCATGGAGGTATTGTGATGAGACTGTAGACAAATATCATGGTAACAACTACAAGGGATTTGCTGACATTAACAGTGCTATTGGGTATTTATGTCCTGGTTCGTATACATGCAAAACTGTCCCGGTATATGATAATGATGGTAATTTGAGAACAGCACAAGACTTTAATCACCCATGTATAGATTGTGGTGACCCAAATTCTTCACCTGTAACAATTAATGACATAACTACACATTCATCTGATGATGAAAGTACATGTAGTGACAACTCGATTGCAGATTACACAGAAGCGAAAGAATATAATACTGGTGAGGAGGACGAGACCATAGAAAAAACAGTTATTGAACCCAAAGAATGCTTACTACCCAATTGCTCAAAAGTGGACTTGAAACAAATGCTTCAATGCAACAATTGTAAAAAATTTATTCATTATGGTTGTTCACAACTACCAACTTATATGTTATATATCCTCTCCACTTCATCCCGCAGGTATACATGTCAGATATGTGCTCAAGTCCCAGAACAATTTGAAAATGAATATAAAATACATACAGAAGTGGTTATTGATAAACCTACTGATGAGGTAATAGCAGAGAATAAACAAATGAAATCAACAAATGATGATGCATGTATTACTAAGTACATTGATACAGTTGTAAACAGATTTCAACAAACTTTAACTCAGTCATTTGACACGTACTTTAAAGACCGTCAAGAATGTAAATGTGATGTTGTCATAAACGAAATGGTCAAAGTTGAAGATCATATTAAAGCTTGTAATGAAAACCAAGATGAAATGAAAACTAAGTTAACAGATACTGTGCAAGCAAGAACGGCCCAAATCAACAATGAAATTGTCAAACTTAGAAATGATATTCGATCTAAAGAACACACACAAAGAGAACAGATCCTATCTGAAGTAGTACAGAATAATGTTGTGGCTATGAAAAAGACACAGAATGACATTGTAGATTTGAACAATAATACAACAGAAATATGACAAAATGCCTCGACGGAATCTACCAAATTAAAGAATATCTTGATCAAACAAAACAAAAAGTGTCATACAATTGCAAAGTGTCAAATAGATATGAAGCCCTTGCACAGGAGAATTCGAATAAAGGAGAATCTGGTACTGTACAAAAGGATGGCTCCAGTCCAAAAAAGGAAGAATCCGTACGAACTGGAACAGCAAAACCGATAAAGAAAGTGTATATGATTGGAAACTCTCATTTAAAGAATATTAGATTATCTAATTTTATCTCTAGTTGTTTTGTATATAAAAATATTTCCTATACAATTGATGGAGCTGAAAAGTTTGTAGATAAAATTGCTATAGAAAATTTAGATTGTATGGTTTTACATTTGTTTTCAAATGACTTGAAACAAAGTTCAGCATCTGAGGTCAAACAAAACATAGAAAGCCTTGTAGTTAAAATCCAAGAGAAATGGTCTAAGATCAAAATTGTTATATCTACTGGTATACAAAGAGGTGATTCACAAGAATTGAACAAGAAAATAACTGAATGTAACATAAGATTATTACACAGGTATTTGCATGATGAAAATGTAATTGTTTGTAACAACAGTACACTTGGTATCTTAGATGAACCAAATCACAAACTTCTCCAAAGAGACAATGTTCATCTAAACAACAATGGGTTAAAGCTTTTTGTAGTGAACCTTAAAAAATCTATCAGAAAAGCATTAAACATTGAAGCTCCACGGTACATGTCAGAAAATGGTAGGCAAAGTGCATACATGTATGATATGAACAGAAAGCCATACAAGGGGCAAAATAATTCTACAAGTTATTCTAATGACTATAATAGAAGTGAAGGCCAAGATAGAAAACATTACAATCAGGGTGATTATAGGTCAAAAGGGTATTACAGAGATTATGGTTATAGTAGAGGTCAATATGGATATAGTCCAAAACAAGAAAGATATGAGTACAATCATGGTCAGAGGTATAGTTATGATATAGGTCCAAGGTATGGAGGACCAATGTAGATAATCATTAAAAATTTGTTGTAAAAGTATACTTCTTAATTTTAGATTAAAATCTGAATTTAAATCGAAATCTGTACACATTAAATTATGTTATGTTTATTGGAAAAATAGCTTTGTAATGTATTTACTTAGGCTAAGGAAGAATGCAAATATTACTAGTATCAAATTACAAAATTTAAATATATAGACACATATTTCATGGTATGTGTATGTATATGTATTTATGTGTGTGTGTGTGTATGTATACATGTATATATGTATATATGTATATGTATGTATGTGTGGGTATATGTATGTGTATGTGTGTATATGTATACTAGTATATGTATATGTATGTATATGTATGTGTGTATGTGTATGTGTATATATATGTATATGTTTATGTATGTGTGTATGTGTATGTGTATATATATATGTATATGTTTGTGTGTATATATGTACATGAGAAAACACAAATAATAAATAAATAAATGAAACAAAGGTAGAACATGTAGAAATTTATTACTTTTAAGACTGAAGTGTTAAGGTAGTGAGCATTATGTCATCGCGGTTATTGTGAGCATTTCACTACTACTGTATTATATACATGTCATGAATATTATTTGTGTAAAATGTTTTTGTATAGATATATACAGCAGTATACTTTTTCTTTAATTACATTACATGTAATTCAATCATTTTTGGGTTGTGTGCTCTCATAGTATCTTGTAGTATTATGATAAATATGCCAAAATATACATGTCATAATTGTTTGAGGATATCCAGCTGGAACATAAATGGTCACATGTGCAAAGGTTTTAACAAATTTAACGATAAAGAATTTATATCATGTTTTTTAGATCAGGACATATTTTGCATACAAGAAACCCATTGTAGTATGGATGATAGTTTTCATATTTCTGGGTTTTCTAACCCAGTACATCTCATTAGGCCAAAATTTAGAAATAAAGGCAAAAAGTCTGGAGGTTTATCAGTTTATGTCAAAGATGAAATAAGATCTGGTGTCAAATTTTTAGATCATTGTACAAATGACTTTATTTGCCTCAAACTAAGCAAGAACTTTTTTAATACTATAGAAGACATATTTATTTGCTTTCTATATGATCCACCAGAAAGTTCAACATTTACCAAAAGATTAGATTATAACATCTTAGACCTAATAGAAAAAGATATAGTAAAATACTCAAAAGTTGGAAAAATTATTCTTGCTGGCGATATAAATGCAAGAGTAGCTGAAAATTTAGATTTTATCCCAAATGATTCAGATCATCATATACCTTTATTTAATTCTTATAGATTTGACAATTCATTACTTAACAGGAGAAGTAAAGACACATTTATCTGTGCAAAGGGTAGACAACTTTTAACATTGTGTATTTCCTCAGGTTTAAGAATTTTGAATGGTAGAACTTTTGGTGATATAAATGGTGATTTAACATGTCACCAGCCAATTGGTAGTAGTGTAGTTGATTACATGTTAACATCTGAAGACCTTTTAAAAGATATTACATACTTTAAAGTCCATGAAATTAAACCCCTTTTGTCTGATCATTGTCAAATTTCATGTATGATCCAATGTAAATTTAAAAGTATGGAAGTTAAAAAAGATGATGATTTCTTAATGCCTGATAAATATATATGGGACATTGAATCACAAGTAAAATTTCAAACTGCTCTAAATACAGCAGAAATAAGAAGTTTAATTAATAATCTAAGTGACTCAAAGTCACATGATGTTGATAACTTGATTGAAGATTTCAATTCCATTGTTATGAAATCTGCTAATCTGTCCTTAAAAGTAAAGAAAAACTCATCAAAAAATAAAATTAAAACCAAAATTATTAAAAATAAACTTTGGTTTAATGGGGACCTAAGAAAATTAAAATCAGAGTTAGACTATAAATGTGAAAAATTTAAAAAGAATAGTAATGACCCTTATATAAGAGGAAACTTCTTTAAATGCTTAAAACTATATCGTAAGACCAGAAAAACTGTTATGAAAACTTACAGAAAAGATCTTTTAGCAAAACTAGATAATTTACAAAGTAACAACCCAAAAGAATACTGGGAGTTAGTTGAAAAATTGAAAAGTGATGGTAATAGTTTTAAAAAGGAGTCCATGATTGATATGGAACAATGGAGAGACCATTTTGAAAACTTAAATAAGGTACCAAATAATAAAGATAACTCCTACTTGGCACTTAAATTAAGTGAAGCAGAAAAACAAGTTATATTTAATGAACTAGATTATAAGATTTCTACAACTGAAGTCTTAACAGCTTTAAAAACACTAAAAAATGGGAAGGCATGTGGATTCAGCAATATACTTAACGAAATGTTAAAATATGGATCTCATATATTATGTCCACTTATAACAAAAATTTGTAATGAAATTTTTTCACAAGGAAAATATCCACAGTCATGGTCAAAAAGTTATATCGCACCTATTCATAAAAAGGGGCCAATAGATGACCCATCTAACTACCGTGGTATCACCATAAGTGATAATGTTAGTAAATTGTTTAATAAGATTTTAGATACAAGATTAACAAAATATTTTGATAAACAAAAAACAATTTGCGACGAACAGATAGGTTTTTCTACTGGTAAACGAACTTCAGATCACATGTTTGTATTAAAAACTTTGATAAACAAATATACCTGCAACAATTCTAAGGCCCTATATACCTGTTTTGTTGATTTTAGCAAGGCCTTCGATTCAGTGCCACATACAGGCCTATTTTATAAGCTTAAACAAGCAGGAGTTGGTACAAAATTTTATAACATTGTAAAGTCCCTTTACAGTAATATAAAAGTATGTGTTAAAATTGGAAATAGAAGAACAGATTTCTTTCAATCCTCCATAGGCGTAAGACAAGGTGACAATCTAAGCCCAAATTTGTTTAACTTGTATCTCAGTGATTTACCATCACATTTTGATTCATCTTGTGATCCCGTTGTATTAAATAATACAAACCTAAGTTGCCTACTATATGCGGATGATTTAGTTCTATTATCATCTAGTAAAACTGGTTTACAAAATGCTATTAATAAACTATCAACATTTTCTAGAGTGGCAATTAGAAATTAATACCTCTAAAACTAAAGTCTTGATATTTAATAAGGCTGGCAGATATAGAAAAAATATTTTCTTTACATACAATAATGTGGTAATTGAGCAAGTACAAAGATACACTTATTTAGGAATAAATTTTGCTGCCTCTGGCACATTTTCATATGCAAAATTAGACATTCATAATAAAGGTTTAAAAGCATTTTATAAGCTGAAGAAAACATTTTCTTCAGGGAAACCAAGAATATCTACTTTAATTCATATTTTTAATCATACAGTAAAACCAGTATTACTTTATGGTTCAGAAATATGGGGAGAGTTCTCAGTAAAAGCTACCCAAAAAGAAAATGATAATTTTTTTGCAAAAAATATAGAAAAACTCAAACAGGAGAATATTAATTTGAAATTTTGTCAATATGCTTTAGGAGTAAGCTCCAAAACTTCAAAAAAATGGCATGAGAGGAGAGCTTGGATGCCTACCACTAATTTTTCATGTGTACATAAACATGGTTAAATATTGGTTAAGACTCCATGAGATAAGTTATGACAACACTAATAATAAGAAAAGGGAAAATCATACAATATTAAATGCAGCCTTTAAAGAATCAGAAAAGATGGCAAATAATAACCAAGAATCTTGGTTAAATTGTATTCAAACAATATTCAAATTTTTAAACATTGAACATTTATATTTAAATGCAACCAGTTATAAACATACATATATTATTAATAAAATTAGACATAAACTAAAGATGAAGCTTATTGATATTTGGTTTAAAGATATAAATAATGATATTAAAAGTAAAGCTAAAGTAGGAAATAAGTTGAGAACTTACAGAAAATTTAAATATATATATCAACTTGAACCATATCTAAATATAGGTTCTGAAAATCAAAGAAAATATCTAACAAAATTAAGACTCAGTGACCATGATTTAAATATAGAAAGAGGTAGATATACCAACTTAGAAATACACCAAAGAATATGTTCCATGTGTAAAAATGAAGTGGAGGATGAGAAACATTTTTTTATTACATTGCCCAAATCTAGAAGAAATTAGAAAACCTTTTATTGAAGAAATAAATGATAAATATTGTAATTTTAAAAACCTTTGTATTGATAATAAATTCTTGTGGTTAATGAGTAATGAAGATACATTTGTTATAAAACTTTTATTGAAATTAGTTGTTGAATTGAAAGAAAAGCGTAATGTATTAATCAGCCAAGATGATAGAGTTGTCTCCCCTTGCTCAGTTCTTACTGGATAACCTTATTACATTTATATATCTATGTTCTTATAATGAATACAATTATGTTAAAATGAAACTTTTGTTTATTTATTTGGATTTGTGATTTTGTTTCTTTCTTTGATTAAATTGTAATTGATTCTGCCTCTAACGGGCACCTTTAATTGGTAAATAAAAATCTGTTCTGTTCTGTTCTGTTCAGTGATATTGTCCACATGAAGCGTAGTATTATATAGAAATAAAGTCAGTGATATTGTATACATGAAGCGTAGGATTATGAAGAAATAAAGTCAGTGATATTGAAAACATGAAGCGTAGGATTATGAAGAAATAAAGTCAGTGATATTGTCCACATGAAGCGTAGGATTATGAAGAAATAAAGTCAGTGATATTGTATACATGAAGCGTGGGATTATATAGAAATAAAGTCAGTGGTATTGTATACATGAAGCGTAGGATTATGAAGAAATAAAGTCAGTGATATTGTCCACATGAAGCGTAGGATTATGAAGAAATAAAGTGAGTGATATTGTATACATGAAGTGTGGGATTATATAGAAATAAAGTCAGTGATGTTGTATACATGAAGCGTAGGATTATGAAGAAATAAAGTCAGTGATATTGTATACATGAAGCGTAGGATTATATAGAAATAGTCAGTGATATTGTATACATGAAGCGTAGGATTATACAGAAATAAAGTCAGTGATATTGTATACATGAAGCGTAGGATTATTTAAGGATTAACTTCAAAAAATATTTTCTTCATCGAGGGATAACAAAATTTCCGTTTTGCACATTGTATAATCCGCGTAGCGGATTATATTAAATGTGCACAACGGAAATTTTGTTATCCATCGATGGAGAAAATATTTTTTGTAGTTAATACTTATAAATAAATTCCAACAATAGAATAAACTCAACAATTTTATAGAAATAAAGTCAGTGATATTGTATACATGAAGCGTAGTATTATATAGAAATAAAGTCAGTGATATTGTATACATGAAGCGTAGGATTATATAGAAATAAAGCCAGTGATATTGTATACATGAAGCGTAGTATTATATAGAAATAAAGTCAGTGATATTGTATACATGAAGCGTAGGATTATTTAAGGATTAACTTCAAAAAATATTTTCTTCATCGAGGGATAACAAAATTTCCGTTTTGCACATTGTATAATCCGCGTAGCGGATTATATTAAATGTGCACAACGGAAATTTTGTTATCCATCGATGGAGAAAATATTTTTTGTAGTTAATACTTATAAATAAATTCCAACAATAGAATAAACTCAACAATTTTATAGAAATAAAGTCAGTGATATTGTATACATGAAGCGTAGTATTATATAGAAATAAAGTCAGTGATATTGTATACATGAAGCGTAGGATTATATAGAAATAAAGTCAGTGATATTGTATACATGAAGCGTAGTATTATATAGAAATAAAGTCAGTGATATTGTATACATGAAGCGTAGGATTATTTAAGGATTAACTTCAAAAAATATTTTCTTCATCGAGGGATAACAAAATTTCCGTTTTGCACATTGTATAATCCGCGTAGCGGATTATATTAAATGTGCACAACGGAAATTTTGTTATCCATCGATGGAGAAAATATTTTTTGTAGTTAATACTTATAAATAAATTCCAACAATAGAATAAACTCAACAATTTTATAGAAATAAAGTCAGTGATATTGTATACATGAAGCGTAGTATTATATAGAAATAAAGTCAGTGATATTGTATACATGAAGCGTAGGATTATATAGAAATAAAGTCAGTGATATTGTATACATGAAGCGTAGTATTATATAGAAATAAAGTCAGTGATATTGTATACATGAAGCGTAGTATTATATAGAAATAAAGTCAGTGATATTGTATACATGAAGCGTAGGATTATATAGAAATAAAGTCAGTGATATTGTATACATGAAGAATAGGATTATATAGAAATAAAGTCAGTGATATTGTATACATGAAGAATAGGATTATATAGAAATAAAGTCAGTGATATTGTATACATGAAGCGTAGTATTATATAGAAATAAAGTCAGTGATATTCTATACATGAAGCGTAGGATTATGAAGAAATAAAGTCAGTGATATTGTATACATGAAGCGTAGGATTATGAAGAAATAAAGTCAGTGATATTGTATACATGAAGAGTAGGATTATATAGAAATAAAGTCAGTGATATTGTATACATGAAGCGTAGGATTATGAAGAAATAAAGTCAGTGATATTGTATACATGAAGCGTAGGATTATGAAGAAATAAAGTCAGTGATATTGTATACATGAAGCGTAGGATTATGTGAAGAAATAAAGTCAGTGATATTGTATACATGAAGCGTAGGATTATGAAGAAATAAAGTCAGTGATATTGTATACATGAAGCGTAGGATTATGAAGAAATAAAGTCAGTGATATTGTATACATGAAGCGAAGGATTATGTGAAGAAATAAAGTCAGTGATATTGTATACATGAAGCGTACGCTTATAAAGAAATAAAGTCAGTGATATTGTCCACATGAAGCGTAGAATTATATAGAAATAAAGTCTGTGATATTGTATACATGAAGCGTAGGATTATGTGAAGAAATAAAGTCAGTGATATTGTATACATGAAGCGTAGGATTATGTGAAGAAATAAAGTCAGTGATATTGTATACATGAAGCGTAGGATTATGAAGAAATAAAGTCAGTGATATTGTATACATGAAGCGTAGGATTATGTGAAGAAATAAAGTCAGTGATATTGTATACATGAAGCGTAGGATTATGAAGAAATAAAGTCAGTGATATTGTATACATGAAGCGTAGGATTATGTGAAGAAACAAAGTCAGTGATATTGTATACATGAAGCGTACGCTTATGAAGAAATAAAGTCAGTGATATTGTCCACATGAAGCGTAGAATTATATTGAAATAAAGTCTGTGATATTCTATACATGAAGCGTAGGATTATATAGAAATAAAGTCAGTGATATTGTATACATGAAGCGTAGAATTATATAGAAATAAAGTCAGTGATATTGTATACATGAAGCGTAGGATTATATAGAAATAAAGTCAGTGATATTGAATACATGAAGCGTAGGCTTATGTGAAGAAATAAAGTCAGTGATATTGTATACATGAAGCGTAGGATTATTTAAGGATTAACTTCAAAAAATATTTTCTTCATCGAGGGATAACAAAATTTCCGTTTTGCACATTGTATAATCCGCGTAGCGGATTATATTAAATGTGCACAACGGAAATTTTGTTATCCATCGATGGAGAAAATATTTTTTGTAGTTAATACTTTTAAATAAATTCCAACAATAGAATAAACTCAACAATTTTATAGAAATAAAGTCATTGATATTGTATTCATGAAGAATAGGATTATATAGAAATAAAGTCAGTGATATTCTATACATGAAGCGTAGGATTATGAAGAAATAAAGTCAGTGATATTGTATACATGAAGCGTAGGATTATGAAGAAATAAAGTCAGTGATATTGTATACATGAAGCTTAGGATTATGTGAAGAAATAAAGTCAGTGATATTGTATACATGAAGCGTAGGATTATGAAGAAATAAAGTCAGTGATATTGTATACATGAAGCGTAGGATTATGAAGAAATAAAGTCAGTGATATTGTATACATGAAGCGTAGGATTATGTGAAGAAATAAAGTCAGTGATATTGTATACATGAAGCGTACGCTTATGAAGAAATAAAGTCAGTGATATTGTCCACATGAAGCGTAGAATTATATTGAAATAAAGTCTCTGATATTCTATACATGAAGCGTAGGATTATATAGAAATAAAGTCAGTGATATTGTATACATGAAGCGTAGAATTATATAGAAATAAAGTCAGTGATATTGTATACATGAAGCGTAGGATTATATAGAAATAAAGTCAGTGATATTGTATACATGAAGCGTAGGCTTATGTGAAGAAATAAAGTCAGTGATATTGTATACATGAAGCGTAGGATTATGAAGAAATAAAGTCAGTGATATTGTCCACATGAAGCGTAGAATTATATTGAAATAAAGTCAGTGATATTCTATACATGAAGCGTAGGATTATATAGAAATAAAGTCAGTGATATTGTCCACATGAAGCGTAGGATTATATAGAAATAAAGTCAGTGATATTGTATACATGAAGCGTAGGATTATATAGAAATAAAGTCAGTGATATTGTATACATGAAGCGTAGTATTATGAAGAAATAAAGTCAGTGATATTGTATACATGAAGCGTAGGATTATGTGAAGAAATAAAGTCAGTGATATTGTATACATGAAGCGTAGGATTATGAAGAAATAAAGTCAGTGATATTGTATACATGAAGCGTAGGATTATGTGAAGAAATAAAGTCAGTGATATTGTATACATGAAGCGTAGGATTATGAAGAAATAAAGTCAGTGATATTGTATACATGAAGCGTAGGATTATGTGAAGAAACAAAGTCAGTGATATTGTATACATGAAGCGTACGCTTATGAAGAAATAAAGTCAGTGATATTGTCCACATGAAGCGTAGAATTATATTGAAATAAAGTCTGTGATATTCTATACATGAAGCGTAGGATTATATAGAAATAAAGTCAGTGATATTGTATACATGAAGGGTAGAATTATATAGAAATAAAGTCAGTGATATTGTATACATGAAGCGTAGGATTATATAGAAATAAAGTCAGTGATATTGAATACATGAAGCGTAGGCTTATGTGAAGAAATAAAGTCAGTGATATTGTATACATGAAGCGTAGGATTATTTAAGGATTAACTTCAAAAAATATTTTCTTCATCGAGGGATAACAAAATTTCCGTTTTGCACATTGTATAATCCGCGTAGCGGATTATATTAAATGTGCACAACGGAAATTTTGTTATCCATCGATGGAGAAAATATTTTTTGTAGTTAATACTTTTAAATAAATTCCAACAATAGAATAAACTCAACAATTTTATAGAAATAAAGTCAGTGATATTGTATTCATGAAGAATAGGATTATATAGAAATAAAGTCAGTGATATTCTATACATGAAGCGTAGGATTATGAAGAAATAAAGTCAGTGATATTGTATACATGAAGCGTAGGATTATGAAGAAATAAAGTCAGTGATATTGTATACATGAAGCTTAGGATTATGTGAAGAAATAAAGTCAGTGATATTGTATACATGAAGCGTAGGATTATGAAGAAATAAAGTCAGTGATATTGTATACATGAAGCGTAGGATTATGAAGAAATAAAGTCAGTGATATTGTATACATGAAGCGAAGGATTATGTGAAGAAATAAAGTCAGTGATATTGTATACATGAAGCGTACGCTTATGAAGAAATAAAGTCAGTGATATTGTCCACATGAAGCGTAGAATTATATTGAAATAAAGTCTGTGATATTCTATACATGAAGCGTAGGATTATATAGAAATAAAGTCAGTGATATTGTATACATGAAGCGTAGAATTATATAGAAATAAAGTCAGTGATATTGTATACATGAAGCGTAGGATTATATAGAAATAAAGTCAGTGATATTGTATACATGAAGCGTAGGCTTATGTGAAGAAATAAAGTCAGTGATATTGTATACATGAAGCGTAGGATTATGAAGAAATAAAGTCAGTGATATTGTCCACATGAAGCGTAGAATTATATTGAAATAAAGTCAGTGATATTCTATACATGAAGCGTAGGATTATATAGAAATAAAGTCAGTGATATTGTCCACATGAAGCGTAGGATTATATAGAAATAAAGTCAGTGATATTGTATACATGAAGCGTAGGATTATATAGAAATAAAGTCAGTGATATTGTATACATGAAGCGTAGTATTATGAAGAAATAAAGTCAGTGATATTGTCCACATGAAGCGTAGGATTATGAAGAAATAAAGTGAGTGATATTGTATACATGAAGTGTGGGATTATATAGAAATAAAGTCAGTGATGTTGTATACATGAAGCGTAGGATTATCAAGAAATAAAGTCAGTGATATTGTATACATGAAGCGTAGGATTATATAGAAATAGTCAGTGATATTGTATACATGAAGCGTAGGATTATACAGAAATAAAGTCAGTGATATTGTATACATGAAGCGTAGGATTATTTAAGGATTAACTTCAAAAAATATTTTCTTCATCGAGGGATAACAAAATTTCCGTTTTGCACATTGTATAATCCGCGTAGCGGATTATATTAAATGTGCACAACGGAAATTTTGTTATCCATCGATGGAGAAAATATTTTTTGTAGTTAATACTTATAAATAAATTCCAACAATAGAATAAACTCAACAATTTTATAGAAATAAAGTCAGTGATATTGTATACATGAAGCGTAGTATTATATAGAAATAAAGTCAGTGATATTGTATACATGAAGCGTAGGATTATATAGAAATAAAGTCAGTGATATTGTATACATGAAGCGTAGTATTATATAGAAATAAAGTCAGTGATATTGTATACATGAAGCGTAGGATTATTTAAGGATTAACTTCAAAAAATATTTTCTTCATCGAGGGATAACAAAATTTCCGTTTTGCACATTGTATAATCCGCGTAGCGGATTATATTAAATGTGCACAACGGAAATTTTGTTATCCATCGATGGAGAAAATATTTTTTGTAGTTAATACTTATAAATAAATTCCAACAATAGAATAAACTCAACAATTTTATAGAAATAAAGTCAGTGATATTGTATACATGAAGCGTAGTATTATATAGAAATAAAGTCAGTGATATTGTATACATGAAGCGTAGGATTATATAGAAATAAAGTCAGTGATATTGTATACATGAAGCGTAGTATTATATAGAAATAAAGTCAGTGATATTGTATACATGAAGCGTAGGATTATTTAAGGATTAACTTCAAAAAATATTTTCTTCATCGAGGGATAACAAAATTTCCGTTTTGCACATTGTATAATCCGCGTAGTGGATTATATTAAATGTGCACAACGGAAATTTTGTTATCCATCGATGGAGAAAATATTTTTTGTAGTTAATACTTATAAATAAATTCCAACAATAGAATAAACTCAACAATTTTATAGAAATAAAGTCAGTGATATTGTATACATGAAGCGTAGTATTATATAGAAATAAAGTCAGTGATATTGTATACATGAAGCGTAGGATTATATAGAAATAAAGTCAGTGATATTGTATACATGAAGCGTAGTATTATATAGAAATAAAGTCAGTGATATTGTATACATGAAGCGTAGTATTATATAGAAATAAAGTCAGTGATATTGTATACATGAAGCGTAGGATTATATAGAAATAAAGTCAGTGATATTGTATACATGAAGAATAGGATTATATAGAAATAAAGTCAGTGATATTGTATACATGAAGAATAGGATTATATAGAAATAAAGTCAGTGATATTGTATACATGAAGCGTAGTATTATATAGAAATAAAGTCAGTGATATTCTATACATGAAGCGTAGGATTATGAAGAAATAAAGTCAGTGATATTGTATACATGAAGCGTAGGATTATGAAGAAATAAAGTCAGTGATATTGTATACATGAAGAGTAGGATTATATAGAAATAAAGTCAGTGATATTGTATACATGAAGCGTAGGATTATGAAGAAATAAAGTCAGTGATATTGTATACATGAAGCGTAGGATTATGAAGAAATAAAGTCAGTGATATTGTATACATGAAGCTTAGGATTATGTGAAGAAATAAAGTCAGTGATATTGTATACATGAAGCGTAGGATTATGAAGAAATAAAGTCAGTGATATTGTATACATGAAGCGTAGGATTATGAAGAAATAAAGTCAGTGATATTGTATACATGAAGCGAAGGATTATGTGAAGAAATAAAGTCAGTGATATTGTATACATGAAGCGTACGCTTATAAAGAAATAAAGTCAGTGATATTGTCCACATGAAGCGTAGAATTATATAGAAATAAAGTCTGTGATATTGTATACATGAAGCGTAGGATTATGTGAAGAAATAAAGTCAGTGATATTGTATACATGAAGCGTAGGATTATGTGAAGAAATAAAGTCAGTGATATTGTATACATGAAGCGTAGGATTATGAAGAAATAAAGTCAGTGATATTGTATACATGAAGCGTAGGATTATGTGAAGAAATAAAGTCAGTGATATTGTATACATGAAGCGTAGGATTATGAAGAAATAAAGTCAGTGATATTGTATACATGAAGCGTAGGATTATGTGAAGAAACAAAGTCAGTGATATTGTATACATGAAGCGTACGCTTATGAAGAAATAAAGTCAGTGATATTGTCCACATGAAGCGTAGAATTATATTGAAATAAAGTCTGTGATATTCTATACATGAAGCGTAGGATTATATAGAAATAAAGTCAGTGATATTGTATACATGAAGCGTAGAATTATATAGAAATAAAGTCAGTGATATTGTATACATGAAGCGTAGGATTATATAGAAATAAAGTCAGTGATATTGAATACATGAAGCGTAGGCTTATGTGAAGAAATAAAGTCAGTGATATTGTATACATGAAGCGTAGGATTATTTAAGGATTAACTTCAAAAAATATTTTCTTCATCGAGGGATAACAAAATTTCCGTTTTGCACATTGTATAATCCGCGTAGCGGATTATATTAAATGTGCACAACGGAAATTTTGTTATCCATCGATGGAGAAAATATTTTTTGTAGTTAATACTTTTAAATAAATTCCAACAATAGAATAAACTCAACAATTTTATAGAAATAAAGTCAGTGATATTGTATTCATGAAGAATAGGATTATATAGAAATAAAGTCAGTGATATTCTATACATGAAGCGTAGGATTATGAAGAAATAAAGTCAGTGATATTGTATACATGAAGCGTAGGATTATGAAGAAATAAAGTCAGTGATATTGTATACATGAAGCTTAGGATTATGTGAAGAAATAAAGTCAGTGATATTGTATACATGAAGCGTAGGATTATGAAGAAATAAAGTCAGTGATATTGTATACATGAAGCGTAGGATTATATAGAAATAAAGTCAGTGATATTGTATACATGAAGCGTAGTATTATATAGAAATAAAGTCAGTGATATTGTATACATGAAGCGTAGGATTATTTAAGGATTAACTTCAAAAAATATTTTCTTCATCGAGGGATAACAAAATTTCCGTTTTGCACATTGTATAATCCGCGTAGCGGATTATATTAAATGTGCACAACGGAAATTTTGTTATCCATCGATGGAGAAAATATTTTTTGTAGTTAATACTTATAAATAAATTCCAACAATAGAATAAACTCAACAATTTTATAGAAATAAAGTCAGTGATATTGTATACATGAAGCGTAGTATTATATAGAAATAAAGTCAGTGATATTGTATACATGAAGCGTAGGATTATATAGAAATAAAGTCAGTGATATTGTATACATGAAGCGTAGTATTATATAGAAATAAAGTCAGTGATATTGTATACATGAAGCGTAGGATTATTTAAGGATTAACTTCAAAAAATATTTTCTTCATCGAGGGATAACAAAATTTCCGTTTTGCACATTGTATAATCCGCGTAGTGGATTATATTAAATGTGCACAACGGAAATTTTGTTATCCATCGATGGAGAAAATATTTTTTGTAGTTAATACTTATAAATAAATTCCAACAATAGAATAAACTCAACAATTTTATAGAAATAAAGTCAGTGATATTGTATACATGAAGCGTAGTATTATATAGAAATAAAGTCAGTGATATTGTATACATGAAGCGTAGGATTATATAGAAATAAAGTCAGTGATATTGTATACATGAAGCGTAGTATTATATAGAAATAAAGTCAGTGATATTGTATACATGAAGCGTAGTATTATATAGAAATAAAGTCAGTGATATTGTATACATGAAGCGTAGGATTATATAGAAATAAAGTCAGTGATATTGTATACATGAAGAATAGGATTATATAGAAATAAAGTCAGTGATATTGTATACATGAAGAATAGGATTATATAGAAATAAAGTCAGTGATATTGTATACATGAAGCGTAGTATTATATAGAAATAAAGTCAGTGATATTCTATACATGAAGCGTAGGATTATGAAGAAATAAAGTCAGTGATATTGTATACATGAAGCGTAGGATTATGAAGAAATAAAGTCAGTGATATTGTATACATGAAGAGTAGGATTATATAGAAATAAAGTCAGTGATATTGTATACATGAAGCGTAGGATTATGAAGAAATAAAGTCAGTGATATTGTATACATGAAGCGTAGGATTATGAAGAAATAAAGTCAGTGATATTGTATACATGAAGCTTAGGATTATGTGAAGAAATAAAGTCAGTGATATTGTATACATGAAGCGTAGGATTATGAAGAAATAAAGTCAGTGATATTGTATACATGAAGCGTAGGATTATGAAGAAATAAAGTCAGTGATATTGTATACATGAAGCGAAGGATTATGTGAAGAAATAAAGTCAGTGATATTGTATACATGAAGCGTACGCTTATAAAGAAATAAAGTCAGTGATATTGTCCACATGAAGCGTAGAATTATATAGAAATAAAGTCTGTGATATTGTATACATGAAGCGTAGGATTATGTGAAGAAATAAAGTCAGTGATATTGTATACATGAAGCGTAGGATTATGTGAAGAAATAAAGTCAGTGATATTGTATACATGAAGCGTAGGATTATGAAGAAATAAAGTCAGTGATATTGTATACATGAAGCGTAGGATTATGTGAAGAAATAAAGTCAGTGATATTGTATACATGAAGCGTAGGATTATGAAGAAATAAAGTCAGTGATATTGTATACATGAAGCGTAGGATTATGTGAAGAAACAAAGTCAGTGATATTGTATACATGAAGCGTACGCTTATGAAGAAATAAAGTCAGTGATATTGTCCACATGAAGCGTAGAATTATATTGAAATAAAGTCTGTGATATTCTATACATGAAGCGTAGGATTATATAGAAATAAAGTCAGTGATATTGTATACATGAAGCGTAGGATTATATAGAAATAAAGTCAGTGATATTGTATACATGAAGCGTAGGATTATATAGAAATAAAGTCAGTGATATTGAATACATGAAGCGTAGGCTTATGTGAAGAAATAAAGTCAGTGATATTGTATACATGAAGCGTAGGATTATTTAAGGATTAACTTCAAAAAATATTTTCTTCATCGAGGGATAACAAAATTTCCGTTTTGCACATTGTATAATCCGCGTAGCGGATTATATTAAATGTGCACAACGGAAATTTTGTTATCCATCGATGGAGAAAATATTTTTTGTAGTTAATACTTTTAAATAAATTCCAACAATAGAATAAACTCAACAATTTTATAGAAATAAAGTCAGTGATATTGTATTCATGAAGAATAGGATTATATAGAAATAAAGTCAGTGATATTCTATACATGAAGCGTAGGATTATGAAGAAATAAAGTCAGTGATATTGTATACATGAAGCGTAGGATTATGAAGAAATAAAGTCAGTGATATTGTATACATGAAGCTTAGGATTATGTGAAGAAATAAAGTCAGTGATATTGTATACATGAAGCGTAGGATTATGAAGAAATAAAGTCAGTGATATTGTATACATGAAGCGTACGCTTATGAAGAAATAAAGTCAGTGATATTGTATACATGAAGCGAAGGATTATGTGAAGAAATAAAGTCAGTGATATTGTATACATGAAGCGTACGCTTATGAAGAAATAAAGTCAGTGATATTGTCCACATGAAGCGTAGAATTATATTGAAATAAAGTCTGTGATATTCTATACATGAAGCGTAGGATTATATAGAAATAAAGTCAGTGATATTGTATACATGAAGCGTAGAATTATATAGAAATAAAGTCAGTGATATTGTATACATGAAGCGTAGGATTATATAGAAATAAAGTCAGTGATATTGTATACATGAAGCGTAGGCTTATGTGAAGAAATAAAGTCAGTGATATTGTATACATGAAGCGTAGGATTATGAAGAAATAAAGTCAGTGATATTGTCCACATGAAGCGTAGAATTATATTGAAATAAAGTCAGTGATATTCTATACATGAAGCGTAGGATTATATAGAAATAAAGTCAGTGATATTGTCCACATGAAGCGTAGGATTATATAGAAATAAAGTCAGTGATATTGTATACATGAAGCGTAGGATTATATAGAAATAAAGTCAGTGATATTGTATACATGAAGCGTAGTATTATGAAGAAATAAAGTTAGTGATATTGTATACATGAAGAGTAGGATTATGAAGAAATAAAGTCAGTGATATTGTATACATGAAGCGTAGGATTATGTGAAGAAATAAAGTCAGTGATATTGTATACATGAAGCGTAGGATTATGATCAGTGATATTGTATACATGAAGCGTAGGATTATGTGAAGAAATAAAGTCAGTGATATTGTATACATGAAGCGTAGGATTATGAAGAAATAAAGTCAGTGATATTGTATACATGAAGCGTAGGATTATGTGAAGAAATAAAGTCAGTGATATTGTATACATGAAGCGTAGGATTATGAAGAAATAAAGTCAGTGATATTGTATACATTAAGCGTAGGATTATGTGAAGAAATAAAGTCAATGATATTGTATACATGAAGCGTAGGATTATGAAGAAATAAAGTCAGTGATATTGTATACATGAAGCGTAGGATTATGTGAAGAAATAAAGTCAGTGATATTGTCCACATGAAGCGTAGGATTATATAGAAATAAAGTCAGTGATATTGTATACATGAAGCGTAGGATTATATAGAAATAAAGTCAGTGATATTGTATACATGAAGCGTAGGATTATGAAGAAATAAAGTCAGTGTTATTGTCCACATGAAGCATAGGATTATGAAGAAATAAAGTGAGTTTTATGGTCCTCATGAAGCATAGTATTATGAAGAAATAAAGTCAATGATATTGTCCACATGAAGCGTATATCACATCAAACTCTATCGAGTAAGTTTCGAATAAGAAAAGTCCTTAAAATTTTTGGAATCCTTTTCCCTAGCATTTACACCAAAGTTGTCTCAAAATTGACCAGCATAAAATTACTGACTATCATCTGCTTTGTTACATTGAATCACATAAAATGTTCAACTATTTTGGGCTTTGTAAATCAGGCTGTCGATGCAGGCTTGTTTTTATTTTCTTTGTTCGTTTTTAGCAGGCATTGTTTTTATTTTCTTTGTTCGTTTTTAGCAGGCATTGTTTTTATTTTCTTTGTTCGTTTTTAGCAGGCATTGTTTTTATTTTCTTTGTTCGTATTTAGCAGGCATTGTTTTTATTATACCAGATTATCTTTCTCTTCTTCCAAATTCTCTTAATATTATCTTTTGTGTAGAAAAGCTCATAAAAACGTATTGATTCTTCAAGTCTTGTCAAGTTTTTATAACACAGTCTTCAAACCAAAATATGAATATTACAACACATTACACTAGGTATAGCCGTACATATAGATGCTATACATGTATGACTTAAAATATATACATGTATTTTGCATAGTTTCTTGGACACGTGTATAATTATAACGAAACTTGAACATAGAACAGTGAAGAACGAAATAAGCATGCTCTGATCTAACATTTAACAGTGAACAACGAAATAAGCATGTTCGTATCGAACATAGAACTGTGAAGAACGAAATAAGCATGCTCTGATCTAACATTTAACAGTGAACAACGAAATAAGCATGTTCGTATCGAACATAGAACAGTGAACAACGAAATAAGCATGCTCTGACTGAATTTAGTAGATGTTTTACAACACGCTGCTTTGTTTACTTTGAGTCATCACGTGATTTGCGGAAACGGAGTGTTTCTGTTGTACCAGAGAGATACATTTTTCCAGTTGAATTCTATTGTTTTTATTGTTGATGTATATTTCTGGTTCATCTGGTTTAGTTATGTTAAGTTCGATGTAAAAAATGTTCACAAAACAGATGTATTGAGTTTTTATTTCTACTTTTACACTTCATCAATTCTTATATCTCGTGGCGTTATTATTTGTATTTAAACTGTTTAACCGTTTTAAAATGACTAATTTTTTTCTGAGAATGCGAAGAATGCTTGTAGTACACAAGAACGGGGTCAAGATACGGTATTAAGACCCAAGGCCACAAAGAGGTGTACTGTAACCAGAAAAGCCTTATATTACAAGTGAGTTAAGGGAGACAATTGACGAAAATAACAGAACAAGGTATACTTGATTCCAAAATCACGCACTGCCATAAGTTAATCCTATACTCAAAATAAAATAAAACATGATATCTTTTAACGGATAAGATGAAATAAACATGCATAAATAAACGATATAGCATCTCTTTTCACTCGACACTATCTATCTCTATTTTCTTAAAATTCCTATGTCCTTTCAAACGACAAACGTCTTAATGTGCTGTAACTTTAAACATTCGCAATCGAAAAGTATTCAAACCTAATTTGAAGCGTTAATCTCATTATTCTACTTGTATTATTGAATGTAAATTCTACATTAATTTACTGCTACATTGGATTTCGCAGAATAAACACAAAAACCCATATAAATAGTTTATATTGTTGTAGGTCAGTAAATTATTTTAGTTTATTTTGTATTCATAGTTTTGTTGCAGAATGAAATACATGTACGAATGCAAGTACATTTGTTATAAGTATGTCCCGATACTGTTTTATTACTCTATATAAACCGTTATCATGACATCACTCGGGACAATGATATTGCTTTCAACATCATAAATACCATCGCCTTTGGCTCGGGCATTGTCAATGTTTCAGGCAATACCACTCTCCCTTGTCCAGTCCAGATATCATGACAGTGCCCTCTATAAGCTATTGTTGTTTAAGTATTTCATGTTCTTTGTACATATAATTGTAAATCTGTTAAAGTTGTGGCCTTTCAAACATATGACTATCACACAACCAGTTGCCTGTAGAATGGATATTTAGTACAGTTGAAGAATAAATTTTAACAAGAATGGTTTTCAGAAATTTACAACTTATCCGCAAACGGTATTGTTACAGAATTATTAATACAGATTTCTGTGTGAACGTTATTTAGCAACTCTCAAAGTCAAAGTCAAAAAGCTTTATTTAAAGTCGGTTTAAAGCAACATACACACACAAGCTCTAATGAGCTTTTATGCCGACATTACGTATATAACAAGACATACACATTACAATAAAACATTCATAACACAAAGTATGCATTTCATGCATAAGCACATAATAAACTGGAAAAGTCACATATATATAGCACTACACATATAAAAAACACTACATGCATTAAGAGTATTAAAGAAGACGGTAAATGCACATAAAGCAAAAGCAAGCTTCTAAAAATCTAGTTTGTAAGATAGCTATACTAACTCATGCAAAAATTGTAAATAAACAGAAAAAATTTAAAAATTAAAATTTCCAAAATTCTTAATTCAAATATATAACTTAAAATTTTAAAATTCAAAATTCAAAAACTTAACTCTTAAAATTCAAAATTTAAAATTTTTAACTTAAAATTTAAAATATAAAAATTCAAAATTTAAAATTTAAAAATTTAAAAATTAAAAAATTTAAAATTCTAAATTCAAAATCCAGATTTTAAAAACTCAAAATTTAAAATTCCATACTTCCAAAATTTTAAAATTTTAAAAGTTAAAATTTAAAAAGATTCAGAACAGCAGCTGATTGATAAAAAGCAAGAAGTTATGATGAGCAGGATGAACAATGGCATGATCTGCCATTCCAGCAATTTATTAAGTTCTTAAACTGAGAAAGAGGTTTCTTTCCTATAATGGTCAGGCAGATCATTCCAGGTTTTAGCTGCAAAGTATCTAAATGAATTTAAGCCATACCTTGTTGTTCGAACACTTGGAAGGGTAGCTGTATTTTGGTATCTGAAAGAGTATTTATGTTGTTTAATTTCAACCAGATCATGCAAGTATAGTGGGCTTTGTTTATTTATGATTTTAAAAGTTTCAGTGGCTATAGCTCGTATTCTTCTAATTTTTAATGATGGCAGTTTGGATTTCTCTAGTAGTTCTTCATATGAGCTATTTGTATCTTCGTATATAAATCTTAGCGCCCTTTCTTGTATTTTTTCCATCTTTTTAGAGTTTGACTCACTGCAAAAGTGCCAAGTAACTGGGCAGTAATTAAAATTTGATAGGATGAAAGAGTGGTATATAGTTAATCTACCCAGCCTGTTCAGGTGTTTTCCTACTCTTTTTAGCACATTTAGTTGTCTTGAGGCTTTTTTACATAAGTTTGCTACGTGTGTATTAAATTTAAGTTGGTAATCAATAGTGATTCCTAAAAGCTTTACTTCATTTTCACATTTGATTTGGTTGTTATTTAAGTCAAAAGTTATGTTTTTATCCTTTGTTTTGTTGCCAATCGCTATAGCCTGGAACTTATCGGGATTTGCCTTCATTTGGTTAAAGGAAAACCAGTCTATTAATTTTAAGCTATCATTTTCCAAAGTTTTAATAAGGTTGTCAAGATCATATCCCTCATAAGCAAGAGTGTTGTCATCTGCATAGTTGTAGAGTGAACTGTCCTTAATAAAATAGAAGATATCGTTTAAAAAAATATTAAAAAGCACAGGTCCAAGTATGGATCCTTGTGGTACCCCTTTATAAATTTTATCCCAGTTACTAAATGAAGTTCCCAATTTGACACACTGTTTCCTATGAGAAAGGTAGTCTTGGAGAAGCTTAAGAGCATTGTCTGATAGACCATAAGATTTTAATTTATTAAGAAGGAGGATATGTGGGAGGCAGTCAAATGCTTTGGATAGATCCATGAGTATAGCTGCAATGAATTTATTTTCATCAAGGGCCTTTTTCCAGTCCTCTATAATTTTCAAAAGAGCTGTTTGACAGCCATAGCCAGAGCGGAAGGCCGAAAGATATGGGTGAAAAATGTTATCAAAATATGAAGTTAGCTGGTTATAAATTGCACGTTCAAAAAATTTTGAAATATATGGTAAAATGCTTACTGGTCTATAATTACTTTTATCCAATGAATTATTTTTCTTGTGTATAGGTACAACTTGTGCTTCCTTTAATTTTTCAGGAAATACAGAGGATTTTATACTTTGTTTATTAACATTGTTATAGGCTTTGTTATTGCTGGTTTTGCTATTTTTAGCAGTTTAACCGATATACCATCTTTTCCTGTTGCCTTTTTTACATTGGCTTTATTTATTTGTTTAGCTACAAAGTTTTCATCTATTTCTTTAAATTTCAGTTCTTCAGTTTCAGTTCTGTTTTCTGTAATTTTTATAATACTTGGATGGTTATTATCACTATAAGTTTCTTTTGAACCAATATCTTTGGCAACATTAATAAAAAAGTTATTAAAAATTGTAGCAACTTCACTTTGATCATTTATGATTTTATTATTTTCCTCCCGTATTATATCTTTATTATTTATGCTTCCTTTGTTGGCAAGGAATGGCTTGATGGTAGGCCAAAAATTACCTGATTTAGGGCCACCTACACATCTTTCAAAGAAATAATTTCTAATGGATGACTTTTTAATTTTAGTTACTAAATTCCTCTGTTTTCTATACTCATTCCAGTTTTTGTTTGATTTACATTCTAAAAATTTATTGTGGAGCATACGCTTTTTATATACAGCTTTTCGTAGTTCTGCGTTCATAAATGGGGCTGGTTTTGGGGCTGACTTTCTCTTTTTTATAGGAGCATGTTTGTCAATGACATTAATAAAAGCAGATTCAAAATTTTCATATGCACAGTCACAGTTTTCATTTTCAATAAGTGAATCAAAGTCTATTTTTTCCAGATCGCTTTAAAAATTTTGTTCTGAAAAATTTTTAAAGCTTCTATATTCTTTGTTTATTGTTTTCCTTGACTCTATATTACACTTGAACTGAAAAGATATAAAATTGTGTACATCACTTATGCCACAATTAAAGTTTAGAACATTCATACATCTTTTTGGCATGTTTGTTAAAATGACATCAACTAGACTTGGAGCGGCATTTTTGGTATAACATGTTGGCTCCTTTACCAAGTTATATATGTTAAGTATTGAAAAAGTATTGTAAAGTTCAAGTTCTTAATTGGTTTAAGATCCAAAATAAATGAATTATTGCCAAAACATATACATTAACAATAAGAGTGCTTATATCATAGAAACAAAAATACTAATAATTTGTTCAGAGGAGGTGCTATGAATATACATTCAAATTCAATGTATTAAAGGCAAACAAAAATGAAGATCACTTTTTTAGTTTCAACTACTACAACATGTAGTTTATATAAATGTATAAATATAAATCTGCTATTTTCTTAAGCGAGTGCTCAAATTGTACATTTCATATAACCCATCGATACATATTTGACACAAATCTACATCTTTGTCCTTGAGAATAAACATTAATCTATCATTTATACTTATATCTGAAAATGAGTAGACAATATCTGTTATTTTCTTTAAAAATACATTTCTATGGTTACCAAGACATGGACAACTCATTAAAAAGTGAAACTCATCTTCGACTTCATTACAAAATGAGCATAAACGATTATGCAATGGAGTTTTATTATATCTCCCTTCTTCAATTTTCAAGTTAATTTTACTTATGCGAATCTTGGTGAAACTTGCTGTATAACATTTATCTTTGTTAGCTAGAAGATAAGTTTCAATTTTATAGTCTAATTTCAGTTTTCTACACAGTCTGAGTTTGTTGCCATTTGGATTACTGGAATCATCAAAAAGGGAGAGTTTCCAAAATTGAATATATTGTTCTTCCAATTTTTTGTATTGTACAAAGTATAGTATGTACTAATAGCTCAGAATTATTAGTTGAAATTCATAAATGTTAGGTAATCTGCTCACATATCGATTGTTGAGTATTTATTGTGTTAAAATGTTACATGATTTTTTTGTACATTGTAGATAAATGTATACATCTAAATTCGTTTTCACAGAATAAAGACAAAAACCAGTTTTATTTATATTGTTCCATGTCTTAACTAAACGAGAATTTTTTGGGGGAATCCATATTAAGTGAAAACGTGGATTGTCTTAAAACCACCCTTAAATACCCTCCTCACATTACCCTCATCTGATTATAATACCCTCCTCACATGACCCTCATCTGATTATAATACCCTCCTCACATGACCCTCATCTGATTATAATACCCTCCTCACATGACCCTCATCTGATTATAATACCCTCCTCACATGACCCTCATCTGATTATAATACCCTCCTCACATGACCCTCATCTGATTATAATACCCTCCTCACATGACCCTCATCTGATTATAATTAAGTTTGAAAACACTAAACACAGAATTAAATTTTTGAATTATATCGACATTTTGTAGCAAAAATGCAAACAACACTTGTGATTATTAGTTTGGTATAAGAAATCACCACAAATGTTTTTTGGCAAATAAATCCAGTAACCTCCGTGGAGTAATTCAAACAAAAATACATAAGTGTATTAATGTGTAGTCTTCTTAAACAACTTACACGAAAAACTAATTGATAAAATAAGATAGTTTATTATGTTTTTGCGGCAGCAGCTGTATTCCGTGTTTTACATTTATTTGTTTCTAGTGCAGTATTTAAAAGGCTATTATGTAGCATTTGTCGTGTTTCGTGAAAACTTAAAATGTGTTCTTGTGTGTCGTTTTATGGATTTTAATAAAGTCATATTACAATTTATTAAAGCTAATTAATGGCTAAGTTCCCAGATCTGGAAGCTAAGGAAAATACCTCGAACAATTAGATAAAAGCAGGTGGACAACTTTAATTCATGTGGAAGTTTCAGAGATCTAGGTTAAAAACTGTAGGAGGAGTTGATTACACGAAATAGGAACCGCCTTTTGTAATTGTTCTGAATAGTCCCAAAGTCTGGAAAATTTGGAAAACAATCCATGAACAATTTTATAATAGAAGGTGCACAACTGCAATACATGTGCAACCTTTCTGTCAAGTTTCAGAGATCTGGGTTGAAAAGTGTAGAAGTAGTTGATTACACAAAATAGAAATATGTACTCTATTTTCCCCATATGCCCGCCTGACCATTATACTATAACCAAACCCAAACATTTGATGCTGACCATTTAATTGTGTCACTAAAATTATATAAAATGTAAATTTGATGGATATATAGGTGGTCGCAATATTTAGTTGATATCCAAATTCATCAGGGTTGTATGTCAAAATATTCAAAAAATTTACAAATAATATACACTGTGCACATCTCATCGGTACATTTTGATGAGAAGTACACGTGTCAACAGTATTGTTTATACTGAAAGTGAAACCATTAGATTTATGGAAAAAATCACGAGACAATAGGTCTTGTTGGCGCTAACCGTTAGAGATATTTTGGAAAAAAACCTGACTCGGTTGCCTTTAATGTAAGCTACGCCTATCAGAATGATATGATACATGTATTCTTCCAGTTATTTTATTAGTTTTATCATAGAAATGTATACACGGTTAATTTAAATTCAGTTTGATACTAAAATGTTCATAAAAAAAGATAAATAGCAAAGAAAACCGACCGAACAAACAACAGCCAAAAGTAAAGTTAGTTACAAATCCGGATATAGAAAAACATACACAGCGCAACACAAAAACAAAAAACACAAGCACAGAAAAAGAGTAACCCGATACCAATGTGCACTCAGGTGCTCCGGACGAGTGATTGCACTACCTGCCTCTAATTAGACACATATCTAGTTACTCATTGTCATGTCTCGGAAAAAGTCAAATCCAGGAATATAGGTAACACTACCTATGACTCGGCGAAAATGTCCGATCGTATTTGAGAGATTAATTTCCCATGTAATGTTGTTACGCTTCAAAACAGGGTTTATCTCGTGATCATGTTAATTTTGTTTACTGTATAACTGTTTGCAGATGATGGTTTTTATTTATTTTACAAGAAAGATCAAGTACACAAGTGATCAAGATACGACTGTCCGTTCCTAAGGTCACTAAAGTGTACTATAACTAAAACGAGCCTTACCAGTGACCACAAATACGACAGACCCATAGCAGAGACGGCGTATACAATAGACCCATAGTAGAGACGACTGATGCGGCAGACCTATATCAGAGACAACTGAGTTGACAAGCTTACAGCAGAGACGACTCATACGACAGATCCATAGCAGAGACGGCGTATACAACCGACCCATGTAAGAGACGACTGATGCGGCAGACCGAGACAATTAAGATGACAAGCTTACAGCAGAGACGACTCATACGACAGACCCATAGCAGAGACGACTCATACGACAGACCCATAGCAGAGACGACGTATACAAATTCGACGATGTGTATTGAACATCCTGAACACCATAAATTGGCAACAACTATAGCAAGATCATACATCACCTAGTCGCCATTTCATGCAGTATGCTCATTCCATCAGAAGCCGGAAAAACCACCCGTTCATATTCAGACACAGTCGAACATCCAAGACACCCATGCAAGTTCTCCTTCTTTTCACCATACAATAACTCGATGGAACATTCTACCCCCCACAGCCTAACTGATCATGCTATTAAGAAGAAGAAAGCTCGAGTTTCTTGGTAGTTATCATGTCCTAGCATCACTGGCCATTTAAAGGGTGCAAGTCAAATCGGCACTAACAAAAAATGTCAATTTAGCACCTCGGAAGAGTCAAATCGGCATCAACTTCGGCACCTGTTATATTATTTACTTCTTATAATGAAATGGTTTAAAATGCAAATTTTAATAAAATTTTGAAATAATAATTTAAAATAAAATACTTACTAATTATTTATGTTGATTGGAGATTCTTCGAAATTTACAACTGTAGTTATCTTTGAGTCTTTTACTGTTATAATAGACAGTGATAATTAGACATTGAAATTAGTTTATATTTGTGTAATTATATCGTTTGTTGTTGTAGTAATGACTCTGAAGGTATTATGTCTTTATTCTAATTAATTTTTAAATTAAGATTGAAAGGCCCAAACCCAAGAGGTTTAATAAGTTTAGCCATTTAGCCAACTTTTTAAAATTCAGGTATTCCCATTTAGCCAACTTTTATTTTGTTCACAAAGTGTATGGCATATAAATCCTTAGTAAGATCTAACCTCGAGTACTGCTCTACAATTTGGTCACCCCACACCAAAAAACAAAAAGAACAAGTAGAAAAAGTGCAACGTAGAGCAGCACGCTACATAACTGGCAGATATCACAACACTAGCAGTGTCAGTTCTATGTTGTACCACCTCCACCTACCTTCTTTAGAAACCCGAAGAAATGTAGCAAAAGTCACCATGATCTACAAAATTACACATCACTTAGTTGTCATTGATCCAAACCTTTATCTAAAACCATTTACTACACATTTCAGTACACGACATAGTCACAGTCTTCAATTTCAACTATTCTCTACTTCAACTGATTACTTTAAATACAGTTTTTTCCCTCACACAGTAGTTCTCTGGAATGCCTTGCCCCCAGGCATTGTTGCAGCTCCTACACTGGGTCAGTTTAAAACTCTGATCCAGTCACACCCTATCTAATTTCATTTTTACTATTCAAACCCCTGTAAATAACCATGTAAATATGTTAAAAGTATTATTTCAGTATATGTTTAACTGGAACTTTTGTTTTGTTTTCGTTTGTTTGTTTTGTTTTTTTTTTTTCGCTTTCACTTATTTTTTATTTTTTTATTTTTCAGTTCGTTCACGCCGTTGCGTAGTCGTCACTAATGACGGTGCAATGTACTATGTAGATGTAGATTAGACCTGTTGACTTGTTTAAGAAATTTTGAGAAAAATGGAAAATAATAATTTTGAGAAAAATGGAAAATAATAAAAAGGAGATATCATCCCAATAACAATCATTACCCTTTTGACAACATTTTTGTGTTTCCAGATGCACCGACTTTTAATACAAAAATAAATAACGTATACTTATCTTTGATAACAAATTGGAGTTCCCTTCTTCCAATTCATATATAATTTTATAATGTTATATAACTTGATTACATGATGACTTTCTTTTATTTCATAGTGCTGGTAGCATTTAATATATTGTTAAATTTGCTTGAATTCTTTAAGAATATGAAATAAACATTGTTTTCTTTAAATCGCCTTTTTAACGAAATATTATATTAAGAAACAAGAGGCTCTCTAGAGCCTGTATCGCTCACCTGATTTATATAGGCAAAGAAGATGGCATATCCACATTGTCAAACTAAGTCCTGTAACTTTAAATTTTTTACTGTTATAAATAACATGATCTTTGAGACCATCCAATGAATCCTGCTGTTTGGTTTCAATTGATTCAATAGCTTCAGACATTTTTCCTATATATAGGTTTGCATGTAAAATTGATTCCTAAAATTGCAGCCATTGTTGATTTTAGATCAAATGAGCAAGCATAAACTTTTAAGGGAACCATCCAATAAGTATTCAATACAATAATATGGCTTGAATCAGCTTTGCAGTTCAGAAAAGTTGGCATTTGAAAAATATTCCTATAGAGCCCACTGTTAAAACTTTGTCTGTAATTGTAATGGTAAACACAAGTAGACCACCTTTACTCGTGTTAGCTAAAACAGTTTGTTGACCTTTAAGGGGCTATAACCAATTTAATTAATCACCCGACTACATCAATCCAATTTAGACTATTGTTTACATTTATTAAAGGGCCATAACCCCTATAAGGGGTCATCTTACAATTTCGACCTAATGGACAATTTTGTAGAGCTCAATTAGCTGAACATTTGGGCAAGCAAAACCTTTTCCCTATCTTCTATCGTTCACAATCTATAAGGGTAAAAAAACTATTTCTGCAATTTAAGGGGTCATAGCACTTATAAGGGGTCATCTGACATTCTTCAAAATTTCAGGGTAGGTAGATCTTGACGTGCTGATCACTTTTACCCTGTGCCAGAATTTTGATATCTGTCACCGTTTTTGAGTTATTTGCAAAAAACTGCTGTTTTACCCCCCTGTTCTATTTTTAGCAATGGCGGCCATGTTTTTTATAGGATCAATTTAAAATGAGGATCGTTTGTAGCCAACATGTCATTTATCATTCCTGTCAAGTTTCAGTCAAATTGGTTCAGTAGTTTCAGACAAGAAGATTTTTGAAATTGTTAACGGACGACGACGGACGACGGACGACGGACGGCGACGGACGCATAGTGATGGCATAAGCTCACATGGCCTTCGGCCAGGTGAGCTAAAAAAAGTTATTATAAATACAGGTGCCGAATTGACCATACCAAGTTCCGAATTGACGGGTGCAGGCAAACTCGTACCTAGACCAACTCGTACCTTTGCATTTTAATATAGAAATTTTGAATATTCTGGATATAATGTTCTAAATTTAGTTCTGAATAAAAATATATACTACATATTAGTTTAATAATAAATTTAAATATTATAAACTTTTACAATTATTTAGCAGTTTATAAAAAAAATACAAATTCAATGTATTCAACAACCGTTATGAACAACTTTCTTTTGAGGCTAGGGTATATGAGTTGATGCTTTTTCAACAATTAATTTCAAAGAAAGGAATTCAGTTATTATATTAATCGTTCTTTAATACCGACCGCTTATTTTTCTTTTGTCGGCAAATTGTGAACTGAACAATGTCAAGTTCTAACTTACATGATTAATAAAGTTTGGCCTTTTGAGTCATGGACTGTTTACAGTCAACACACCAGGACGAACAACGATGTTGAAGGGTGGCATCATCGCATTAACAAGAGATCCGGCGATGAGAAGAAGCCTTTTTATCTGCTAGTTCCAAAACTACAAGAAGAAGCTGCTTCTACCCACACAACTAAAAATGATTACAGAATCCAGACTTAGTCGGCAGTAGAGATCCACTACGAAATACATACAGGCGAAATTTTTCAAGTTGTGGGATTTGTATTCTAGCAGCCAGCTAACTTATGCGGCAGTGTGGGCAGTTGCATGGACCATCAAAAGATGCCTAAATTAAATACAAACTGTTTACAATATTTAAAATATATATAATATAACCGTTTATAGTGCCTATAGACTATCAAAGACTGGTGTTACATAAACGCCGATTTTAATATATATATCTTGTGAGATATGAATCTTGTTTTAAAATTGTCTTGTGTTTAATGGTTTTCTTTGCTTAATTTGTTTTTGTTTGTGCATTAGAGCTGTACAATAATTATTATAATAAATATTTAAATTTTTGTTTAGTTTAACATAATTTCAGCAATTTTCAGATTGTGTCCCTTTTCACTCTACCAAATAATGCAAAGGTACGAGTTGGTTGGGTTCGAGTTGGTTGAGGTACTAGTTGACTAGGATTCCGAATTGACTATACCAGGTGCCGATTTGATCAAGTGCCGATCTGACTAGTATTCCATTTTAAACGGGACTATTTGAGGAAAAAGCACTATACAATCGTGAATACATAACATTTTTCCTAAAAATCATGTTGATGAAAACTTTTAAGGAGATTTCTGCAAATGAAAACAAGAGGCTCACTGCACCGATCATGTATGACAGAACAAACGTTTTATTAGCATAACGACCCATAAAGTTAGAAACTGTATACTTCATCTCCTCCAGCATGCTTGGGACCATACTGACCCACAGAGCTGCCCAGCACGTCCCCGGATGGCGGATAGGGGAGACCTCTTGTTCGGGGGTTGTCAGGTAACACTACGGAAAGCCTGGCCGTTTTGTGTGACTTGTTTGGAGGGTGCCACCCTCCTTGCATGATAAAGCTCCTTTTGTAGATTTCGCAAGTGTAGGCTACTACTACAGGCTAATTTTCTCCGCCCCTACCCAATATTCTATAAATTTCCAGTGGCAGTCCCATCCCACCCCTTTTTCGTTAATTTATTGTCTGATAGCTTGTTCTCGTCCTGAATACAGCTTAAATACTGCTCGCTGGACTTAAGCAAACACCCTATAAATGAATCCTTCAGCATGTTTCCAAAACCTGTGGGAGCCAGCTGATCCAGATTATTAACCAATAAACAAAAGAAAAACAACTTATTGTGCAAAAACTGATATCAAATTAATTTTGTTTCTACATAAACAAACTGTCATCATTGACAAATGTCATATTCAATGGTTCTGTCGATTGTCAGTTCTGTACAGTATTCACCATTGTGTACTAGTGTGTAATCCACCACACAAGTGATGCAGCAATTTTCAACAAGACTTGAAACATTTAAGAAAGGAAACGGAAAAGGCTTTTAATCAACAAAGTTCTGTCTGTAACCCGATATCAAACTTCAATTAAATGTAAGAAACTGGGATCGGTAGACAAATCAAAGTATCCTAAAGTGACATTAAGACAGGATCGAAAATGAAAAGCATCATAATAACATTGGTCTGTAGGTCAATGATTATGTAGAAACCTGAACCTCAATTGGATCTTTGTCAAAGGAAAAGATATACATCTCTGTCAATCCAACACAGGAGTATACATGCAATGTGTGTGGGACAGATGAAACTCACTTCTTCAATCACGGGCAGGAAAATGGTGATTTAGACATGTAGAATAGTTCCACTTTATAATCATTTTATTTACATACAATACAGACAAAACAAAATATACATTAATAAAACAATTAACAGAATCTACATAATGAGAAATTTGTAGCACTTAAAAAAAAAGAAATTTGTCCAGTTATCACCATTAACATTACATGATTGTTTAACAAGGTATAAAATATCTTCATCCATCTGATCTATAAGACAATTCTAGATATAAACAAGCACTTGATTGACACTTGAACTCAATATTGATTGACTGGTTTAACAGATAGTTTTTTTTTAAAAGTATTTTAAGAAACCTGTGATGATGGAATCACTTAAAAATTCCTTGATAAAGTCAATACTGGTAACATAACTGATTAGTGTGTGCTACACAGTTGTAGGCAAATCTATATTTTAATGTCTTTAGGATTTCAGATGTTTGGATTATTTTTATGTTTATGGCAAATATCCCACTAAAATAAGTCATCCAGAAAAGTCCTACAGGTCACCATCATGTGATCATCCAGTCCTACAGGTTATAGTCATGTGATCATCCAGTCCTCCAGGTTATAATCATGTGATCATTTAGTACTCTAGTCATGTGATGTTATCAAACCGATAATCTGAACATTATCCTCAAACACAGTGTAATAATGGGACTAGACTTAAATTGAATGATTGTAAATTTCTAAACATAGCCAAACTATAAAAATACAAAATATTCCAAAATGCAAGAGGGGAAGACAAGTCTTTAAATTTAAATGGTGCTACGAGGGAGAATGAGTGACATTACTAAAATGGTGCTACAGGGAGGTGGTGTGACAAAGGTACAACAGATCTTGGGTGACAATGATGACGGCTGATCGTTATGTCTAATTATCAGGAGACAATGATGACGGGTGATCGTTATGTCTAATTATAAGGAGACTATGATGACGGGTGATCGTTATGTCTAATTATCATTATAATATTTCTCTCGGTCTATCTTTTTTACCAAAGATTTGTAAAGGTATATTTTATTAATATGGGAATTACAAAGGACCTTCATTAGTACAAAATCAGCAACTTTTGACATTTACAGAATCTGTAATAAATGCATACAATATGGTCAATGTTTGGTTGTCAAAACTTTAAATGTTTTAAAGTTCTGATCCATTAAAAGCTGATAAATTATGAAAATAAATTACATGTCTAATCTACATTCATTACCAATTTGAGAAATGTTTAACAATCAAATGGTTCATGCTGTGCACTTACATGAACAACTGTTTTACTCGACAAAATTCTGAAAATTTAGCACAGCTTTCAATTATGCTTCCATAGTGACATTGATGCAGTGTTTGACTGAATATGAATGAATTTATCTAGCACATATATAAAATGTATTTACATAACAGCACCAAACCTCTATAATGTAAGCTTCAAAAATGTCAAAATAAACTGGCAAACGGAACACCGTTATAAAAATATAGATATTCTGAACTACAATAACAAACATCATTATTGTCCGAGAAAAGATCGGGAAAATAGGAATATCTGTATAATGGTAATATTTACTGCTATTGTAAATTGTATCTGGATTGCCTATTTCTGTACTTGTTTAGTTTTTCAACAACATGTCACTGACATATTTAATTTCAAGAACTAGATTTGTACAACTTTTATTACTGTCAAAGACTAGTGTTTTCTCGAACAAAAATGAAATTGAAAACTTTTCACAACCTACATGATGTCTGAGTTTTGTATAATTAACTCCTGAATAAATCCTTGTTATTTTGCAACTCACCTGGTTGTAATTTTTCAAAATACACCAAAATTTATTCAACAACTATTTTTGGTATCACATCGTCTTGGAAACACTTATTACAATGATAAACAATGTCGTATTAATTTAAACTTGTGACCAAAATGTGTATAATTTCTTTCTGAACATTCTAGAAATCACTAAATTATGATGTATCAAGGTAATCAATTACTTTATGCCAATATAACCATAAGAAAGAAAGGTAAATTTCCATTACCAAGTTTTATGCAGAACAATTAGTGCTAGTTACCTCCCTTTAACATTCATATTCCTTGGCAATGGGAGACAATTCTCTAGTATTTATCATTCTATTGAAAAGTGTATACAGGGCACATAAACAATCTTTATCATTAGAAAACTTTGTGAAATGAACATGTGTACATAAATGATATATATTCTCCTGCTATTGCACAATCAAATAACAATAAATACATCCTTAATTAATTACAGATATAAACAACATTATACACATTGTAATCAAAGGGAGAGAACTAGTAAAAAAAAACCATACAAGTTAACGATACGATTTTCATCTCAAATAGACCAATTATTTATATTCCATTTTGTTTAAAATATTGAAGCTAAGAAAATTTAACAGTTGAAACAGAAAATTTACCAAAAATATCAATGAAATCTTTTCCAAAATATAAATGTATTTCTATGGCACAGCTATTTAATGAAAATGAACAAATATACAGGTATGACAATAAGATCTGCCTTAAAGCCAAAATTTTCTACAACACTGATGTAAAGGCTACAATAATGATTGCTACTTGCTGATAAATTATACAAAAAATGAGGTACATAAATTTGGAAATATAAACGATTCGTTGCCTTGGCGATGCTTAACTGTTTTTAACAGTGGATATGCTGAGAAGATATTCCTGTCAAGAAGTGTTTCTAGTCCATAAAGTTTTGAATTCCCCACAACTCTACTCACTACCAAGTGTAAAGTTATTACACGATCTCTGTATAATTCAATAAACTTGAAAGTACATGCACATTTTAACTAGACAAAGTATGGATAGGTACTTGTCCTTTTTTCATTTAATATAATAAATACTAAATATTGATTTATTTACCTCAACAGTAGGGAGTCATTAATATATAGCAGAAAAAAGGGGGAATAACTAGTTTTATTGTCTCCCTTTTTCACTGAACATTTTAAATTAAACTTGTTGACAGGTATGTGATTATGCTTGATGTTTACTAAAAACTGATTGTGATATGAATTTGTATGTAGTTTCAGGCAGGAGTTTAGCAAAGCTACACATAAATTTGCATGATCATTTACATATTGTTAAAATTAACTTTTAAATGTAACTTATGTTATAGTGAAATAAAGCACCTTTCTACAATGGCAGATCGTAAGTGGAAACTCAAAAACATAAAACTTTCACATCTTCACTACATTGTATATCTAAAAAATATTTCAGTCTCATAAATTAAATATAAATGAATTTCATGTATTTCAAGGTCAAAGTATTTAAAAAAAAAACTATGAAGTCAATCAATAGCTAAAATTGTATATAAGATTCATTTCCATGACAACCATATTATCACATTTGGTTGTGCACAATAAATCACAACAACAAGAATTCAAGAAAATACTGTTAAAATTTTACAACAATTTCACTCAATTTCCTAAAATAAAATTGTTTAGCATATAGTAATTCCTCTTCATACACAAACAACCATTGGCAGGGTCCAGGTATGTTTCTCCAAGATGGAGCACCACATTTAACACTGTTCAGTGTCCTCCTTTGTATTGGAGCACCAATAAACAGTTTTATTCTTTGCTCCTGTATCAAGGAGCACCATCACAGATACAGAACTGGATTTTTCTGGAATACAACTACTCCACATTGTCTTGTGCTCAAGGGGAAGAATATTAAAGACAGAGATCAATATCTCAGTTTTTATTTCCCACATGTAGCACTTTCCAACCAATCATATTAAAGCTTTTTGTCACTGATTATGAACACTATATCATACAGTGAACATGTTTTTTTCATGTATATATTCTACTGAAATCACAGCATGTTTAAATGAACTGATTGCTGACTAGTATTTAACATTTTCTGTATGTAACGAGGTTTTTCTAGTCAACATATTGGAACTTTAATCTGATTCATTTTTTCGTCTTTAGGATTGTATCCCATATTTTTCCTCTGAAGGAACATGTGTATTTCACGGAATGTTGGTCTGGCACTTTCACTGCGATTCCAACATTCACACATCAAGTCATATATTTCTTTGGGACAATTTGGAGGGTGTGGTAGATAGACTTCCTGTTTATCATTTCTATAGTAATGTCCAGCATTCTCTATTACCATTTCATCCGTTAGAGCATCATACGGCTGATCCTTAGCGAATGTCAGGATTTCCCAAAGTGTAACGGCAAATGACCACACATCACTCTTAGTAGTAAACTTGCCCTACAAAATTAAAAGATATTAATAGCACTCACAAACAATGGAATATAAATAAGTTGTATACAGCACAAGATAGTAAATTTCAACCGGTAACATGTAGGTGGAGCTGTTTAGTGATGAGTCACTGCAAGACTTGTAACACTGAAAAGTGAGACCAGGTCATAGCCAATCTCCATAAGGCTTACTGTAGGATGTTACTTAGTGCTCCTCAAAAATAGTATTGTAGCTTAGCAGCAAAACTGATTAAATAGTTAGTTATAATAAAAGATCATTTTATGTTGTTCTTTTCCGTAAGATATATATTTATAAATCAAATGAATTTATTTCTTTTCGGCTAATTTCAGCACTATTTTTCTCCTTTATACCTAAGTGATGTTTTATAAAAAGACTTACTTGCCTATTTCTCACATATTTGATCAACAGGCCATCTTGAAACTTACCAGTAATATACTTTCCCAAGCCATCCACCTTATTGGTAGTACTGCACGACCTTCAATTCTGTAGTAGTCAGCACTATACAAACTCCGACTCATTCCAAAATCAGAAATTTTAATTGTAAAGTTTGTACCAACGAGACAGTTTCTCGTTGCTAAGTCTCTATGAACCATGTTTAATGATTCCAAGTATTTCATTCCCGAAGCAATCTGTGATGCCATGTATATCAAACAGCCATAGCTCAATGTTTTTGCGTTGGTTGCCTGGGCAACAGGACTTTCCGGTACATGATCCAGAAGGAACTGATTGAGATCACCATATTTCATATATTCCACTATCATACAAAGAGGTTCTTCCCGAGTACAAACTCCAAGAACTCGAACAATGTTTGGATCCTTCAGTTGAGACATAATTTTAATTTCTTTATGAAAATCAGCCCTGAAAAATAGCATAGCAAGCATATGAATTAACATGTCAATACATGCAGAATATACATCAGTTTAAACTTGGATAGTTAGTGTCAGACATTTTCCAGATTTTAGAGCCAAAGCTGTTGAAATGAAAATACTCAAAACAAAAGGGTCACCAAAATACAGGGTGTGTTTGATTACACATATTCAGTAATAATTACTGGTTTCTAAAGTCAAGAAGTATCTTTCTGTCATTTCAGCCCCAATGTTGATACATTTGTAACAAATACAGAACTGATGAATACTTGTTACTATATAATGACTTAAACCGACTTGTTGCGCCCTAAACTCACGGATTCTTTTATCTGTCCATGCAAGACAACTCAATATTGAGCTCCTTCCTCGATGATAAAGTGTGCATGCACCAAATACTAAGTAAAAAAAACTGTCACTATTAATTTCAACAATAAAGTTAGGTGCAGACTTACCTTGCCCGGTCATCAGCATTTCGACGTAGCATTTTGACAGCTACTAACACGGGTCGATTACTGTTCCTATTGATGAAGTATTCATCATTTAAAAATTCATTGACATTGAGAGCTTCACACAGATGTACCTGAAATAAATAGTGATATCTTCTTTCAAACTTGACAGGATTTTAAAATTGTCTTTTTAGGTACTTCAACACATATTTTCAACTTATTTAGTTAAAACTCTAAGAATTAAAATAAGTTATCTTATCTTAAGTGGAATATGCTTGCAGGATGTGAAAATCCAAAATTAAAATTAAGATTTGTACACATTTCGTTATCCTTATTATTAAATATTTAATGGTTCTCATTATTACCAGATTGTTCCTTAACACATCAAGACAGCATGAAGTAATTTAGGCGAACTTGTGTTTTGGTTTGTGCCAAAGAAATGGAGAGTTTTAACTCCTATGGGGATGTTTGAAAATAATGACAACATTGTTTCATATGTTTAGCTTTAATTTCTTCGCAGTTTCGGGTTTTCTCCGGGTACTCCGGCTTCCCCCAATAAAAACTGGACGCCATGATATAGCTGAAAAATTGCTGAAAGTGGCGTTAAACACCACCAAAACAAACAAAAACAATCAATACTTCAACTACAATACAATGGGCTATGTACCCACAGATAACAAATGACCATGTGCAACCTTCAGGGATATCTTGGTTTTCAACTTAGAAGGACCAGAAAGTGAACTGTGTCTGGGATTGGAATGCCAAACATATTAATAAAATAATATTTTAAAGATAAACCAATGTTAAACTAGAATTAAATATTTTATAAGAAAAAACTATAATTCAATACTTTATAACAAACAAAACCGTCATAATTATCATAAACTTTCCATTTTAAAATTTACCTCTCCAAATTGTCCTTCACCTAAAACCTCAATAAATTGCAGATTATCTCTTGGGAACTGTGTGACTGAGTGCTCCAAAGTCAGGAGGATTTCAGCATTAGGTACAGCATACACATTATTACCGCTGACACCTTGTAAGCTGGGAATGTTGGGTACTTGTACATTGATCACATCGGCTGCAGCATAGAGGGCATCATAGGTGGGAGGTTTGTCTAAAGCGTTGATCAACATGGGTGTTCCCTGGGAGGGGACAGGAGTGCTTCTTAATGGTGGCTGTGGAGGCTGTGGAGGTAGGGCCACCACCAGGGCAGACTTTGTCACATCTGGTACAGCATAATCACGAGAATCTAAAATAATTATAATAAAAAATTAAACATGCTTACAGTCTGAACAGAATGCTCTATAAATATATGACAGACATAAAGTTATATAAAAAATTCAAATAAATTAATGTCAAATTAGAAGGGAGCAGTTATTTAACATACATAGGCCAACTAAATCTGAGGAATCCTCATTATTACAATTGACACTTGGTCAATTCATGCATAAAATGATTTAACTGTATTTCAAGATACAAAGCATTTTTAGTATTTACATAAAATTGCTAAAAATTAGACAATATAAATAATCATATCATTTAAAAATAAGAAATAAAAAGCCATTTGATTTCCATCAATTTCAAATTATGTCCACTTACATAGTTTGTCTCCATTACAAAGATGTGGATCACACTCCACATCCTCAGTGGCAACACTGTTGTATACATTGCCGTTGGAAACCTTTCCATTCCGAGTACCATGTAAATCATTCATGTTGATTGGAATATTTCTGTCCACCACAGGTTTCAAGCTATGCCTGTTGTTGTTCTGCTTGCTACGTCGCTGTCTCCAAATAATAAAGCCAACTATGCCAAATAACAGGACGATCAGAGCTGCCAGTGTGCCGACAATTATAGCAATAATGTTGTCATCAGGAGCCGCTTCCTTGGATGGTAGATCCGATTCTGATTTACGTTCTGAAATGGTTCAATACAATATCAATAATATTTCTAACCACAATGCTTTTAAAACATATTTTTATACTGATGATGAATAACTGTCAAGTGAACACTCCTCAAGGATATCATGTTGATATCACTAAAATCACTTGAATTGGACCTAAGGGTTCCCAATAACCAGCTTTAAGGAGCCTGAGTACTCCTATTCTGGATAAATCTGAACTAAGTAAATTCAGTGTCCTTTTTGACAGTGCAACAATGAAAATTAACAAAATAAGGTTTTGGTAAGAAATGGGCAGAAATGCATAGGTAAGAAGTTACATTACAAGTAGTATATTTATAGATTATTTATGTATTTTGAAGCGAGATGCTGTCACCCTTCGTGTAAATAATCGTTTATCGCTGTTTTGTAACAGTGTGATGTCACTGTGTTTACTTAACGTCTTGACAGCGAGGTGAGATGGGCCTATCTAACACTAGTAGCGTGAGATGGGATAATACCGCACATAAAGATCAAAGGAAAATACTGCAAAATATCTATAAAACCATATATTATCTATAACATCTGCCAAGGACACAAAGAGTTCTATTTTCTTTGAGGTGGTATGAAAATAAAGACATCTTTTCCTGTGTTTAATTCAGTCACTTGGTTCTTTACAAATGTAAGAATATTACCTGGGTTATTATATGTTACAGGATCTTGATAGTCTATAGTGTCAATATTTTTATTGGGTGAGGGAGTTGATGGCCCTTTAGTTGTAGGTGGCGCCACTTCTTCTGTAAAGTTACCAACTGCAGGTTCTGGAAAAAGTGAAAAAAAAAATACAAATCAAATGTTCACCAAATTTTATTCTAATCTACATTTTTGAAAACATGTAAAAACACCACTTTGAATTAACTGTGGCAGTAAGATGATTTGGACTACCACTTTGAATTAACTGTGACAGTAAGATAATTTGGACTACCACTTTGAATTAACTGTGACAGTAAGACGATTTGCACTTTTTATTCATAAAAACTGTTTTTTGTTCATTTAGTTAATTTCAGCCATCAGCTGGAAAGTGGGGCTTACTATTAACTTATAAGCTGTTAATCCACACAACTGTCATGACCAGGAAATTAAAATCCCAAATCCCTATTAAGCATAAAAAAATGAACTACAAATAACAAATAGCATTGACGTTTATCTTTAATTTAGCCTTACTATACATTACAAACCTGATTTGAAATCCACTTCACTGATCATAATCCACTTGCTGTCAAAGTATAACCCAATGTTCACATATCGTCCCACATGATTTTTTAACTGAATTTCAACATCCCTGGCATATTCCATCCACTGATCTTGTTGAAAGTTATAAACGATAGGGTCTTTCTGATAAAATTTTCCACCTACACTGAATGATATAACAGCCTTTCGGAATACTCTGACATCTTTACTGAAGTGATTGTTGGCATGCAGAGTAACGGAAGTGAAATTGCGTACTTGGTCAAATTTGAAAACTATTTCAATTGGTGTATAACGGATAAGGGAGTCATTTTTCCATCCAACCCAATCATATCCTTTGATTCCAAATTTGTATTTGTCTGATCGAAAATTATCTTCTCCTTTTTCTCCATCTGTCAGTTGTCCCATGCCATTGGATAGTTTATTTTCATAAATAATGCCATCGTAGGTAAAGTCAAAGAGATCCACCTCAGCTCCTCGTCTGTCCCCCTGTGGCATTGTGTAAGCCACTATTCCAGCTGAAATTGATGGACAAACATATCTATAAACATTTTACTCAAAAGGCTGTTAAAATTAGATGTACAATATATATAATATAAACAAGGAAAATCTGTGAGCTAATGCTCACTAGTGATACCCCCGCTTTCAAAAAAGGTATTTGGTAAACAGGAAATAGATGACCAAGGAGAATACATTCACTATACACTATAATATGGTACTATAGGAGAAAGTAATATTCAAAATATCTGTCTTCTGCATACTATTGTTGATAAGAAAACTGCTTATGGACAGACGAACAAACAAACAGACGGACAGACAAAGTTAAAAAACAGTACCCCCCCTTCTTCTTCGAAGCAGGAGATAACAAAGGTTTTTCTTGAAATTGTTTTCAGTTAAACAATTGTCTGTTCAGTTACTTTGGGTAAAAAGTTTTTTCTTCTTTACCATAATACATAAATAAGATACAGGAGTTCTTCCTTTATTTGTCAAGATTGTCCTATGACATTGGTGTCTACATTTTTAAAAACTATTCTTATAACAACTTACAGTTCCATTTACAGCCATAGAGCTCCACCCTCATACACACGGTCCTCCGATTCAGACTGTAGGGTATAAATCGGATACGTTTACATACAATCGGAGGATCGACTTCACACATCTCTGTCAAGTAGGTATTAGTATTTCCTTTAAAATGCTGAAAAAAAATATTAAAATAAAAACCAGGAATGATATACATTCAATGTTGCTCAAGATTTGTAATTTAGAAACTATTTGTTTCGGATAAATGGGAAGACGGTGCTATTCGTTTAATTTTATGGGTACATTTGATTGAGAAACACCTGCTGCTTGGAAGATTCTTATCTTAGCAACAATGTTATTGTGTTTTGTAAATTTGTTTAAATTCATTGGTAGCATTTCTTTACAAAATTCACAAACTGCTGAAAATTTATCAAAAGCTAAAAATAACTGTGCATGCTATCTACACTGCTATGGAAAGTTTTAGAGTTATCTCCCCTACAACATGAAACCTTTTATTAAACTGAAAAAAAAAAAGAAATCAATGCAAGCAAGTAATCATCTTGCAATCTTGACTGATTTAAATTCAACAACTCTTTGTAATGCTCCACAATTTTTATGTAAATTTCTGTAGCAACAATAGTTATTTTTCAATAACCTAAATGTGCCTACACTGCATGTATAATTCACTGCTGAAAATATTCAAATGTCGATTTCTGTGTGATATGACATGTTGGCCTTGGAATTAATTTCAAATATGTTTACTGGAGCATAGTTTTGAGAAAATTCTTGACAGATAAAACTGGTAACTAACATATTACAAAAATTAAGCATTAGAAAATTTTTTATTTAAATCTAATTTAGATTTTGTTTCACTACATTAGAATTTTTGGCTTTAAGTAGTATCCTACATAAACATACCTCAATTCCTCTTCTGTTCCTAAATCTAACCCATTCACCACCATCTTCCCTTTGATATTCTAACAGGAAATGCTCTGTATATTCCTGACCCTGAAATCAAAATTTCACAATAAATCAAGCTGTCAACACAAATTATTGTTTAATTTGGTTATTGTAATTCCTTCCTTAATGTTAAAAAAACTGAATGACTGCAATCTGCAGTAAACCCTAAGATTAAAACAACACCATGTTGAATCCTGTTTTGTGAAAATAAACAGAATTTTAATATTTGAATTCTAAAACATACCTGTCCATTTCCAAAACGACCTTGAACTTCAACCTTGGTAACGACTGTCAGTTCACCAAGGTCAATCTGTAGATACTCATATGACTCTTTAGATACCATGTTTTTTGGACACCATGCTCCTCCATAAAGCTCTTGTCTAATTCTGTAAACCATAAGGTAATTAAATTTTGTTACATTTTTTTTAAACAAAAATTCACACATGTATAAACTAAGGTACAAAGCAGTCCAAATAATATTCATTTTATATATAAGATATCAACTTGATGATCAAGGAGGTGGTGTGGGGTCAGGGTGGGGTGCACAACAATATGCAAATATGCATAAATGAGTAGCAGGAAGTATTTAATGACACATTAGGTTTAAGACTGTCCTGACCATTGACACTTCTCAAAAAACTGCAAATGTTTAACCTGTAAGATTGTGAGCTGAATTCAGCCTTTAGTCAAATGACATTCAGGTAAAAAAATAAATTAAATTACTTTCTCTATAATACATTGGGCCCCTTGTTTGAAACAGATGTATCAGTAGTTTTAATTGTGTGTGGATGTTGTGGTAAGCTCTGAACTAACTACTGTATCGAACACTGACTTTATCTTGGTTTTCAGACATACCAGTGATTTCCGACATTTATATTTAGAACTTATACTTTCTGATACAAATTGTCAGTTCTTAATTACTTTATCTCCGTTTTTTTTGTCTGCTAAGTGTTCTGGAGAAAGACTTGCAGAAAATTGCAAAAAATCATGTTTTTAAACGCTTGCAATCTTTCTTTATCTGAGAAAGCGATGACAGAATAGCTGAGGAAGTTTCCATCTAATGTTTTTCTTTCCCAAAGATGTTTCTTGTATGAAATCATGCATGTATATTATTCTTTCCTGTCTTGTTACGATTGAGAGGTTTACACAGTCTGCCATGTTACTTGTCTAATTTTGTGCATGTATATTTTTCTTTTTTGACTTGTTACTTTTAAGAGGGCAGCATGCTCTGTCTTGTTAACATAAGAGGGATAAGGCAGACAAACATGGAAAGGCAAATAAACAATGCATGTAAGATAAGTAAATCTGTTACCATGGATTCAAGCATTTTTCTGAAGAATTATTTAAGTCCAATAGGATTTTTTGAATTTCAATTGTACAACAGGAGTGTTTACATAAATCCACTACTGTAGTAGCTTATTTGATTATTTCAGACTATAGCTTGAGATATTTTTAAACAATAACCAAAGGTCTGTTATATGTTATAAGCTTGCAATAACTAATAGATGTTAGTCCCATTTTTATTTCGTCAAGAAAAAAATGTACATGAGGGGAAGTTCCAAACAAGTCAGCATTATCAGCAGTGTCAGTATACATCTCTGACCTGTTGTAATGATAGCCCAGAACAATGTAACAAGAAAATGGGGGCCTCAGTCAGGGTGTACTCTGCTACAAACCTTTCCAAGAATTTCCAGTTTTCCTATTGAAGATAGCAGTGTTTTCTCCAGGCACTTTTGCTCCCAATAAAATCTGGATGCCCTGATATAGCTGGAAAATTGCTGAAAGTGGCTTTAAACAACATTCAAACAGAAAGACACCAGAAAATGTACAAAAAGTTTGCTGCATAGATGTAAAGATATCATGAATTGGGTGCTGCACAGATGTAAAGATGGATTGGACCGATAACACTTTGTCAGACACATAAAACAACTGTCTATGTATCAGAAAGGTCTAAAGAATAACAACAAGGACATTTAGTATACTATTGTGTTATTTGTTTAGCAGGAATTTGCCGTAATCATTTGCAACACAAATTTAAAAACAGCTAACCTCAAACAGCACCAGTTTTTGCAGAGGAACCTAATTAACTGACCTTAGCCAGTAAATGGCACCCTTTATCAGAAATCTACATGCAATAAGAGAACCTGTTATTTGTACTTGCTAACACAATAATGTTATAACAAGTATAAAATTGGACAATTTGCTCCTTCGTTTGACAATAAACCCTTGGCCATGTGTTACCAACATAAAACATATGGTACGTCTGGCTCTCCTCAAATTGGAGCAATTCGGCATAGATATTTTCTACTAGTTTTGAAACATATACAGGTCGATTTTTCATTCATAATAACTTGATCAGAAAAGGAACTACATCAGGTGTGCTTATTACTTCACAAAATGAAAAGGAAATGCAGTTTTTGTTTCATTTTTATGTTAGGCCACACCAATTTAATTTCTTGTTCTTCGGATTTTTGTCATTTTAAAACGGGGCGAGCGAGCGAAATAATAATTTTAATATTATTATTTGGATTTTCAAAAAATCATAGGCGAACAGAAAAATTTGAGGCGAGCGATAACTTTTTTTAATTTTTATTTTTTTTTAAATAAGAAAATGTACTTTCATCAATGTATATATTCGCAAAATTCAGTTTCATTGTGATTTTCTTTCAGAATTGGGCATACTATGCTTACCTGAAGTTTACCAAAGCATGTAAATGAATAAAAAAATTATATTTTGTAATTATGGTCTCATCTTTCAAATTATGTACAATCAATTGCACCTTTTAAACAATTCAGTATTGTAGGTCATATACAACATACTACATATGACTTTCAAAACATTAGAGACAGATGGAAGCAAAAGAATGCATGTCACATCTTCATTTGCAAAAATATATTTTTTTTAGACCTTATTTAAAATGCACAACTGACTACACTGTACATCATTTATTGATGAAGCTTTCTAGAGGAATGAATTTAAAAATGTCATAAAATAGGTTATATCCCATTCATTGTGTTTGCTGTAATATTCCCATTTAGTGAGACTTTCCTCTTTTGATCGAACAACCAAAGACAATCCAAAATAATAGATACATGGCATCCAATGTCCAATTTTTGAGAGAAAAAATTCAAGTCCCATGCAAGCCATTAGAAAACAGAGCTATATATGAAAAATGACAATAAGACAACAACCAGATCAAACAGTTATATGCTGACTCTTAATAAAAATTACTTTAACTTAATCCACAAATAACACTGAACAACCATTATCAGTCATTTCATTTTCTTTTTTTTTGGACATATCACAACCCTTGCAACAATGTTAACAAATTTAATAAGCATTGTAGTTTCTGTTGTCATTTTGTTTTATCTTAGTGGAGATAAACAAAAATCGAATGTGCTTCATTACTGAGGCTAAATGTTCACCATGCTGTTGCAACCAAAAGTTTCAGAGTGTCAATCGAATTAAGATTTTTTGTCATCCATCTGGCAATCCTGCTCCAACATCCTATTTACTATAAATACAAATATTACTCACGAACTTTTATTTCACATTTTTTATATTTAAATGTTCCTGAAACCTCGTTTTACGTTTATTATGTCGGCGCTAAGGTCGAAATGATTGATTTTGACACATCTTTGAAAAAGCTGTGCCAACGCACCACCACTGAAATAAATCGCCGTGTTTTGGACAACCATGCCTTCCTTATGACCAATATCCACACGACTACTAAAACGGTATGATTGTTTCTTTTCCTTTTTCAAAATACATCAATATTTTTGTTTGTGATGCAATAAAACGGCAGTTACATTAAGCGTTCACAAGATTACGATTTCAAGATTAAAATAAAAAAAATTCCGGATGATTTTCCCGGAGCGGGGAGCGGAAAATTTTTTTAATATTATTTTTTCGATTTCGATAAAATATGTGCGGTCGGGTCCGTAGAACAAGAAATTTATTTGGTGTGGCCTTATTAGAGTCTATTTGTACTGTACAAAAAAAACACTGAATGTTTAAGATACCATGTACACAATGTAACTGACCTCTTGTTACAAACCACATATTTTGTTTTGTTTTTTGTGCTAAGGTTTGGAAGACTTACTTTATTTCCATTCATAGCAGCCATGTTGACAGTGCAAAATTATGAATGGATGGGATAAAGAAGAGCAAGAATGTCTTAACTAGTTATTAATTCAGGTGACAGTTTATATTCATAAGCATGGTTGATTACATTTATTACTTTGTGCCTGAACATCATTTTATGTATCTGTTTGGTGTTCTACTTTAAAGTTATCTGAATCTGAAGACTAATACATATACTATGTTTCCTTATAGTACCCGAATGGATATTTGATGAATTTATACATTTAGACTTTAATTCTGACCTAGTTCTGATACAATTTTAATTTCAAACCTGAAGTTTAGATGTAATGTTCCGTAATCATTCTCTGGAAACAACGGTTTCTTCTGCATCAGTTAAAACACATTATGGAAATTACTAACTGTGTTCAGCAAACATGATAAAAGCCAATAAATCTATTCTGCCATGAAACTCTTTCAGATTGATACTCTTATTGTTTTGTACCCAGGCATGCTGTGTTGTCATGTGATAAAAGTCAGAAAGCTGATACAGAGTTTGGTGCCCCTAGACAATTTTGCACAACCTGTATTTATTGTTGAAGTTCGTTAAAACATGCATTTATTATTAATTGATGACAAAGTTTTGTTCTAACCAACACATTATCAGGTAAACCAAACGATCAATTTTCAATATTCCTAGGACCAAGCTATATGCAGGAACTCGACAATCAATGTTTGTTACATTTTAATGCAGAAACAGTCATTGATTGATTTAAATAATACAAATCAAACAATTCTTTAATTGATCTATGAGTATTTACAGTCATGGAAGATGGCTTTGGCAATCAAGTTGAATTGACGATTTTCCTGTCAATCTGAAGTTTTCAAAGTATAGGATAATGCTGATTTAAGTAAAGTTAAGAAGTAAGCATGTGCCTGTGGATGTAATTTGATGTTTACATTTAAGGTTCCATTTTCTTCATGTTTATGTTTCCATACCTATGGTTAATTGGTATTTAACAACACAGCAATATTTAGGTCATAGTGTGGCCTACTTTCAGTCAGGGTTCTACTGTGCTAAAAGGAGACCACTGAATATTTCCATAATTTCAGAATATAACAGTTACGTGAGACCTAGTTTATGAATAACTTAACATGTTGTATCAGAAAAAAAGTGTAATTATACCCAATACAGAATTCTAAAGTGTTAACCTCTGAGTACAGCTAGTAATAGATTCTTTATTAAGTACCTCACTTAAAAAGCTGCTAAAACTTGTAATATCTAATATGTTACCAATAGATAAACATCAGTATAACTAATAGCATTTCACCCCTTACAGTCAAACATCAAAAGATTGGCATTTCACAACTGTTTCAAAACTAATGAAGGATAACCTCAGAAATAATTATATAATAAAGTGATATAAATTACTCATCTATTTCCACAAAGAAAATAAATCACATCTAACTTTTAAATTACTCCTGATGGCTTTGGTAGATCTACTGATAACAGATGAAAGAAGAATAGGTTTTTAAAAATCATCTAAAAAACATTATTTTTAGTCCACATCTGACGACTGGTAACCTTGGAAATAATCCCACAAAAACATTGTTAGTGTTTTGTTTTGTTTCTGTTCCAGTACAATTAATATATGTAATGTAATCCAGTAAAATAGACAAAATAACATTATTTTATTTACTTTTTTTATGCAACATATGAAATCTAATTTGTAATGAAATGAGTTGTTTTGGACATTTTAAGAAGCCACTTTTTTTTACGTGGACATTTTGGGTCGAGTTTGAAAATTGGACAATTTTAAACAGGGATCAACAAATGATTGATATTATTTAGAGATGGTTTCAGAGAAGTATGAAATACATAATGGCATTGCTAAGGAATGTCCCAGACTTATCTTCCCTAAGGGAGATAATAAGATAAGCCCAAGAAAAACGACTACAATATTACCTGGCACTTTTTGGGCCAACGGACTGATCTTCAAATGAGGAACTGGCAGTTATGGCTGAATCTGGAATCTTAAAATTCTCCATACCCAATGAGTTTGAACATTGTACTGGAAAGAAAAATAATAAATTAAAAGCTTCTTAAAATTCATAATAAACAATTGCTTATCACAACATGCTAAAAATATTTTAAAGTGTTCCATAATAAAATATTCTGTTTGTACTGCAACCAGAAATAAGAATAAGATCAGAAAATGTGTTCTTTATGTTAGCACAAAAATATATTGATTGGAGAAAGCCAATACAGGACATGATGACACTTTACTTTTTTATGACATTTAAATGAACTGGAACAACCATCAAGACTTACTGTCTGTTTAAGTCCAGACAACGTAAGTTGGGAGAGGTATATTTTCTGTTTGTTTGTTTGTCCATCGCACCTCAGGTTTACCTTTGCATTAAAGCTTTTTTTTAATGAAGACGACTTCACATCTTCATGAATCTTAATACACAGTTACAACCTGATGAGATCTCTTAACTGGCAAAATTCTGTGTAAAAGGGGAGGGGTGTTTAATAATATTTGCCAAGTGGGACATAAGTGATGCTGAAACATTTTCTTGTTTGTGTTTCAGCTTTATTTAATAGGTTAAAATGTATAATATGCCAGAGATATTCATTTTGTCTGGAGGATTGTCTGATATATTTATTTCTGGATGGTCCTTATGACATAACATGGTAGTAAAATATATCCCATAATCACTCTTATAAGAAATACTGGACACATATACCACCACCTATAACTGATTATATGCTACAAATGGTGATGAAAACATTTCATCAAATTGATGGAAAGCCTGTCTTCACTAATTGTGTGTGTTCTACCAAATATAGGGACATGATTTTGGCACACTTAAGATGACTAAAATTATAAATATGATACATTATATGTTGATAATATCACATTTATTTTACCCCATGGCCAAAATATTTTGTCATATACACTGTGACCACCCAGTCATAGCAATGACAGCTCTGAGTGTTCCTTATGATATTCAAAGTGACCAATCACCTGTGACAATACAGATGCCAACACTGATTAGCCAATTAGATGACAGATAACATCTCAAACATCAATAATCTTTTGATTTATGAATAGTCCACCATGAAAACATGGTCACCGATATGTTTAATACAATTATGATTTTTGTTGATTTTTAAAAGTTTTACAAAAGGTATTCAATTAAAAGTCAAAAATTTAAATGTATTAATCAAAATAATGTTTACAAATCAGACTGGATATCCACAGATGGGATAATATATAATTGTTTTATTACACATACAGGCGCCTTATTGCTGTACTAGGTATAATAACAGTCCAGCAATACACAGTAGTTTTTACATTAAAGAGCCTTCTTTTAAATTCTGACAGTTTTTGCAGCCAACATTTTATATAAAAAATATTTCATATTTTCAATTTAATATGGATGTAAGTCATCAATTTAATCCTTGCATTTTAAAGATTAAAAAAAGTATGTTGGTTGGAAAATCAAACCAAACAATTTTTATTCATAAAAAACAAAATAACTTCTACTAATATTTGTGCATTTGAAGGATCCCTAAACTTCATCCAAGACCAGACATCATGCTCCTCTCATTACAGCAGGTGCTTGACCTTTGACTCCAATGTTACAGCAGATAACAGTTTGATAAATGTTGTTAATTTCTACAATGTACCTGTCTGCAGAGTCAGTTTGTCTTCATAAACAACCACTAATTGTTCACATGACTAGATTTCTTTATTGTTTCATTGCAACACAAATCACAGAAAAATGCAAAGTAAGTACTACAGCAGCATCAACCTGCCAGACACTATCTTTGTTACAAAAAACAGTGTGTTTTATAGAATAACTTCTCATGAACATCTGTAGTGTATCAACGTTTTATGACAGTGACCAGGACCCCAAAATAAAAACCTCCATTTCATTATACATTCAGATCTTAAATCAACAGTGTACCATGTACAATTCAAAATCTTTATTGTCAATACTAGGTTGATCAGTAACATAAAACAAATAAATAACAAACAACTAAATTGCAATAAGAAAAATTGACAAAATATAAGTCTATGAGACCGCTGTCCTCCTGTCCTCAGTTCAAGAGACATTTTTTTAGTATTATAGACAAGAAGACAAACGAGTTTGATATTAATTGAAACACTTGTGTGTGTATTGTGTGTATGCTATATGTTGTCCTACATGCATCTAGTGCTCTTGTTATGACCACTTGGGGTGCATTAAATAATTCAGAAATAAATGACCACCAAGTACATTTTTATCTGGAATATTGAAATGAAGCATTGAAAGATTGTATCACCTAATTATGAACTATAATGAACCAAAATCATCAAACTTTTTACAATACACAAAAAAAACAAACCATTTTTAACATAAACAATGATCTGTAGGCACCCTCAGTTGATAGATGGAATTTCCTGTTATTATCAAAACAATAATGTATACCAGCTGTCTGTGTTTGACTACACAATGATGGCAGAATTAGGTGGAACTGTTGATATCAGTTGTACAGTGTCTGCTTAAAACATTCAGGAAGAGGCACGGATACAACCTAGTGATGTTCTTTAACAAAAGCAAATCATATCAAACGCACCTACCAAGGTTAAGATATTGTTCTCAAACATCAACTGACATCTGTTCAAAAATTTTCTTATGGTCATGCTCATGTATGTTTTAAAAAAAATGCATTTGAGAGATTGTTTTTAATTTTTTTTGTCTCCTAGTACCTGTTGTTGTCATGACAACCCAATTAATAAACTTACTGCATTCTTGCTATTATAGAATTGCAATGTATGTGTATTGCAAATCTTGCATTTAAATACATATTTGCATTGTAACATAATCTACATTAAATTTACACCAGATATAGAATTATCTCCCTTGATGCCTAGCAATAAATTAAAGGATGTGTTACGTTGGCCACACTTCCATAATGACCTGTTAATAATTAATATCCTGCCCTAATCCCAGGGTGATATGTATTGGTCAGTGGTCAGTAGATAATGACACTGAGAATCAACAGATGGTCCTAGGCTTAACACTTAAATAATCATTATATTGATTACACTGTATGTACACTGGACATGGTAACAAATACTAAGATCTTGAATTTCTATAACACAAGTGGTCAATTATCAAATGTAACTGCAATATATCAATTTATCAAGGACAAAAATCTTTAATGTCTGTTTCAATACTAGTTCATAGCTTCTTAGAAAAGTATATACTCTCTGAATAAAATGTCTCCGTGTAGTCTGGGGACATATTAACCAGTCAAAATCTGCAGGAAAAAACATCCATTAATCATCAATGGTGAAATCAAAAAGCTGTGAAAAGTGGTTTTAGGGTAAAAAAATATGTCAACTAATTCTGTAACTTTTTTACATTTACAAAATAAACTATTTCTTTGTACATGGACTATATAAAATAATAATTTAAAATACACTATACATTATTTTTGACATTATATATTTCAGAATAAGGAATTCGGAACTTTTCAATTATATCTATCAATTCAATGAATGAACTGTATATTTTGAAGTAAAATGGGTGTAAAAAACAATTTTGATTATAACAAACATCAAAGGCAGTCGATCTTGTAGGGTGACATCATTAATGTTGTTTTGTGGTCATCTGTCACCTTAGGGTCACTAAAAAACAAGTCTGTCAGTGTTATAATGTGTCAGAGTAATGACCCATCATGAGTGATCTCCCCTGCTGTTACATCACCATTACACCAATGGTGTAATAACATGAGTGATCTCCCCTGCTGTTACATCACCATTACACCAATGGTGTAATAACAGGTGTGATAGGTCAATACATCACACTCAGTAAGGTTATCTTGACCATTGGTCAATTTTATGACAAATTAGGCCATAACTTTGAGATTAGGGGACATTAACCTAGCTATTACAAGTACAAGTATGTTTATGATGGATCACATCTGGTGTGAAGTTATACTAAATAATTTACCAGTGGTTACAGATGTGCTATTAGGAAGTTTACATTCATTATATTCTGCTACAACTCTAATTGCCAGAATAAACGCAAAACAATAACTTTGCCTAACAAATGCATATGACAAAATATCACCACAATGCACAAATAAAACCTGCTTTAAACATGTAACAAAAAATATATATAAATCTGCTTCAATAAAATGAAAATGAAATCAAGGTCTAGTAGTTTGTATACCAATTTAATTCTAAAATAAAATCTTATGTACAAAAACAACAAACAAGTTTTTAACCAGAGAATTACGAACATAAAATATGACCACACAACATTATTGTGACCAATGAGTTTTTGCCGTGAGGACAGACAGATTATATCTCGTTACCCTAATCAAGTAATGTTTCAATATAAAATCATACAATCTCCGTAGACGAGCCTTAGCTCCAGGCTTTATTATACATTTGCTGTCCCCTGATCGACAATTGATGAATCGTCGCTTTAAGTATGATAGATTTTTCTACCAATAATTTCAATAATGACAAGATTTCCAAGGGAATTTGGCAATTTTTCACAGTGGGTGTTCAATTGTCATCTCTCCAATAAGTTAAACGTGATATGCATCTCAAACTGACATAACGAAACCTAACGCGACCATGAAGCTACATAATAATTATTTGTGGATTAAATCGGATACTTGTCTGTATAGGAATGTTATTGTTAAAACTTCTCACAAAGCAATTTCTCCCCTGTCTTAAAAATCGTATAAAACATAGCAATTGTTCTAATCAAGAAGAATTAACAATAGACTCTTGCTGAATTCACCACCTCAAACAATTAGAAAATCACATAATCTCTGTTTTCTGTCATCTCTTTTAAGGACTGATTAATGAGAAATAAAGGTAGGACATCTTAGTTTTCTTCATTAGTACAGTTGACAGATCAAAGACCTAGAAATCATAACAGTAAAATAACCTCACTGATGTTAGTGATTTTTGTACTGAGGTGATGTATGTTTAGTTAGAATAATATCCTTTATTTCCTGTATTTAAAAGATTTGATATTTTTATGTCCTCCGCTTGTTCACGGCAAATTTAACGTAAGTATTTCCTAATTTGCAGTAAAAGCATATTAAATTTGTAGAGATAAACATCCACATTTTAAGCATTTTTTCTCCTGTATTTCCTGTGACTTCTTTTTTGTTACCTTCTGATGCAATAGTGGTACAAAAATAACCTGTATTTAAAGGAAAATGTTTTTTTTAAATGTTCAATGATTGGACAATTCATTAACTCCACAAGACCTAATAACTTGAAAATGAACCCCAGAAACTATTTTATTCATAAAAAATCTTACAAAATTATGGATTAATTTTTTAGTAAAAAACAAAACAACTTGTTTGAGGAACTCAGTGTACATGAGTGTACAGCGATTATTATCCACCACACCGCCATCCTATTTTATTGAGGGGGGGGCCCGGGGCGAGGGGGATGAAGGAAGCCTTGTACAAACCCTTGATATTTTACTAGGAAAACTGGTAACCTTTGTCAATTAAGGATAAGAGTATTTTTTTTTAATATTAAAAAAAATGTTGAGACATTAGCGGACTGCCCCTATGGACACACATAAACCCCCCCCCCCCCCCCCCCAAATTCATGCCCACCTGAGGTGTCAACTTTATATATGATGTATAATTATGTTTTCACTATCAGGTGTGAAATGTAACATTTACCTATCAGAACTGTATATCTTACAAATATTGTCCCCATAAATATTTACCCATTCTTAATTGCAACTAGTGTTGCTTGGAGTGGCTAATGATGTCCAGATAACATTCCTTCTGAGAACAGGAGAGGTTTACATGTCAAATAAGAGAACCTGCTTCTGCTTGAATCTGACCAAAACTTGACTATATTTCTAAAGAACCAAGGCATGTTATTTGTTGAAACTGTTGAAATTTCAAGGCCATAGTTTTCCTTTTGTAAAAGTTTTAAACCTGACAAAGACCAAAATTATACAAATGTAAATATTCATGGTTTTGCCTTCCACAGTCAATTTGTGAACAACATTTATTTTAAGATTTTGACTTTTTATACTTTATACCATGTAACTGAGATTAGCAGCAGGAAAGTGTATGTTTGTCTCCAAACTTCAGAATATTTTAAGTCAGAAAGTGAATCCATTAGCTCATAATGAATTCTGGTCTGAAATTTTTTTTATCAACAGTATATGGTATCTTTTAAATCTAATTAAATGATAATTGAGAATCTTTAAATAAACAAACCCTCGAGAAAAAAACTTGACATTGAGGAAAATTTTACTTGGAGGTCAAATCAGGCCTAACATAAACTCAAAAATATATTAATTTTTGTATTAATAAAATGCGGTAAAACTAATATATTTAAACATCTCATAAGTAAATGTTCATTGTTGACATTCAAACATTGTCAAATCCACCTAATTATCGTAAGATACTCTTTACTCCCAAATGATTAGCTTTAAACAAATTTTAAAGTACCAATTAGTTTAATACCTTTAATTAATTCTTGGTCCATTTCCTTGTATTTGTCAACAAACAATGTTCAAAAGACCCTTCACTTTACACCTGACCTTTAAATTCCAACATTTAACCATAATCAAATCTTAACAAATTCTTCTATTAGTTTTATGTAAATTTTGTTTTTTCTATTGAGGATTAATATAATGAAAGTCAAGTGGTGAATTTGAGATGACTGATCTCATTAAATACCACAAAAACACACACCAAGGTGTCAGAAGACTAATTAAATTTGAAGTATTTCTTTATCTATTGAGTTTAATAGTTCATGATAAGTTGGTAGATTTAATGTATGCAACATCATGAACAAGTTACTAGACTGACCTCACCAGCCAATAAATCTAATAATTATAATGAATCATTACACAAGATTTCAGAATGATGTGTAAACTGGATAGTTTAGATTTAGGATTTTAATCCATGAATTCTGCTATCTGGAACTTGTTTGAGGTTATTAAAGCCATGGGAATAAGGAACTCTTGTGTGTTGAGGGAGATTATATTTACCATGTCCATCGGTGACCCCTATATATTAGTACACAAACTGATGTTATATAACCCCATTGGATGTGTTAGCGCAGACCATATATATATTCTTCTTTTTACAGTTATTTACTGATATATTAGTATGGTTGTCAGTCACTCTGTGCCTATACTAATTTGTAAATTTGGGGTTTTTGTGCTTGACCTAGTTTTTGTCCTTGTATTATAAACAGTTTAAAAAGGTTTCCTTTAATGCTTCAGCTGGTTCTGGTGTACTGTCAAAAGAGACAGCAGATAAATAATAAACAATAATAATTTTAGAAAATTTCCTGGCAATTCCAAAAATAATTATATGAATACAGTTGCCATAAGATAATTATTAACAGATCAGTATCTAAATCAATGTTGTCCTTTTTTTTTTATCAAAACTACACATGTTAACAAAATATATGTTCTTTACTTCAATGAAATCTACAATGACCTTGCAATACACATAGAAAATCTTCCAAAATCCATATACAACATATAAACATATTTGTCATCAGAAACCATAATAATCCCATTATTAAATACTTCATAAAACTGTCAATATCATAAAAAATAACAATTAAAATGTCAGCCATGTTCATCATTTCCATATTACACATAGTGATGTACGCTATGATAACATTGATATTTTTTGTAGTTTGTCAATAAAAAGTCAACATTTTTTAAATGAAATTGAAAGTAATACTAATCTATGCTTACAGAATCCCAGTCATTATCAATTGTTCTCTGATGGCTAATTTGTACAGATTGTGATCAGTATAGAAGTTAATATATTAGAAATCTATGCAGGGAGACTGTTTTTATTCTGTTTCAATGGGTATACAATAGTTATATAATATTGTAAGTCATTTATCAAAGCTGTTCTTTCTACCTTGTGTTTCATACAGTTTGTATATTATGAAATAAAATATGCTATAATGAATGACAAATCACATCTTTCAATCTAATACTTCTGATTGTGTTGGTTTGTTAACATTACTGTGTACTGGTTTTTGTTCATTCCATTTAACTGTTATTATATGTGCCCACTTTAGGTTAATATATTTGTACCTATGCATGGTGTTATTCATGATTGTTTGGTCGACTTACATATTTGATAATGTTTGTATTATTTTGCACATTAATATTGGCAGAGTTAAGGATCACATAAATCACATAATTTCTCTGTAAGTGATGTTCTTTGTTGTTTATTTTTCTGATTTTTTCCCAGATTTGTTGTCCTCTCCTCCAGTGCTTAAATCAATTGTTAGATTTGTTGTCCTCTCCTCCAGTACTTAAATCAATTGTTAGATTTGTTGTCCTCTCCTCCAGTACTTAAATCAATTGTTAGATTTGTATCTCCTTATTCTGACTATATCACTTCAAACATAAACAGTTTTTGATAGAAACAATCATGGCTTCTTTCCCTCCATGGCATATTCTGATAATACAATCCCCCTTTCATTCATGTTATGTGTATTGCCCTTTGATCTCTCATCCCCTCCCTGAATAATTTTCCAGCATCAACATTTTAATGAAATCTGACATCTTATCATGGATGATTCAAACTAGATCAATATTCCTTTCTATCTGTCACATCAGCTGATCAAAGACATTTTAACATGAATCTAGATAAAAATCCCCAAATCCTGATTGGAAGGGGAGATAATTGGCACCCTTTTTGATCAAAGTAGATTAACATGATTGTCCTGATAACTTGTAATCTTAGTCAACTGCAAGTGTTATAATGTGCTGAGGGCAATAGTAATAATGTGCTGAAGGCAATATCTATCTGTATTACATGGCAGTCACAACACAAGTGACCATGTCAATACAAAAAATGATTAAACATTTAAATCAAATATTTTTCCAGTGGTTTCAATAATACTAAAAGCAAAATTAAACTAGATTAAGCTCAGACATTCCTTTCCTAAACTTACTTAGGCTTTTTGGATAAATATTTTTTTTGGTAAGTCATTACCAAAATGTCACTGCTCATCATGGCTAGACATTTGACAATACATAGTATGCAGGATTGAGGTGTTTTATGCAGTCTTCATTGTTAACAATTGAATGGTCAAGTGGACAGCTCCTGGACCCCATACCATGTAGCTGATCGTGACAATAAAGAGGTGTGAAAACAAAGAAAACGGACAATTTCTGATCTGAATGTCAATACCAGACTCTCATCATCCGAAACCTGTCAAATACATGGCTTTGTTAGCAACACCAGACAGACAGTAATTAGCTAACAATACCTTCAGACTGACTCGACAATGGGTACAAAACTGCCGCGGGGACGCTGTAATGCATTGTTATAATGAGGACTTCAAATCGTTAGCTTTACAATCGTCTATGATTACAGAATTCTGGTTGACAGATTGGAGACACCTCTTACTTGAAAATTCAATTTGCCCATTTTCTTCTTTTCATTAAATTGTGAAATGCATCAATCTATTTTTACCCATCAATTTTTTTTCAGTGTAAATGGCGTTTAGATCAATGTATTGGAAAAGTGCAGACTGTCGTAGGACATTTCTTCCTAATGCGATTATCTTGAAAGTGGGAAAAAAATAGGAAAGGTTCATTTATTTGCTTAAATTGTATTTGTCTGAAACTTTTCAAAGAGTTGTCACTTTCAGTGTCTACAAAATGTCAGTTTCTAGTTTGCCAAAGTTGATAACTCTTAGGAGTATAAACACAAGGGGCCTCTGGTCTAATAAATGGCTTCACCAATAGATTCTGACATCAATCTGTAATGACTATATAATACCCTCCCGTACTGAATGATGCATTCCAAATTACACTGCAATCAGATAAATAAATCTCTGGAATTCCATTAAAATGACCCATATCTAATGGAAACATCCTACCACTCTGTCTGATACAAAACAGAAATAATCCTATAAACAAATTCAATGCTAAAATCTTGGGAAATTCATTAACATCAAAGGCACTGGTCACTAAGTTTATTTTTACAGTAACAAATCTGTGCTTACAATCCACCTTTCTCTTTTAACCTAACAAAGCTGACAAGAAAGAAAATATGATTTTCTTCTACCATATAAAAGAGTTATATCATGGATTTCTCAATTGTGGTTTGCTTTGGAACATAATATTGCAAGCACACATCATGACAATTAGTGTGTATTGGAGGAGGAAGCCAGAGTGCCTGTTGAAAACCACTGACCTTCAGCAGTGAAACTAGTAATCTATCTCCTTCGGGTCTAACACACCTAGACAAAGTCCAGCTTCAAACTAACAACATCAATTCCACATAACTATTAATGACGACCATTAAAAATATAATAAAATTGCAGAAAGACAAATACATTCAAAGGTTGTTTTTTTCAAATTTTGTAAACAAATAATTTATACTGAACCAAATATGTGAATGTAAACAACTTTATATGCAGACATTTTAGCCAGACAGGAGACAAGATATGGACCTGTCTATGACCTCAGATAAATCAAGCTTTAAGAAGACTCTGCATATCTTACTAAACCAATGTGCAGCACACTTCACACATTAATGCACAGATAACTTTGTTTGCTAATTACAGTGTACCAGATTCTTATCAATTTATTACTTTCTTTCAGATAAAAACTACCAAATGCCACCTCAGACAATTATCTTCTATCAGGACTGATGCCCTGGAATACAGTACAGATCAAGGCATTATCCACCTAACCATGAGGCATTATCCACTTAAACATGAGGCATTATCCACCTAACCATGAGGCATTATCCACCTAACCATGAGGCATTATCCACCTAACCATGAGGCATTATCCACCTAACCATGAGGCATTATACACCTAACCATGAGGCATTATCCACCTAACCATGAGGCATTATCCACCTAACCATGAGGCGGCATTATACACCTAACCATGAGGCATTATCCACCTAACCATGACGCATTATCCACCTAACCATGAGGCATTATCCACCTAACCATCAGGCATTATCCACCTAACCATGAGGCATTATCCACCTAACCATGAGGCATTATCCACCTAACCATCAGGCAGTCCACTCTTTGGTAAACATAGTAACCATTAATGTTTACATATGATATATACAACATGTCCTCTCCACACAAAGGTGGGCAGTGTAGGAGTGTAAAAGATCTGCCCAGCTCAACCCACACCTGCCGTGGACAGGTTGAAAAAAAAATCCAACCTGATGACGTGTAATATATTAGTGTATCCAACTGATTTAATTTTGTTTCTGCACAAATTGAAACCATATTGGCCCTATAACACTTACAATATATATCATGATCCAGCCATAGTTTGTAAAATTCTCATTTGTTTTAATTTATATATAGATGTCAGCACTTTAAAGAAATTTCAAATTAACTAGCAATTTGCAAGATAATAATATCATCCTTATAGAAAAACCACACGCACAAAAACACAGAATCAAAGGGCCAGCGAGCAGACAGTCACCTAATCCATCATAAAGACATGGGAGAGTCATTTGTCAATTTCACATGTTTTTTCCTCATTTTTCTTTGGCCTATCTCCCAAATCGTACACATTAACACTTTGTTTTTTCTGTAAAGAGCTGATAAATGATTTGTTAGGAATGTTCTATAATAAATCGTATACATCATTGTTGTCTTACTTGTTATATAAGACTAGAAACCAACAATAAACACTTATTCAAAAACTCCACCCTGTCTAAAATATAAACTGGGCTCCCCACATGGCAAAGAAGTCCCACCTAGTTATTCCTAGTACCAATACATTTCTATGGAAACATTACACATGTAAACAACACAAATTTGTCCTAATTTACAATAAAAATACTGATTGATCTAATGTTATAATTTAGTAATTTAATCAATTTGTTTTCAGACTATTTGCTGCACCATTCAAAATCACAAGATTCATGCCTTATAATATTGCCATCAGCAAGGGCATTTTCCTTTCCAAATATGATGAGGTGAGGGGCTGATTGATGAGTAGAAAACAACTGCTCCCTCCTAATACAATTTGCCTGGATGTGATTAAAATCTACATATTTCAGTAAACGCATTCAGAATTATTTTCTGTTTTATAAATCAGTACATTTCCTTTGATTCATTGTCTGTTTTTCTAAAATCAAGTTTCTCTGATAAACCTATTTGGTTCTGATTCAAAACAAACTTTTTCTAGAAAATTATTCCTACAAATAGTTTAACAATATTAACAGCTTCATTTTACTCCCAAACATTGTGTGATAATCTGCACTTGCCAAATCTTCAAGATGTTCTTGTTTACATGGATGCCTGCCTTTGATATGTAGACTCTAACATCAACAGCTGAATAAATATTGACAAAAAAACCTTCCCTGTCCTTCTCACACTTTAACAAGAATAACTATGATCCAAGATTTTTTTAATAGTTTTCAAGGCAAGAGTTTGATATAATATATTATATCTATATAAACATGTCTTTCGTTTGGGTTATGTTGTTTCTTATTTTATAAGTTTTTAGGATTTAAGAATTTAATAAGATATTCTGTTTAAACGTGGGATAAATCAATTAAACAATCTAGTCCATGACAAATTAAGTTTGTACAGAGTTAATGAGAAATTTCATTCTCCATGAGAGATGGTGATTAGCAGTTATCAATCCATTTCATCTAAATATAGATTTGATGTTAATACATCCTTTGATGTAAATTACATAACAAACATTCATTGGTCAGTTGTAACAGATGGACTTCCTTTGTTACATCTGTCCACTAACACAGATAATAATCAGATCTTTCTTTTATTCTTCATAATAATCTACAGAAAATTTTTCATTTATCCATTTTTAAATTGCTATAAATTAAACATATCCAAAAGCTGAAACAAATAATTGTGATCACTTGAACATCAATATAACTAAAAAAAATGTGTGAATTAGTCTATAAACATTTGAAGTCATGACCAGATCTCTAACAGCCTCTGGTCAAATGCAAATGTCTACTTTCTTCAATTCATATTTATTCCATCACTTTTTTATTAATTAGAAACATGTACTTGAATAATACAAGTGTTTACCAATCTCCAATTTAAAACAAAATATTTGTAATATTCTGATCATAAAATATTGTCAACACAAACATCTTCTCCAAGAGAAAATCTTGATTTTAAAGAAAAATATTGTTCCAGATCTTATATTAAAATATTTCTTATAAAAGTCTAACAAATTTTTAATTACATATAATTATAATTTGCAGCAGAACAAATATGAACAATAATCTTGACATTGCATCCATTAGCAAAGTTGTCCCATAATTCTTCTAAGGTAGTATTTATATTTTCCAATTTTAAGAAGTAATCACTGATCACCTGATCAGTTTAATAACTTTATTTATTATCCTAGCTTTCACTACACAGTAATTTAGATTATTTATGTAATACCAATCATGATGAAATCAGTGGTTCAAAGACCACCTGCCAGGATGGACTAATGGCTTCCATTAACTCCTTATCACAGCTCATAAATAAAATCATTCTATAGGTCAATAAGCTAGTATATCCACCAGCATGGTCTGAGAGCTCTGGGATTAGATCACAGATAAATAAACAAATAAACAAGTTGTAATTTGCTAGACCAAATATACAGAACAATTAGCAACACTTTGTCTACTTTCACTTTCATCTGGCAATCATCAAAAAGGAAGTAAATTAGAACAATGGATATAGGTTTATTATATAAGTTTTATCTCTTTCAACATAACAATTGCATGAAATTAAGTCTCTATCAGAAAAACTTGGGTTGTCTAGGAGAAAAGCAATTTGCTTACAATTATAACAGGATTTACAAGAGAGATCAAACAAAATATTCGGCAGCTTTTTAATATTTACTCTGTCTACAAATAGGAGCTCCTTAGATTAGTTCTTTGAAATATTACACATTTTCATATTAGTTTTATATTAGAAAAAAAATGAATCCATATAGCTTCTATTTTTGAACATGACAATAAAAAAACACATAAAAAAATTGAGAACAGAAAAAAACACCTTAAAAAAACTAATTGTAACATTTGGTCCAATACATTTCAAAAGATCAGAATTATAAATAGCTGTAATGCATCAATGAAACAACAAATCAATTTATATGCAGTTTTATTTGTACATTTGTCTTCAGGGTATTCTTAGATAATAATTTACAATGGATGAATTTTGCATGTGACTTGTCACTATTTGTTACTCTGGGAGCAGACTGATGTGTCTACTCGACTGAAAATTTATGATAAAAAACAAGGACCAAATGCAAACAACATCAACACTAATGACAAAAAGTCTGTATAATTTACTTTCTGTCTAATTTAGGATTCTCTGCAGTCCTTTCCTTTATTACACAATGTACGGCACAAAACTTCAGAGAAAACGTGTAACCTGACACTATAATAAATGAGTGCTAGCTAGCGAAAAACCAGCAACTTTGGAACACTTCGTTTGAAGAACTGATACGACACACTAATTATAATTACTCATTCTTGAATAATTAATGATTTTCGAACAAAAGAAACGATTAGGATGCCCCTAGCATCAGCTGACTCATCCAGTCAATCTTTAAGTTTGATCAAGAGGTGTCTTTTGTTTTTGACTATAGATTTAATGACCATTGCTTGTCACAAATGTTTCATTAAAAAGCAGATGCAAATGGATTTTTTATGAACTTGCTTTTCAATTCATAAAAGCAAATAAAGGGATTTGGATCAGATTTCAATTCATCACAGGCAGAATTTGTTACGTACTTTCTTTCCAGTATGAAAAAATCAATCTTATGGACAAAATCTTATAATCTTTGGAATATCATATTGAATATAAGAATGATTTTGTAAAAAATAAATATGTAGCATATTATAAATTAAGAATTTCAGACAATTTACACCTTAATATTGCCAGCATTACCCACACAGAGTCATGACCAATGAATAAGAAGCAATTATTACTTTACTATATGTCCAATCAAACTACAGGTATACGTAGTAGCTACAATAATGTAGCTCCATTTTTTTTATGGACGGAGCTACAAAGTGGTCCCATTACTCGCAATGGAGCAGCACAGGAGTGATTCACACCCTGGGGTTTTATGCATATTATAAGCAATTAAACTGTTTCCTTAGTTTGCTACATACCTTTTTTAGTTTAACTGATATTTTCACAACACCGTATTCGTTAGTTTTATCACTTTATTCGTAATCATGGCATTGTTGACAAAATAGGAGTTCCGGAAGTGCATAATTTAGATAAAATCGGAATCGATTTGGTAAAAAAAATATCATTCCGGATGATTTCAGCTGTACTCATTGCATTATGAATATGCCCCCTTTTTACAAATTTTACTAGTACGATTCCGAAATTCTACACTCCACAATTTTAATTATGTCAACATTGCCATGATTAAGAAAAAATGTTAAAATTATTTAATTAGACATTGTAGACATGTCAGATGAACGGCGGAGGAAAGAAAACATATTTATTAAATTAAGACAGCAGTTAAATAAGGAAAATATGTGTAAATCCCAAGAGTATTTTTGCTCCATTACGAGTAATGAGACCTCTTTGTAGCTCCGTCCATAAAAAAAAAAAAAAAAAAAGACTTTGTTTGTTTTGTTGGAATGGTGTTTTAACGCCACTTTCAGCATTTTTTCAGCTATTTCATGGCGTCCAGTTTTTATTGGGGGAGGAAGCCGGAGTACCCGGAGAGAACCCCCGACCTGCGGTAGGAAAACTGGCAATCCTTGTCAATTAAGATTGGAGTCGAGTACACCCTGCCTGCAGTGAGAATCGAACCCGCAATCTCAGTGTTGACAGACCACGTGATCAATGGTAGACGAACTACCTAGACCACTCGGCCGCCGAAAAAAAAAGAAAAGAGCTACATTATTATACTATACAGAGATACTTCTACTAGATGTATAAAATGAATTGTCTTAGATTTTATTCTAGATAACAACTTTACATACAGACATATATATAATCAAAATTAAGTTTAATCTTTATAAAAATTGATATATACGGCCATCATTGACATGTTTCTTACCACAAACTACAAATTGTTGATCAGATTTTTTAAGTGTTTTTAGTTTCATGTTTACCATTAAGACACATTATGTAAATCTTCAAATCTTGGATATATTGCAATAAATTGTCACCTGTCATTATTTCTTTTGAAAACTCTGAACCTTGACCTTTGTCTTAATTGATTTAATAACTAAAACGGTTTGCTGAACTGACGATTTCATAAAGATACATTTAAAATATTTAAGAAACCCTAGCACAGTTGTTCGCCGTGTGGTCGTCTAAAATATGTCTTTTGACTCCGTCTATGATCCGAGTGACATTGTCGAAAATAGAAGTTACGACCGCGTGTCAAAGTGCTCTGATAGATTTCCGCCAGATAACAGTTTAAAACAATCTAAATCTGACACTAGATTTTTAACTCTACATTTAGCAATGTTTAATTCATCTCCCCTTACACCAAGTAAAAAGACTTTTATCGAACATGGTATCTGTTTTAAACAGCATCGATGATTTAATTTACTCTACATTTTAATTGTGTTTATTAATGAATTGAGTACAGTTAAGTAAACACCTGAACAGAACAATAGATAATTGTTTGTTATACACAGATATTGATTCAAGTAGATTTTACAGCTACATGTACATGTATGAAATGGCAGAGTAAATTAAATTAGCCAGACTGGGAAATATGTAACTGATCAAAACAATTTAATTAAAACTTAACAATCCCATTTTTAAACTGCCTCATATGTCCTGTTAGATAAGTGGAGACAATATTGAGAACTTCAAATTATAATTGTAATAACCTGGCAAGTACACGTAGAGTGCACCCTTTCTGATGCTACATGTACAGTACACATAGAGTGCACCCTTTCTGATGCTACATGTTCAGTACACGTAGAGTGCACCCTTTCTGATGCTACATGTACAGTACACGTAGAGTGCACCCTTTCTGATGCTACATGTACAGTACACGTAGAGTGCACCCTTTCTGATGCTACATGTACAGTTCACGTAGAGTGCACCCTTTCTGATGCTACATGTACAGTTCACGTAGAGTGCACCCTTTCTGATGCTACATGTACATAAATCTACAATTTATGCGTCAAAATTTTTTATCCACTCCACTACCTGTATATCCAAAACTAACATGGCGTTCTAAACAAACAATTGGATATAAACTACATGTTAATACAGCTTATATGTTTCTTTCTACTTTAAAATGAGTCTGTCATAACCAAGTGTTAATAGACTTTTTGTACATGTATTAGTATTTTCTCAACCAAGAGTAAAAATTGGTCATTCAAAATATAAGAAAGTTTTATGTAAAATAATTAGAACCAATAATACATGTATATTAATTAACTTTTCATACATTATGTTGATGGATGTGTGGTTTAAATAAATAAAATTATTTTAAAGTTATACAACACAATAAACCCTAGTCTATCAAATCTTTACTGAATGTGGTACAACACAATACACCCTAGTCTATCAAATCTTTACTAAATGTGGTAATGTTTGATTTAATTTTCTGATCCTATCTTGACAAATCTTTGCACCACTCCCAAGTTTTTCTAGTTTGAGAAACCAGTCTATTCAGGAACCAGTTTACCTGCCAATAAATGTGTTTATCAAGACAGCTGAATGTGTTAATAAAAGGTGTGCACAACTTACAAGTTTGCCATGGGTGTTTAGTCAAAAACAACAAAATCAATATAAAATGAGGCAATGACATAGCTCCTGGTAACAGATGAACAGTAAATGTGTTAGAAACATCTGATAATATATATCCCATAACTGCTTCAATAATTAATTATACAGTGTAAATATATTTTATTTTCATAAATGTACCAAAATACCAAAACAAATTTAAAATAAATTCAATAAATTTAATTAATTTATTTCAATTAACGTGAAAAGTTTTTAAGTCATTCATTTAGGTAAGTTATATGCTTTTTAATACACATGTTCACTAATACAGCAATTGGCAGTGCATACAAGGACTGCAATAGGACATGAGAACTAGCAATCATCCCTAATACACCAGGAATGTTGTTTTCTTTTTTTGTAAATAACCAATATTCTTGTTAATTAACTATCAGAACTAGGGCCACATGCAAAACCAACGAACACTAAAATTAAAGGCATTCTGAGTGTACAATTCGAGAAGGTAAACAAATTCAGGTGATTCCAGAAATTGTGTAACAATAATTCCTTCAACATTTCTCTGAAATCCTTTTAGACAGAACCAAATCCTTGCAATACACATTTCTGATACACAATCAAATTGAACATTAAAAAAAAACATCAATGTAAACTCGTACATTAAAATTTCAGTTTGGTAAAGATCTCCACCCACCGACGGTAATACCTATTATAGTACTGGTATATACTGTATCGTAGACTACAAGTCTCTGTACTATATCACAATACAACTACTTGTGTATGACTTTTGTACATTAAAGCTATTTATCAAATTTCTTTCTTTGTGTACAGTGCAAACAAATTAATTTAATTTCTGGTGTATAATACTGTAGTCTGTTGTCCTAATAACAGTAATATGTACATGTAGCTGAGATATCTTGTAAAATGTTGAATTTTCATACAAGGCAGAAAATTCATAAATAAGAGATATTTGCTAATTTTAAGACTTAATTAGGGTTGTACAACTAAGTTTTGAATTGTATAGCAGGTTGGTGTGTGCTTATATCAAAGGGAATTTAAATTTTCTAAGGATACATGTAGATTATATGTCTATTGTGCAGAAATGATATGTGTAATGTTGGGAAAATTTTTGTGTTATAATTTTTTTTCGTTTTATAACACTGAAACAAAAATTCTCAATATACACTGCTAATTGTTAGCATTCTCACTCATTTAGAAACACAGCCCTTTCATTCTTGTGTAAGGACACGATATTATCATAGCTGGCCAACTCTCAATATCATTAATATCTCTGCTACATATAAATGTACATTATATAACATGTATGAAGCAATATACATTATTTGAAATAAGTCAATATCTTGATGTGTTAAGTGGGTTGGTCAACTTGACCTTAATCTTGCCAGCATGGACTGTATTATCTGGTCAATGTGGACAGTGACCACTGGTCATCAGGTGTAAGGAGATTACATAATAAATGTTTGTCAGTTGATAGCCCTGGCACCAGCACTTGTCAGCTGTATGGCTTAAACACTTCTCTTCTTCTCTCATTATCCACAACCAGACAAATTATCTTTGATAAAACTTCTAATTTAGCCTTCCTCCATTCAGACTTGTGTCTCGTTTCCCAGGTATTCTTGTGTGTTTTATCAACTTTTCCAGTTAAAAGTGAATTTGTTTGTTGGTCAGGAACTTATATTAGGTATCAAGTATTAGTGATTGTTGATGTTAAGATGTTTTACTTAAAATCATTTAAAATCATTTCTTTTAGGATTAAAATAAACCTAAATGTTTATATAGTATTTAATGTAAAATATCACTTGAAGAAATATTGTTTGACATTACATGTAGTTAATTTCATGTTATTTACTGGGTAATATACACTGCCAATATTTAAAAATTTGTTTAAACATTTCTTTTAATAGAAATTTTACAACCTACATGTAAATATATTTATGTTAAAATTTTATCTTACATTTGTACAATGTACTTAATAATAGCCATTTATTGTAATCTGTGGTCAGAGAAATTTAAACTGTTTTCATCATACAATCTTCGGTCATGCTATAATGAAAGTCCATCTGACATCTAATACACCCTGGATAATGTCACAAATTGATTTTAGTCCCTCTGTCCAGGGATCTGGTCAAATAACTGACCACCATGTGTCAATTTTCCTTCCCATGGCAACGGAAACGGTCAACATCAGTAACCTTTTGACATTCAATAACTGTTAATAAAAAATCGGTATATATCCCCAGCAGCATCCAACACAAAATAATGACTCTATTAGAGAGAGATTGGATTTCATGTCCGTCTGACGTTTCCAACAATGCAAGAGAAAATTGAAGTGAAAATGACGAAGATCAAATCATTAACAGTGTTATAGTGATGAAACTTCAGGATGAAACATCAAAATAAAAAACTGGCAAATATCAAACGACTTTTACATCTTTTCAATTTGGTAAAAATTCTGAAGGATAATACAATATCCTTAAATATTATCACAAGTCTAAAATGTATGTGAATGAAAAATCTGGTAATGAAAACTTTAGCAGGAGACATGAATATTAAATGGAGCTGAAGAGGACTACATTTCATGACAAATACTAGAAATTTCTTAACTGCAAATTTAGGTTTTAAATAATAGATGCACATGTATACTGCATGGTGCTAAAGAGTTCAGAATTTGTTGTCATTTAGCAGAAAAAATTATTCTACCAATGAATGTACGTGTACATGTACTAGTATCAACTGTTGGAGATGAAAAATTTAAGTCATAGCACAAAAATAAATGGAATTTAATTCACTAACTGGTGACCAACCACCATAAATTTGATCAGAAAATCTAAATATTTAATTTAGTTACAATTTACACACACTTAAGTCAACCCCGGGATATCATTTACCTTATTTCCTAAAGAAAATATCCCTGAATAGAGTTTAACTTCAGTGTCCTCAACTTAAAATGAGATAAAAATCAAAATATAAACATGGCTGACTTGGAGCTGGTAGCAGAAGACACTATAACCTTTGACCCTTTTTGTTTGCTACAGGAAATGTTGACATTGTCAATTCACTTATAAATTGGATGTCAAAACAATGATGAGGAATAAAAAGTTGTGGCTTGACAATCCGGCTTAAAGGCGACCAACACTACCACAAAACTAGGACACAAACTAGGATTGTTTGGATCATATTGGCGGCAAGATGTATACATGTAAATATAGTATTACAAATTGAACTAGAGGCTCCCAGGAGCCTGTAATCGCTCACCTGGAATCCAAATGACTTAAACTATATTAAAATTTTTGAAATTAACAGTTTCAGTCTAGTTGTTATAGCTTTTAAGTTACTGTGCAAAAACTAAACATTTCTTCAAAAAATTTGTTAAATACAATAACTCCTATAAGGTGCCATCCACAATTTCTGAAAATTAAATGGTTTTTAGGCATTGTCCTTTAGGGTACTTTAGAAATTTACAGTTTTACTCTACTAATAGGTGTGTTATAGACTAATTTATAATTAAAAAACTGTTCATATGTCCAAATTCATAATGAAAGGGCAATAACTCCTATAAAGAGTCATCTTGCAATTTTTGGACTAAGCAATCATTTGTAGGGCTTCTATTGCTGATCATTTGTGCAATTTACAGTTTTAATCTAGCTACTATAGTTTTCAAGTTACAGGACAAAAATGGAAAATTTCTTAACAAAATTGTCATTTAAGGGCAATAACCCCTATAAGGAGTCATCTGACAATTTCAGACCAATTAAATGAATTGTAGGGCTTTTTTGCTGATCATTTTTGCAATTTATTATTTCACTCTAGCTGCTATGGTTTTTAAGTTACAGGACAAAAACGGAAAATTTCATAAAAAATTGCAATTTAAGGGCAATAACTTCTATAAGGAGTCATCTGACAATTTCAGACCAATCAAGTGAATTGTAGGGTCTTTATTGCTGATCATTTGTGCAATTTACAGTTTCAATCTAGCTGCTATAGTTTTCAAGTTACAGGACAAAAACAGAAAATTTCATAAAAAATTGCCATTTAAGGGCAATAACTCCTATAAGGAGTCATCTGACAATTTCAGACAAATACAGTGAATTGTAGGGCTTGTATTGTTGATCATTTTTGCTATTTACAGTTTTACTCTAGCTGTTATAGTTTTAAAGTTACAAGACAAAAACGGAAAATTTCATAAAAAATTACCATTTAAGGGCAATAACTCATATAAGGAGTCATCTGACAATTTCAGACCAATCAAGTGAATTGTAGGGTCTTTATTGCTGATCATTTGTGCAATTTACAGTTTCAATCTAGCTGCTATAGTTTTCAAGTTACAGGACAAAAACGGAAAATTTCATAAAAAATTGCCATTTAAGGGCAATAACTCCTATAAGGAGTCATCTGACAATTTCAGACTAATACAGTGAATTGTAGGGCTTGTATTGTTGATCATTTTTGCTATTTACAGTTTTACTCTAGCTGTTATAGTTTTAAAGTTACAGGACAAAAACGGAAAATTTCATAAAAAATTACCATTTAAGGGCAATAACTCATATAAAGAGTCATCTGACAATTTCAGACCAATCAAGTGAATTGTAGGGCTTTTATTGCTGATCATTTTTGCCATTTACACTTTCACTCTACCTCGTATATTTTTCAGGTTATATTGTAAATACCAAAAATTTTGTCAAAAATCGTCAAAAAAGGGCAATAACTCCTACAATAAGCCAATACACAACTTCGCACTAATAGCAACTATTGTAGACCTTAATGTGCTGATCAATTTGAAGTAACGGTTTTCTCTATAGCTATTATAGTTTTTTAGATAATGATCAAAAACCTGTGTTGACCCCCATGTTCTATTTTTAGTAACAGCGGCCATATTTGTCTGTTGATCAACACCCTGGGTACAAACTTGAAACTAGGAACCCTAAGGATGATTGTGGCCAAGTTTGAAAAAAATTGGCCCAGTGGTTTCAGAGGAGAAGATTTTTGAAAAAGTTTACGACGGACGACGGACGACAGACGACGGACGACGGACGACGGACGACAGACGACGGACGACGGACGCCAAGTGATAGCAATAGCTCACATGGACCTTCGGTCCAGGTGAGCTAAAAATTGGAAAATTACATAATATTTTCACCACTTTAAATAAATATTGGTGCAGAATAAAAGGGTGTGTATAAAATCAGATAGCCTTGCCTCTATCCCAATTTTTTTAATTTTTCAACACTGCACTTAGAATAGATCATTAGAATAGATCTTCTGGATTGAACGAAACCATTCTTACTGTACAAAGAAAATTTTTAAATTTTATTTGCCACAACACAACACCATTTTACACAGCATTGTCTGCAAAGATATATCAATTTAATGCAAATGAAATGTGATCACTTATTTGTATCCCAATTCAAAAATATAAATGGCATATATAAATATTCATAGAATTATCAGACAAATTAATGGACAAAAGTCATCAACTATTTACATAAATTGTGATAAAGTGCATCAATTATTTCCTATTTTTCTATTGTTTATTCATTTTTATGGCATCTTCTGCTCAGCTGAACCTGATGTCTGCAACACAATATGGCTTCCAGAAAGGTAATGCATTCCGCTAATGGTCAATATAAATACAGTACCATACAGTTCTAATAATTTGAACACACTAGTTTCTGTTTGTTTTGTTTATTTACTTAGTATTGTCTGGCAAAATGACTGTGTTCTATATTAACTGACTAAACAATGTTTTGTCAGGACATAATTTATTCTTTTTCTGTAAAAACTACCATTTATTTATTTCAGGTCATTGGAACAAAATCTGAATTTTCACCTTTCAGCATAATAAATTTTATACTAGTACATGTAGGTTGATTGAACTCTTTCAAATTGTTTCTATTTTTGGTGAACTGCTACAACAGGTTTCAATAAATTATATAACCGACTGTATACAATGTACATATTTGCACCACTGGGACACAGTCATTAAATTGTTATGCCAAAAAAATTTGACAAAAGGCATCTTTTTCCATTATTTACATATAATTTCCATAAATATCCCTACAAATGCATCATTGTTTTCTGCATTATTTAATCATTATGCCCTGCTGAACTTGACGTCTGCCAAACAATGGCTTCCAGCAGTGTACAAAGTTCCTGTACAAACACAGACACATGGTCAGTATGATTGGGCCCTGGTCTTCTGCCTGGTTAAATTAAATTGATGTTGACAAGAAAATCATCCCAATAACTAAATCTTTGATCTTCTAATGGAAAATGTTATTACTTGATAAACAGTTCAAGAAATATTTGACCAATCCTCCCTCAAGGGTCCAGCTGACATGCATTATGCAATAATAATTAATAATAACAGGGAATTATGGCCGCACTCCCAATCCTAAGTACTTACTATATCTGGCTGGCTAAAAGCATTCTGGGCAACATTTTAATTTCTACTAACAACATTTTTTGATAAATTATTAATAATTACATAAATGCAATATCAAGCCATTACATATTTATACTAAGTTAATTTTGCAAATTTGATTTTAGTAAAAGATATCCAGAATTTATTTCATTTCTTTTATACTATAATCTTTTTTCCCCATTCTAATCAATATTCTTTACAAGACGGATAAATCTTATCAAAAACACAAAATAAAAAAAATGACAATAATGGAGATACATGTACCATTGATGTTTATTTCACTGCGAAAGAAACTAAATATTCTTTACAAGTGGTTACTCAATATAGTTAAACTAGTGCTGAAAGAACCATATATTGTAAGACCTGCCACTATGGTTGCCACCAGGTGACCGTTACAATTACAAACTATTTACCTCCACCTGAGTAAACCACCAATCAACCGACTACTTAAGGGTCATTTCCGTTGGTCAATACAATCTTTCATCACATTGTCTGTCAAGTTTTATAAATTACTATGTTGTAGAAAGACTTTTATCATATAACTACTTAATACTGTAAGGGGAAGACAATTTATGGCAAGTTATCACTGAAACTTGCCACATTATTACTAGTACATTAGTCCTTTAATGCTGTATAAAATTGTAAAACATTACAGGAAGCTTCTTAAATATGTTGTTATCCAGAAGTCTATAAAAATAGTGGCACTTAATCCAAAATTACTGAAAAATTGAAAAATTTAAAAAGAACTGGTAAACACCTTAAGGTCTGGGTCTTTTCACCAATGTAAAAGCATTCATTGCCATCCTCAATATGTAACCCAAAAGAAAGTTACACTGACCTAATTTTAAATTTGTTAATATTTCATTTTTTACTAATCTTTAAAAGAAAGGCATTCAAAGGAATGTTTTAAATTTGAAAAATGTATTCCAGTTAACGCAGGATATATTTTTAATAAATGACAGGGACTGTTAATTTATGGATGGCAGAAATTGTTTATATTTATTGAAATGAGGAACTTGTACTATAATTACAGGCCTATACAAAACACCTGTCTATTGAGAACACAATTTTCTTGTCAATAGGTGTCACCCTACTCTTGTGGACATATCTAGATGCCTTTGATGTTATTCAAATAAGTGAATAATATGCTCAGACAGCAATTTGTTCTTTATTCCTATACAATTGACATATCTGTGCAACTGCACAATTTATTCTCAAAAGCAAACAACCAATCTTTAAATGACAACTTTAAATTGTAAATTTAATTCACCAAAGGTGTTTGAAGAACATCAAAAACAGTCTATTTCTTGTAGGTTGGCGTCTAAAACTCTCACATTTAATCTTTTACAACCCTTCAAATGATATTCATCAAAACTTACAACACCAAGAGATTAATTTCTGAATGGCATATTGATAGTGCAAATACCTACGATTATTTACAGTACAGGTAAAAACAATATAGCACATTGGGCAGGTAAGAAATCTAGTACATAGGTGTTTATCAACATACTGACCAACAACATAAACGGAGGATTTTTTAATATCTGGTTGGTAATCCCGCAGTATAACGGCTACGATTAACTTGTCAGTAACGTCTTTGTGTGACAAAGTCACTCAGGTGATCTACCTGCCAAAACTGAAATCGATTCGACCCTTCAACAAGAACGATGTCTATCGGGGATCAACTCTTTTATTCTTCTCTTATCAAACCCCAATTCAGTATTGGCTTTTCAAGTCAAGTAGGTATCCAAATAAATTTATTAAACTCATCAAATAAATTTTTCAACTATCGGGTATCCGGCAGCTTTGATGTTGAATTTCTCTGCAGTATACCTTTCTAACTGCTCAATCCCCTTTGTTAAGATTCTAATAAATATCGGTAACATGCAGTCTACAGTTTACCGCTGTGTGATTGATATATTTTCTCAGTTTTGATAACCGTTAGTGATTGAATGAAGAAAACTTTTAATTCGGAGCCACTCTTGACAAAAGAGGTCCTTTATTATGTCATCAAACTGAGACAGATATTGGGTTTACTACTGACATTTAATATTTTTTACCTTTTGTCCCAGACTGAGTAGGGGACCCTTCAGCTTTTTTAAACATATAATCAAAAAACAATTTATAACCAAACAAATCTAAACTGATACATATTTTAAATATTTTTACAATCGTAAAACTTTATTTTTTTTCTTCTGTTTGATCAAACGAACCATTTACTCTACCCATTATAAAATGTCTAAGTATATTCTCAATCTAGAAATTTGTTTAGCAAAGTCATACCTACTATTTAAAGGTAATGTATGATTTTAATTATATTTCCTGTTTTTATATTGGACTCCCTGATCTGTAGAAGTTTATTTTTACAATACAGTTAAATGCATGTCAATATTTGAGATCCTTTATACAAACAGACAACAATAAAGCCCTTTTGACTTAGATGATAAAACATCAATGATTGTTCACACAGCTGTACCAACATATCTACAACCTTTATTTTTTTTTAAATATTTTTCATGGGGTATCAATCTGCACTGCAAAACTTTTGTCAAATAATGAATTCACTGTTACTGTATATATTTAATTAGCAACATAAAAATGATCTGCATGCATTGTTGCAGCAATTTCATTACATCAACCAGCCAAATTACGTAATTATTCCTACAGAGACAATCAAAACCAGCTTCTTAACTGCTCTGCACTCTAATCTCCATCATTATAAGCAAGTTATGCAACTATATTATAGGCATAGTCATGCAAAAATCAAAAGATTTTCAACTTCCAAAAAACAATTTATGAGAAGCCTGTATTCCCAAAGTTGGTTAATGAGGATACCAGCCCAGTGATACCATGGAGATGAAAGGGGCACAACTGAGGCATGACTACCACAGTTATAATGTGATGAAAGTTTCTGAAGTGTAAGAATAGTAAATGAAGTGTTATTAGTTCAAAATGATCCCTTTAACAGCTTGAAAAAGATGACTAGAGATTGTTAAAATCTTTGTTATAAGTGATTTATGTGGTGACCTAGTAATGGGATTGCCAGATATTTTTCTATAATTTTCCTATTTTTCTCTCATTGACCAAGAATGACTCAGGATTTTCTTGTGCATTAATAGTCACCTTAATATAATAATATTTAAAATACAAACAATGGCTGTCCTAGATTTCTGAAAAGTGATTTGCATTTTTCTAGACAAAATACAGCAAGTAAAACTGAACCCTATTTAATAAGAACAAAAAAGGTGTTTTAAACTGAAATGGTAGATAATGTCAACGTCAAAAATGTAAATGTAAGTTTATGGAAGTTTTAGCATGAAGTTAAACCCTATATTGTTGGATTTTCATATACAACAGTGAACTTTAATATTTCAACCAAATCCCACCAGAGCCCTTTCTGCTAGTTACAATTATTCATAATCCAAAAGAAAAGATGGCTAAGATAAGTCAGAGACCATTAACTATCTTCCTATCAAATCTGTAGCCACCATCTGTGAAGGAAATGGACATCACCATCAAATCTCCAGCTTAAATCTAAACAGAAAATGATTTTCCATCATTATAAGCTTAGCTTAATGTCATAAAATATAAATGGCCAGTACCCCTCAAGCTAAAAATCATATCCCCCAATTAAACTTTTTAAATAAAAAGTTTTTATCTTCTATAAAATAAAAATACACTACTATAAGACCCATAAGATGATCTCTTCCCAATATGTGTATGCTTAAGTTATATTTCATCATAAGCCATAAACCCTTCAGGCTATATAAATGTATTTCAACAAAAAATAAATTATTATAACATACAGTTTACATGTGGACATACAAATAGTTTATTTCTGATAAAAAATGAAAGTGGGGATCAATCATTTACCTGCTTGTAGAAATAATCAAAACAAGCACTCAAAGCCCCCTCCATCTTTGTTAATACGGGGAAAATGGAGATCCCCATGAGAAACAAGTCAACATTGATATACAAACTCAACATGGATTAGCGGTTTATCCCTGGACACTCCTCATATAAATAAATATTCCTCAATGCTTTTGATCCTTGTGAACAATCAGCCAATGAAATCTTGATAACTGGGATAAAGTATGTACTAGGTGGGTAGTAAGTGTACACCTTTCTTTGATAAACATCTTGTCTTTATCTTATTTATCAAAATTTACACATTTTATTTATGAAAAGAAAATATTATCCCCACTTTAAACCACAGTGAATTACCAAATATTAAAGTGCTAATGGATGGTCCACAGACCCTTATATACAGATCATTGGCCGATGGTGCCCTGTCCACAGACCCTAATATAAAGATCACTGACCGATGGTGTCCCGTCCACAGACCGTAATATAAAGATCATTGACCGATGGTGTCCAGTCCACAGACCCTAATATAAAGATCATTGACCGATGGTGTCCAGTCCACAGACCCTAATATAAAGATCATTGGCCGATGGTGTCAAGTCCACAGACCCAAATATAAAGATCATTGACCGATGGTGTCCAGTCCACAGACCCTAATATAAAGATCATTGAACGATTGTGTCCAGTCCACAGACCCTAATATAAAGATCATTGAACGATTGTGTCCAGTCCACAGACCCTAATATAAAGATCATTGAACGATTGTGTCCAGTCCACAGACCCTAATATAAAGATCATTGAACGATTGTGTCCAGTCCACAGACCCTTACGTCTCCTTTTCCCATATTATTCAGATTATGTATTTTACTGTTGATAATTTTGTACAGCTTTATTTTATTTTATAAAAATTATTTCTTAATTTCTGACATAGAAATAAATTGGTACAAGTACATTTAATGATACAATTATGCATGTTCGATGTTCAGTTCACAGAGCAATGGCTGTGTATTTGAGTTACCATAGTTATTTGCATATAAAATAATTTAGTATTTAAGGCAAACATATTTTTATGTAAAAAAAAATAAACACAGTTTCCTGGTTTTGTAATACACTACAAGTAGAAGCAACCTTGCAAAAAATAACTTAACCAATCCTGTTTAACATACAGTACCACTGATCTGATATTACAACATTTTACATCAAAGATCATGTGGTTATGTGCCATATATTTGTAAAGAAAAAGCTGTCATAATGTTACTTACTGAATATTTAATTTTATATTTATGTATTTATATTTTTGACAATATTTTTAACAGTATTTTAATTGTACATGAATATAATATATATCCAATCAGGCTGTATAATTCCTAAATTATGCTAAAGGGGTAATACCATGTATTCTGATTCAATTAAACCTGTACCACTGAATGCATGTACAGCTGAAAGATTGCACGAGTGGAATAAAACCATTTTCAAACAAACATACATAACAATGAATTATGTAATGACTTATAAATGTTATTTGTTATTTTCAAATTGTAGAGCTTTTAATCCTTTTTTTTTAAAAGTCATTTTAATTTTTTTCAAGTCTATCATGAAAATATTTAAAATTCAGATGACTTGTTCCGTGCATTGTATAAATATTGAATAGTTCATTTTCTGTCAGACCAATCAATTAAGATAAAGCTAGACTGTATTGTAGCTTAAGCAGAGAAGAAAATATATTGATTTGTTAAGAAAAATCCTTTTCAAACTTATTTTCAATAAAATGGCTGAGGTATCCATCATTTGCAAAGTATGTCACAATTCCATCTTATCTTCTGAGCCTGACTTAGTTATCACCTTCAAAGATAAACACTCTGATTATCTCCCCTTATCAGCTTTCCATTTTTCATCAATAATAATTTATTACTCTGACCATCTATTTCATGTTATGTCTTTTTCTATAACAGAATCCTATAATAAAAATAAACAACTTTCCTAGCTTTTGTGTATTGAGAAAATAAAAGATTCGCTTTCACTAATAACATTCAATTTAGAAGCACTGGAAGCAGCTATCGATTTCTTCACATCTTTGCTGCTGAAGTCATTCTAAGAATGTAAAATGTTTTGATACCTAACAACAACTGAAATCGGATTTATTCCTATAATGAAATGAACATGCTGAAATTACGAATGAAGGGAACTAAAATCAATAGAATGTTAGTTTCAAATTAATTAAACAGTGTGATATTAAATTGAAAATCAAATCCATTAAATTATGAGTAACAATTGGTCTTTTTCAGTAAAAATCACAAAAAAGGTTCAAATTAAAAAGAATACTTTTTTAACAATATTTTCTTGTAATATTCAAATTCAAATACAAATATTACTAATATTACTATAATAAAATACTAAAAAATTTATATGGTTTTAAAAATTAAATTTTTTACCCTGACCAATTGTGCTATACTCATAAATTAATAATATAGCTTGTATGAATTTCAAATATACAAAATTTGCAAGATTTTTACATTAAAACAGAAATTATCAACAAACAAAAATTTTAAACTGTCATCATTTTATGACAAGACAGACTGTATAAGCTGAATTTCATTTTCGTTTTATTGAACGCTGTGACATTTAAGCATACAAATATGGACATTTATGTGGGTAGGAACTCGGATGTTACCAACTACTTAAATCTCTTCGTCTCTTTGTAAACAACATTAAATTGTTTTCCAAATATGTACATGTGTCAGACAAAAATAGCGAGACGGATAATCTTACTGAAGACAAAAATATAAACACAATGTAAATAGTTTTCTGTATGTCAATGTGTTTTAAGTACACATATCAAGGTATATTTAAAAGCGTAATAATTTAAATAAGCAGGTTTGGCAGCACAGAAACCATTTTTTAGAAAGGCATAATATAGAATTATTCTTTTATGGTATTAGGAATATCACACTGACAGTTCAAGTTTGAATCAATTAGTTTTGGTGTCAAAGTTAAAGTTTGTGTACATATTCATTTTTACCGATTTCTCACTGCACTTAAATCTACCATATTCAAATAACGCAATTTATTTAAAGCTTTCTTTTCAAATTATAATAGACAAACATTTGAAGAAGTAAATTTATTCTGTCCACCTGCATAAGTTTCTAAAACACTTCTCAAGATGAAAAATTTACACAGTGTTATAAAACCAATAAAAAAGCTTGTCCTTTCAATTTAGTGTCCTAAGTAGCCTCTAATTTACCGCTTTTAAAAATCGTAATGATTTAGCTATAGTGTACCTAATAAATTTTCTAATGAAGTTTAATTCAGCTGATTAAAGCCTTGTAAACATAACAATATCTTGAATACATAAATATCGTAATGTACATTGTTAGGGGACAAAGACTTGTTCATGGTCAGCTGGTCATGGAAACAGAATTGTCAACAAAGGTCTCCTTCATATAATGAAATGTCTACAATGTGCCCCAGGATTGACAAAACACCTCAAGTCACGGTTTTGACAACTGTATCATCTGCTTAACTCCTTATACGACGATTATAACACGAACATTGCAATACATGTACATGTATTTAATTGAAAACTAAAAAACAAAAAAACAAAAACAAAAAAAAAAAGAAAATTTGTAAGCAAACAATTTATCTCTGAAAATACGAAAACATGTTTACTAGTTATTTTAGGTGTATGTAAAGATTTTTATTAAAAAAACTAAACAAAAAACAAAATGACAAAACTTGAATATTTGCACAAAAATATACCAATACACCTGATCATGAACCATAAATTCCATAATTGATTTTTTTACAAAGATAATTGGATTGTAAATTATTTGAAGTTTTCACATTATAACTTCTGAAAGGTTCAATAGACTGACAGATATTTGTACAATTTTCTGCACCATAACCCTCTTTGAGAAATTTGTCTAAGGTAAGGATGTTTCAAATTATGTAATTTTTCATTCATGATTTCATGGCAATAAATCACTTGCCCTGTAATGTATACATATTTATTACAAATATTTTCTTGTCAAAAACTTATGAAACATGTGTTGTTGTTTTTTTTTAAGAAATAAAAAGCAAATATCCTTGGGCTTAACATATATCATTTGCACACAAATATTTTTATTTAACTTTGAATCACTAAAAAAAATTAAATAACATAAAAAAAAAAAACAAAACAAAAACCATAATAAAAAACCAAAAAAGGAAATGAATAAAAAACAAAAACAATATCTTTATCATTATATTGCATATGTCCCAAAATTAGGTTTGCCTAATCAGAAGAAATGATTACAAGTTAATAAAATAAAACTCAGTATTAGAAATGTTGTTTTTCCATCAATTCAGCTGAAAATATAAGAGATTGGTTTTCAAGAAAAAAATTTTACTTGATAATTCTAACTTTTAATTATCTTTTCCTATTTTTCTTTGTTTGTCAGAGAAAGTTTAAATTAATCCAATTTATTATCTTTGCCTTATATTTTCCTTTCCTGCCAAGTTTTCTACAAATAAATAAGTTTTTTAATTTATTCAGACATCTTTTTATGCCAAAAAAACCCCCCAAAAATGTTCTTTTCCATAAAAACACACTCAAGTACATTTGAATCAAAATTTTCAACCTCATGAGAAAATCCTAACCTTCCTAACAAATAATTTGACTATTACTGTCATAGTATTTTGCAAATGTCATTTGATTTCCTGGGATTTATTACTCATACAAACCCACCAAATTCTTACAATAACACCTCAGCCCTTTGTTTACCACTGGACCTTACTGATTTAATATGTTATATGAGACAAACTTAATCCATACACAACAGGATAAAACCTTAGTGGACAGAGATGATACCACAACATCCAGCTTAATAAATAAACACTTATTATTATACCCTGATTCCCATTAAGATTGTCTTTCTTTTGAAAAAAATATTCACATTTATGTGTAAACCACACCAGGTACCAAAATCAACATCTAATGATGAAAATGGTTGCTGAAATAAATTATTCACTTACCCAAATTGACAGAATACACTGTTCCAATGTTGGTTAAAAATCCAAGGATTAAAAACATCCACTTCATTTTCCCTGGATGAAATAGGAAATCCATGTTAGAATACGATTTTCTACATAAAATCCATGACTTGTATCTACTACAGTAGTAAAATCCTCACATCTCTGGTGTGTATATCACACTGGCTACCCTCTGTAACACTAACAATAGACTGGCTGTAGTCAGATCATTCTGTGAAGTATTGGATCAGTCCATTTTACCTGTAGGGTAATCATGTTGAAATGGATTAGAATTAGTGAAGTGTTGTGTATTTAAAGAAATCAGATGTAATCTTCTGTAATATTTTGATTTATGTTATTCAGAAAACAAAAAGGAAAATGTTTTCCTGTATTATGAATTTTATAGAAATACCTGACGTTTATAATTTTACAATACAAAACGAAAAGAAATTTTTCTGTTGAAAAGTTAATCACCAATTTCACTGTTCACAAGTAGTGGGTTTACATTTCAAATTGACCATAACCAAAATGAACCTATAATTTTCTCAAACAAGTATGACCAGCTGATACATCTATAGAGTGTAATAAAACTTGTATGCAATCTTGCATAATTGGGGAAATATGATCTATTTTTTTGACCCAATTTAAAAATAAGATAAGGAGGTGATTTGCGATATTTTTTAGCTATAAACAAAGTGATAAGATAAAAATGTATCATTTGATTAAAGACAAGAGTAAAAATCCAAATAAAATCAAAGTTTTAATAGCTGGCATAAAATACAATTAATAAGGATTCAATCTTATTAGTTACAATAGATGAAAAACTTCCAAGTTGGTGAGAGGAATAAATTACACTTGGAAATCTTTAAAAAGTGGATGGATTTCACTTTGTGGTGTTAATTTATAATGTCTGATGGGTGAGCAGGTCTTTAGGAATGACAATGATATGATAAGTAAATATCAGGACAGTAAATTCATAGACAGAGATGATTACATCCCAAGATTATACAAACACCAATGGCTACATGTCCCTTAATTTTTGTCTTTTTTATGTTATCAGGGGAAACATTTTATTATTGCACACATCCATGCAAAAATATATAAATAAAATAAATTTATATTAAATAAATAAAAAATAAATAAAAAGGAATTGCAGCAAGTCAAAAGTAATTTTCATAATATATTATTACTGATGCAGTAGAAGTGACTCGCCCTGCTTACTACACATCTAGATCCAACATGTGCTATGGGATCCCAATTCCGTGGAGTTTTGAAATGGATTTGATTGGTGAGTTTCAGAGGAATTGGATCCAATTCTTTTGAAACCCATCAATCACATATGTTGTTGCCATTGTTTGGCTCCACAGAATTTGGACTACTCCACGGATATTGGGTCTGGCTACCCGGTGTGAACACATAATTGGTCAGATACACAGAAGGCTCTTTAAAAAAAATAAGGCAACATTAAGATGGTAACATTTCTCTGACAACAAAATATTTTTTGCAATGTGTATAGCCTGACCCCAATGGACACCTCCATCCTTCTATAAGATAAACAAGCAGAATAATTAAATTTTGACCTTATAAAACCTATTAAACATAGTTATTCCTCAAAACACATTAACAGCTGACCCTGACAGATAGCCTAAAGTCGTTTAACTCTTTTTTATGACATTTCACACATATTTTGGCACCAGAACATACCCACTGTCCATAATAAAGAACCCAAAATACAGATTCCCCTCAAAATTAGGATAAATGTAACCCTACTCTGTTGATAAGCTGCTTATTAATGAGGAATTAGACATTTTAATAGTTTAGAATGGATTTAATTTATTATGCAGGGGAGATAACCAACAAATCTTAATAAGAAACACTAGGTGGGCCATTTTCAATAATTGACAGAATAATGAGAGAACATCAGGGGTCTACACAGGCCAAATTAAAATCTGGGATTAATAGAAATTTGACTTTGATTGTTTTGCAATGAAATACAAGAGGATCTTTACTTCAATAAATACATCTGTTACAACTTTGTGGTATTAAGATAAAGTTCAGAGGTAATACAAAACAGGTTGACAATGGTCAAAATTGCAGCTGTTACAACAACTATATTTGCTTGGAAAAGTAGGTTGTATATTAAAACCTCTTTACTAAAATAATATTCTGATGAAAAATGTGCTGTTTTTCAATACAAATATACATGTATCAAATATAACATTCAAACTTAATTCAAAGAAGTAAAATTGTATAAGATGCATTTAAGATACTTTTTTTCATATGCATATTAAGATTTTTAAGCAGAGGAAGCAGACAATTTATACATTTAAAACATTTAGATACTTAAGATTCAGCAGAAAAGATTTTAAAACAGTGACATATAATTTTTGTCTGCACTTTTTGTCATTACAAGGGTCACCAATGATTTCAACAATTCTGTAATGGGGTAGGTGGAGCCACAGCAGATATGGAGTATAATGTCCATATGCATCAAGTTGACACCTTGGGCCAATTATTAAAACTTCCTTTCAACATAACATTATTGGTAAATTTGGTAGTTTTACACAGATTTGTTTAAAACTACAGAAATATAAAAGATTCATTGTCCTCTGTTCTAAGAGAAAGTCTCTGTAAATATTGGACAAATCATACTAATTACTTTAGCAAACACTTATCTGAGAAAATAGTACACATGCCATGTACAAGACAGGCCTCCCACACTCTGATGGCACTAGCACTAAGCTGAGATTGTACAAGACAGGCCTCCTGCACTCTGATGGAACTAAGCTGAGATTGTACAAGACAGGCCTCCCACACTCTGATGGCACTAAACTGAGATTGCACAAGACAGGTCTCCCACACTCTGATGGAACTAAGCTGTGACTGCACAAAAAATGCCTTTTTTGTACTTTAATTTTCTCATTTACATTTGTACAATAAGGATCAGGGGTCTGTGACATCTGTGACTATTTTTATTTTATTTTCAATACAGTTTACAGCTGTTCCACAGACAAACAGTTATTAGTGGAAAATGTATGAAAAGAAAGTTTATGTGAGCCAAATACATATTATACACATGTGATAAATTATTGACAAATAGGGTCACAATAATGTCATTAATAATATTCAGGAACAAAGAAATTTACAATATATACATGCACATTTTATGCTTGTACATTCCAAAGAACATGAAACATTAAATAACTAATAATTTCTATTAAAAGATATGTTTTCATTAAAATATAAATTTATAAAAATTTACAATGTAAATAGCTAACTATCAAGCACATTATTTTAGTCCTGCTTATTTGAGATCTTTTACAATATTGCTGTAATTCAGTCCAAGATAATCTTTAAAATGCCATAAAGTCTAATGAGCGAATTCTAACTTCTATTATAACACTGAGAAAGTTAGCTGATAAAGGGGTAAGCTATCCCTCCTTGAATCCCCACCCTACTAATGATTTTATTCAAAGTAATGTTTATTTTTTAAGATAATTATCAATCATATGATATCACTAGGGGCATTAGTTTTAGTAATGGATCTTATAATTATAAGATTTACTTTTATTAATGTATTAATTTTACTTCCAGAACAGCAAAAGTAACAATGTTAAAACATCCTACACAATTTCCACCCTACATTTCCTCTATCTCCTGTTTCCTGAGTTTTTTTGTCTCCTAATCCTAAATTGGCCAGCAAACATCCGTCTTAGTCTGGAATTTTCTTTCTGTAGAAGGTCAGACATTAATTAAGGTCCCGTAATTCCCAATTGCTTTATGTAAAACCGATTATGAGCGGTCATACATCATTAAAATAATGAACAAGTCTACTTGTGACAACAGTGGTGATAAAAAGACATTAGAATAAATATAGAAATCATCTGGGAATAATGCAGTGTCCTACCTCGCTCCTTTACTTACACCTTATTCCCGATAGACTTATTTTACGTAATATTGCAGAACCAAATTTGTCATTAGTATTCATATTTGATCCGCAATGCAACAATTATATAAAGTGCATTTTGGTTATTTCTTGCAGTATAAAGTTACACAGAGAACTTTTGGTAACTGCCAATGGTCTGTAGGACTTTTGGTAACTGCCAATGGTCTGTAGGACTTTTGGTAACTGCCAATGGTCTGTAGGACTTTTGGTAACTGCCAATGGTCTGTAGGACTTTTGGTAACTGCCAATGGTCTGTAGGACTTTTGGTAACTGCCAATGGTCTGTAGGACTTTTGGTAACTGCCAATGGTCTGTAGGACTTTTGGTAACTGCCAATGGTCTGTAGGACTTTTGGTAACTGCCAATGGTCTGTAGGACTTTTCTTAACAAGAACAGATACAATCTTTTGTTGTTCTAAGTAATACTGTACCTATTTGTATAAGATGGACCAAGACTGAGAAATTAGTTAAAACGCATAACTGCCTTCACTGACCAAATGCAATGATCCTTATTAGATTTGGAAAATAGTTAAACATATTTGCCTTTACTGGCTTACTGACCACTGATCCTTATAGGAGGGAGCAAACAGTTAAAACATGTATCTGCCTTTACTGACCACTGATCTTTATAAGAGGGAGACAAGGGAGAAAATTTGACACAGGTATCTGCCTTTACTGACCACTGATCCTTATAAGAGCCTGCCAATAGTTAAAACATGTATCTGCCTTACTGACCAGTGATCCTTATAAGAAGGAGACAATAGTTAAAACATGTATCTGCCTTTACTGACCACTGATCCTTATAAGAGGGCGACAAGGGAGAAAAAAGTTGACACAGGTATCTGTCTTTACTGACCACAGTTCCTTATAATAGCCTGACAATAGTTAAAACATGTATCTGCCTTACTGACCAGTGATCCTTATAAGAGTGAGGCAATAGTTAAAACATGTATCTGTGCCTTACTGACCAGTGATCCTTATAAGAGGGAGGCAATAGTTAAAACATATATCTGCCTTTACTGACCACTAATCCTTATAAGAGGGAGCAAACAGTTAAAACATGTATCTGCCTTTACTGATCAGTGATCCTTATAAGAGGGAGCAAACAGTTAAAACATGTATCTGCCTTTACTGATCAGTGATCCTTATAAGAGGGAGCAAACAGTTAAAACATGTATCTGCCTTTACTGATCAGTGATCCTTATAAGAGGGAGCAAACAGTTAAAACATGTATCTGCCTTTACTGATTAGTGATCCTTATAAGAGGGAGACAATACCCCGGTAGTTAAAACATGTATCTGCCTTTACTGACCACTGATCCTTATAAGAGGGCGACAAGGGAGAAAAAAGTTGACACAGGTATCTGCCTTTACTAACCACTGATCCTTATAAGAGCCTGACAATAGTTAAAACATGTATCTGCCTTGCTGACCAGTGATCCTTATAAGAGTGAGGCAATAGGTAAAACATGTATCTGCCTTACTGACCAGTGATCCTTTTAAGAGTAAGGCAATAGTTGAAACATGTATCTGCCTTACTGACCAGTGATCCTTATAAGAGTGAGGCAATAGTTAAAACATGTATCTGCCTTTCTGCCTTTACTGACCACTGATCCCTATAACAGTGAGACAATACTGGTAGTTTAAACACGTATCTGCCTTACTGACCACTGATCCTTATAAGAGGGAGACAATAGTTAAAACATGTATCTGCCGTTCTGCCTTTACTGACCACTGATCCCTACAACAGTGAGACAATAGTTTAAACTCATATCTGCCCTTACTGGCCACTGATCCTTATAAGAGGGAGAAAACAGTTAAAACCTGTATCTGCCTTACTGACCACTGAAAGGTATCATGTTATAATAGATCAATAACTGTCACATGACTACATCTCCCTGCGATAATGCTAGCTTCAATATGTATTGATCTGAGCATTAAAAATACCCATACAAGGAATCATCATTTCTTATGTGGCGGAATGGAGCAGGTTGCCAATGGTTACCACAGGTTTATGTTTCAGGTGAAATTGCAAACAAATCTTGATAATTTAAACAAAATCTTTCAACGTGAAATCATTGTGAAATCGTTCTTGGTTACGTAGAATAAGCACTTTCCAGTTTACATGGATATTGATAACATAATACATTCGATCTATTTTTAATAGAACAAAACAGAATCTTTGATTATTCAATCACGACCAGTATAATTATTTTCTAAAGCCCATCTGATCGTCAAGTATTAACCTAGATTAATTAAGTTGCAGAAGACACAACCATTTATAATGCTTTCATGTATTGATTTACCATTTACCTAATTGATGATTTTTACAAACGAAGAATCCAATTTGTTACAGGGGCTTACAGTATAAATCTTAATTAGCAATACATTTTAAGGAAGCCTTATTTTGTGTGTTAGTGCAGTCTGTCAATAGTCCTAAGGAAGCCTTATTTTGTGTGTTAGTGCAGTTTGTCAGTAGTCCTAAGGAAGCCTTATTTTGTGTGTTAGTGCAATTTGTCAGTAGTCCTAAGGAAGCCTTATTTTGTGTGTTAGTGCAGTTTGTTAGTAGTCCTAAGGAAGCCTTTGTGTGTTAGTGCAGTCTGTTAGTAGTCCTAAGGAAGCCTTATTTTGTGTGTTAGTGCAGTCTGTCAGTAGTCCTAAGGAAGCCTTATTTTGTGTGTTAGTGCAGTTTGCCAGTAGTAATAAGGAAGCCTTATTTTGTGTGTTAGTGCAGTCTGTCAGTAGTCCTTAGGAAGCCTTATTTTGAGTGTTAGTGCAGTCTGTCAGTAGTCCTAAGGAAGCCTTATTTTGTGTGTTAGTGCAGTCTGTCAGTAGTCCTAAGGAAGCCTTATTTTGTGTGTTAGTGCAGTTTGTCAGTAGTCCTAAGGAAGCCTTATTTTGAGTGTTAGTGCAGTCTGTCAGTAGTCCTAAGGAAGCCTTATTTTGTGTGTTAGTGCAGTCTGTCAGTAGTCCTAAGGAAGCCTTATTTTGTGTGTTAGTGCAGTCTGTCAGTAGTCCTAAGGAAGCCTTATTTTGTGTGTTAGTGTATTCTGTCAGTAGTCCTAAGGAAGCCTTATTTTGTGTGTTAGTGCAGTCTGTCAGTAGTCCTAAGGAAGCCTTATTTTGTGTGTTAGTGCAGTCTGTCAGTAGTCCTAAGGAAGCCTTATTTTGTGTGTTAGTGCAGTCTGTCAGTAGTCCTAAGGAAGCCTTATTTTGTGTGTTAGTGCAGTTTGTCAGTAGTCCTAAGGAAGCCTTATTTTGAGTGTTAGTGCAGTCTGTCAGTAGTCCTAAGGAAGCCTTATTTTGTGTGTTAGTGCAGTCTGTCAGTAGTCCTAAGGAAGCCTTATTTTGTGTGTTAGTGCAGTCTGTCAGTAGTCCTAAGGAAGCCTTATTTTGTGTGTTAGTGCAGTCTGTCAGTAGTACTAAGGAAGCCTTATTTTGTGTGTTAGTGTAGTCTGTCAGTAGTCCTAAGGAAGCCTTATTTTGTGTGTTAGTGCAGTTTGTCAGTAGTCCTAAGGAAGCCTTATTTTGTGTTAGTACAGTTTATATTCCTAAGGAAGCCTCATTTTGTGTATACATGTAAGTGCAGTTTGCCAGCAATTGCATTTCAATGTTCCCACCCCTTTCTGCTTGCATGTTGTGATGTATGGATTCAATTCAAGCTTCTATAAAAATATATGTGTTACAGTATAAACAGCAATGGACCAGTGGAAAGCAGAGAACATATTCTGAATTCCACAACAAACTCCATAGCTGGATCTTAATATTTAGAAAAGAGCAATGCCACTTCTTATGTATGCTCTAGCATGGTATATGAATGGCTTTTGTAGACAAACAATAAGCCATGAAAAATTCCTATGAATTTATTTTTTTTCAGAAATAAAACTAGTATTTCTAAAGCTAAAAAAATCAATTTAAATATTTCCTAACAATAAACAAATTGTTGTATAAAACTATGTAATAATAACATTTTCAAGGATTTCAAGACCAGAAATATTTGTTAATGATCATGCTTAAAAATCTTAACACAATACCAGAAACTTACAAAAAATGTGAAATTGTAAGCTTTGTGTAAAATAAAGGAGTGTCATATTTTACTCCAATTTCATAAATATAACATCAATTTTAAACATCAAAAAGAAATGTTTCATATCATAATACATATGTCATGTTGTTTTATTCCTCAGAAAACTCATAATGCAGAAATATAAGTTTTTAATGACTTGTCTAAACCATCTTTAGAGATGCCCCCTACTGGGTAAGTATTAAACTGGTAACCAAGGAGAAAAGAATCAATTTCAAGTTTCATGTCAATTTCATCCTGCTATCAAAATAAAATGAAACTGAAACAAATTTGTAGATCATAAACAACAACTCATAATCAAAGTCACACCTATTTTTTTATGTGCTTAAGTCGTTTCCCTTTTGCAGGAGTTATCTCCCATTAAAGTGACATTAATGCACACAGTAACAATAGTGACCTTATTTTAAGTTGAAATTATTTACTACTTTATTGCTTCCGAAAGCCTGTACCATCATAAAAGGACAAACCAGGTTTTTTTTATACATTATTGTTCTTGCTTGCATTGTCTTGTAGAGTTTTCTGCTTGTACTTGTAATTGTCAATATATTTTTGTAGCAGTGATAGTGGGGTGGGTGGGGGTGTGTGTGTTCCAAACTGGTTCAACCTCACCACATCTCCTGTTCCAATCAATGCCCTTGTATCTGTCCGCCCATTTGCTTTTGGTTATTTTTGTGTTGCCTTTTGAGTGGTTTATTGAATGTTGCTGTTTGTGTTTGGTGGATGAAGAATAGCAAGGAAACCGACTGAACAAAAAATCTGTATGTAGACAAACATATGTAACATGAAACTAAAACCAAAAACAGACAGTGACTTACTGGAACCTAATAAAAACCATCTTTTTATACAAATTTTAATGCTTCAAAATTCCCTTTTCAGCTTTATGTTTATTATAGAAACAATATGTACAAGTCCTCATGGAGCTCTATTCAAACAGGAAATTCAAGGCCACCCTCAGCTCAAATAAAAAATGCTGGATCTCTATGTGGTGTTCTCCCAAAGTAAATAATTCATCCATTACCATAAGGCAAATATTGGTTTGAAAATGGAGATATTAGTCAGTCATCAAACATAGAACAACAAAATGCACTAGCTCTGATTTTAAATTAAAAAAATGCCCCAAGAATTCAACACTGACAGTATTCAAGACAAAACGTTTTTTTTCCCTCCAAAATGATGGATCTTGGTCAGGTGAGCTTACAATACACCAGAAAATGTTGTAAGAAATCACTAAAGAACAAATGTAGCATGTTTACATGTCAAGCTGAAAAGTCATCAATTCATTACCCACAGACAGGACTTGCTAATCTCCAATAATGATTAAATGATTTTCCCTCCATTTTTGTTTACTTAGCATAGAACATTTGATAAAGGTCTGTGCAGTGTTTATTTCTATTGGGAATATTAACAGTTATAGAACACTTCTCAGTGACTTTGGTTACTACAAATTTCAATTTTGATGGTTTTTTCACCTGCTTGGTATATTTATCAAGAGTTTTAAAGCCATTTGGTGATAGAATATAAAGTCAACTCATATATCAGGTTGTCAGACAAAGTAGTTTACAAACTTATTTATATTTATTTTAGCAAGATGACTATATATAAAACTAAAGCAAGAATGGCCTGCAATTACTACTACAGCATAAAGTGTAACTCATCTAGAACAATTTCTAAGAATCATCTTGCTTATTAATAAAAACATTCTTGAGTTTATGTGTGACATGTGATAATTTTCATACAATTGTAGGATTTAAGGCCCATTACTCTGGCAAATAACATGTAGAGATCCCCAAAAAACAAAAGGGAACATTTTAAAACAATTTGGTAAAAATATTCTGGAGCTGTCCTTTAACAGCAGTATGCTATAATATGTCAGTCTTGGTGGACACAAGATTAAATAATGATTTGAAAAAGTTTACCATTTTATATCAGATATGTTTGTTTGTCTGAATGGTGTTCAACGCCACTTTCAGCAATTTATCAGCTATATTACAATGTCCAGTTTTTATCATGGGAGAAAGCTGTAAAAACCCTAGACCTGCAGTGGGAAAACTGGTAATCCTATAATGTCAAGTAGGATTGGACTCGAGCACACCCTGCCTTTAGTGAGACTCGAACCCGCAACCTCAGTGTTGACCAACCACATGATAAAAAGTAGTTAACCACTCGAACACTGAGGCCCCTATCATGAATATTTTAAATGGTTTGTGAGAATAAGTATGGTAATGACCACATTTTAACTTCAAGTTAGCAATTTTAGGATAGGATTTTCCTTTGTACATTGGTTTAGTTGAATTAAGGACTTGTAATTACTATTGCCCTATGATATCTGATTGAAACCTTGTTTCCTTGGTTAACCTTGGTTTCTGATTTGTTTTTTTAAGTAATTTATTTTAAGCAATGCACTGTTTTTTTAACTCGTTACAAATTACTTATTTTGATAGCATGGCACCCAAATGTCCATGTCAAAGTTTTCTGAGAGAAACAACAGACTACCAACAAGAAACAAGTTTCTTTTTTTTCTCATACAATCTGAAAGTCAGCAGGAGTTCAAATAAGCTTTACATGTTTTCAATAATTACCATCAAAAAATAAACAAAGAAATGACCACATACCAAATGATATTCTCACCAGTATCCAATCACATCACAGGTGTAAGTCACATGGCTCATCAAAAACCAAAGGTCAATGTCAATGTCTTTAAAAGTCAGAAAGAAGCCATATGCACATGTAAAAGACAATATTGGTATTCAATCATTATCTCTACTAATTCATATATTAAATAAAAAAGATACAATTAAAAGAAAGCTGGTATGCCAATGTAAAAACATGAGATGGTCTGCCAAATCGGCCCATGAAAAAGCACCTTCATGTGATGGTTTGCCAAGTCAGCCATTGCACAATATACACCACTAACATTTTAGTTTGAACTTGATTTTTGCTATGGAGGGTGGTGCCTTTCAATCTTTAGTTCCTAAGTGAGTACTGGTATAATATTAATTATCTACTGCACTGGACATTAATGAATTTTCTGTTTTTGTATTCAATTTTAATTAGCACCATCATTGTAGACAGATCTGGGGACTAAATCTGACAAACATGAGCAAATAAATTACAGAACCTGGTAGATCTAGTCCAGGCATAGACAGATCTGGGGACTAAATCTGACAAACAAGACCAAACAAATTACAGAACCTAGTAGATCTAGTCCAGGCATAGACAGATCTGGGGACTAAATCTGACAAACAAGAGCAAACAAATTACATAACTTGGTAGATCTAGTCCAGGCATAGACAGATCTGGGGACTAAATCTGACTAACAAGAGCAAACAAATTACAGAACCCCTAGATCTAGTCCAGGCACAGACAGATCTGGGGACTAAATCTGACAAACAAGACCAAACAAATTACAGAACCCCTAAATCTAGTCCAGGCATAGACAGATCTGGGGACTAAATCTGACAAACAAGAGCAAACAAATTACAGAACCTGGGAGATCTAGTCCAGGCATAGACTGATCTGGGGACTAAATCTGACAAACAAGACCAAACAAATTACAGAACCCCTAAATCTAGTCCAGGCATAGACAGATCTGGGGACTAAATCTGACAAACAAGAGCAAACAAATTACAGAACCTGGGAGATCTAGTCCAGGCATAGACAGATCTGGGGACTAAATCTGACAAACAAGACCAAACAAATTACAGAACCTAGTAGATCTTGTCCAGGCATAGACAGATCTGGGGACTAAATCTGACAAACAAGAGCAAACAAATTACAGAACCTGGTAGATCTAGTCCAGGCATAGACAGATCTGGGGACTAAATCTGACAAACAAGACCAAACAAATTACAGAACCCCTAAATCTAGTCCAGGCATAGACAGATCTGGGGACTAAATCTTACAAACAAGACCAAACAAATTACAGAACCTAGTAGATCTTGTCCAGGCATAGACAGATCTGGGGACTAAATCTGACAAAACAAGAGCAAACAAATTACAGAACCCCTATATCTAGACCAGGCATAGACAAATCTGGGGACTAAATCTGACAAACAAGACCAAACAAATTACAGAACCCTAGATCTAGTCCAGGCATAGACAGATCTGGGGACTAAATCTGACAAACAAGACCAAACAAATTACAGAACCCCTAGATCTAGTCCAGGCATAGACAGATCTGGGGACTAAATCTGACAAACAAGAGCAAACAAATTACAGAACCCCTAGATCTAGTCCAGGCATAGACAGATCTGGGGACTAAATCTGACAAACAAGAGCAAACAAATTACAGAACCCCTATATCCAGACCAGGCATAGACAAATCTGGGGACTAAAAAATTACAGAAACTGCTAGTCTTATACCAGGCACAGACAGATCTGGGGACTAAAATATTTCAGAATCTGCTTCATGTAGATCTAGAGCAGGCATGCTTTGATTGACTTTTTTCTTTTAAGCCAGTATGCTGTGGCACACTAGACACATGATGACCCCAATAAGACACATGTATCTGTATTGTAACAAAGCATCATATACCATGTTTATTTTTTATTACAGATATCCCACCCTCCAGACTTTATTGTATGCAAAAAAAAAGAAAAACTTTCAGTACGCAAAGTGTCAACTTTTTATTCAATTTAATTAAAATGAAATCTTTCACAAGCTCCCCCTTTTCGTTATTGTCACAGCAGACAATAACAAAAGGGGGGAACTAGTGTAAGATTTAATTTTAATCAGATTGCTTTTTATTAACCTTGACAAAGCATGTTCTATTCTGTATTACCATTGCCCGCATGCCCTCTCCTCAAATAAGACACTCTTAGGAAAAACGATAAAATGTTCATATTTTGTATGTAACATGTAATTTGTGGTATTTGGAGGATGTGCCTTCTGGTTTGGGGGGGGGGGGATAACAGTATTTAGTGGAACTAAGCTTTACAAAGATTCTATACATTTTCACTGATATAAAACAGCCTTACCAATTAAGCAACCAAGATCTGACTTGATTCTTTTTAGTATTACATCATAATAGCCTTCCCACTATGGTACCACAATGTGGAGTCTAATACCATTATAATTGGTAATCCATCTGAATACACAGTCCACAGTTGATATCAACATTACACTCTCAATGTGTTAAAAACCTTGTGCCTTTTAAAATCTTACAAAAACAAACAGTCCAGGATTAGTAACAGCCAGATTTGTCCTTTATCTTATAACAACATGTTACGTAACAATGAGTTTGTTTTTATGTAACTTTAACTTAGTTAATCTATCAGAAATGGTGCTTGATTGATTTTTTATAAGTAAAAGAATTTTACAATAATTAGGTTTGTTTAAAATTTTCAATGTTTGGAAAAGAAGCAAAAACATTAGAAAAAGATAATGTTTAAAATAACATGAATAAAAGCATGATCATTGGGTGTCGGACCCATCGTTCAACAAAATCTAAGGTTTACTTAATATTACGTAAATAATATAACAATTGACCGGATTTTTTCTGGCTTAAAATTCCTAAGTGTGTTTTACAAATAATTCTCACTTTTGATTAAAATTTTTACAAAATGAAATAAAATCATCTAATTTTGTAAAAAATGTTTACAGTAAATCACACCTTTTATGAATGGAGAGGAATTAAATTGCAATTTATTATGCTTTTATTTGGTTAAATTACAAATATATTTCAACTCTGTGACAAAACACGCAATCGCTGATGTGATGTCAATATTGGTCCAAAATAAGTGGCGGTAATTAAAGCTATAGGCGGATGATGCATCACTTTATTGTATTTCTGAATGAAAGGCCATACATGTAGATGATCCTTAACCTGAAAAATGTATAAAATTACAAAAAGAAATATACATTTTTATGAATTAAAATTTTCCCGTCATTAGATCAAATTTATCTGTCCTATATTTGTACTGTCAAAGCATGCTTGTGAATTCGGACAGATGTACACACTTTCTATGGTAAACTGCATCATTCATTATTGTACATTTATTGAGGTCAAATTTGATTTTTTTCCAAACAATAATTTTCACCCAATATTCAATGTAGATCTGTTCAGGGCTAAAGTTCGACAGTAAATAGAAACAACAAGCTGCCAAATAATGAAACATAACACAATATTTGTAGAGAACAAATTAAAAAGCCTAAAACTATAAATCAATAATTATACTGGTCCATGCATAAACATACATTGAATTTGATTATTATTTTTTGTCCTATGCTTGTGAACTGACACACCTGTACACAAGCCATTTTGTACATTTATTGTGCTGCCATTTACAACCGAATTCATAGACGTTAACTAACATGAGATCATAAAGATTTTCAAATTTCATTTACTCCCAATATCAACCGGATATGATAATTCAAAAATCAATTTAATAGTCAGGAGTGGAAAACCACTAAACCCCCTAAAAATCTGCATACTTGTACAGCATCGAACAGACTTCGGAAGTCACATAATTTCTTTCAGGACAAAATAATTCAGATTTAATGTCCATGTAAGGTATTTATTACGCTATAAAAATGTCTGCTATAACACCTGTACTGTATTTAGAGTAGAACTTTTTATGTAATACATAAAATGATTTGTAAAGCAAAGTAACCTTTGACCCCAAGTAGATGCAAAACAACCACAGTCCCATCAGATCATATCCTGATATTGTTGAAAGATGTTTATCCATAAAACATTCATTTCCATAGAAATTACTTTTTTACATATATATGTATAAGTTTAAAGTATCTTGTTTCAGTACCTTTAAAGATGTCATTAAAAATGTTCATAAAATTTAGTATTTAATGGGTGTAATTTTTAATAGTCAGCAATAACCTCTCCATTTTATTGTGGTATAGACAAAATCTTTTAATGGGTATTCAGATACTGATACACTTTAAATTTGCATAAAACTAAATTCAAAATGGAATACAAATCAGGCCAGAAATTTTTTCCAGATAAAAGAATCATATTATTTTCAACCCTCTTTTGCCAGGCGTCCAAACAGGGTGTGTGTGTGTGTGTGTGTGTGTGTGTGGGGGGGGTCAGTCTCATACAAAGACTGGGGAGAAACTAAATTTGGTAACATCAGTTAATACAATAATAGGTCATATAATAATAATTTTGTAGATACAGCTGAACAAATTACCTTTGCCCTCATATTTGTAATATCATGACATTTATATGCAGTAATTTATTCCTATACCTGTATAAGCCAACCAAAACACCATTGTAATTAATATCATACCATGAACTTGTCCCAAGGGAGGAATGAGGGAATAATGACAAAATTAAAAAATTGCATATGTAACATTAACATGAATGTTGGTGAATAAGATAGCCTGTCCCCCCCCCCCCCCCCCTACTCATGTATTGCACACAAAACGGGACATTTATCTTTGCATCATTTCCTGTTCAATTATTTTTGACCTTTTCATTTTCTTACACTTTACATCAGTCAAGGAACATGATATTACATGCTGAAAAGGTTAGGTTTCTGAAGCTTCCAGGTGGAATGCCTCCGGGATCCCTACCAGCACTATGCTTTGCCTTTGGACTCACTAGTGACTATACTGGCCCAAGACCCTCAACAAGAAAAGGGCTTCAGACGTGTACATTATTCATACCCTAGCTATGGTATTGAATAAGTACATTACAGAAATTCAGGTAAAGCTGTTTTGAGGATTGACAAAGTTTCTCCAAAATAAGTCTATAAAGTCTGTGTGAAAACTAATTTGATTAAGACTGTACTTTAAAGTGCAGTCATAATGATGTATAGCAGACGTCACAGCATCCATCTTAATAAAAAGAACAAACGACACAGATCTTAAATTTTGTTATAAAGCCAATCAAAGAAGTGATAAAATTTTGTATTGTAAAACAGACAAAGCCTGCAGATCTGTTGGTGATGGTTGTAAATTAGTCAGAAACATCTGTTCATTCCTTACTTAACGAGGCTAATTAATTTACCTGTATCTTTTCGCACCTGTAAAACTATTTAATACCACTTTTCTTGTTAAATGTTTAAATCTGACTATTCAATAGGCAATGTTTCAGTAGTTAGGTCTGACCATAAAGCGTTACTGCAGTTTAAATGGCATTTGATATGCTTTTCACACCTTTATAAAAATTAAATGGCCATTAGTGACCCTTTTAAATCTGAAATAAAAATTGGAATTAAAGAAAAGTGTCTAAAGATGTCTTGTAGTAGCCCTCTCTAAAGTTCAACATGTGTAGCAAAGTCATAATGTTTGCAACAGAAAATATACTTATACCAAAACCAATAATAAACTTTGTAAACTGATATCATTTCTTCATGTACACAATAAAGAAATACAAAAACAAAAATAAACAACTAAAAATATCCTAAAACCTGCATACAAGTCCTTGAATAGCATGCCCCAACACATAAATCTTTCCTTTTTTGGCAGATTTGGTAAAAATAGTAATTCATTATGGAGATTAATGTTTATTACATAATTCTAAATTACTTTAAAGTGGTTTATTTGTACTTGTAGTGTTTTTCTGCAGTTTTTAAGAGTGAAAAATGTGTTTTGATCTAATTTGAGAAGACTGCTCCAAGGTACAAAAAAAATCTCATTTCCAAAGTGTTCTAATAACTAAAAAGGTATACTTATTATTATTTAAATTCTGTTCAAATCGTGACAGTTTACAAACTTGTCGCTCCCATTTTAGCTGTAGTGTTTCATCTCTTTAGGAATTAGGTGTTGATATTAATTTGTTTAATACAATCTTTTAACCTTTTTCATGACAATTTCCTTTAAATTTCAAAATTTATGCCGCCACCTCCTAATGAATTATTCATGTTATGCAATTAATGTATGTAGGGGAGGTAATGTAATCTCTAACCTCTGACAAATTTATCGACAAAGAACTGTTAAACAAGAAAACATATCTGAATTATGCAGATGTGCAGATTAACATTAAATTTACATGTAGGATTGTAAATCATGGTTGCAGTCAAGTTTCCTGTAATTTACAGGCAATTGTTAGTTCTGTAATCTGCAGTGCAGATGGGTTTTCAGGTATAATGGATATTATACTGAAAAAGTATAACACCATCTGTGATATTATTAAACTATGCGAGAAACGTTTTATTAAAGTTCTATATTTTACTTATGAAATACAAGTTTGTGTATGCCATATATAAAAGAGTTCTATCACATGAATTCTATTAACGGGTAATCTCGCTAGGTGGAGTAGCTCTGGGGTAAATCGCTGCATGACAAACTGGTTTATTAGGTTGTGTGCCAGGGTACCAGCCTTATTGTTGCTTAGGTTTGTAATCACTTTCCTTGATAAATCAGCTGTATTATCGTTTCAAGTTTTAATACAAGAAGGCAGCCATAATACAAAATAAGAGGTAACCAGTCTACTGTTTGCAAGTTGCGTGTTGCACATTAAATCTTTACCGTATACTTTGTAGAGTTGCATTCTTGCTTTTGACTTGCATTATGATATTATATATACTTTTTTTTGTATCACATTTTAAATTAATCAAGTTTCTAGGATAATATAAAGTAAACTGGCAGAACAAGAATTCGTAAAGATTCAGGGGTCAACAAAAGCAATGTAGTAGAGTTGGTAAAGAATTTTGTATGTAAAAAAAAAGAGGTCACAATGTAAATTGTAAAAAAACAAATGTGGAAGAAAATAAAACTGGATAATACCTTATTGGGATACAGACTTCAGGATATGTGGAGTACCTCTGATTTGTACCTAATATCCACCAGTAAACATACCCCTGAAACATACCCTCTCAATACACCACATGAAGTGTTTATCCAGCCTGATAAGGTCAGATCTTTTCATGACTAAATTGCCAATGAATGTCTGGGGGTCATTTGCCTACTGTTACAGAATGTCAAGTGTTTCTTGCTGCACAATATATAAACAACCTATTGGCCACTTATGTCTTGTTGATAAACCAGGTGTCGACAGGTAATACAGGGGATCCTTGAAAAAGTCTAGTACCAAAAAGTGGCTCATTTATCTATTTCAACAATTGTTTTATATCAACGTAGACAAAAATGAATATTCTACAATCTGAGGATTGCACTTTATTTAGAATGAAGTGTCCTACCTCCCATAAGATAACGCTTCATTGTTTTGTCTTCTACAATTATACAAAATTAATGGTGGATGTTTATGTTTACAGCTTTGTCAAACACACCTTAAAAAAATTGTTTGTCTTAAAAATGGTCATACCAGGGAGATTCTTCAACATTACTCTAATGACATATAAATACTGAAACTGTTCTTGGTTCTTAGTAAGTCTGTATAACTATGGTTTTAACTAGAAAATACAATTAAAACATTCTTATTCATGTTCACATGTGTCCTTTGTTGAACAGTCCTTTTTTTTATCCCAAAAATACATTAACAGGTTTGGCAGAACTTTTGATTTGAACTCCCAATAAATATTTATAAGCATTATTGATCCATCAGCTTTACAGTTCTCAAAATGAAGCCATTTGGACCATTTTTAATTTTCCTCCCCGATTAAAACATGTGTGGACACAGAATAATGTCTCGACTGCATTCTGCATCAGTAACGAAAAAAATTGCGTCATAAGCATTACGTAAATAGCAATTGTTATCATTTAAAATATACAATAAAAAAACTTTTAACTTAGTCACTGGACCGTGAAATTGAGGTCATGGTCAGTTGAAACCTACAAGACACTCATGTACTAATCATTAGCATTCCATATACTAAATATTGTCACCCTACAATGCATGGTTACAGAGGAACTGCCCTAATACAAAAACTTTAATGTAGTGGCTGGACCGTGAAATTGAGGTCAAGGTCAGGTGACACCTACCAGACAGTCATGTACTATTCATCAGCAACCTATATACCAAATATTGTCATCCTACCATCCATAGTTACAGAGGAACTGCCTTAATCCAAAAACTTTAAAGTAGTCAATGGACTGTGAAATTGAGGTCAAGGTTAGGTGACACCTACCAGACAGTCACGTACTATTCATCAGCAACCTATATACTAAATACTGTCATCCTACCATGCGTGGTTACAGAGGAACTGCCTTAACCCTTAAAACTTTAACATACATATGTAGTTGCTGGACCATGAAACTAAGGTCAAGGTCAAGTGACACCTACCAGACAGTCATGTACTATTCATCAGCAACCTTTATATCAAATATTTTCATCCTACCATGCGTGGTTACAGGGGAACTGCCGTAACCCAAAAACTTGAACGTAGTTTCTGGACCGTGAAATTGAGGTTAAGGTCACGTGACAGGTGACTGACTGTCAGGTACTCATCATAAGCTAGCATTGGACCAAATTTGATGGACCGCCAAATTCCCATACATATGTCTCACCTTCAGCAAAATAGTCGCAGGCGAGACAAAAAACATAAAGAGGGCCTTCGAATAAACAATATTGCTAAGTTTGGTTTAAACTGGTTTCAGTGAGAAAGCCTTTCAAACATTTTCCATTAGGTTTGGATCTTTATATACAGTGGCAGCCATCAATTTGAACTTAAGTTCTCTGAAAGGGTATGTAGTTTCAACTCTAGTTAAAGTTCTCTAAAATCCTCACAGTATGCATATGTTCTAAACTTTATTAATATTTGGAAACAAAACAAGGAAGCTTGAATACCAGTAAAAAACCCTTAACCATCAACAAGAAAACTGGTAATTCTTGTTAATTAGTTAAAGGATAGAGTGGAGCACATCCAATATCAGACTCGAGCTCACAACCTCAGTGTTGACATTCTGGTGATTAATAGTAGATGGTAAATTATGTACCTTCAGTCTCTTCTACAATTTATATGAATTACTATTTTAAAAACAAGATATCTTGTGAGCTCCTGACAATCACAAACCTACTGATATCTGAATAGATGTGAATACAGGTGACCTGTAAGATTTGACAGCTGTCACCAACATCAGCCAACATACTTTTTTTTATTTAATCATAATTCTTAATAACTTAACCATTTATGAAAACATAACCAATTTGATGGAAATATAAAAGCCTTTCATCTTGATTCTATTCCTGCTTAATATATTGTATGGGAGAACTATCAAAGGGCTGGTAGACTGGAGATTCCTTTTTTGTAAACTGGACAATAAAAAATAACGGGTTATTGACCATCTTGGTGTAATGTTACAATAAACCAGCTGTCAGTTCATGATTGAGAGTGCGGGAAATATTCTAGACAGAAAACAACCGAGCAAAAAAATCTACATCCAAGAAAACCTCATCATTATGACACATAAACTGTAACAAATATGATGATTCCTTTGTCATTGTCAGGAAGGACTATTTATTAAAGTGCACTCAGATGAAAATATGTTAAAGATATTAAATATTTATCCATCAAAAAAGGTGGACCGATTCAATCACGATGACTAGAGCACACTTTACGAAATATATTACTTTTAAACTGAAATAAGATTAGGCTATGGTTGTAACTCGGAGGTGTGGAAGTCCATATAAATTACTTAGCCATAAATGAGAAATTTCTGAATATGTCACACGCCTTCACCTCCGAAGTTGTGAAGTGGACCATAAATACTTTAAGGTTCTCTGAAAATATACTTGAAACAGTATTTCATACTTTATTTCTAAATTTGATTATCTATATTAAAACGGCCTTTCCCACATCGCTGTACATAAAAGGACCATGTGAAAATTTACACTAATATACAATGGCATTTGAAAAATGTCAATGATATAAATCCTTACATACAATTAAACAGGGGTGACTGAATTTACTTTAGGACCAATCATTTTTAATCTGGGGGAAACTGGTAAGGGCAAAGGGTTCCATTGAATGGTGAATTTTCTTCATACCTTAGTAAACATGTACATTTTAAAAAAAACATAGAATATTTAAAACTATCAAAAATAATTTTTGCGAGACTGGAAATCTTTCTTACATGAAAAAAAAAAAATTTCCAGTACCTTTGCAGATCAGAAAATGGTCTCTTACAGTTAATTATATATGATACAGAACAAAGAAAAGGTATAATTAAGTTAACTTATAGGCTCTATAAAAGGTCATTTAATTAATATCGCATCATCAAAAGATTAAACAGGTTTCGTACTGATTTAAAAAATAAAATGAAAGATGCCAAAGTTTTAAATGAATATTTCTTGTCGCTTTTGGTGTTTTTTAAATATTTTTAATTAATAACAAAACTAAAATAGTGATATAGCTATAAAAAAACGGATCCTAATTTGGCAGCTGAAAACATTGATAGAAAGAGTAACCATTCTGACAATGTTGTTATTCTCAAATAATTACACACAAAATATATAAATAAAGCATCAAAGTCACTTTCATATATTTATCCTGCAGTAAAAACAACAAAAAGACAAAAACCAAGGATTTAAAGCTAAGAAGCAAATAAGTGTTCAAAGGGTGTCGGGACATTATTTTTTATGACTTTAGATTCATATATATCATAAATAAACAATATAATCCTTCAGATGAAACAGTATTATTTATAGACTTCCGATCAGATTGTCCAAAGACCAACTATCAGTTTTCAGTCAGCTCCGCCCTATGAGAACATCATTAAAATGTTTATTGTAGCTTTATTCTGACAGAAAAATATATAATTTTATCATAAGCTCTGATCATATAATGATTTCTTTTTTATGATACTCGTGAAGTTTGATATCCAATTTTTCATATAAATATTGTTTATGACTTTTAACAAACCAGTCCATTACTCAGTTAATAATAAAGAATACTCTCTACTCAACATGTATTAAAGGATCCTGCTTACTACTAATATGCTGTAATTTTATAAACATTTTCTTTGAAATTTTCTTTTCAATTCTAACACTATTTAATATATAGTAGTACTTCATAGTGTCAAACATTATAATAAGGATTCAAAGGGAAAGAAATAAACTTCTACATTAAATTATATTAATATATTATATTATATATTACATTGTTATTTGATATTTCTTCCTTGAAAATTCAGCGTGAAATATAATCATTAAATATAGAGAATTTTTCACAAGGGATTACTTGTAGTAAATGTTTATTTATAAGTAGACAATAAACATTTGGATTTATATTTTTTTCTCTTTCTATTTTAGAATATTTTATTTATTCAAAAGAAAGATCTTGCCTTTCAATAATTTGCTATAACTGCAAAATTGCTTGTTATCGGAATAAGATCTGTCACCCCCGTACCTTGAATGGACCCCTGTCAAATTTGGTCTGATATAACGGCTTACAATACATATCAGGGTCTAATTAATAAGGCCCAATTTCTTTTAAATAATAACCTTAAAATCTGATCAAACAACTTATTCAATAAACTTTGTTTTAAACATTTCTATGTGTACAATTATAGCACGGTATCTTTACATCTCGCAGATCATCACGACTGAATACACTTAGTAAATTCTCCTTTCTATCTAGTGCACCTTTCGTCCCCATTTGAAAGTTTCGTGACCTTTAAGTTTGATTGCTATCGTTTCCTTTCTAAATTGGTCTACGGTTCGTAATTCAGGGTTGAACAAATCAACAATTATCAGTTTTCAAAATCCTAGGACAAGCACACATTGCATACAATCTGCACATGACGCATGTTGTATCCGTCCTTACATGTCGTTTTTTGTTCCACTTCAATAATTACCCTGTTGCTGTAACCATTGAATCTATGAAGAACTCTAATCTTTAATTTTTGTAAAACGAACCAAATATAAAATCAATTTATTTATAAAGAGATGAAAGAATGACTAGATCTGCTTCAGTATAAGCTAATATTTACTTTGACAAATCAAAGTGCTTGTTAACCTTGAAAAATAAACAACTCAAGAAAAGCTCAAATGTATCCTTCAACCACATTTCTATCTGAAGTCAGTTATTCAATACAAAATTAAAAAATTTATAAATAAACATACTTCAGAATTAGAACTTCTATATTATTCACTTTAAATATAAGATACTGGATTGTAAAAAATAGCGTTAATAAGGATGTGAGCAATGTTCGGCAATTTTTTTCCCTAACTAACCATTTACACCGACATGGAGTTTATCAAGTCCAATGTGGCTTTCATTCCACTATTAGTAAACTTCTTTACATGAAAGGCAAAATGAACATACTGAAATAAATCATTGAGAAACAATAAAGCCGTTTATAATATATAATGGGGGTTTTCTCCAGTAACTCCGGCTTCCTCCCCCAATAAAAACTGGACGCCATGATATATAGCTGAAAAATTGCTGAAAGTGGCGTTAAAACATCATCAAACAAACAAACAATATAATATATAATGTATACATTCAAGTCAAAGTGTAAAAACACATCTTTAATAAGGTGTTAGTGACCTTCTAAGGGTATACCATGACCAAATTTCAGTTTAGTTTAAATGAAGTAGAAGCTGCTGTGACCTATAAATCATTAGACTGTTTAAAGTGCAAAGAAATCCAAATAACTTTACAATTCAATAGTTTATAGTTTTACAGTGATTACATAATACTTCAAAATCAGATTTTAGATTTAACTGCTAAAGCCTTTATAATACATGTATTTATTTAAATTATTAAATTAATGATCTAATTACTGGCTATCTTAATGGACTGTTAATGTTAAGGTGACATTATTCATGAGGAAATTCTCTCAAGTCTGATACCACAATACAGTAATCTTATAACTTAAGTTGAATGCCTCAGTGGGCAGGACCTCCATTCCATTTTGTATCACCTAATTAATATATTGTCTGATATGTAAAACGTTTATCTACAAATGATAGTAGTATATTATTGAATAGATTGCTAGGTGATTGACCAATCAAATTTATCATTATAAAATCATAATTGACCAGTAATAACAGGGTTAACATCCAGACATACAATATGTCTTTCCAAATTGGATTGTTTGATCCTGTAGATGAATTTAAGATAAGTTTGACATTGTAATGATAGGGAGACATATGACACCATTTAAAAGGTCAAATGTCAAATTAACATTAAAGTACACCAACACTAACAGTCAGAATAAACCTAAACACTGATGGTACTAGTCAGGCTAAACACTTATAATAATTGTCTGCAACACTGATAGCAACATTCGGCATAAACTCCAAAACCAATGATAGCCTACACTCTAATAGCAATGGTCAGATTTAACATGGATAGTAAAGGTCAGCCTAAACTCTGATAGTAATGGTCAGCCTAAACTCTGATAGCAATGACCAGCTTAAACTGATAGCAATGGTCAGCTGGAACTCTGATAGCAAGGAATGGTCAGCCTGAACTCTCATAGCAATGGTCAGTCTAAACTCTCATAGCAATGGTCAGCTTAAACTCTAATAGCAATGGTCAGCCTAAACTCTGATTGCAATTGTCTGCTTAAACTCTGATAGCAATGGTCAGCCTAAAATCTCATAGCAATGCTCAGCTTAAACTCTGATAGCAATTTTCAGCCTTAACTTTTATAGCAATGGTCAGTCTTAATTTGGATAGCAATAGTCAGTCTAAATTCTGACAGCAATGGTCATCTTAAACTCTGATAGCAATGCTAAGCCTAGACACTGATAGCAATGGTCAGCCTAAACTCTCATAGAAATGGTCAGCCTGAACTCTCGTAGCAATGGTCAGCCTGAACTCTCATAGCAATGCTCAGCCTAAACCCCGATAGCAATGCTCAGCCTACACTCCAATAGCCATGGTCAGCATAAAGGCTAATAACAATGGTCAGCATATCCTGATAGCAATAGGGAGTCTAAATACTGATAACAATGCAATGGTCACCCTAAACATTGATAGCAATGGTCAGCTTAAACATTGATAGCAATGGTCACCCTAAACATTGATAGCAATGGTCAGCTTAAACATTGATAGCAATGGTCAGCTTAAACATTGATAGCAATGGTCAGCTTAAACATTGATAGCAATGGTCACCCTAAACATTGATAGTAATGGTCAGCTTAAACATTGATAGCAATGGTCAGCTTAAACATTGATAGCAATGGTCACCCTAAACATTGATAGCAATGGTCAGCTTAAACACTGATATCAATGGTCAGCTTAAACATTGATAGTAATGGTCAGCTTAAACATTGATAGCAATGGTCAGCTTAAACATTGATAGTAATGGTCAGCTTAAACATTGATAGCAATGGTCAGCTTAAACATTGATAGCAATGGTCAGCTTAAACATTGATAGCAATGGTCAGCTTAAACATTGATAGCAATGGTCACCCTAAACACCGATAGCAATGGTCAGCTTAAACATTGATAGCAATAGTCAGCTTAAACATTGATAGCAATAGTCAGCTTAAACATTGATAGCAATGGTCAGCTTAAACATTGATAGTAATGGTCAGCTTAAACATTGATAGCAATGGTCAGCTTAAACATTGATAGTAATGGTCAGCTTAAACATTGATAGCAATGGTCAGCTTAAACATTGATAGTAATGGTCAGCTTAAACATTGATAGTAATGGTCAGCTTAAACATTGATAGCAATGGTCAGCTTAAACATTGATAGTAATGGTCAGCTTAAACATTGATAGCAATGGTCAGCTTAAACATTGATAGTAATGGTCAGCTTAAACATTGATAGCAATGGTCAGCTTAAACATTGATAGTAATGGTCAGCTTAAACATTGATAGCAATGGTCAGCTTAAACATTGATAGCAATGGTCAGCTTAAACATTGATAGCAATGGTCAGCTTAAACATTGATAGTAATGGTCAGCTTAAACATTGATAGTAATGGTCAGCTTAAACATTGATAGCAATGGTCAGCTTAAACATTGATAGTAATGGTCAGCTTAAACATTGATAGTAATGGTCAGCTTAAACATTGATAGCAATGGTCAGCTTAAACATTGATAGCAATGGTCAGCTTAAACATTGATAGTAATGGTCAGCTTAAACATTGATAGTAATGGTCAGCTTAAACATTGATAGTAATGGTCAGCTTAAACATTGATAGTAATGGTCAGCTTAAACATTGATAGCAATGGTCAGCTTAAACATTGATAGCAATGGTAAGCCCTAACTAATACTGATAGCAATGGTAAGCCCTAACTAATACTGATATCAATGGTCAGACTGAACTTATACTGATAGGAATGGTAAGCCCTAATACTGATAGCAATGGTAAGCACTAACTAATACTGATAGGAATGGTCAGACTGAACTTTGATACAAGTCGTTGATTTTTTATCAAAATTTAACTTAGAACAAGCAAAAGTACATGTCATTAACTGTTAGGAATTTTCAATACACAAAATGTATGTATGGTACTATATATCATAATTTAAAGCTGATTGGTTAGGGTAATTGTATCCAGATATGAGTTCCATAACTGATTTATAGCAACAACAACCAAATTGTTGATATTCATTTAAAAATAAATTCAGTTCTGTAATCATTTAAACTTATAACTTATTGGTAACTATAAGAATTATATTCTTCTATTCTAACTGAATAATATGGAGTAGGCATTGCCAAAATGCCAGCACAGACAATATAGTCTTTTATTATCAATATATAATGTGCATTTCATAATTGACGTTACTTCCAAACACCCTAAATTTGCCTCTAAATTCCAGTGGTCACGTGACGTCTTTCTTTGTATTGGTGACGTCACATGAAATGTAATTTGATTGTCAGTTTTTAAAGATCGATTTAGAGATTGCAAAAAATAGTATGAAATTTTTGTTGTTATTTTTAAATACAACATTAACTTTTTATCGTTGTCTAATTTATTTTTAAGTCTTTCTTTAAAATTAACTTTAGTGCTTCTTCATTCACTTTGTTCCAGTTTTTTGACGATATCAACTTCCGGACAAAAAAATCAATATCAGCATTAAGCAGATTTTGATCATGTGACTCGTAATTGCCGTAGAGCTCACAGCTCTTCGTGGGCACCTTCGCTGCCCCGCTGCAAGCTGTGCTCGCTATAAAAAAAATTAATGATAGAGAAATTTATATTCTACCTTTTTAAGCTTTCCATCAACCAATAAATAATTAAATTATCAGTTGAGTACATTAGCTACAATAATGTAGCTCCTTATTTTTTAAAAATTTTTTTGTTATGGACGGAGCTACAAAGCGGTCCCATTACTCGAAATGGAGCAGCCCGGGAGTGATTCACACCCGGGGGTTTTATGCATATTATAAGCAATTAAACTGTTTCCCTGGTTTGCTACATACTTTTTTTATGTATTTGCAGTTTAACTGATATTTCCACAACACCGTATTCGTTAGTTTTATCACTTTATTCGTAATCATGGCATTGTTGACAAAATATGAATTCCGGAAGTGCATAATTTCGATAATATCGGAATCGATTTGGTAAAAAATGAAATTCCGGATGATTTCAGCTGTATTCATTTGCATTATGATTATGTCCCCTTATTACAAATTTTACCGATACGATTCCGAAATTCTACGCTCCACAATTTTAATAATGTCAACAATGCCACAATTACGAAAAAGTGTTAAAATTATTTAATTAGACATTGTAGACATATCAGATGAACGGCGGAGGAAAGAAAACATATTTATTTAATAAAGACAAAGGTTAAATAGCGGAAAATATGTGTAAATCCCAAAAGTGTTTTTGCTCCATTACGAGTAATGGGACCGCTTTGTAGCTCCGTCCATAACAAAAAAAAATTTTAAAAATAAGGAGCTACATTATTGTAGCTATTGAGTACATACGATAATTGATTGTATTATTTTACTGATTGTTCAAAAGTAATTCTTTATTGTTTCATTGATTAGTCTTTCTCAACAAGGATAAAAATCACTTACATTGGCACAATCCTTTGTTTTCATCTTTTACTGTTTTTTTCTGCAATTAAAAAGGACATTAAGAAAACAAATTAATTATAACTTAACAAAAAATTGTGAAAATTAAAACCTTTGTTTTGACTATGTTCATTACAAATATTAATACAATAAAATCCTTTACAGCTACTGTTTTAAAGGGGAGATAACTAATGAAACCATTACCACTATTGTCAGAAAGGGTTATTGATTGATTGGATGTCAGATTATGCCCAGTGAGAAGTATTTCAGCCACTGGAAAAGTATGGAGTTTTGGGTAGGGACAGAGAATTTAGCATTATGTAGCGGCTATAATGAGCTTACTCTTTTCTGAAATCTACAAAAGAGGTCTTTATTGTGCAAAGAGCGTGGCACTATCCAAACACGTACCTACTACAATCCACTGCCAGGCTTCCGTATTATGACCTGACAACTACCCCGCCCCCCCCCTCCCCAAACAAGAGGGTCTCCCTTATCTGCCACCCTGGGATAGTCCTAGAGATGACTTATTAAACTCGCACTACTGTCAGAAAGGGGAGATAACTTATAAACGACTACCCTTACTGTCTTATATTAAACCATTACCAGTAATTGTCAGAAAGGGGAGATAACTTATTTATTGTTAGGAAGGCAATAATGCAACAGAACTGACTGTAAATTTGACAAAGGTTATCTCAGATTACTCAGAAAGTATGTACACAATTCTGCAATAAAACTACATTAAGACCATCAGGTATATTGCATCAAGAATCGCTATTATACTAAGTTTTTCTTATTCTTATGAATTACCTTGGATGTAATTCCCTCTTGTTTTAGGCCTGTGGTACAAACATATGTTCCAATAACAAGGCTTATATGACATACACTAGTGAAATGTGCTGTATAAACAAATAACAGCCTTATATCTGAACAAAAAAATATTAATGACACTTTCCAATGTTCTACAAAAGCTGACTGGTCTTAAATGGTTTTTAAGGTTTAAAAGGTAACCTTTCTTTACCAGAAAAAATGCCGATTGCAAGTAAACAGCAATAATAAAATTGTTATTTTTCATTTAAATTTCAATGATAACTAACATTTAAGAGATGTTGTGATTTCAACCATTAAAAGTAGGCGTTAATGAAAGTAATAGCTTTCTATATATTATCTTAACCACAAAATGACTTTCTGGTCAAAAGTTAAGCATCTAACACAACATAGAGCAATTATATTAAGAAAACATTTATTACTTTTCTTAGATTTTATCAGGTGTCAGTTTAAATGAAAACTTCAATTTCTAAAGTTTACATGCTGTTATTAAAAAGGCTGAATGGCCATACTCACGATTATTACTTAAATGAAAATAGAACTATATTTTCCTCTAAATGTGTCATTGTTCCTAAATTTGCATATAATTGTAAGTTTCATTGTAGAAATATCAATATTTTAAAATGTGTGTGTTAAATGTAAGAATGTATTTTTCCTACACTTTTTTTAAAGTGAGAAATACAAATGGAAACATTTAAGTACTCAAGAAAATTAAACACTTTAAAATAGTTAAAATTCATTATAATCCTTCTAAAAATACACAATAAATGGGTTTTAAATAAAATTAACGGAAAACAGCTGAAAAAGATATGATGTATCTTTAAATAGACATTTTTATGTTTTACACCTCTCAAATAAAACATGGAAGATGCATTGAATAATTTAACATAACCCTAAAACTCAGTCTAATTGATTGGTTGCACTCCTTGACAAAATAATTACACAATTTAATGCCTAGCAGGAAAAGAAATTATAATTTCATCTAATTAAATAACAATATTTGTAGGTCTGTAATATATATGATCCTAAACAATGCTTTTAAGTAAAAATAGAACCCTCCTACAAAGTTTCCTTGAAGTCAGACGATCAGTGGCCTTTGCTCAATGATAACAGGTGTAAACAAAAAACAACATAACACCAAAAATGTTTGATAAAAAGTCAGACATTTTTATACATCAATGCCATTTGGTAAACAATTCTTTGAGTAGGATGAGAAAAATTACTGCATCACTACCCAGATCTTTATCCATAGTATTCCCCCTACAGAAAAGACAACATTACTTAAAGTGTTGTGAAAGAGAAAGTCCCCCCTGATCTCGTAGTAAGAAGTCTGATTGTACCTTAACGACCACAATATCAAACCAAATGCATGGTGATGGAATCTAGATTTTTTGTGATTACTTTAACAATTGCGTTCATTAAAAAGCTATCCATCACCAGTTATAATCTGCCAAGCGATTCATTACTTGACATTGCCGAGGAAATCATAGGACCAACCATACACAGTACCAATATCTTTAAATATCAATTTGTGGAAGAAGTAGCATTTGATCGCTGAGCGAAGTCCGGGAAGTTAGAGATCAAAATATGCAGCTGGCTGGGGTAAAATTAAAATGGGAAAACCATTCATACTTTGCACTTAATAAATGACCTTACAAATATTGAATTTTTACCAATACACAAAAATTTACATAAAACTCACATTTTCAAAGAAATATTAAACTTAATCCAAAAAAATATTTGAACTCCATTTTTTTTAAAGTGATTTATTATATATATAATGACAGCATAGTTTCCACAATAAAATTAGTTGACAATTTTAAGACATTTTTGTGGCTATGTGTCTTGATTTAATTTCCTTCTTTTTATTAAGAAATTTAGAGGCAAACCAAATATTTTTTCGTCAAATTAATCATAATTTTAAAACAAACAAAAATGACCACTCAATAAATATATATGTATATTTAAGTAGCTTATGTAATCCAAGCAATCAACCCAACTTTCCTATATTCTGTTAGAGGCAAACAAAAACTTAAAACTTCCTAAAATACTTTCAAATATTCACAAGATGAACTTGTTTAAATTTGGACAAAAAATTATAAAAGGAAAACAAGATCAGAAGTGAAGAAATTTAATAAAAATAAAGCCAATTTACAACCCTAAGACAGGATAAATCATCTTGTTATTGATAAAGTAGTGCTGAATTGATTTAAAATTTAAGTTCTGTTCAAGATGTGAAATAAAAAGTTTAATCAAGTACACAGCAATTACTTTTAGATCTATCTCTTAAACACACTAATATAAACTGTTTTACAATCATTATAGTGGTATATTGTTTCCTCTTTTTATACGAGATAAATGTCACCTAGTACACCTTTATTTAATACAAAAGCATAACAATGATTCTACCCAATACACAGATAATTATATATAAAATCTCCGCCATTTCTATTGCACCACCCGTCAACAACATCAGCTACCCGAAAAAAAAAGTCGTGCTGGGTGAACGACAATGTGCTGTTTGACGATAATGCGACTCATTAGACATGAAATGACATTTGATGACCTATTATTTATAAAGATTGCATGTTTAATATATGAAATGTACCCTGTTTCAGCATAGCCGATAGACGCCTGAATTGCACGCTTCAGTGAGTTTAGTTAGATCAACCTGTACGATTACCACAAATATAAACTGGTGAGCTGGATACTAATTAAACAAAGCTATTGATTATTACAAAGTCTGGTTACTTATTCCTGCCGCTTTCCTTCCTGACAGAAAATAGGATTAACTGAAATTTGAAAGAACATCTTAATTGAAAACCAGTTACTGCAAATAGTAACAGCTTCACTTAAATAGATATTAAGTCATCCATACCCATTTTGTATACGTTTTTATTCCATTGAATTATTTTTGTATTCCCCATAGAATATAATCTTAAGCATACAATATTTGTAGTATATCACTCAATGATATTAATTTTTGTTCCATATCAATATTTAAATGTCAATAAAATAAAATACTTTCATTTACAAAGCAGTATCTTTAATACAAAACTCTCATGAATCAAATTTCATTTTGTTGCCCGACAACAGCAAATAATATAAAATCCCTAAAAGGACCATAAAACTTCCAAGTAATCATGATAATGCACCAGAACCCCAACAGCAGGACCGAAAGTCATACAATAATCAAAGCTGGACATCTTTGGCAATGATTAAATATAAAGTTGCAATAATTTAAGCAGCAGATGAAAAGCCCATCAGGGTCTATAGTGATCCATACATGGCTCTGACCATATGTTAAAAACATTTTCATTGGACTATTCTGAGGATGTTAAAACTTGTAAATTTGGCTTCAAGCATCACAGAGGATACATATAATGTTTAGGTTTGCATGTTATGGATGTACATGTCTGGTATGTCGATGATGTAACTACCCAAGGGCACCATTCATTTTTACAATTGATAAGAGGGTACTATGTTCTACAGAATCAGTAGTGAGAAACACATGGAATACAAAATAATGGAATCACCTACGGGTTCATTTATATCTCGTAAATTTAAATGGATAAATCACTATTGGCTGGGCCTGTTCTGTGCACTATTGGCTGGGCCATCAGCGTATCAAATGGTGAATTACTTTAGAAACAGGTTTCATAGGTTATTAGAGGCCGCTCGCCTAGTCACAAGACAGGTGCATACTTAAGAAGCCACTTACCTAGGTTATTAGGGCCACATACCTGAGCCACAAGTATGTCAAATAATGAATTACTTTAGGAGCAACCTCCCTGAGTTATTACAGGCCACATGACTGGGCCACGAGCACATCAAACAGGTGCATTACATTTGAAGCCACTTCCCTAGGTTTTAATGGTCCATAACCTTAGGCCTTTAGAATGTCAAATGGTGAATTTACTTCAGGCTATTGTGAGGTCACACACCTGGGTCACAAACACACCAAATGGTGAATTACCTTAAGTGCAACTTCCCTTGGTTATTAGGGGCCACAACCCAGGGCCACTAACCTGTCAAATAGTGAACTAATGTAGGGGCCAATTCCCCAGGCTGTTAGGGGCCACAACCCAGGGCCACTAGCCTGTCAAATGGTGAACTAACGTAGGGCCAATTCCCCAGGCTATTAGGGGCAATAACCCAGGGCCACTAGCCTGTCAAATGGTGAACTAACGTAGGGGCCAATTCCCAGGCTATTAGGGGCTGCATTACTTTAAACAATCAGCCTCTTCATATACTGACTGATTGACTGTTTTCTTAACGTCTGCAGCAGTATTTCAGATATATTTAGGATGACAGCATCTTTGTAGGTACAGTTAAAAGAAACGTGTGTGTGACTTCTTTGTCCATACAATGTTTCTAGTTACCCCCAAAATGAAAGGCCATTTTATACCACCACTGAGTTTATACACATCTTTAATCCAAGGTATAAATAGGACAAGAATAAATCAGAATAGAATAAAATTTGTGTCTTCATTAACATGTCTAGACTTTTTCTTGTCATATCACAGACATTTTTGGAATATTTTAAATAGCCATACTTTCATGTTATATGATAATATTTGAATTGTATATATAAATTTCTAAGATTTCAGCAGTTGTAGTTACAAACAAACCGGTCCGTTAGCCTAGTCTTCTGTTAAGATTAGTCCTACAGCCCAACTCTAAGTTTTGTTTTGATATGTTTTATATTTAAGTCATCAGATTTCAATGTTACAAAACTGACTAAGTCAGATATAGATAAAGACTAAGTCAGATACATAAAGACTAATCAATCAGTGGCATATGATCAAAGCATAAATATGGTGGAACGTTCCTTCTAATTTATTTGTAAACAATAAATTTCTGGTTTTATCAACAAATGTTAAAACAACCAGGTAAAATGTAATTAAATGAACAATAATGACTGATTATATGTTGTCTTTTCCTAATTATATAATAAATTCATCTTTTTCAACCAATTACATCAATTAAGTTTCCTTAATAAATCTTCCATTTTCTTCTAACTGATTAGTTTCACTAACAAAGCAGGTACGCCAGGCATGTTTGCTAAATTCAAGATAACAATAGTTACTCCAGCATACAAAAACCACTTCCGTTTTTTTACCTAATTACCTTGCTTACGTTGTTGATAGTGATCATGTAATGAGTAACAAAAAAAATTGATACATTGTTCACAAATTCATTACCATGACAACCATTGTAATTAATTGCAATAACATTAGATAAAGGATTTTTCATTTCTGGAATATTAGATTTTATGATTATTTCGCATTTTGACACATTTGGCTTGTAATGAATCATGTTCAGCTAAATGAGTAGATTGTAAGGACTGATGTAGTAGTAGTCATCAGGATGTTTTAACATCCAGGTGCATGCTTTGTACTGTTAAGAAGCAATGTGATGTGACAGGCCATGCATATCACAAGACAACTGCATTGAATATGTAGTGAAAGATAATTCTGAGTAGGATTTTAAAAAACACAAGTTTTTTGTTTAAATTGTTGTCTACATTTAAAAACTACTTGTCTTAATTTGAGATTTTAATCCACTTTCAACAATTTTTCAACTATATTATGACATCCAGTTTTGAGGTAAAAAGGAAGCCCAGACCTTTGGCAAGACAATTTTGACTGGGACTCCTTGACAATTATGGCTAGAGTTTGGCACAAAAACTGTAAGTGAACTCAAAACCCAACAGTTGTCAAGCAATTGATCAATAGTAGATGTCTAGCTGCCTTACCCTTAACCACATTGCCACAGAAGCCACCAAAATGAATGGTCAGACATCTAAATCTAAAGGGAAAAAGCCATGTATAAATTGAAGGAAGAACAATTCTATTGGATCCAGCTTAAGAATGACAACCTTTGTGCATTCTCAATAAAACAGATCACTTAACCACATGTATGCAAATTAGGTGGCAACTAGTTCCAATCACACATGTCAAACTAATAATGCTTCACTAATGGATTAATGTCTTTGAAATCTACAAAGATTACATACTGTATTAGAAAAATAAGTAGCACGACTTGTTCACATAAATAAAAAATCATACTCAATCCATCATTTTGACACCAAAATTTAAAAAGGTATAAATCTTTCTCAAACCTTGGTCAGTGTAACTGACAGGTCTATTTTAACTCTGTGTAATCTAACCCTGCCAACTGATTACAAAAATAACTCTGTTAATTAAATGTGATTCAGCAGAAATGACAGTATGTAGGTCTACATACCATTAGTAAAATAACTCAGGGCTAGTGTACCACAGAGTCAAGTTTGGATAAGCATATATATTTTTGGGATTTTTTTCTTAATTTCCTAAAACATAACAAACAATCAGTTGACAGAGTTTTGACAAGAAAGAACATTTTCTTAGTTATTTATTTGTTGGTCATTCAGTTGACATTTACCCATGTCATGAGAGTTAAAACAGCTGACCAACTTCTGACAATGATAAAGACTTATGAAAATATATTTGTTTGGCAACCATCAAACAGTCTAGAACTAAATAATATGTTCAACTCTTAAAACAACCAGATATAGAGGTACTAATATTGTAAATATTTTATATTATTTCTTCTAGTACCAGTACACTATTTATCAAACTGAACAAAAATTAGTCTATCAGTATATCTACAGTTCATAACTATGAAAATAAATTCTCCCCATCTGAGTACTGTTAAAGTACCTCACCACTACTGTCTACAGAATAACAAAGACTCCCTCCTGGAGACTTCCCCAATCAGAGAGTGTCAATGATGACAGCTATAGTTTAAATATGATAGATGAGGCTACACAGACAAATGAACACATCCAAGCTTATGGCTGCCAAAACTAGTTTGAGTGAAAGCTGAATAAATTGAAATAATTAAGTGGAGATTTCCATCCCAATTTCTGAAATTGGCATATTTCAACATGGCTTGCAGACAATGATGCAGTCAGGATTTCGCATAAATATTTTTGTATAAAGAATTAGTCATAAGATTCAATACAATGCATTACCAATTAAAATTTGTACAGGAGTTAATCAAAGATTGGTTATTGATAAGGTAATTTTCCTGGTTACCACCATACATGGCAAACTTGTTAATATTTGCTTCATCCTGTGACCACATTCAAAAAAGGGAGATAACTATTCTACAGAATTAATTTCTGCCAAAAGTCTTGATTTAAAATTATGTAATACTTTCCTGTGCAGGTATCTCTCTCATATTAAAACTATAAATAATCAAGAAATAACAAGGCAATTTTATAGTACTTTTCATTGCATACTCCTTATGAAAAAGTAAGGCTACACTTACAAATTGTAAATGGTCCTTTGGACACTGAACAAATATTAGCAGCAGATGTGGATTTCTTTTTATTAATATCTGAAACATTCTTTTCACAAACTGTATGTTAAAAAGTATTTTAAAAATTTGTTATGCAATTTTTTTAATGCAAGACTTCAGAAAACCATTTACAGCAAGGAATCTGTAAATTAACTTTCATAGAAAAGGAAGTGCAGTAACATTTAACATGGTGCTTAAGATAAAATAAATGAGCAGTAATTAGGCAATATGTGCTCGATTTTGACTTCTATTGTATCCTTGATTGCACAATCTCAAATGAAGCCAAGATTCATATCCTTTTTATATTATTTACCATTTCAATCAATAAATTACATTTAAATCTTACAAAATACTACCACTAGTTCAAAAATGTTCTAATAAAAATTTTCCAATATTGCAAAACAGATTCAATATGCCACCTTTGAAACGTAATCAATAAGTTTAATGTCAAATAGTTTCACATGCAGAAGGGCAACAGATCAATGGGAAAACAAACTTCAAGTTTTAATATTACACATCTTAAGAAATAACCTTTTGACCTTTTTCAAAAATTACCTTACTTTGTCACGCATGTTGTCTTTTCTAGAACAACATCAAACGCCAACCTCGTCAAAATGGGGTTGACCCCGACTTTTAAAATCTTCACTTCACGCCACAATCAATGATAAATATAAGAAAATCAATTTCAACAAACTTAATTCACATCAGATAGCATGTTTTGTTAGCTAAGTGAAAATGTTTGCACTGAAGACTTACCGATTTAGGTATTCGTACAACAGGAAGTGGGTATGGTGATGTTATTTGACAATCTATCGGAATTTCATTAGTGAGACATGGCACCTTCACAGACATCGATAACACAAGGCAACCAATAGCAATCATTTCCAATAACACATTATTGATCATGGATACATTTTATAACGTATCAAAACATAATGACAGATACAAACATTTCTATGACCTTTACAAAATAATTCCTTTTCTGCTTTCACCAATTTTCATCAGGATTGAAAAGACAAATTTTCATGAATTTATAATGGAACTGTCAAAATAAGAGATCAACTCCTAGAGAAAAAAACTAAAAGTGTTAGCCTCTTCAGACCTGTTTCAAGTATTGCTAGTTTTGGTAATAAAAGATCAAATGTAAGGCATAACCAAAAACACAGTAATTTACAGCTCTTTAGGGGTTATTTCTCTAAAAACATCAATCAATCAATGAAAAAAAACTTGACATTTTACATACTGTTTCTGAAAATGCACTTGTTTATGCACTTTATCAGTATCCTGATCAGTTAAGACATTATTGTATACTTTTAACAACTATTTTGTTTGAATCTTTTTGTGAATAGTTAAATTTTATAATTCGTCACAAGCTAATAAAATATAATAAAAATTAAAATTAGTGCTAGAAAACCATTTTGAAAAAATCAATGATTCTACTTAAAAGATTTCCGAGACAAAGTTGATCTAAAACTGAGCCAAACACATAATGGTATGACAGAGAAGAACAAATTCTACAAAGACAATATAATTACTAAGCTTTTAAGTCGACCATCTAAAATTTCCTATCGTCTTTCATCAGTGCAGAAAATACCAAGATTATGCCATGTGCAATGTGTCGATTTTCTCACAGGAAACTCAAGTGAACATTCAGAACATTTTATTTGCTATTTTATTGATTCTATTAATTCTTTCCTTCCAAAAATAAATACTGTTTTAGAATCTTAAGCCTATATAAACTGCCAAGCCAATTATAGCAAGCTGTATGGTTTTCTAGGAGACAAGACATCTGTGATGAGGTAACATATTACTAATTAAGTCAATCATAGTTAGAACATTCGTTTCTTTCTGTTACTATAACCAACAAATACTACATATTGTCAGAGACCCTCAGAAACTACTGCCAGTTTACTCCAAATCTGGTTTCTATTTGGCCCAGCTTCTTTATGGGCTTTACTGTCCGTCCACCAATGGAGCAAGACCACAAGGAAACGTTATACCCTTAGTTCTAGTCTGATTAAACTTCATGGTACAATTGAAGTACACACAAAATAATGAACTCTCAACTGAAGCACTCTGAACAGAAGTTTCTAAAAATATATAATTCAGTCAAGATAACATTTATAATTAATCGAGCTGGCTTCATTGAAATTACTATTATCCATGAAGGAAGATTCATGAGATTTGCATTTCATCCCAAACTTTGACAGTGTCTAAATTTCATTTTTATTGAAATTTTAATGACTTTTAGCTAGAGAGCAAAAAACTACTATTCTTGGCAGGCATATTACTGTATTACCATAAAACAGTTTTGTTACCAGTGATACAATACAGATTGTGTTCCCCAGTTTGTATGAATATGATATTGTCTTGAAATCTTGCTTATTACTAATGCATATTTTATTAAAAAAACACACAAAAGAAACACAAAATTATTATAAATTCTTTGAAATGAAATTTGATATGTGATGTAATAAATCATTCATTTTCACTTTTATTGAATTTTGAAAGACAATAAAATCACATGCATGGCATGATAAAATTTGAAAGAAATACTTATTTCACGAGGCTCCAGACTGGTACTTTATATTATTGATGTAAAAATAACCTTTGTATGTTGGTATAAGGCATAAATATGTACTCATTTTACCATGAAAGCTAATATATTACTGAAATTGAAATGCATATAAATGTCCCCCCTCTTTATATCCTGTATCACCCAAAAATAGCAAATAAATACAATAATCTATTTTCTTTATCCTAATATCTATTTATTTATGATCCATCTTGCCCAACTTTTGCATAGACCTTTATAGCTGTTAAAAAAATCTTTTACTTTCAAAAATGAACAATTTAGAGTTGAGATGAGTTAATGTGCACTCATCTCTACTTGCAGCTTCATGTAGATTTAACAAATTCCACCAACTACTAGGATGTCAAAAGAGTCTGTTTTATAAGGTAGTATGTAAAAATAGGTGCCAATCCTGACAGAAATACCGGTAATTAAAATAAAAAACAAGAAAATCATACATAATCTGGGAAATATCATTTTGTTACAAAGTACCCCAACAGAAACTCCTAACATGGACCCCTACAGGTCTGACAATTGTGTTTTATTACACAGAACCCCATAAGAACCTTCTGACTTGGACCCCTATTAGTCTGACATTTTTGTTTTTTGTTTTCCTCCATCCCATCTTAAGCCCCATTTTATTTACCCTTGTACTGCAGTATTCTAACATTAATTTCTGCATCTTCTAATGTTATTTTGATTAAATACCCCATAAAACATGACAATTAATTTCCTCAGAACTGGGATTTTTAAGCCATCAGATATTTGTTTGGTAATAAAAAGTGCATTTGTTGTTTCTCTTATTTCCAATTTCATATCTGCACTAGAAAACACAATACATATGATACATTCATAACAAACTTTTTATCAGATACTATAAAGGAGCTGACTTTTGACAAAGTTATTAGCTATAAGTTTAATAGGTTCTTTCATACGTTTTTGGGAAAGACCGGTTGATCTTTCACGAGTGATAGAAATTTTATGTTTTTTCGCGAGTGGAGCACAGCGGAACGAGCTAAAAGACAAAAAAATTTCTATCATGAGTGAAAGATCATACGGGCTTTCCCAAAAGCGCATGAAAGTACCTATTTCTTCCGTAAACCAACAACTTTCACATCGCTATATCCTATAGATTCTCCATTTTTTTAGACTCCATTGTCTCTGACATCCAATCAGAACGCCGGAAACAAGAACATTGTTATGCAACCATAACAACGTTCTTGTTTCTGACGTTTTGATTGGATGACGCAGCAAGTACAGATGTGTGCGCGTGAGCTCATCTGTACTGGGTCATCTGTACCAGAAATCGGCCATTTACGGAAGAATATTTGTTCTTTATAATTTTCACAGTCTATGCTGGTTTCCTTAAACTCCTATTTATGGAATTATATTCACAAACTCAATACACTGGTTGGTGGCATCTTTGCTAGCCCAGGGTAACGATCCGATACTCTTGAAGAGAGGGGGGACCTGATCGTTACACTTGGCTAGCGAAGCTGGGTTAGTGTTTGCACCGACTTGAACAAATGAAATGGTCCTACACTAGTCCTAGGCAGTAGCTGGACATTCTCCAAACACACTTGTACCATTTGAACTGGTATTCAATCCTACACTGTAACATCATCATCTAGGGGAATTTATTTTTATAATTCTAATTTTTTTTCCAATCAATATCTAATCTAATACTGTCTAGACCTATGAACCTATATTAAAATTCTAGTTTATTGCTTTATAATTCCTTTTCTTCGTTTTTTCATTATATCATAATAAAAGCTCCATTATTTCCAAACATTTCCTATAAAATCAAGCTAAAACTAAATAAAATCACAATAAAAGTCCATCTTTCTTAATCTCTTCCTGGTTCTATCTATATAATTCTTATTATCTTGTTTAGAATTTAAAAAAAAACTGGTTTAAAGTCAATATTAAATAGAATTTATAATCAAGGATTAGCCTACATAACAGCATTTCCTCATCTGTCAACGTTAGTTTTGATGTTTGAATGTGGTTCTATGCCACTTTCAGCAATATATAATGCCTCGTCATGACATCCAGTTTTTATTTAGGCAGAAAGCCAGTGTTGAAACCCCCACCTATATGGTAGGATAAATGGCAATCATGCCTGCTGTAAGGCCCAAACAATGTCAGCAATGAAAGACACATGTTTAATACTGTGTGACTGTGTTAACAACTTGCCCACTTAGGCCCCAAGGCAAAAAGTAAAAATTTTGGTTTTCTCCAACTCCTCTATAAAAAAATTAACACACAACTCTTCCACTCAAAACAGAATACCATAATTATTAACACACTGCTCCTCCACTCAACAGAAAAACCAAAATTCCACCCGACGGGGTCCCGACCTATTATTATGTCTAATACTATGTGAAAAGTGAACTTGCTATACCCATAATAATTATCAAAATAACTTTATATTATTTAGAAATGCTGAAGTGGGCTATTAAAATATTTGGCAAGGTTTTTACTATGGCCTCAACAAACTGAGAAATAACCTTACAGTTTTTTGTACATATACTTGAAGTGACGATCTTTGCCAACAAATTGTTAGTCAGATTAATCTTAAAGCCATAATGAGAATTTACAAGAAATTATCACCAGTAATAACTCAGTAGTTAATGTAACATTGGATGTTAATTGACTACAAATTTAATATATTGTGTTGGTGTGATTCCAGAACCACATAGCTTACCGATCTGTTAATTACTCTAATACTTTAAATTAGTCTTACGGCATGCACTAAACGCTCATATAAGTACCCTGTTAGGAAGCCATGTCTAATTCTGCATTTGTAGAAGACAATTAAGATAACTGAAGTTATAAATTCACTAATTATCGAAATAAGTGAGGCCATTAAAATTCTGAAGATGTAATGCATATGGTATAAGGAACACTACAATATTAATTAAGATTAAAAACACATCATTTGTTTGTTTTTATAGCATGTAATGCATTTTTTATCTCCTATATTTGTCAAATAAAGCAGAAAATGGAAAATATATTGCCATCAACTTGCATCGCTGCACTGCATAATTCATGGTGTATCAAGTGATTTAATGGACCAGTTTGTTCTAGGTTTGTAAACAAACTGCAAGTCAAATATCAACGACTATAGATATACTTAGTGACTGTATATCTTCTATACTTGATCAAGGACAATAAAGCCATTATAGAGGACAGATGTCAACAAAATAATACAACTAAAGTAATCTGTTTCCTGAGTAAATAAGTTTATACATTATTTGGAAGTCCAATTCACCTGTCAGTAACTTCCTCTTGTCCAGCCAACAATGATCTGGGTTAATTGCAAGTTTGTATAAATGTCCACCCCAATAATGATGCCAGCTTCCTTAATGATCATGAAGTTCTAATGAGAGTATCCATAGCAATGACATTTAAAGGAGACTTGGAAATCTCAGAAACAGCTAATAACATCTTAATTTAGTGAAACTCTATTCAAACAGCAATTTTAAAAGATAAGAAAACTCAATCAATTAAGTACACAGACAAGAGATAGAGAAGCTTTCAGACACATCTTAATGAAGCTGACAATATCCCACAGCCAGACACAGAATATTCTATTACCCAGGCTCCTACAAGTTGACAGAATGTGTCAGTGTCCCTTAAACAAGTTAACAGCAGCAAAACAAAACAAGTTTTTCCTGTACAGATTATTTGTTTGTTTGAATTGTGTTGAATGCCACTTACGGCAATCTTTCAGCTATCATGGCATTCAGTTCTAACTGGGGGAGGAAGTCAAGAGTACCTGGAGAAAACCATGACCTTTGGTAGGAAAACTGGCAATACTTGTCAATTAAGATTGGAGTTGAGTACACCTGCAGAGAGAACATGCAACATCAGTGTTCAATAGATGACTAACTACCTTAACCACTTGGTCACTGGTGTCTCTGTAAAGACAATAGTGGTCTATTGCCAACTACATACACACAGTTTCTCCATTTTTCTGTTATATATTCAAATCATCTGATCCAATCAATACAAATTCAGGGGCAGCCAAATTTGGCCCATTAATATCCATCATGTTTAAATGTTCTCAAGATATGTGGCGGCCTTCCCCTGGACCCATCCATCATCTGATCTTATAGTATAAAGAATGCATTTTATGACAGACAAGTAGCAGTGTATACAGAAATGTCTGGACGAGCCATATAGTGAGGACTTGAGGTAATTTCAATCATCTTTTGTTTATTGAGAGGACCAACTACCTAAGCACTGAGTAGGAACCCCTGACTCAGCAATAATTGAAATTTGCTGAATCAAAGAACATCTACACACACAAAGATCAGAAACAAGTGTGCAGCCTTGTTACAAATAGTTCACAGACATTTATTGGCACCAGGGGTAAATAACTGTCACAATCAACAATTATATATGATATAACACTGTCAACATCAGAAATTGTTGTCTGAAGATAAAAGTGAACAAGGGGTTTTTTGGTATTAAAGAATAGTTTTAAGTTTTTTTCAAGTCAGAAGATGACATACTGAACATTAAATGTGTTCTTACAATGTCCCATCTTAGATAGTGTTAATCTGCCAGTTAGAAATCACTGAGAATTTCACATCTTGATATCAATTAATTTTTTGTACACCATCTTATTTATAAAATTCAACTTCTTTTTAAAATGCCAACAAAAACTCACTCATTGATAAAATAATTAAAGATTATATATTCTTTAACTTCAGATGTGGATTGACTGACATTTAGTTTTTTGTATTTTCTGATAAAATAAACAAAGACTGTAGGTGGTTTTTACATTGAACGACATATTTTTGGCAAATTAAAAATTTTATAGTTTTATTTTTTTGTATTTGAACATGGTTATTTTTTGGCTTATACACCATTTAACACATCATAAATCTTCATCGGTCGTGTAGTGTAATTCTATGTACATGCAATCAACATTCATTAACTAAACCACATAAATGCTTCAGTTCTTTTAAGCTCCAAGTATTTAACCTTTTATTGCTGCCCTTTTGTTGTTCCTTTTAAAAATAAATTTAAGAAATTCCCGTTAAGATAAATGTTTCATAAATAATTTTGTAGCATTTTATTTTTGTATATTCTAAATTGGTTTAATGAATATTTCATTGTTTTATTTACTACACAAAAAAGCAGCCTGAAAAGAAATGATGAGAGAACTACCAAACAAGCAGACGACACCGTGGCCACAACACAAATATATGACCTCTCTAGTAATCGGTGGGTTCTGCAAGGCTCAGACGATTCTAATTGGTTTCTGTCAAACTTATAAAATGCTAATATCGGGTAAGAGACTGGAATAGAGAGAACAGGTGAATTGGAACATGAAACAATGATCAAGGAACAAAACATAAAACTTCTATAATAATGACTTTTATGTGGCTACAATATCGATTAAAGTATATACATGTAGTAAAATTCTAAGTTATCAAACATCATAATGAATTATTAAGCAGTCTTTTGTATATCAGGAAATGTATTGCATTTCTTACATTAAAACAATCATAGCATTCCTCATAAAAAAAAGAAGAAAAACTACTTTTGAATTGACTTGTTTTTCCACACGAATTGTCGAATTGTCGTCATGGTGAACCCATAATACTTAAGCAGAGCATTAAAAATTCATGTCAGTACTTGGGTCTATTAGGCTTGTATATATTTATTGCACATTTGATTTATAAACTGCACGTTATAGAACACATCTTCACTAGACATGGAGGTGTGTTATTAACTTTTCTAATGATAATAGATCAATAGTCGGTGCTGAAAAAACGATGTGTTCATTTCAGATGTCAGAACTTTGCAAAAAAAGTAAGATCACACATGTGTTACTAAATATGTCAATTGAACATGCTCCACTCAAAGTAATTCGTTCTTCACAAAAAAACATAGTATATAACTTTGGTCACAACACATGTTTGGTTCATTCATATAATGCAAGTTGTTATATATATGTACTAAATCCATCCTATATACAAACTGACAGTACCGTAGTTCTGGACAACTCATTTGGACTAGACTTTAATGCTGCGTTTATTAATTTCAGCTACCTTGTACATCTTAGTTACCCAATTAATTGACTTACAAAGCCAGAAACCCAAAGGCCACCTGCCACTTAACAAGTAAACTTAGTCATCATAGCACAAGATAAACAGTATAACAGGACAGGACCAAGGCCTCTCTGCCAACACCATTTTCTGTAAAGAAGCCCTAACTAGATATCAGTGAGATGGTATCTATCTCTGTTGGCTCCGCCGACTTGAGGTAGAAGCTCAAGGCCAAAGGTCAACCCCCGTATGTGACACAACGCCTTGATATTAACCCACATTCCAAATATCAAAAGCCTAACTCAAAATACAAAAAAGTTACAGCTTGGACGTGAATTTGTCATTCAAAAAGCAATAATGTGACCCTAAGGGCAAAGTTCAAGGTCAAAGGCCATCAACCAATGTAAGCAAAACATCACCTCGATGTTATCTACCCACATTCCAAATATCAAAAGTCCACCTCAAAAGACAAAAAAAGTTACAGCTAAGACATGAATTTATCATTCATAAAAAGCAATGTGACCTTGAAGTCAGAGTTCAAGGTCAAAGGTCATGGAATGCAACACATTGCCATGTTATTATCTACTCACAAATATCAAAATCCTACCTCAAAAGATTAAAAAGTTACAGGATGGATGGACGGACGGACTTATCACCATAAGGTGTCCGCCACGAAGAGGGGCCCTAATTACATAGGATTAGAGTAACTGAAGTTGATTCTAAGTGCTCAATAGCTTAATTGTAAATAGCAAAATTTGACATGAGAAAGAGATTGTAAATAGCAACATTCGACATGAGATAGAGGTAGAGACCATATACTGTTAGTTACAGTCAGTTGTTGACCTAATAAAAGACTAAGTAAATTTTAGATGAGACAAGCAATCAGCACAAGTCCCCATATAAAACATACCAACGTATATCTCTTGTATAGGTCAGCAACTGCCTGTGTAGTAAATATATCCTAAAGCATCGAAATAAGCAAAATCATTCTTATTGTGTGTTTCAATGTTGCATGTATATAATACATGTATACAGTCACCACATGACATCAAGCAGCCAATCCATGCAATTTGTTATAGGAAAATGTTAAACATCTGGACATAGCATAAGGAAGTAAGTTCTATATCAAACACAAAGATGGATCTAAAATTTGAAAATTATTAGAAATTACTAAGAAATTTATATGTACATAACAAGAAAAAAAATCCAAAGTATGAAATTACAAAGCCATGGATAACAGAGGCAACATGGAACACTTGATAAGCATGGCATAAGATGTTCTGGAAGGGTGGGCTTATTTACTGGTGACACCTGTTGTTGAACTCAATGGTCAAAATATGTTCAGTCTTCAGTAACAAGTCCATACATTCCTCTATTCAAATACAGACTCTCCTTAAAGTTCTTAGACACTAAATCCATTAATTATTTATTTGTTATTTTGCAGTTTGGAGACCCCTTAAATACCCTAGAAGTACTCTAAAATCGTTTTTGGCAGAGTGGCTTCACCCCCCAGGGCCCCCCAACAGAGATTTGCCCTGGACCTACTAGGGACCTTGAGCGGTTCTGACCCCTTGCCGAAATTAACAGGAATTCTACCAAAAATATGTTGGCAAATCTGAAAGTCAACTTTATTAAATAAGAAAAAAAAGGCTACTGAATTGACAATTTTCAAATTAAATTGAGATAAGTCCACCTACACACCTCAATAAACAACAGAACAATTACTTCACATATTCCCTGATGACAATTTATGTTACATAGAAGTAAAAACTATATTACTGATAATGACATATTAAGTCTAAAACAAAGCAGATTTTCTTTTTAAATAATTCCTAAAGAGCATATAAAATACTCCATTTAATAAGATTCAAATTCAATTAAAGATTAAGTCAAAGCATTCTATAATACCCACCCATGTAACAGCTGGGATTTGGGAAATAACATAGCATCTAAAATCGAAAAAATTGTAAATGACACTTTTGAATTCTATGGTGCTGTGAAATACCCTAGTCAAGGCTTATGATTCTATCAAAGTTGGGTCAACATATAGTGACCCCCTGAAGAATCATGACTTCGATATTGACATTTATAAAAACTTGGTTAGCTAAGTAGTTTTCAGACTGACACATCAATATGGCTTTATCCATCAAATTTTATTAGGGTTTTAAATAAATTAAGTCATTGTTTTAAATAAATTAAGTCATTGTTTTAAATAAATTAAAGTCATTTTGTGTTACAATAATGAGTCTGTTTGGGCACTGTGCACACCAACTATTTTTAAAGGACTGCCCACAGAGGGGCTCTGTTAGTGTAAGAAACTAAATAGACCACCCTCCCACAGTTATGAAACTGATCTGGACTGATATACTCCAAGTCTGAAAAATGTCAGATGATGTCATAAAAGTTTATTCAGTATAGAAGTACTACACAAATTCAGGAACAGGACTTGTGATGTGACAGAGCAGTAGATTATTTATAAATGTCATCACAACCCATGAGGAGGGAAATCTGAAGAGCTATGTCCCCATGTTATCAAGGGGCATAATCCTGCAAAACTCAATGATGATCACTCTTATCAAAACTCAGTTATTTCATTCAAGTTCAATGGAATGCTACTGGGCCATTTTAAGGAGGTCGGAACTCACTTACAAGTTCAATGGAATGCTACTGGGCCATTTTAAGGTGGTCGGAACTCACTTACAAGTTCAATGGAATGCTACTAGGCCATTTTAAGGTGATCGGAACTCAACAAAAAAATAAACAAGACCTGTAAATAAACAGGTAATAAACACAAATACATTTTTTCTTCCAAAATTAAAGCTACAGTTGCAGGAAATACTGACCATTAAATCTATACATCAAGAAAAAGTTAATCTGTTAATTGCTATAAATACAGAAACCAAAGAAACAAATAACAGATGAATGTCTCCGAAACAAAGTATCTGTACACTTTTTTAGTAATTGATTAATTGATGTTGAATGTCCATTCTAGGCTACTCCGATGTCAGTATAACATTTTCCTTAGTTATGACCATTCAAAATTTGGTTTTAATTTAATTTTTCTAAGGAAAGGGCACCTGCCATAGATCTATTCACCCAGACCTAATGTTACCAGGTAAAGTAAACATGTTTGTCTGTTCTGGCACTGTTTATTGTATAGTTGTTTATTTCAGGCACCAAGCCACCTTGTCTTATATAAATACTTCATGTAACTTTATCCACAATAAGTCAAATTTGTTTATCTATTAAATGCAATGAAATTGTTCAAAAAGACCAATAAATTTTATGATGTTATGATTTACTGTTTTATAGCAGTTTCTTTCTTCCTTGGGTAAATCTAACTGGGGATTTTAAGTGGATGTCTGGGTTTTTATGCACTTTTTGTCTCCAAAAAATATATAAATAAATCTTCACATCACCCAGTATGTTCTCATAATAGACCCACAAACCTGAAACATAATAGTTTTGAATGCCAGGGTGTTTGGTATCTAATTTAAAATATATATATGAAGAGGGGAAATAACTCCTTCTCAATACCAATTGGAGGTACAAGTAAATATTGATAACAAATAAATAAAAAAGACATCTTTAACCCAATATATGTACAAAGAAATATACATCATTCTGTCCTTATAACTGGGTGAAGGTCTAGAATAAAAAAAACTTCAATACTTGTGAAGCATTGAATTTATTAAAACCAGAAAACAGTACTTAAACCTATGTAAAACCACTTAAACCTATGTGAAACCAGATACCAGTACTTAAACCTATGTGAAACCAGAAACCAGTACTTAAACCTATGTGAAACCAGTACTTAAACCTATGTGAAACCAGAAACCAGTACTTAAACCTATGTGAAACCAGTACTTAAACCTATGTGAAACCAGAAACCAGTACTTAAACCTATGTGAAACCAGATACCAGTACTTAAACCTATGTGAAACCAGATACCAGTACTTAAACCTATGTGAAACCAGATACCAGTACTTAAACCGATGTGAAACCAGAAACCAGTACTTAAACCTATATGAAACCAGAAACCAGTACTTAAACCTATGTGAAACCAGAAACCAGTACTTAAACCTATGTAAAACCACAAATTCTGTAAAGAAAGAAGGTACAGTGTTGTAGAAAGGCAAATGTTGGGCAAACATTAGAAAAACATTCATCATCATCATCATCATCATCAACAAAAGTATTTTAAGTCAGTTTTTGTGTCATATTTTAATTTTCAGTCATAAAAAACTTTTATACTTATAAAAAAGAAATTTTAAAGCATAAGATACATTACATTTCATAGAACAACCTTGACTAAACAAATAAGTAGCACCACAAAAACCTTATTACTATAATAATCCTAATGAGACAAGTCCGGATATTATTGTCGGAGTTTACATTGTCGCAATGCTAAATGTGTGACAATATATTTCCCCTAACCATCCGATGGATATTACAGATGACAGATACCAGACAATTTACAGACATAAAAAACAGGACTCTGAGACACAGACATCCAAATAATACAGAATAATTCTTGATATATACAGAACTGGTGTGCTTAAATTAAGGAATTGTTTTTTGTTAATTATAATTCATGGTTGCTAACATTAAGAGCTATGACCTGATTGCTATAATTAGCAATATGTTTTATTCTTTATATTTTAATCACAAATATTGATAAAACATCCTTCTAAATTGTAAGTAGCCATACAAGACATTTTGGGCCACTTTAAAAGTTCTTTACACAGGTTATTTTGAAGCTTGTATTTAAACACAACATATTCTACATAATTTGTGATTAACAATTAATGAACAACTGGATACAACACACTTATAAACCAGGTCCTTAAAAGATAGTTTCCTTGTTTCTTTGTTAGGTATCCAGATAAAATCACAGATGTTTGCAGTGCTTCTCGACAAACGAGTTACACTGAAGCCTCTGGCAAGATATCTCTCCTCATTAAATCTTGTTGGACTTCAAACAATTGATGAAAACTTGCAAAAAAATTCCAACAAAGAACATGTACAGAAAGAAACTGACGAGTGCCTCGGGACAAATCATGGGAATTGTGACTAGATTCAATAGACTGAGTCACGGTTACATGACAAAACAAGAGCGTGCATGTTTACGAGTTCCATTAATTAGTCAATAGCTGATAGCTATGATGCATATTAGTTAACGTCAATTAAAAAAGTAAAGATAGTCCACGGAAATGCAGTCCATCAGCTGCTGTTCTTCTATTATACCTGGGAGCCATCAAAAATTAATATCCTGTATCTCCAAATAGAGCACTATAATTGGTTAAGCTTAAATACTAAAATTATAAAATGTTCTGTAGGTTATGGATGGTATGCCTTTTTTGTGCGATTGCAAGAAAACTTAACATTATTTTCCCCTTCTGTTGAATTACTCTCTAATATAAACATTTAATATTCTAAGAAAAACAGTATTATATGCAGGTCTGTAAGTTGTATACCTGCAGATCAGGGGTCATATAAAACTGTGCAGAGTTACCGAAGGGCAGAACTAAAAGATCCAAAGGGAATATGTACAAAATAATGGTCATCAGATGTAATGTTAAGATCTAAGGTCATCAGATGTAATGTTAAGATCTAAGGTCATCTGTTATAACTGATCAATTGCAAATGCCTACTTAAAAGTCTCTGAAATTAAAATTTATAATTCTGCTCAAAACTTAATATAACTTTTATCTACATGTCACACAAAGTTGAAGACACGGTAGAACTCCCAAAATATCTCCCAAGGTAAAAAAATAGGTGATAAAACAGAAAAGATATGAACTTAGATACAACTGAGTACTTTAATACTTCAGAGCAATGTAATAAAATAACCATTTCCAACAACATCCCTCCTGGCAGAGAAAGACGCCATCGCCAACAGGAAGTGATTACATTTTATGCCACAGCTATCGCACATTATACCATATAATAGACTATAGTGATAAATGGAAATAGTTCATTTATAGACACGTATCTATCTTTAGGCACTGCAGACTGTATAGAGAATTAATAATATAGATAGGTCGGGAGTCAACACCACAATAATAGCTAGAAAGCATGAAACAAAAGCAGACTTAAAACTAGCAACGTGATTCCATCGGGAGTTAACTATACACTGATAGCATTAGAAATAATGGCACGAAATTCAACAGATCAATACTACTGACGTGGAAGAAATATTGAAATAAATATAATCTATTATCAGTAACATGAAACATCGGAACTGTCAAAACACGTTCATATCTACGTATCTATCTTGCATACCAACCCAAATCTTAACTGTAAGGGTATGGATAATGTTCTCCGTACTCCACTTATGCAACCTACAAGCCTTCAGTGTGGAGCTTCAAGAACATACTATTCCCATAATGCATGTAATCAACAGAAAATCTGCAGAGCACAAATGATTAAATTTAGATCTAAAATGACTCTCTATCCCATGGTGCATTTTATCTGAGCAAAGTCTATCAGGTACAGATAAGTATTCACAATTCAATCTTGGATGACAACTTTGCTCGATTTATCTAACAAAAATCTTGGAAGATATGAAGAAAGAATGTTAGATCTTAAATGACAATTTTACCAACCCTTTAGGGAATTTTTCAGACCCAAATATAAAAAGTGCAGATTATGATGCTCAAATTTGCCTTTTTAGTAAAACTGTTTATCGTTGATCGCTTTATCCGACTAAAATCTGGACTGATTGACTGGCTGCAACCATGCTGCAACCTAGCCAGGAAACCAGTTAAGGGAGCAGGGAAACAGCATAGCTTATTATTGACCAGCTGTACAGATTTCACAAAATGACGGGTCGAAGTGCCCAATTAACACTATAAGTTATTGCTATAGTACAACGCAAGGGAAATCACTGTCTGCGTCAATCAAGGCATCCCTATTACCGATAATTATCAATTATTTTTCCAATAATGGAACTTCATTGATGTTATCCTGCTATGAAATTGGGAAATGAGAAAATATATTATCTATTTATTGGCTGTATGTAAACAGTTCCCTCCAGTGAAAAACATTGTAAAAATGGCCAAATAACAACTAAATTACATTACTTCTGTAGGAGAGTTGACCTTCAACAAACAAAGACACTGTGACACTTGTTGCAGGATTGGACTATTTTTATAAAGTTAATTCTCATTTAGGAATATGTTATTGTGTAGTGAAACAGAAGTAATCACAAAAGGACTATTAAATCTTTTATCAACACCAATAGAATGAATAATTGATTGATTGAATCAGGGTTTTAACCAATCACAGCCATTTTGAGTTGTAGTAAAACCTGTCTCAGCCAGCTTACAGTGGAGGTAGCTGTGTTATCTATTGGTTTTAAACAGTTTTTGCTATATATTTACTTAACCATATTTTTTTTGCTGTGATGGACAATTGAAAATGTCCTAGAAACTAAAAACAGCATGCCTAAATATTTGTTTTGGTGGCATTTTATGATGTCTAGGCGTAAGCAGACATTTGAATTCATTTTGGCACTTTGTTTTTTTTTACTTTTAAATTACTTTCTGATTTAAAAGTCTCCTTTATTTGTAACTTTCCATGAAATTTTATACAATGGGTAACCTTTCAAGCCTAATGATCTAAATCAAATCACCAATTGCTAATTAATGACATTTTCTGAAATTTAAAGTTTAAACAAACTACAGAATAGATGAAAGACCACACACAAATTCAAAACTCTTATCTTGATTAGGTAATAGATAATCCATGGTATTGATACTCTTTGCTGTCAAAACTTTATACAAGTATTACTTGCAAGTTCTGTAAGGTTTCTGTTTCATTACTGATTAAATATTTTTTCAACAAAATTACATCCTTTATTTTGAGTTTGAATGTGTACCTTTGATGACATTTTATTTGACCAAGGTCTTATATGTACTTGAACAGAAAACATAAATAGACCTTTTAAGAAATCATCTTGGCCATGTAATCTGGAAAACATACAAATGTGATATAAAAGTTTATTATAGGTCTGACATTCCCAAACTTTTAATATGTTAAAATAAATTGAAAACTTTTATTTTTTGTTAGAATTCTATCCCTCCCTCTGCAGCAAGAAATCCCTCCCTCTGCAGCAGGAGAGAAAACAATATTGTAATTGTTGGCATTGATATGTGCCACCTCTCTCAATCCCAACCTCTACCTCTCTACAGCAATATCAGTTAGTTAGATCTTTGGATGGGTCCACAAGATAATTATCTGATGGACAATATCAGTTAGTTAGGTCTTTGGATGGGTCCACAATTATCTGATGGACGATATCAGCAATATTCAGGACTAGAACAAACTATATCAGTTAGTGCCACTTTCAGCAAATTTTCAGCTATATTGTGGCATCCAGTTTTTAATGAGTACCTGGTCAAAACCCCAGACCTTGGTAGATACTGGCAATTCTTGTCAATGAAGATTGGAGTCGAGCACACCCTGAATGAAGTGAAACTGGAACCTACAACTTTCCGTCCCACATACACAAAAGATGGGTCATAATTCTATACTATAAGTAACTGGGGTACCTGTGCCCTGCACATACTTAGTGAACAGAAGCATGGCTCAATTTATTCAAATATATATATTTTGTGTATCTACCAAAACAGTAACTGAAAATGAAGACTGTATGAACCCACAGTTGATAGGAACATAATAGAAAGAGTCTCTGGTTAGCAATGATGCAATGCTAAACAATCAATATACTGACAACACTTACACACACACAAAATCATCTTTGAATACTCAAAAATAAAAAATCTCTGAAATCCCAACATTAATAATTAGCAGAAGAATAAAGACAGAACATTGTTCTGAGATCTTATCAATAATTCACCAATGCAACACCTTTAATAACTATAGCAAAGAAGAACCATCATTAACTGTCACAATAACCGTAGACTGCATTATAAGTTGTAAAAACAATGTCTGATAACTGAATCAACCCAAATGTCACTGTGGAGTGAACTATAGGACCAAGTCATAAACAGATCTCAAGTCTGATACATTAATGTGAAATCGTAACTCTATGTTTACAACAATTTTATCTCCTCATACATCATATTTAATATTACAGAACTGCAATCAAAGTGTTATGCCATGAACCCATGAACATGTGACATTATTTTTATACATATATTTATGTCTATATCTTTTACTAATCTTTACAGAAAAATATTTTACTTGCATAAAATAGATGAAATCAACATGATTAAAAGCTGTCAGGTCATAAAACCGGTAACATTCGACACCGGCTTTAACTGATAAATACACCTTTTTGTTTTCTATGCCTTTTATGTCAATAAATAAAAAAAATATCAAAAATTGTGTCATTTTTATGGTTCAAGTGCATCCGACTTGTAATCTTTTATTCAATTAATGATAAATAATTCACAGATGTCTTCTGTATAATTAACAGACAGTTCCATTTTTATATGACAAAATTAATTTATTCATATTCTGCTATTTTTTTGCGACAAGATCTTTTTGATAAAAAATTAATTACACTTTTATTGTAAAAATTCTTTATTTTCTTGTGTATTAATTATTGATATTATCATAAATAACAATTAAAAACATTCTTAAGATACCATAAACCTTTCCAATAAATTACAGAATTCATACAAGTTATTATTTGTGGTTTTTTTATTGTGAACTGTATTTTAGAAATAAATTAATGATGAAAAGATCAATATAATTTATGGATATATTTTTACCTTGTGTAAGCTGGTACACTAAATAAATTATTTTGCACATAACAATTATTCTAAGTAAAAGGACAGTCAAAGATAAAAGTTTTCTGTTGTAAATTGTTGCTAAATGATCAATGAAACTCAATGAAACCAATGGGATAGCAGACTAAAATCTTTGACTTCTGAGTTTGATTGTTATTTTCTTCCCATTAGGCATCTAATAATGCATTACCACTAGTTTTTGTAATTAAAATCTAAATATGTGCAGAGATAATCCTAATAAAGCTACACCCTACATACAGCTTATAAGCATTGACATGTCAATTTCCTTCAGATATAAATATTTTGATTTAAATTCACTTACCTTTGATTAAGAGTGAAAAGACCAATAATCTTAAGACTTTGGTTCAAACATCCGTAAGAATTACAAAGACACTATTCATGATCAATTGAGGGCTTTTTGAACAAATCTATTGATAAATATTATTGATGTTTAATGATGAATTTATTTGGCGGAAATTATATCAATATGAATTGGTAAACTGGATCATGGCAAACTGGTAACCTGATCTGCTCTCCACCACGTTGACACCTGTCAAATGCATTCAAAAACCTTACAAGTTTAAATTGTTGAAATTCTCTTTCTCTTTAAATCTGCGAAAATTATAAATAGGTCTTTGATAGTTTATTTGGTAGATTAAAGATACAGACTTGCCAGGACTCCAAGTTAAAAATCCTATAAACTTGTGAATAGGTGCAGAAATTTAATAAAAGATACAAGGGAAATATTCAAAGCAGTATGATTAAATATATTCGATAATAACTTTGTCATTATAAATATCATTATCTGTCTGGCGTTGAACTCTTTGCATTCAAATATTTTATATGAAATTAATACATTAACAACAAGGGTTTCAGCGAAATACATGGATTGACATTATAATCAATTTATTTTAAAAAATCATTAAATGTCTTAAAAAATTGTTTTTATATACTAAAATAATAAAAAAACTCTCTGTGCATAGATATTAGTTTTTTTATTGCTACTGCAAAATTATATCTTCATTCAGCACCATTTGGATTGTAGTAGTACAACAAGACAAAGTATAACTTTACACAGATTCACTATCCTAGATATCAGGGATCATGGTATCCATCTCTGTGGGCTCACAAAAATTAATATTATCTACAGACATACCAAATATCAAAAGCCTACCTCAAAAAGTTAATGGTTAGTTTCCAATGGACAGGTGGATGGACCACGGATGGACCCACGTATAGAGTGATCACTATAAGGTGTCCGCCACTAAGTGGCAGAGCCCTAAGTAAAGATGGGGTCATGTCATCGAGGTAGTCCTAAAATTATTCCCAAACACAGGTTCCACAACTAAACAGGGATAAATCATTTTCCAGACAAATGAAAATCAAATCCTTGTAAATAAAGAACACTAAATATTTTTTTATAGCTGAAAAGGAACGAGACAAAACGTGAGAAAAATTACTTTATTTAACAAACCCATATTGAAAGAATTCATTTTGTAAAAACCCTTAAGAGTTTAAATGCAAAACCATAAAAGTTATAAATAAAAATAAGACAGAACAGAAGCCTATTTTGCGATATTAATCAATTATAACACAGCAACCTTGGATGACCCCTGAAGTACCCTTCAGTAAGCAACAAGTGAAATGTAATGAACAACAGGACTACATTATGTAACTTTATGGCTTAACACATGAATTGTATTTCACTAAAGTCAATAAGATTCATGTATTTGACTGCTATATTGTTGGAGTTAGTGACACTACACTTGTGCAATAAACTGCATAAAAAGTACATCAATTTACTACAGGGCAGAGAATATTTGATAAATTGCCTACATATCAAGTAACCAAAAGCTATAGCCTGCTTATTACTTAAAATCTGTGTCATGATCATCATCAATAGGGCCAAATGTTTGTAATCAAATTCATCAAAGCGACATAAAAGGTCATTGCAGGATCAATCAACTATAAATTTCCAAACAAAAAATAATTACACCCACCCGCACTCGTCACGGAAAAAAATTACCCTCACAAGCTCTCATTACAGAAAATATTGACACCCACTAGCTCCCCTGGCAGCCTCTAGCTTATGCAAAACACCCTGGACAATGCCTGTTTTAATCTTAGTGCATACAATCAAGTTTTAAAACATGATATATTTCCCACAGAAACTAGTTTTAACTCAAATTTCAGTACTTAAGATATTATATGTAACAGACCTTATATTTCTGCTCATCAGGATAAGATCATGGTTAATGCAACAGACCTTTAAATTTTAGACTAAGGCCCCGTTTACACTATACTAAACATCACACCCCAGTGGAATGCATTATTTTGCATGCATTTTTTCTAATTCAGTAATGTAATGTTTTATTCAGAAAATCCAGTAGAACAAATGTATCCATGATAACCCATATTTAATACTCTGCCTCGGTTGTTTACATGACACAAATTGTCCTTGACTTTTGCAACTTGAATTACATTGTAAGTCAGCCATTTTTGTTTCCACAAGGACCTTATGTTGTTTACAAAAGTTTGTCTGCTTTCGTGACATTCAAATGTATCAACCAAAAACCATTTTGCCCAATCACCTGCTCCAAGTTTACAGTTCTGTTTTTATTTAGGTCAAAATTTACTATAAAAAATTGCCCCATCAAATTGAAAAAAAAACACAGCAATTTAAAATGCTGATTAAATGTTGAAAATAATTGTTGATTTCATTATGCCCCTTTTTGGATCTACAAAAGGAGAATAAGCTGGAACATACCAGCAAGACAGGTCTTATGTGTTATTCATAAAACCTCTGACAATGTATGCTGACTTACAGATTGAAAGATCAATCTTTTTTAATCAATCCAAAAAAGATTTTTCTGTAAATTTTAATGCAGATCGGACTTGGAAAGTCCATATCTTTCAATATGTACAGCAATGCTTTCTTCAATCGATCTTGCCATAAATGTAAATGCAAAGATCAAATACAATAGAACTTTCTAAAAATGAAACTGGAGCTGCGCTTGATTGCTCACATATGAGTAGAAAGTCTGTTACGATATTTTCATAAACCCAAAGCCCAGTTATATATAACACTGTAAAGGTGATTTTCACGAGGTCTTGTCTATATTTCTATGTCAACAGAATCAGTTGTCATGCATACAAGCAGCTTAGGACCTCAGTTCTGTTAGATATTTATAGATTATTACATGGTAATTTCTATATTGGCTTTGGTATCAGTCCTAGACTCACATATGAGCCTTGAGGGCTTTAGCCTGAGTGCTGATAGGGTTAAGGGCTGACACCAGATCCAATATGGAAATGATCATATAATAATCTATTTATCACATATCTGAATATATTTTTCCATGGCTAATCGATATTTGCTATGTTCTCCAATGCTAATATCAATGTTCACCCTGTTCTCTAGGGCCAATATCAATATACATCTTGTTCTCTAGGGCCAATATTGATATTCACACTGAGGGCGTATAACTGACACTGACTTCCTGCCTTTATTACATGGAGAGATTTCCCTATATTTAAACTAATCACGTGATCATATAATGTAATAGACCTTACATTAGACCTCAGTTTCATTAGATATTGTTATATAATGGACCTTACATCAGACCTCAGTTTCATGTAATAGATGTTACAACAGAACTCAGTTCCATTATATATTGTAATGTAATAGATCTTACAACAGACCTCAGTTCTGTTATATATTGTAATGTAATAGACCTTACATCAGACCTCAGTTATTGTAATAGATGTTACAACAGAACTCAGTTCCATTATATATTGTAATGTATTAGACCATACAACAGACTGCAGTTCCATTATATATGGTAATGTAATAGACCTTACATCAGACCTCAGTTATTGTAATAGATGTTACAACAGAACTCAGTTCTGTTATATATTGTAATCTATTAGACCATACAACAGACTGCAGTTCCATTATATATGGTAATGTAATAGACCTTACATCAGACCTCAGTTATTGTAATAGATGTTACAACAGAACTCAGTTCCATTATATATTGTAATGTAATATACCTTACATCAGACCTCAGTTCTGTTATATATTGTAATGTATTAGACCATACAACAGACTGCAGTTCCATTATATATGGTAATGTAATAGTTACATCAGACCTCAGTTATTGTAATAGATGTTACAACAGAACATAGTTCCATTATATATTGTAATGTAATATACCTTACATCAGACCTCAGTTCTGTTATATATTGTAATCTATTAGACCATACAACAGACTGCAGTTCCATTATATATGGTAATGTAATGGACCTTACATCAGACCTCAGTTATTGTAATAGATGTTACAACAGAACTCAGTTCCATTATATATTGTAATGTAATATACCTTACATCAGACCTCAGTTCTGTTATATATTGTAATGTATTAGACCATACAACAGACTGCAGTTCCATTATATATGGTAATGTAATAGTTACATCAGACCTCAGTTATTGTAATAGATGTTACAACAGAACATAGTTCCATTATATATTGTAATGTAATATACCTTACATCAGACCTCAGTTCTGTTATATATTGTAATGTAATATACCTTACATCAGACCTCAGTTCTGTTATATATTGTAATGTAATAGACCATACAACAGACTGCAGTTCCATTATATATGGTAATGTAATAGACCTTACATCAGACCTCAGTTATTGTAATAGATGTTACAACAGAACTCAGTTCCATTATATATTGTAATGTAATATACCTTACAACAGACCTTAGTTCTATAATATATTGTACTGTAATAGACCTTCAGTCTCCTTATATAATATAGATATATATGACTTTCTGTAGGTATATCTGACATCAGACTTTAGTTCCATTATATACTGTAACAGACTTTCTGATTATCAGTTCCCTTAATGCAATACAAAATAACTTTAATTAATTTCAATTTTTGTCCATGGTTAAAACATCCTTTAATTTCCTTATTGATCCCGAGTACAAACAATAATTTGAAATGTGAGAAGAATAAAAATCGACAGATCTGACCAAGAAAATGGTTACCATCCATGTATATCTGAACATGGTAATTAGCTATCATTAAACCTGATCTAGAGAAAGTCAATTAGCAAAAAATCTATCAAATTGTGTCAGTTTTACTTGATGATTTTATTGGTTAGGAAATAGGTGATGACATGAGGGGGTCTTCAGGTATGATCCAACTCCATGTTGTGCAGTAATAAGCAAAACTTACTAGAATTCAAATTTCAAACACCAAACACTTATATGAAGCCATGGGGCAAAGAACAAAAACAGAAAAGAAATAAAAAACATGCACACAAAAAGCCAACTCTCTTAAGAAAATGAGAGAACTCAGGAGCTCTGTAGAAAGGAGCCAAGAAAACCTATAACATGAGAGGGACAGTTATTGGAGGATAGCCAATGACCCCTATGGGATGTTTCAAAGGAAATCTTCATTGAGAGTAATGAGAGGGTCTACAGGTGTGAGTCCAACTCCATGATGATATAAGCAGGTTTGTAGAAGTTGGCCAATTGAAACAACAAACATGATAAGGTCTGTAGGGTGCATAAATGGAGATCCTGATCAGTAGATGAGTAAAACATGCAATGAGAGGGTCTGCATGTGTGCACACCCTGCCATAGGGTACAGGTAGACAAAGTCTGGTGCTGCTTTTGTAATCAATCAGATTGGTTTTTGTTTGAATGGTGTTTTAATGCCATTTTCAGCAATTTTTCAGCTATATCGTGGCGTCCAGTTTTTATTGGGGGAGGAAGCCGGAGTACACGGAGAGAACCCCCAACCTGCGGTAGGAAAACTGGCAATCTTTGTCAATTAAGATTGATTTGTTTGTTTGTTTGATGATGTTTAATGCCACTTTTAGCGATTTTTCAGCGAATCAAGTATCATAAATATTTGCTTATGCATAAAGTTATAAATGATGAAGCTCCAGTTTACCTTTCAAGCATGTTTAAGTTTTCTGATAACCCATACCCATTACGGAATAATGATTCAATGAAGAAATTAACAGTCCCAAGACCTAATATTGAGATGTACAAGCAATCTTTCTTATACTCTGGTTCAAATTTGTGGAATGATTTACCAACAACTTTTCATAATGTACCAAACAAAAATTTGTACAAAACAAAAATAAAGAATTTTCTACAATCACATTTCTAGATGTTATTTTAACTTAAATAAAACAGTTACCTTTGTATTGCATTATATGATAATGAAAATTGATTGTATTGTTCTTATCATTATGTTCACTTTTATATTACAATTGTATTTTGCAATTTTTACTGAGGGCCTCAGGGAAGATTAGTTTTACAAACTAACTGAGCTACCCTCTTGAAATAAAGAATTTACTTACTTACTTACTTACTTACTTACTTACAATAAGATTGGTGACATGGTATAAAATAAATTCATATTAAGCATACAAATCACCAGTAATAGAATAGTTGTGCAAACAAGAAAACAGTTAAGGAACTGTCCAATCAGAAGATATTTATCCTATTTGTTGAACACCTAAAATAAGAAACTTATACCTGTATCTCTAGACAGTGTTTGCATCTTATCATTTAATGTTGGTCACAAGAAGCATACTCTGTGATGTGAAGCCAAATTAAGTCAGGGTTATTGTAACCCTAGTGATATCACCGCAGCAGAATCGTCAAAATGTTTGATAGGCATGCCAACATCCAGCTTAATTAACTTATTTCAAAGCTTTTGCTCAACAGTGAAAAACTTATCAGTACAGTTCCACATATCTATAATTTCAACAGAAGAAACATAATTGAGATTATTGGAGAGAAATTTCTACTGATTGAATTTAGATTGTATAGCAACTTTGATTAAATTTGTTTTAACCCTGTTGTGGCTGCAGCAAGTGGTTTGATTATCCTTTGGTCTCGAGAGAAACCAAACTAATAAGAAATCTATCAAGCTACACAACTGAGAAGAATTAATTGTAGACTTATACCACACGGCTGTCGAGATTTAACATACACTAGTCAATAATACTGATCAGACAAATTAAATATAACTCATGTATCTAAATAGAGGTCTCATTAATCTGTGGAATATATTGGTTTCTAAATACCAAGGTATTTAATTGGGTATCTTATGTTAGCAGCAAGAAAAATCATAAAGTTTAGATGGATTCAAACAACATTTAATAACATAAATTTGACCTTTCATGGTGACCTTGAGATACATTAACCACAATGCAGAAAATGCAAATTTATGGACCTATAATGAGAAATATCAGCTTGTATTAAATTATTTTGATTAAAATGTCCCATTTGGTGGACCACATGGCTTTGCATAGTCTAAAAAAACTTAAAGCACAGTTTAAGCTCCCAAGACTGGTCATTCACTTTATCTACTAATGAAGTTTATCTCAGCATAGTTAGTGATATAAAATGTATGGTGAAATAAACACATAAATAAAATAATGATTTTGACAGAACCAATTCTATTGGTCACCTGTGAAATATTTACTGAACAAAGGGCAAAGTCGAAATGGTTATAATATTGTATCACACTTGGCTAATCATCCGAAATACAATTTAAACTTAAACTTCTCATATACTGAAATGGTTTTAAAAGATAAAACAAATGAAATTAAGAGTAATTAGTAACAGTAAGTAGTTTTATCAATCATAAAACATATCATCATGTTTGGCGAACTCTACAACATTGTAAAGGTAGATAACTGGGAGGGTCAATGATAGAACCGCCTGAACAACAGATTATTATCAGATGAACTAAATGCACTTTACAGTCAACTACTCCTCAATGCTTCCTAAACTCTCCTATTTAATAAATCAATATCTAATTCTAATTATTCAATCTCATTAATTTTTGTTTCCAAAATAAAGATAAAACTTTCTTTCAATAGCTGATCAAAGAGACAGTAATTTTCCTGAATAATTATCAGGACATAAAAATTAGTAATCATATCCCTTGAGACTTAATTGCAAAATTGTTAATCAAATGAAATCTATAATCATATTAATTTTAAAGTCTCCTTTAGATACATGAATGGCTAAATCATCTTTCACATCAGATACATTTGAAAAAAATACCAGTAATAACACAGTGATAAGGGCAAAATAAAAAAAATATAAATTGTGGACCAAAAGGTTGTTTCACTAAATTTAACTGGGGACAATTGATCGTATTTTAAAATTAAACAGCAGGAATGAGACTGTTTTTATGTGGTTAATGTCTTTAATTATATATTTCAAGCTCCAATTTTCATCAGAAATAATATATAATCCTTATGTGCTTCCTTACATGATTAGACATAACATAATTACATCAGTTTTTATTATGCTAAGTTTTTTCGGTTGGTTTAATTAATTCAGATGAGATATATTTTATTCCTGTTTATTATGCTTTAATTACAGGGTAGTCCTTCTCAAAAATGACATGCTAGTGGTTTATGGTAACCAAGGGGCCATAACTGGCTACAGCACAGCATTGGACAAGCTCTTTAGGGAAGAAGGTTGAAATTGTCCAGTCATAAAATGTCACATGATAACACATCAACCAGAATTTGCATTAAGATAAAACAATTTTATATTGCTCACTGGCTTCCAAATGAATTTTGAAGAGCATAAATCACTTAAAGTTGGCTCACATAAATAAGTTAGCCCCTTGACTAAGCTTAGGGGATAAATTTTATGGGTTTCTTAATTTTCCCAACTATTAAATGGAAAATCCAGTCCAGCACAAGATCAATTTTCTGTAATTAAGACAATATGACCCTATTTTTATTTCCTACAAACCCTCCATAATTATCTGACAATAAAATCTGTCACAAGTTAGCCATATCATTTGCTAACTGTAATTATGAAATATTGAAATTTTCAGTTTCCAGAAATAGGAGGACATAAAGAATTAACATTGTATAATGTAGATTATTTGTAAAACTGGAATTAAAACAAAGATACACTCACTTTACAAACTTTCAAAAAATATATTATCACAAATTAAATGTCACATGTAAATCTGCATATAATACAATAATTTTTGTTTTCTGATTTTAGCAAACAAAGTATTAAGATCTGGTCATGAATAAAAAATAATTTTAACAGAATTTGTTAGAAAACATTGCTGGCAAAACTGAACATCACCATTTATTAAAGTAATTTATATTGGTTTCACTGATCTGAGGCATTACTGGTCCTTAGAGTAGTTCCTACTTTACTGTAAACTTCTACATGAATGATGGTTCAACAATCCATCTCCACAGATCCAAGGAATCCTGGGATACCTACATCCTCGGCATCAAAGCAGATGGCATGATGAATCACAGTAGATCAGATAGGAATCTCTCTTAACCCTTCATTAATCTTTCTGATTTATAGCTTATTTTATACTACAACATGTTCACTTTCATTCATGAAATGTAAGTTTTGTTATGAAGGAAACTGACATGTCAGTTACAGAAACAATTTCTGTGCTTTGCAGGTAAAGACAATAAATAGATTAAGATAACGTTATAAGATAATTTAAGATATTTCATTCACCAATTAAAGCATGAAGAGCATATTATAAGATTATTAATATAAAATTTAGGTAAACTCCCCTTTAGTTGACATGTATACTTTATTATCATCCTATTTCTGTGAAAACAACAACAGTGTAATACAACTATATATGTCTAACACATTCTGTAATAGTCACAGATTACTGTAGTATGATGTAATCTAGTTATGGTTCTTAAAATACAGCTAAATGACATAGTTATAGTATGATATGACTTGCATGTTGTATTATATGACATACTTGTAATATGATGTGACATAGTTGTAGTATGATGTGACATAGTTGTAGTATGGTGTGACAGTTGTAGTATGGTGTGACAGTTGTAATATGGTGTGACAGTTGTAATATGATGTGACATTGTTGTAGTATGATGTGACATAGTTGTAGTATGGTGTGACAGAGTTGTAGTATGATGTGACATAGTTGTAGTATTTTGTGACAGTTGTAATATGGTGTGACATAGTTGTAGTATGATGTGACATAGTTGTAGTATGATGTGACAGTTGTTGTATGGTGTGACAGAGTTGTAGTATGATGTGACATAGTTGTAGTATGTTGTGACAGTTGTAATATGATGTGACATAGTTGAAGTATGATGTGACAGGTTTGTAGTATGATGTGACATAGTTGTAGTATGATGTGACAGTTGTAGTATGATGTGACAGAGTTGTAGTATGATGTGACATAGTTGTAGTATGGTGTGACAGTTGTAATATGGTGTGACATAGTTGTAGTATGATGTGACAGTTGTTGTATGGTGTGACAGAGTTGTAGTATGATGTGACATAGTTGTAGTATGTTGTGACAGTTGTAATATGATGTGACATAGTTTGTAGTATGATATGACAGGTTTGTAGTATGATGTGACATAGTTGTAGTATGATGTGACAGTTGTAGTATGATGTGACAGAGTTGTAGTATGATGTGACATAGTTGTAGTATGGTGTGACAGTTGTAGTATGATGTGACATAGTTGTAGCATGGTGTGACAGGGTTGTAGTATGATGTGACATAGTTGTAGTATGATGTGACAGTTGTAGTATGATGTGACATAGTTGTAATATGGTGTGACAGTTGTAATATGATGTGACATTGTTGTAGTATGATGTGACATAGTTGTAGTATGGTGTGACAGCGTTGTAGTATGATGTGACATAGTTGTAGTATGGTGTGACAGTTGTAATATGGTGTGACATAATTGTAGTATTATGTGACAGATTTGTAGTATGATGTGACATAGTTGTAGTATGGTGTGACAGTTGTAGTATGATGTGACAGAGTTGTAGTATGATGTGACATAGTTGTAGTATGATGTGACAGGGTTGTAGTATGATGTGACATAGTTGTAGTATGGTGTGACAGAGTTGTAGTATGATGTGACAGGGTTGTAGTATGATGTGACATAGTTGTAGTATGGTATGACAGGGTTGTAGTATGATGTGACATAGTTGTAGTATGATGTGACAGGGTTGTAGTATGATGTGACATAGTTGAAGTATGGTGTAACAGAGTTGTAGTATGATGTGACATAGTTGTAGTATGATGTGACAGGGTTGTAGTATGATGTGACATAGATAGTTGTAGTATGGTGTGACAGAGTTGTAGTATGATGTGACATAGTCGTAGTATGATGTGACAAGGTTGTAGCATGATGTGACATAGTTGTAGTATGATGTGACATAGTTGTAGTATGATGTGACAGGGTTGTAGTATGATGTGACATAGTTGTAGCATGATGTGACAGGGTTGTAGTATTATGTGACATAGTTGTAGTATGATGTGACAGGGTTGTAGTATGATGTGACATAGTTGTAGTATGGTGTGACATAGTTGTAGTATGGTGTGACAGTTGTAGTATGATGTGACAGAGTTGTAGTATGGTGTGACAGTTGTAGTATGATGTGACAGAGTTGTAGTATGATGTGACATAGTTGTAGTATGATGTGACAGGGTTGTAGTATGATGTGACATAGTTGTAGTATGGTGTGACAGAGTTGTAGTATGATGTGACATAGTTGTAGTATGGTGTGACAGTTGTAATATGGTGTGACATAGTTGTAGTATGATGTGACAGTTGTTGTATGGTGTGACAGAGTTGTAGTATGATGTGACATAGTTGTAGTATGGTGTGACAGTTGTAATATGGTGTGACAGTTGTAATATGATGTGACATTGTTGTAGTATGATGTGACATAGTTGTAGTATGGTGTGACAGAGTTGTAGTATGATGTGACATAGTTGTAGTATGGTGTGACAGTTGTAATATGGTGTGACATAGTTGTAGTATGATGTGACAGTTGTTGTATGGTGTGACAGAGTTGTAGTATGATGTGACATAGTTGTAGTATGTTGTGACAGTTGTAATATGATGTGACATAGTTTGTAGTATGATGTGACAGGTTTGTAGTATGATGTGACATAGTTGTAGTATGATGTGACAGTTGTAGTATGATGTGACAGAGTTGTAGTATGATGTGACATAGTTGTAGTATGGTGTGACAGTTGTAGTATGATGTGACATAGTTGTAGTATGGTGTGACAGGGTTGTAGTATGATGTGACATAGTTGTAGTATGATGACAGTTGTAGTATGATGTGACATAGTTGTAATATGGTGTGACAGTTGTAATATGATGTGACATTGTTGTAGTATGATGTGACATAGTTGTAGTATGGTGTGACAGAGTTGTAGTATGATGTGACATAGTTGTAGTATGGTGTGACAGTTGTAATATGGTGTGACATAATTGTAGTATTATGTGACAGATTTGTAGTATGATGTGACATAGTTGTAGTATGGTGTGACAGTTGTAGTATGATGTGACAGAGTTGTAGTATGATGTGACATAGTTGTAGTATGATGTGACAGGGTTGTAGTATGATGTGACATAGTTGTAGTATGGTGTGACAGAGTTGTAGTATGATGTGACATAGTTGTAGTATGATGTGACAGGGTTGTAGTATGATGTGACATAGTTGTAGTATGGTATGACAGGGTTGTAGTATGATGTGACATAGTTGTAGTATGATGTGACAGGGTTGTAGTATGATGTGACATAGTTGAAGTATGGTGTGACAGAGTTGTAGTATGATGTGACATAGTTGTAGTATGATGTGACAGGGTTGTAGTATGATGTGACATAGATAGTTGTAGTATGGTGTGACAGAGTTGTAGTATGATGTGACATAGTCGTAGTATGATGTGACAAGGTTGTAGTATGATGTGACATAGTTGTAGTATGATGTGACATTGTTGTAGTATGATGTGACAGGGTTGTAGTATGATGTGACATAGTTGTAGCATGATGTGACAGGGTTGTAGTATTATGTGACATAGTTGTAGTATGATGTGACAGGGTTGTAGTATGATGTGACATAGTTGTAGTATGGTGTGACAGAGTTGTAGTATGGTGTGACAGTTGAAGTATGATGTGACAGAGTTGTAGTATGATGTGACATAGTTGTAGTATGATGTGACAGGGTTGTAGTATGATGTGACATAGTTGTAGTATGATGTGACAGAGTTGTAGTATGATGTGACATTGTTGTAGTATGATGTGACAGTTTTAGTATGATGTGACATAGTTGTAGTATGGTGTGACAGTTGTAGTATGATGTGACAGAGTTGTAGTATGATGTGACATAGTTGTAGTATGGTGTGACAGTTGAAGTATGATGTGACATAGTTGTAGTATGGTGTGACATAGTTGTAATATGGTGTGACAGAGTTGTAGAATGATGTGACATAGTTGTAGTATGATGTGACAGGGTTGTAGTATGATGTGACAGGGTTGTAGTATGATGTGACATAGTTGTAGTATGATGTGACAGGTTGTAGTATGATGTGACAGGTTGTAGTATGATATGACATAGTTGTATGGTGTGACATAGTTGTAGTATGATATGACATAGTTGTAGCATGGTGTGACAGAGTTGTAGTATGATGTGACATAGTTGTAGTATGATGTGACAGGGTTGTAGTATGATGTGACATAGTTGTAGTATGATGTGACATAGTTGAAGTATGATGTGACATAGTTGTAGTATGATGTGACAGGGTTGTAGTATGATGTGACATAGTTGTAGTATGATGTGACAGGGTTGTAGTATGATGTGACATAGTTGTAGTATGATGTGACAGAGTTGTAGTATGATGTGACATAGTTGTAGTATGATGTGACAGAGTTGTAGTATGATGTTACATTGTTGTAGTATGATGTGACAGTTTTAGTATGCTGTGACATAGTTGTAGTATGGTGTGACAGTTGTAGTATGATGTGACAGAGTTGTAGTATGATGTGACATTGTTGTAGTATGGTGTGACAGTTGTAATATGATGTGACATTGTTGTAGTATGGTGTGACAGTTGTAGTATGATGTGACATAGTTGTAGTATGGTGTGACAGTTGTAGTATGTTGTGACAGAGTTGTAGTATGATGTGACATAGTTGTAGTATGGTGTGACAGTTGTAGTATGATGTGACATGGTTGTAGTATGGTGTGACAGAGTTGTAGTATGATGTGACAGGGTTGTAGTATGATGTGACATAGTTGTAGTATGGTGTGACAGTTGTAGTATGATGTGACAGGGTTGTAGTATGATATGACATAGTTGTAGTATGATGTGACAGTTGTAATATGGTGTGACATAATTGTAGTATGATGTGACAGAGTTGTAGCATGGTGTGACAGTTGTAGTATGATGTGACAGGGTTGTAGTATGATATGACATAGTTGTAGTATGATGTGACATAGTTGTAGTATGATGTGACATAGTTGTAGCATGGTGTGACAGTTGTAGTATGATGTGACAGGGTTGTAGTATGATGTGACATAGTTGTAGTATAGTGTGACAAAGTTGTAGTATGGTGTGACAGTTGTAGTATGATGTGACAGAGTTGTAGTATGATGTGACATAGTTGTAGTATGGTGCGACATAATTGTAGTATTATGTGACAGATTTGTAGTATGGTGTGACAGTTGTAGTATGATGCGACAGATTTGTAGTATAATGTGACATAGTTGTAGTATGATGTGACATAGTTGTAGTATGGTGTGACAAAGTTGTAGTATAGTGTGACACAATTGCAGTATGGTGTGACAGTTGTAATATGATGTGACATAGTTGTAGTATGGTGTGACACAGTTGTAGTATGATGTGACATAATTGTAGTATGGTGTGACATAGTTGGAGTATGGTGTGACATAGTTGTAGTATGGTGTGACATAGTTGTAGTATGATGTGACAGTTTTAGTATGGTATGACAGAGTTGTAGTATGATGTGACAGAGTTGTAGTGTGGTGTGACATAGTTGTAGTATGGTGTGACAGTTGTAGTATGATGTGACAGAGTTGTAGTTTGATGTGACATAGTTGTAGAATGGTGTGATATAGTTGTAGTATGACAAATTCCATTATTATGCATCTGTACCTACTATACATGATCATGTGACAAGGTTTAATGATAAAACAACACAACTAAATATAATAAATGCTGCTAATTTACATGTGTGTATTGGGTGGCTGTACAGGATCTTCTTTTAGATTTAAATAATCATGATAACAATTTATCTAAATGTTAAACAAACAAGCTGAAGAATGCCATTGATATCACACAGTCAGAATCCTCAAAAGCACTCTATGATGAAATTGTAGTAGCATTACACTTGTGCTGTCATTCCAGCATTAAAATAACAGCAAAAAGCTTAAAAATGTCAGAAATCTGACAGCTAAATCACTAATATTAATGTATTTTTGAAGTCTATGGATTACTATCATAAGCCAGGTTAAGCCAAACACAGATGGGATTTTGATTTTTTTACATAGGCTGCAAAGGTCTGATGGTCATCTACATTTTACATGATCTTGTATTAATATTGCATTGCCATGTCAATGGAAAACTGTCCATGTCAGAGAATCTTACTGAAGTATCAAACTTAAAAACTGTTATTCTAAACCAAGCTGGGAATCGTATATTTGGGTTAAATTATATGCTGAACTTCTCACACTAGATATTTTGTATTACAACATATTTTTATTCTAAAGACTCTTTATATCAAATTTTTAAAAACTAAAACACTGAAAGAACAGACATGTAATAAAGAGCATCTGAAAAATGTTGGGGATCAGGACACAAAACAGTTTTTTTGGAAAAGCCATTAATTGAAAACATAAAATGTTTTACACTTTAACAATACTGCATTCCCAGGCAATCAACTTAAAAACTCAAACATGTATTTCTGACAGATAATTAAACCTTTTGTTCCTAAAGTAAATTGAATATAAACCACATATCTTTGTTGAAAAGACTATTCCTCTAGAAAAACGAGGAAAAAATGGTATTTATTTTTTTTTAATTTCAAGTAAATAGTAGGCATAACAGTCATCTTATATCAAGTAAGTATTATTTAAAAAAATATTGTCTAAAAATAATTAAACATTTCATAATTAATTATTTTACTGTAAGTTTCCTTAGATTGAAATAAAACATTTCCAAACAAAAATTCTACTTATATCTGTTAAGAATAAATGATTAAGGTAATTATCTACTATTATTCAATGGGTTTTTATAACATTACACTAAATTCTAAGTTTCTTTAATAATTTATAATTTAACAGCAGTTTTCTTGGGGTTTTTTTGTAAATACATTAATTTATAGTAAAACAACACAAAAAGGACATTCTTTTTAAGCTAAGACAATGTGTAAAAAATTTTAATTTTTGTAAGCTAAGATGACCTGTTGAGACCACTCTGCCATGATGAATTTCTGACCACAGACCTTTGCCTTAAAACTGACTTCATCAGACTTGCCACCAAAGACCCTGATGTGACCCACTAGTTGTTGCCTTAGGGCTGAGCCTAACAAAGCAAAGGTCAGAACTTAACAAAACATAAGGAATAGAGGAGTTTGTTTAATGTAACACAATTGAATTCTGTACCTGCTTCCCTCCATTTCAGACAGAAATAAATGATGACAGATATATGCAAAGTTTTGGCTTTTTTATTGCAGAAACCATTTTGTTCATTCAAGCAGAACACTACATAAATACTAACATGATGCTTGCCTCACAAACAGCCTCATAAACTAGGAAGAGGAATTACCAATTAACGCCAACTTTACATTATAAATTGTTACCTAAACTTTCAGAACAATTTCCATCAATTTTACATTATCTCTAGGCTTGTCTTTGAAGTGATAATATTTATTACCTTTTTTCTACCAACAACCGTTCTTCTTTTTATATTTTTTTAGCCAGAATGTCTTCATCAAGCAGATAATATACTTTTCAATGAAAATATCCAGTTTCTTCCTGACAGCCAAGAACCCATAAACTATATGGTCAGCCAGTAGTACCATATATCACATGCGTTGAAAGAAAACATTACTGAGAGAGTTTAGGGAATAGAAATCAACAGACTAAAACATAGTGTATAATTCATTTACAGACTCAGAGGGACGGTTTTCTGATACTATTTCCCCATAAAGTCATTTTCCCTGTCAGACAATGGTACTATAGACTTGTTTACAATGCTCTATCACACAAACAATATCAGATATATTGTAAAATACAATGACCTATCATTAGTGATGTTAGAAACAGTTCCGAACATTAATTTATAGTTGTGCGTGTCTACAGAGAATACAGTTCTAGTACCAGCTAAGGTCTATCCTGATTGGATGTCTACAGGGAATACAGTTCTAGTACCAGCTAAGGTCAATCCTGATTGGATGTCTACAGGGAATACAGTTCTAGTACCAGCTAAGGTCTATCCTGATTGGATGTCTACAGGGAATACAGTTCTAGTACCAGCTAAGGTCTATCCTGATTGGATGTCTACAGGGAATACAGTTCTAGTACCAGCTAAGGTCTATCCTGATTGGATGTCTACAGGGAATACAGTTCTAGTACCAGCTAAGGTCTATCCTGATTGGATGTCTACAGGGAATACAGTTCTAGTACCAGCTAAGGTCTATTCTGATTGGATGTCTACAGGGAATACAGTTCTAGTACCAGCTAAGGTCTATTCTGATTGGATGTCTACAGGGAATACAGTTCTAGTACCAGCTAAGGTCTATCATGATTGGATGTCTACAGGGAATACAGTTCTAGTACCAGCTAAGGTCTATTCTGATTGGATGTCTACAGGGAATACAGTTCTAGTACCAGCTAAGGTCTATCATGATTGGATGTCTACAGGGAATACAGTTCTAGTACCAGCTAAGGTCTATTCTGATTGGATGTCTACAGGGAATACAGTTCTAGTACCAGCTAAGGTCTATCCTGATTGGATGATATGTAACATAATAATCCTACTATCAACAAATGTCATATTTAGGCTTTTAAAATTGATATCTGATTGTATTTGAAAATTATGGAAAATCTTCCTAGAATTTGTTGTCCAATAAATCTGTTTTACGATCTCATCTAAATGATGATTAATGACAAACATGTATTATGTCCTTTTAACTGAAGAGGAATACAAGTGATAAAATCTAATATATATCTATAAGGGAGGGATTACTTAATTCTTCTCTTTCTAGTCTCCTCTCAACCAAGGCCACACCCTCACAAAAAAGCCACATCACATAGCATTTGCATACTTCTTAAAAATTGCCATCACTAGATGTCACCACCGTCAGAATGTTGTATTTTCAGTGGCTGGCCATATAACAGAGGGGCTAATGAAATTAAAGACAATTGTGGATATTTTGCATATGCAATAGTAAGTCTACTTCTGTTAAGTCTGGCAAGTTTATGGGCAATAATTTCATCAAATATCACTAGACCAGAACAACATTAAACCTTGACACTAATACTCAAAATCCACTGGATCTCAAAATGTGTACAAAAAAGTCAGGAACACTGAAATTTTAGAAGTCAAAGGGTCACAATTTTATCAAAATTCCTTGGACAAGAACAATATTCAAACTTGATCTGTAACTCAGCATTGTTGACTCACAAATATCAGGACAATATCATTAAAAAACATAAGTGTGATAGACTTACATAATGACGAACTGAATGCAAATCTATTGTTCCCTTTGGCAAAACCTGTCGGAGACTAAAAAGATTATTAACAGGAAGAAAAGATACAACATGAAGTATCTCTTACATAATGTTCAAAAGATTAATTACATGTATATTTGGAATTTATTTTCCTTCTGAATCACGTTGTTTACAACATATCTCCCATATGTAAAGCATAACAAAATGATATGCCTTCAATTATTCAGTTTTCTTATGAAGTAATATTATCTTCAAACAATCCTCCATCAAAACCAACAAACAATTTAGACAGACAAAATTAATATTAATGTAAACATTACAAGACATGAATAAATATCCCATTGCTTGAGCAATATTGAAGATCTCCCTGTTACCATATGCTGAAGTGCATCTATAAAATATCTAAATAAATGTGGTTTAGACCTGACCCAGTAAAATAAATAGTGACCTCCAGGAAGGCAGTTACCTGTGGTAAAATCGTAAACAATTTATGGGTGTTTTAAGAACTAAGGTACTGTTTACTTGTTTTGAGTATATGAGTGCACCTATGGTTATTTAGTTCTGGTTACCCTCTTTCTGCGTTTGTGTGTTTTTGGTTTTTGGTTCGTGTGTTTTATGTTTGTATGAATACTACAGGCTAATACTGTTTACTTTCAATTTTTGTATGACCCTAACAACATTTCCATGTTTCAAATAAAGCTGTTACCTCCTAAGGCTACTTACCCCAAACATGTGCATCAATTAAAGAAACAAATGTGAACTTGATTGTGTAAGAATTTACATCCTTACATACAACAGGGTTGAAGTACTGGCACCTAAATCTGATATCTAGCACATAATAGATACTTACATTATATAAACACTTGACTGTCTGTCTCCATAAGTCTTCTATCTTTACAGAAAAATCTTCAAGTAGATCTGGATAAACTTTCCATTAAGTGTTTTGGTGATGATTTTAAAGATGGCTTTAAGTGGAGGTCACTGTAATGGCATAAAATATGTTTGACATTTATAATTTGTTTTAATTGAGATATTACCTAATCAAAACAGACAACCTTAGCATTGTACAGAGTCTAAATACCACATGTTCTAAAACATGTGCTTTATACAGTTGAAATAAATCTCTAGTTTAGAAGAAGTGGTGTATCAATTACTGCTGATGTTTATAAAGATTGACTAACTGATTGGTAGAAAGTTTACAGTTTAATGCCACATTCAAAATTCAATCATGAACCCCAAAACTCATTCAATTTTTTCAAGGTTCAGCTGTAAAACTCGAGATGTTTTTTAAACGTATAACTTGAATAAAGATTAATGTGTTTTCATTTATAGTACAGTGTGATTTGTTGATATTTTTGAAGGATGTCTTGGATTTTACTCAACTCAAACACTACATTAATGAAAGTGGAAGGTTTGGCATGCCATAACACCTGGTTTAAACCAACATGGATGTATTCTGCCATGCCCGTTACAAGTCAGGACCATTGCTGTAGGGGCTCCATTTTAGGTTGTTGGTTCTCGAGTTTACTGGTGTCTTGTCCTTTAATTAGTGGATTGTCTATCTAAACATTTTCTTTCAGTATTTTGTTATTACATTCATTTCTGCAAATTTACATTCCATGTTGCTGGTATAAATTAATGAACATTAGTGAGCAAGCTCACAATACCCCACACACTCCCATTATATCAAGGTGGTATTTGGTATTTAAATTGGTATATTGATTAAGTTTTATGAAAATCCATGAAGAAATGAAAGCACTATCCAGGCAACAACATTAAATATACAAGTACATGAAAATTGAATTATAAGTCCCCCTTTCAAAAATATGTTCCCCTTTGACAAATTTCAATAAAAATCAATCCTAAGCATCTAGCAATTTCCCAAGGTTTCATGAAAATCCATGAAGAAATAAAAGCGCCATCCAGGGGACAACATTGAATATACATGTACATGAAAGTTAACCAGTCCCCCGCCAAATCCAGGAGACAACAGCATGACACACAGAGGGACGGGTCAAAAACATAATACCCCTGCCCAGATTCAATGCGTGGGGTATAATAATAACCTTACATACCAACTGTATATAAATTTGTACAAAAGGCAGCATTTTGGATTATTATGTTACATATTTAAAGTATAATTCTGAAATCTCTCAGTAATTTTTAGTTCAAATGGTTCAGTTCTTCTACTATACAAAATGAAATGGCATTAAACATGTTTTGGTAGTCCTTTATTTCCACAATAAAAAAGTTGAAATTAAAATGAAAGAAAATGAATTTATTTTATTCAGAAATGATTGAAATGTATCTATCTTAAACCATTAATCAACTGTCAATCTTTATAATGAATGCCTACACATATTCTGGAAATACATGGAATTCACTGGTGTTACGTAACCCTGAAAGTTTTTCCTACAATGTCAAACAACACGTCTTTGTGTTTGCTGTTAAGGTTTTTTTAGTAGTAAAATTAGGTATGAAGGATCGTCTCCTGCTAAACATATGACACTTCAGGTGAAGACATAAAATAAATATATAAGATGGTGGTTAATTGCACAAACAAAAGACAGTTAAACACTTGTAAGTTGTTAAAAAATATTGTAGATCTCAAAAAAATTATTGTAAACAAATTTTCAATACATATTAAACAATTATTATTATCAATTCAATAATAGTACACAGTAATTACCTCATCTATGAACGAGTACAATATATTAGAATGAAAACTTACTAAGAATTAAAACTAAATCCATGGCTTACCTGAATCTTAAGTGTAAAATCAAAGTGAAACCTCACATTGCAATTAATATCTTTAGAAATGAAACAGTTAAATTAATGTATGTACTCTTTACAGCTGGGGAGGATTTATTTCATGGCATTGGCATATTCATTGCACAACTATATTAGATACATAATTTGTACGAGGGTGCCGATGTTTTCTGCGTGTAGTCTTTAAACTCTTGCTGTTTGGACAACAAAGTGGTGGTCACTACAAATTGTATTTACTGGTATTTTATTTCAATGAGGAAAATTGAAATGTCTTTGCCTCATAATAACATTATCAATTTGCTCTTGAATTTACCATAATTTTAAAAAGCAACAGTTAAAATAAAACATTCAGCCAATACAAAATTTCAATTCATAAGGTAGGTCAAAATTAAAAGCTGTTACCACAAAGAAATTAAAAAAAAACACTTCCTGGTTGTTATTGCATGGTAAAACTTACGGAGATGTATCATAAAATTGTAAAACCCAACTTTATCCTTAAAACCAATCCTGCAGCACTCAACTGACATCCCAATAAAGACAAAGATATATATAAACATTACGTTAATAAGTTTTATATTATACACAAAACATGTGTTTTTATAACTTTCTTGTAGAATTTAAGACAACATCAAAGAAAGATCAAAGTCATGTCATACATACCAACAGTAGTTAATCCGGTACAATTTGTTGGATTTCAACAACCACAACATAAAGTTTGACTCTAAACACCCACTATAAATTATAAAAAAATTTAAAAACAATTTTTTTCATTATTCTGTATTTTTTTTAAATGTATAAAATGCTTTTTCATCATTTAATATTGTGAACATAGTGAACATTATTAAGTAAGAGTCAACTTGAACTAAGTGTGAAGTAACAAGTTTATGTTTGTTTGTTTGAATGGAATTTAACACCACTTTCATCAATTTTTCAGCTATTCATGGCATCCAGTTTTTATTGGGGGAGAAGGCCAGAGTACCTGGAGAAAACCCCCACCTTCGGTAGGAAAACTGGCATTAAAATCCATTAACCCACCTTGTGGACTCATTTTAAAAGACTGTCTAATGTTTAGTTGCAATGGCCATTTTGGTTATCAAGAATTTCAAGCAGAAGATTTTTAAGCCATAATTGCACGTTCATGAAAATCAACAAAAAATAAAGATGGTTTTTATTTTTTAAATCTGACAAATATGATTCATCGCATGAGACTAAAGTTCAAATTATTAGCTGGGATTATCTATTTTTAATTATGGTAGCCATTTTGGATGGAAGACCGATCACTTGTAGGAAATCCCTTATAAAAAGTGTACCTAAACAGGTCACTTACAAAAAATTGTATCCAATATGGAAAGAAGTTAACTTGTTCAAATTAACTGATTAGATTCCAATAAGGGTTTTAATTGATATTTTACCAAATAAGCCTATAATTTGCATTTGCAACAAAATTGGCAACAGTATTGATTTTGCAGAACATATGTTAAAATGCCTCTTGTTTTGAGACAAAATTTATATTTGAGCTGGTTTTGACAAATGCTGAAGTCAAATCAGCCAAATAAAAACTCTTTATATAACTGGTAGGAGTGGCTATCAATAACTGGTGGGGGGAGTGGCTATCAGATACAATTTAGTAAGGGACATTCCAATGATCATCAATACAAAGTTTGGTTGAAATTGCTCACTGGTGTCAGAGGAGAACTTTTCAAATGTACAAAGTTCATAGACAAACTCTCCTCTGTGCAGACAAACTCTCCTCTGTGCAGACAAACTCTCCTCTGTGAAGATAAACTCTCCTCTGTGCAGACAAACTCTCCTCTGTGAAGATAAACTCTCCTCTGTGCAGACAAACTCTCCTCTGTGAAGATAAACTCTCCTCTGTGAAGATAAACTCTCCTCTGTGCAGACAAACTCTCCTCTGTGAAGACAAACTCTCCTCTGTGCAGACAAGCTCTACTTTGTGCAGATAAACTCTCCTTTGTGCATACAAGCTCTCCTTTGTGCAGACAAGCTCTTTTCTGTGAAGACAAACTCTCCTCTGTGAAGATAAACTCTCCTCTGTGCAGACAAACTCTCCTCTGTGAAGACAAACTCTCCTCTGTGCAGACAAGCACTACTTTGTGCAGATAAACTCTCCTTTGTGCAGACAAGCTCTCCTTTGTGCAGACAAGCTCTTTTCTGTGAAGACAAACTCTCCTCTGTGAAGATAAACTCTCCTCTGTGCAGACAAACTCTCCTCTGTGCAGACAAACTCTCCTCTGTGCAGATAAACTCTCCTCTGTGAAGATAAACTCTCCTCTGTGAAGATAAACTCTCCTCTGTGCAGACAAACTCTCCTCTGTGCAGACAAACTCTCCTCTGTGAAGATAAACTCTCCTCTGTGCAGACAAACTCTCCTCTCTGTGAAGAGAAACTCTCCTCTGTGCAGACAAACTCTCCTCTGTGCAGACAAACTCTCCTCTGTGCAGACAAACTCTCCTCTGTGTAGACAAACTCTCCTCTGTGCAGACAAACTCTCCTCTGTGAAGATAAACTCTCCTCTGTGCAGACAAACTCTCCTTTGTGCAGACAAACTCTCCTCTGTGCAGACAAGCTCTACTTTGTGAAGATAAACTCTCCTTTGTGCAGACAAGCTCTCCTTTGTGCAGACAAACTCCTTTCTGTGAAGACAAACTCTCCTCTGTGCACTAAATGTTTCACAGATCTTTGTGCACTAACATATATATTGAACACCATGTCTGTAGCTATGCCAACAACATCAGGGTTTTAATCCTTTGTCTTATATTCTATGAGAAATGTTTTCACTCTAAATAATGCTCCAATTCAAGAAAGAACTCTGGAGCAGTTCAAATCGCTTTTACAAAAGCATTTTGACATAAAGAAAGTGCTAATTATAAAATACATAAAAATTCATTTATATGTACACTAAAACAGTTTTAAAAGTTATTTTTTAAGTGGAATATTTTTGGTATTTCCAGATACATTCTTCTATTTGACAAAGAAAGTGATAGTTTTCTCACAAAAATGTCTGCAATGTGCCAACACATGGGTTCAAATTCAATTGACTTCAGTTAAATGGATCCTGGCATTCAAGCAGATGGATTAGATTTACTTTGTATAATCTCACATAATTTTATTCCAGTTAAGAAATCTATTATGAGGAAAAAAAAATATAAAAGGGACACAACAAATAAAACATTGATGGACTTGAGGAGGTTTTTTACCAATACTGCTTCAATATTACTGCGTATGTCATATCAGCCAACACATTTTTAAGTCTTTCACACTTTTTTAAATGGAGTAGGTCCAGGAAGTCAGACAGACTCATATATTAGGTATATATCACTGCAGTTAATATAACCCCTCTTAGTTTTAAGTATGACAAGGATTGCCAGGTTTCCTACCGAATGTCCAGGGTTCTCTCTTGGATCGCTGGCTTCCTCCCCCAGTAAAAACTGGATGCAATGATATAACTGAAAAATTGCTGAAAGTGGCGTTAAAACATCATTCAAGCAAACAAACAAATCAGTTTTATGTTCAAACTTAATTCCTTTCTAATCATAAAATTGCCAAGTCAACTACATTTGCCACTTCTCTAGTGGCAGGTACACACATACATGTCTTAAAACTTGTAAACAAAGTGGCAGGTTCACAGATCAAAGTCTTAAAACTTGTAAAAAAAGTGGCAGGTACACAGATCAAAGTCTCAAAACTTGTAAACAAAATGGCAGGTGCACAGATCAAAGTCTTAAAACTTGTAAACAAATGTTTATATATGGAAATGAAGGGTTCTTTCCAGCTACCTGAGTATCTTCTAGAAGGTGGGTTCTTATCCAGCTATGTGAGTATCTTCTAGAAGGAGGATTCTTTCCAACTACTTGAGTATCTTCTAGAAGAAGGGTTCTTTTCAGCTACCTGAGTATATTCTAGATGAAGGGTTCTTTCCAGCTACCCAAGTATCTTCTAGAAGGTGGGTTCTTATCCAGCTACCTGAGTATCTTCTAGATGAAGGGTTCTTTCCAGCTACCTCAGTATCTTCTAGAAGGAGGGTTCTTTCCAGCTACCTGATTATCTTCTAGATGAAGGGTTCTTTCCAGCTACCTGATTATCTTCTAGATGAAGGGTTCTTTTCAGCTACCTGAGTATCTTCTAGATGAAGGGTTCTTTTCAGCTACCTGAGTATCTTCTAGAAGGTGGGTTCTTATCCAGCTACCCGAGTATCTTCTAGAAGGAGGATTCTTTCCAACTACTTGAGTATCTTCTAGAAGAATGGTTCTTTTCAGCTACCTGAGTATCTTCTAGATGAAGGGTTCTTTTCAGCTACCTGAGTATCTTCTAGATGAAGGGTTCTTTTCAGCTACCTGAGTATCTTCTAGAAGAATGGTTCTTTTCAGCTACCTGAGTATCTTCTAGATGAAGGGTTCTTTTCAGCTACCTGAGTATCTTCTAGAAGGTGGGTTATTATCCAGGTACCTAAGTATCTTCCAGAAGAAGGGTACTTTTCCAGATACACGAGTATCATAAACTACCTATTCTTTCACTTCATCATCTGGCTAGAGACAAAGTTGAGTTGATAAAACCACCCTCCCATTTGTTAAAATAGCATAATACAGGGCACACAAGTGCCTTTTGTCAGTACAATCACAAACTTCCACATAAAAATACCTTCCATAATTACACAGTTGCCAATGTATTCATCAATCAACAGACCCCACCATATCATAAAAGTACCTCTCAACAATATAAAACAGACTACTTTCAATATCAATTTGAAAACAATTCAGAGGAACATATATTCCATAATCTACATAAATAATATTAAAATAAAAAATGAAAGGAGGTCTACCATTGATTACATTATACATGCCATCATGAATATTAGACAATTATCAGAAATTGGCTAACATGACAAGAATTCATTTTATGTAGAAAACAACTGCACAACATATTATTCAGTTGTCATCTGTAATATCATACAAGTATGTCTTCTTGGTTGGATGTCATAAAATGTGTATATTTATAGTTATTATATTACACAACCAAATGTCTGCACTTAGATCAAGAATATCACACACAAACAGAATCAGTCTCCTGGCCTTCAGACCATTAGAGGTCAAACTCAAGTAGTTCAAACCATTTCATGTAATGCATTCAATATTTCCTAACTGTTAAACTTTCCATTCAAATGTCACCTTCACAGTTGTTGCCAGAGAAACAGAAATACCTACAACAACTAGTGACAAAGAGCCAAGGATAAATCACCCAGTATGATTGTCTGACACACGAGATCCCTGATACATTTCCTCATAAAGATACTGGGGGGCCTCGGTGGCCGAGTGGTCAAGGTAGTTCGTTTACTATTGATCACGTGGTCTGTCAACACTGAGATTGCGGGTTCGATTCTCACTGCAGGCAGGGTGTACTCGACTCCAATCTTAATTGACAAGGATTGCCAGTTTTCCTACCGCAGGTCGGGGGTTCTCTCCGGGTTCTCCGGCTTCCTCCCCCATTAAAAACTGGACGCCATGAAATAGCTGGAAAATTGCTGAAAGTGGCGTTAAAACACCATTCAAACAAACAAACAAACATAAAGATACTGGCTGCAGTATATATTACTTGCTGTACATGTATTTAAACACTCCATTCAAGAATAATTAGTAGAAGAGTTCCAATATATTGTATCTTTGTGAGGAATAAACCGTTATTGTAAGCACGTACTGTATCCTTGTGAAGCATGTAATGTATCTTTGAAGCACGTACTGTATCCTTGTGAAGCACATACTGTATCTTTGTGAAGCACGTACTGTATCTTTGTGAAGCATAAACTGTATCTTTGTAAAAACATAATGTATCTTTGTGAAGCATGTACTGTATCTTTGTGAAGCACATAATGTATCTTTGTGAAGCACATAATGTATCTTTGTGAAGCAGATAATGTATCTTTGTGAAGCACATAATGTATCTTTGTGAAGCAGATAATGTATCTTTGTGAAGCACATAATGTATCTTTGTGAAGCACATACTGTATCTTTGAAAAGCACATACTCTATCTTTGTGAAGCAGGAACTGTATCTTTGAGAAGCACATAATGTATCTTTGTGAAGCACGTACTGTATCTTTGTGAAACATGTACTGTATGTTTGCAAGAGCAATTCAAAGTCATTTTGGCTTATTATCATTGGAGACTTTTTATGGACAACCTAAGGATGAATAAGGTTAATTTAAATTGCTTTTTCTTAATATAGCTGACCCAGGGTTTGATGTTAGCATGGGGCCCCTAGACCAATGGCCCATACAAACTGCAGTAGGCTCCTACAAATAACATTTACATGCACAAATGGCAACAAACATTTTGTCACAAAAAACCAAACAATACTACCTATGATATAACACTCTTTTAAATGTCATGGCTTATGATGACAAGGACTAGGACACCTGGCTTGTGGACACTGTTTTAACTGTCCTGGCTTATGATGACAAGGACTAGGACACCTGGCTTGTGGACACTGTTTTAACTGTCCTGGCTTATGATGACAAGGTCTAGGACACCTGGCTTGTGGACACGGTTTTAACTGTCCTGGCTTATGATGACAAGGACTAGGACACCTGGCTTGTGGACACTGTTTTAACTGTCCTGGCTTATGATGACAAGGTCTAGGACACCTGGCTTGTGGACACTGTTTTAACTGTCCTGGCTTATGATGACAAGGACTAGGACACCTGGCTTGTGGACACTGTTTTAAATGTCCTGGCTTATGATGACAAGGACTACGACACCTGGCTTGTGGCCACTGTTTTAACTGTCCTGACTTATGATGACAAGGACTGGGACACCTGGCTTGTGGACACTGTTTTAAATGTCCTGACTTATGATGACAAGGACTAGGACACGTGGCTTGTGGACACTGTTTTATCTGTCCTGACTTATGATGACAAGGACTAGGAACTTGGCTTGTGGACACTGTTTTAAATGTCCTGGCTTATGATGACAAGGACTACGACACCTGGCTTGTGGCCACTGTTTTAACTGTCCTGACTTATGATGACAAGGACTGGGACACCTGGCTTGTGGACACTGTTTTAAATGTCCTGGCTTATGATGACAAGGACTAGGACACCTGGCTTGTGGACACTGTTTTAACTGCCCTGGCTTATGATGACAAGGACTAGGACACCTGGCTTGTGGACACTGTTTTAACTGTCCTGGCTTATGATGACAAGGACTACGACACCTGGCTTGTGGACACTGTTTTAACTGTCCTGGCTTATATTGACAAGGACTACGACACCTGGCTTGTGGACACTGTTTTAACTGTCCTGGCTTATGTTGACAAGGACTACGACACCTGGCTTGTGGACACTGTTTTAACTGTCCTGGCTTATATTGACAAGGACTACGACACCTGGCTTGTGGACACTGTTTTAACTGTCCTGCCTTATGATGACAAGGACTAGGACACCTGGCTTGTGGACACTGTTTTAACTGTCCTGGCTTATGTTGACAAGGACTACGACACCTGGCTTGTGGACACTGTTTTAACTGTGCTGGCTTATGATGACAATGACTAGAACACCTGGCTTGTGGACACTGTTTTAACTGTCCTGGCTTATGATGATAGGACTAGGACACCTGGCTTGTGGACACTGTTTTAACTGTGCTGGCTTATGTTGACAAGGACTAGGAGACCTGGCTTGTGGACACTGTTTTAGCTGTCCTGGCTTATGATGACAAGGACTAGGACACCTGGCTTGTGGACACTGTTTTAACTATCCTGGCTTATGATGACAAGGACAAGGACACCTGGCTTGTGGACACTGTTTTAACTGTCCTGGCTTATGATGACAAGGACTAGGACACCTGGCTTGTGGACACTGTTTAACTGTCCTGGCTTATGATGACAAGGACTACGACACCTGGCTTGTGGACACTGTTTTAACTGTCCTGGCTTATGATGACAAGGACTAGGACACCTGGCTTGTGGACACTGTTTTAACAGTCCTGGCTTATAATGACAAGGACTAGGACACCTGGCTTGTGGACACTGTTTTAACTGTCCTGGCTTATGATGACAAGGACTAGGACACCTGGCTTGTGGACACTGTTTTAACTGTCCTGACTTATGATGACAAGGACTAGAACACCTGGCTTGTGGACACTGTTTTAACTGTCCTGGCTTATGTTGACAAGGACTACGACACCTGGCTTGTGGACACTGTTTTAACTGTGCTGGCTTATGTTGACAAGGACTAGGACACCTGGCTTGTGGACACTGTTTTAGCTGTCCTGACTTATGATGACAAGGACTAGGAGACCTGGCTTGTGGACACTGTTTTAACTGCCCTGGCTTATGATGACAAGGACTAGGACACCTGGCTTGTGGACACTGTTTTAACTATCCTGACTTATGATGACAAGGACTAGGACACCTGGCTTGTGGCCACTGTTTTAACTGTCCTGGCTTATGTTGACAAGGACTACGACACCTGGCTTGTGGACACTGTTTTAACTGTCCTGGCTTATGATGACAAGGACTAGGACACCTGGCTTGTGGACACTGTTTTAACTGTCCTGGCTTATGATGACAAGGACTAGGACACCTGGCTTGTGGACACTGTTTTAATTGTCCTGGGTTATGATGACAAGGACTAGGACACCTGGCTTGTGGACACTGTTTTAACTGTCCTGGCTTATGTTGACAAGGACTACGACACCTGGCTTGTGGACACTGTTTTAACTGTCCTGGCTTATGATGACAAGGACTAGGACACCTGGCTTGTGGACACTGTTTTAACTGTCCTTACTTATGATGACAAGATCTAGGACACCTGGCTTGTGGACACTGTTTTAACTGTCCTGGCTTATGTTGACAAGGACTACGACACCTGGCTTGTGGACACTGTTTTAACTGTCCTGGCTTATGTTGACAAGGACTACGACACCTGGCTTGTGGACACTGTTTTAACTGTCCTGGCTTATGTTGACAAGGACTACGACACCTGGCTTGTGGACACTGTTTTAACTGTCCTGGCTTATGATGACAAGGTCTAGGACACCTGGCTTGTGGACACTGTTTTAACTGTCCTGGCTTATGTTGACAAGGACTAGGACACCTGGCTTGTGGACACTGTTTTAACTGTCCTGGCTTATGATGACAAGGTCTAGGACACCTGACTTGTGGACACTGTTTTAACTGTCCTGGCTTATGTTGACAAGGACTACGACACCTGGCTTGTGGACACTGTTTTAACTGTCCTGACTTATGATGACAAGGACTACGACACCTGGCTTGTGGACACTGTTTTAACTGTCCTGGCTTATGATGAAAAGGACAAGGACACCTGGCTTGTGGACACTGTTTTAACTATCCTGGCTTATGATGACAAGGACAAGGACACCTGGCTTGTGGACACTGTTTTAACAGTCCTGGCTTATGATGACAAGGACAAGGACACCTGGCTTGTGGACACTGTTTTAACTGTCCTGGCTTATGATGACAAGGACAAGGACACCTGGCTTGTGGACACTGTTTTAACTGTCCTGGCTTATGATGACAAGGACAAGGACACCTGGCTTGTGGACACTGTTTTAACTGTGCTGGCTTATGATGACAAGGACAAGGACACCTGGCTTGTGGACACTGTTTTAACTGTCCTGGCTTATAATGACAAGGACAAGGACACCTGGCTTGTGGACACTGTTTTAACTGCCCTGGCTTATGATGACAAGGACTAGGACACCTGGCTTGTGGACACTGTTTTAGCTGTCCTGGCTTATGATGACAAGGACTAGGACACCTGGCTTGTGGACACTGTTTTAACTATCCTGGCTTATGATGACAAGGACTAGGACACCTGGCTTGTGGACACTGTTTTAACTGTCCTGCCTTATGATGACAAGGACTAGGACACCTGGCTTGTGGACACTGTTTTAACTGTCCTGGCTTATGATGACAAGGACAAGGACACCTGGCTTGTGGACACTGTTTTAACTGTCCTGGCTTATGATGACAAGGGCAAGGAACTTGGCTTGTGGACACTGTTTTAACTGTCCTGGCTTATGATGACAAGGACTAGGACACCTGGCTTGTGGACACTGTTTTAACTGTCCTGGCTTATGTTGACAAGGACTACGACACCTGGCTTGTGGACACTGTTTTAACTGTCCTGGCTTATGTTGACAAGGACTACGACACCTGGCTTGTGGACACTGTTTTAACTGTCCTGGCTTATGTTGACAAGGACTAGGACACCTGGCTTGTGGACACTGTTTTAACTGTCCTGGCTTATGATGACAAGGTCTAGGACACCTGGCTTGTGGACACTGTTTTAACTGTCCTGGCTTATGTTGACAAGGACTAGGACACCTGGCTTGTGGACACTGTTTTAACTGTCCTGGCTTATGATGACAAGGTCTAGGACACCTGGCTTGTGGACACTGTTTTAACTATCCTGGCTTATGATGACAAGGACAAGGACACCTGGCTTGTGGACACTGTTTTAACAGTCCTGGCTTATGATGACAAGGACAAGGACACCTGGCTTGTGGACACTGTTTTAACAGTCCTGGCTTATGATGACAAGGACAAGGACACCTGGCTTGTGGACACTGTTTTAACTGTCCTGGCTTATGATGACAAGGACAAGGACACCTGGCTTGTGGACACTGTTTTAACTGTCCTGGCTTATGATGACAAGGACAAGGACACCTGGCTTGTGGACACTGTTTTAACTGTGCTGGCTTATGATGACAAGGACAAGGACACCTGGCTTGTGGACACTGTTTTAACTGTCCTGGCTTATAATGACAAGGACAAGGACACCTGGCTTGTGGACACTGTTTTAACTGCCCTGGCTTATGATGACAAGGACTGGGACACCTGGCTTGTGGACACTGTTTTAACTGTCCTGGCTTATGATGACAAGGACTAGGACACCTGGCTTGTGGACACTGTTTTAACTGTCCTGGCTTATGATGACAAGGACTAGGACACCTGGCTTGTGGACACTGTTTTAACTGTCCTGGCTTATGATGACAAGGACTAGGACACCTGGCTTGTGGACACTGTTTTAACTGTCCTGGCTTATGATGACAAGGACAAGGACACCTGGCTTGTGGACACTGTTTTAACTGTCCTGGCTTATGATGACAAGGGCAAGGAACTTGGCTTGTGGACACTGTTTTAACTGTCCTGGCTTATGATGACAAGGACTAGGACACCTGGCTTGTGGACACTGTTTTAACTGTCCTGGCTTATGTTGACAAGGACTACGACACCTGGCTTGTGGACACTGTTTTAACTGTCCTGGCTTATGTTGACAAGGACTACGACACCTGGCTTGTGGACACTGTTTTAACTGTCCTGGCTTATGTTGACAAGGACTAGGACACCTGGCTTGTGGACACTGTTTTAACTGTCCTGGCTTATGATGACAAGGTCTAGGACACCTGGCTTGTGGACACTGTTTTAACTGTCCTGGCTTATGTTGACAAGGACTAGGACACCTGGCTTGTGGACACTGTTTTAACTGTCCTGGCTTATGATGACAAGGTCTAGGACACCTGGCTTGTGGACACTGTTTTAACTGTCCTGGCTTATGTTGACAAGGACTACGACACCTGGCTTGTGGACACTGTTTTAACTGTCCTGACTTATGATGACAAGGACTAGGACACCTGGCTTGTGGACACTGTTTTAACTGTCCTGGCTTATGATGAAAAGGACAAGGACACCTGGCTTGTGGACACTGTTTTAACTATCCTGGCTTATGATGACAAGGACAAGGACACCTGGCTTGTGGACACTGTTTTAACAGTCCTGGCTTATGATGACAAGGACAAGGACACCTGGCTTGTGGACACTGTTTTAACTGTCCTGGCTTATGATGACAAGGACAAGGACACCTGGCTTGTGGACACTGTTTTAACTGTCCTGGCTTATGATGACAAGGACAAGGACACCTGGCTTGTGGACACTGTTTTAACTGTGCTGGCTTATGATGACAAGGACAAGGACACCTGGCTTGTGGACACTGTTTTAACTGTCCTGGCTTATAATGACAAGGACAAGGACACCTGGCTTGTGGACACTGTTTTAACTGCCCTGGCTTATGATGACAAGGACTGGGACACCTGGCTTGTGGACACTGTTTTAACTGTCCTGGCTTATGATGACAAGGACTAGGACACCTGGCTTGTGGACACTGTTTTAACTGTCCTGGCTTATGATGACAAGGACTAGGACACCTGGCTTGTGGACACTGTTTTAACTGTCCTGCCTTATGATGACAAGGACTAGGACACCTGGCTTGTGGACACTGTTTTAACTGTCCTGGCTTATGATGACAAGGACAAGGACACCTGGCTTGTGGACACTGTTTTAACTGTCCTGGCTTATGATGACAAGGGCAAGGAACTTGGCTTGTGGACACTGTTTTAACTGTCCTGGCTTATGATGACAAGGACTAGGACACCTGGCTTGTGGACACTGTTTTAACTGTCCTGACTTATGATGACAAGGACTAGGACACCTGGCTTGTGGACACCGTTTTAACTGTCCTGGCTTATGATGACAAGGACAAGGACACCTGGCTTGTGGACACTGTTTTAACTGTCCTGGCTTATGATGACAAGGGCAAGGAACTTGGCTTGTGGACACTGTTTTAACTGTCCTGGCTTATGATGACAAGGACTAGGACACCTGGCTTGTGGACACTGTTTTAACTGTCCTGACTTATGATGACAAGGACTAGGACACCTGGCTTGTGGACACTGTTTTAGCTGTCCTGACTTATGATGATAAGGGCTAGAACACGTGGCTTGTGCACACTGTTTTAACTATCCTGACTTATGATGATAGGACTAGGACACCTGGCTTGTGGCCACTGTTTTAATTGTCCTGGCTTATGTTGACAAGGACTACGACACCTGGCTTGTGGACACTGTTTTAACTGTCCTGGCTTATGATGACAAGGACAAGGACACCTGGCTTGTGGACACTGTTTTAACTATCCTGGCTTATGATGACAAGGACAAGGACACCTGGCTTGTGGACACTGTTTTAACAGTCCTGGCTTATGATGACAAGGACAAGGACACCTGGCTTGTGGACACTGTTTTAACTGTCCTGGCTTATGATGACAAGGACAAGGACACCTGGCTTGTGGACACTGTTTTAACTGTCCTGGCTTATGATGACAAGGACAAGGACACCTGGCTTGTGGACACTGTTTTAACTGTGCTGGCTTATGATGACAAGGACAAGGACACCTGGCTTGTGGACACTGTTTTAACTGTCCTGGCTTATAATGACAAGGACTACGACACCTGGCTTGTGGACACTGTTTTAACTGTCCTGGCTTATGTTGACAAGGACTACGACACCTGGCTTGTGGACACTGTTTTAACTGTCCTGGCTTATGTTGACAAGGTCTAGGACACCTGGTTTGTGGACACCGTTTTAACTGTCCTGGCTTATGATGACAAGGACTAGGACACCTGGCTTGTGGACACTGTTTTAACTGTCCTGGCTTATGATGACAAGGTCTAGGACACCTGGCTTGTGGACACTGTTTTAACTGTCCTGGCTTATGTTGACAAGGACTACGACACCTGGCTTGTGGACACTGTTTTAACTGTCCTGACTTATGATGACAAGGACTAGGACACCTGGCTTGTGGACACTGTTTTAACTATCCTGGCTTATGATGACAAGGACAAGGACACCTGGCTTGTGGACACTGTTTTAACAGTCCTGGCTTATGATGACAAGGACAAGGACACCTGGCTTGTGGACACTGTTTTAACTGTCCTGGCTTATGATGACAAGGACAAGGACACCTGGCTTGTGGACACTGTTTTAACTGTCCTGGCTTATGATGACAAGGACAAGGACACCTGGCTTGTGGACACTGTTTTAACTGTGCTGGCTTATGATGACAAGGACAAGGACACCTGGCTTGTGGACACTGTTTTAACTGTCCTGGCTTATAATGACAAGGACAAGGACACCTGGCTTGTGGACACTGTTTTAACTGCCCTGGCTTATGATGACAAGGACTGGGACACCTGGCTTGTGGACACTGTTTTAACTGTCCTGGCTTATGATGACAAGGACTAGGACACCTGGCTTGTGGACACTGTTTTAACTGTCCTGGCTTATGATGACAAGGACTAGGACACCTGGCTTGTGGACACTGTTTTAACTGTCCTGCCTTATGATGACAAGGACTAGGACACCTGGCTTGTGGACACTGTTTTAACTGTCCTGGCTTATGATGACAAGGACAAGGACACCTGGCTTGTGGACACTGTTTTAACTGTCCTGGCTTATGATGACAAGGGCAAGGAACTTGGCTTGTGGACACTGTTTTAACTGTCCTGGCTTATGATGACAAGGACTAGGACACCTGGCTTGTGGACACTGTTTTAACTGTCCTGACTTATGATGACAAGGACTAGGACACCTGGCTTGTGGACACCGTTTTAACTGTCCTGGCTTATGATGACAAGGACAAGGACACCTGGCTTGTGGACACTGTTTTAACTGTCCTGGCTTATGATGACAAGGGCAAGGAACTTGGCTTGTGGACACTGTTTTAACTGTCCTGGCTTATGATGACAAGGACTAGGACACCTGGCTTGTGGACGCTGTTTTAACTGTCCTGACTTATGATGACAAGGACTAGGACACCTGGCTTGTGGACACTGTTTTAGCTGTCCTGACTTATGATGATAAGGGCTAGAACACGTGGCTTGTGCACACTGTTTTAACTATCCTGACTTATGATGATAGGACTAGGACACCTGGCTTGTGGCCACTGTTTTAATTGTCCTGGCTTATGTTGACAAGGACTACGACACCTGGCTTGTGGACACTGTTTTAACTGTCCTGGCTTATGATGACAAGGACTAGGACACCTGGCTTGTGGACACTGTTTTAACTATCCTGGCTTATGATGACAAGGACAAGGACACCTGGCTTGTGGACACTGTTTTAACAGTCCTGGCTTATGATGACAAGGACAAGGACACCTGGCTTGTGGACACTGTTTTAACTGTCCTGGCTTATGATGACAAGGACAAGGACACCTGGCTTGTGGACACTGTTTTAACTGTCCTGGCTTATGATGACAAGGACAAGGACACCTGGCTTGTGGACACTGTTTTAACTGTGCTGGCTTATGATGACAAGGACAAGGACACCTGGCTTGTGGACACTGTTTTAACTGTCCTGGCTTATAATGACAAGGACAAGGACACCTGGCTTGTGGACACTGTTTTAACTGCCCTGGCTTATGATGATAAGGACTGGGACACCTGGCTTGTGGACACTGTTTTAACTGTCCTGGCTTATGATGACAAGGACTAGGACACCTGGCTTGTGGACACTGTTTTAACTGTCCTGCCTTATGATGACAAGGACTAGGACACCTGGCTTGTGGACACTGTTTTAACTGTCCTGGCTTATGATGACAAGGACTAGGACACCTGGCTTGTGGACACTGTTTTAACTGTCCTGCCTTATGATGACAAGGACTAGGACACCTGGCTTGTGGACACTGTTTTAACTGTCCTGGCTTATAATGACAAGGACTAGGACACCTGGCTTGTGGACACTGTTTTAACTGTCCTGACTTATGATGACAAGGACTAGGAGACCTGGCTTGTGGACACTGTTTTAACTGTCCTGGCTTATAATGACAAGGACTAGGACACCTGGCTTGTGGACACTGTTTTAACTGTCCTGACTTATAATGACAAGGACTAGGACACCTGGCTTGTGGACACCGTTTTAACTGTCCTGGCTTATGATGACAAGGACAAGGACACCTGGCTTGTGGACACTGTTTTAACTGTCCTGGCTTATGATGACAAGGGCAAGGAACTTGGCTTGTGGACACTGTTTTAACTGTCCTGGCTTATGATGTCAAGGACTAGGACACCTGGCTTGTGGACACTGTTTTAACTGTCCTGACTTATGATGACAAGGACTAGGACACCTGGCTTGTGGACACTGTTTTAGCTGTCCTGACTTATGATGATAAGGGCTAGAACACGTGGCTTGTGCACACTGTTTTAACTATCCTGACTTATGATGATAGGACTAGGACACCTGGCTTGTGGCCACTGTTTTAATTGTCCTGGCTTATGATGATAAGGGCTTGGAAACCTGGCTTGTGGACACTGTTTTAACTGTCCTGTCTTATGATGATAAGGGCTTGGACACCTGGCTTGTGGACACTGTTTTAACTGTCCTGGCTTAGTATGATAAGGGCTTGGACACCTGGCTTATGATGTCTAGGACTAAGTCACCTGGCTTGCACAAAAAACAGGAAAGTTTTCATTTCTATAGTACAGTAAGAAACCCAAGATACATAAAATTAATCTCCTGCTATTCCAAATAATTGTAAGTGCAATGGCTACATATCATACATAAATCCTTAGAGGTATTATGTGTATTTACACTACAGGTATGCAGGTTATTATGTAATTACATTAAACCGTTCACTTAATTAGGGAAGAAAAGAAATGCAATTTATAACATGTGTTTTGTTTAATGAACATATCTGCAGTCTAGTGCATAAAAATTACAAGTTTAAAGTACATGTATTATTATTACTTAACATAGAATTTCAACAATGTAATGATTTAATCTGAAAATAGCACAAGTTACAAATGTTTAAAAAACGTAAAGTAAACTGTTAAATTTAAAAGCTAAATCTAATACTTGCAATGAAATTGAAGTCTAAGAAAAAATGATAATCTATTTGTTAATGTCATTAAAGTTAGCTTTGTTAGGAGTAGGCAGTGAGAACTTCAATTTCAAGCAGGAAAACTGGCAATCCAGGTTTTCAGCCCTACAACTCACAACCCCAATCTGGACATTAAATTATTCAACCTCGATCTAATAACATGCACAGCAGTCCAGTGATATAAAAAAGTCAGATGATAAATTTAAACTATTTTAAACAAAGTAGATATATGAAGTCAACAAACACACTAGTTTTACTATCATTTAGCAAAATAATATTTAATTTTCTTCAGACACAATACCATTCTCTTGCTACTAGTAACAGTAGTGAATAAAGGAAAGATTTAAGTCACTAAATATCTGTAGTAACAGTAGTGAATAAAGGAAAGAATGAAGTCACTAAATATCTGTACTAATCTGACAATAAATAACTATTGGCTACATATAAATAACAAAGCATTTTTGTTTTTTGGAGGAATCTTAACTCATTTGACATCAAATGTGTAACTAATTTTGGGTTGTTGTGGTATGCTGAACAATCTGGTGATGCAACAAAGACTATAAATATTATATAACATCATTACCACAGTATTTCCTCTTCTAGGAGTTCAATTAAGATCAAAATGACAGCAATTCTTACTGCCAAAGATTTACAAAAATACACGTACTTTCACAACAGACTGCAATTTATGTGGAAGGTTATGTTAAAGTTACCTCCCTTTATAAAAATCTAATATGAACTTATTACAAAAATGCACAATAAAAGCAACTTTATAACTGTAGCGACTCCTTATCAAGCGATAAAAAAACCATAACAATATCTTAAGTTAATGTAATGCATACATTGATCATAAAACATTATGTAAGCTTAAGCGATATTCATCTATGTTTTAATGAGGGCTAATTTACTTCATGTGTATAATCACTACTCTCTTTGAACATTTGTCAGTAACGATACATTCACTCATAAAAATCAATCTCAGAAAGAACTTTAAACTTACAGCTGCTAATTACAAATAGTGAACTTCAAAATCCTAAGCAATTAAAACAATCAATTGTTATCTTCAAGACATGTTCATCACTTTTGATTTTAAACCATTGTCTAGACACAAAAATCCAGAAAAATACAAAGAAATTTAAAAAGAATTTCCAATGTATAATGGTTTGATTTCCTGTTGTAAGTTTCCTAACCTACGACTACTTTCTTACATGTTTTTGTATGAAACAGGTCAAATGCCATGTGACACACCATTTGTTATAAAGAAAAGAAAAGGAAAGAGGAAGATTACAAGACTTGAAAAAAATGTAAGGCCACACAACTGAAACATTGGCCACAAAATAGACAAACCTTTGGCCACAAAACAGACAAACCTATGGCCACAAAACTGAAACAAAACAGACAAACCTATGGCTACAAAACTGAAACAAAACAGGCAAACCTATGGCCACAAAACTGAAACAAAACAGACAAACCTATGGCCACAAAAATGAAACAAAATAGACAAATCTTTGGCCACAAAATAGACAAACCTTTGGCTACAAAACAGACAAAACTGAAACAAAATAGACAAACCTATGGCCACAAAACTGAAACAAAACAGACAAACCTATGGCCACAAAACTGAAACAAAATAGACAAACCTTTGGCCACAAAATAGACAAACCTTTGACCACAAAACTGACAAAACTGAAACAAAACAGACAAACCAATGGCCACAAAACTGAAAAAAAATAGACAAAACTTTGGCCACACAATAGACAAACCTTTGGCCACAAAACAGACAAAACTGAAACAAAACAGACAAACCTATGGCCACAAAACTGAAACAAAACAGACAAACCTATGGCCACAAAACTGAAACAAAATAGACAAACCTTTGGCCACAAAACAGACAAACCTATGACCACAAAACTGAAACAAAATAGACAAACATTTGGCCACAAAACTGAAAAAACCTAGTATGACCACAAAATAGACCAACCTATGACCACAGAACTGAAAACAAACTGACAAACCTATGACCACAAAACTGACAAACCTATGGCCACAAAACTGACAAACCTATGGCCACAAAACTGACAAACCTATGGCCACAAAACTGAAACAAAACAGGCAAACCTATGGCCACAAAACTGACAAACCTATGGCCACAAAACTGAAACAAAACAGGCAAACCAATGGCCACAAAACTGACAAACCTATGGCCACAAAACTGACAAACCTATGGCCACAAAACAGACAAACCTATGGCCACAAAACTGAAACAAAACAGACAAACCAATGGCCACAAAACTGACAAACCTATGGCCACAAAACTGACAAACCTATGGCCACAAAACAGACAAACCTATGGCCACAAAACAGACAAACCTATGGCCACAAAACTGACAAACCTATGGCCACAAAACTGAAACAAAACAGACAAACCAATGGCCACAAAACTGACAAACCTATGGCCACAAAACTGACAAACCTATGGCCACAAAAATGAAACAAAATAGACAAATCTTTGGCCACAAAACAGACAAAACTGAAACAAAACAGACAAACCTATGGCCACAAACCTGAAACAAAACAGACAAACCTATGGCCACAAAACTGAAACAAAATAGACAAACCTTTGGCCACAAAATAGACAAACCTTTGGCCACAAAACAGACAAACCTATGACCACAAAACTGAAACAAAATAGACAAACATTTGGCCACAAAACTGAAAAACCTAGTATGACCAAAAAATAGACCAACCTATGACCACAGAACTGAAAACAAACTGACAAACCTATGGCCACAAAACTGACAAACCTATGGCCACAAAACAGACAAACCTATGGCCACAAAACAGACAAACCTATGGCCACAAAACAGACAAACCTATGGCCACAAAACTGACAAACCTATGGCCACAAACCTGAAACAAAACAGACAAACCAATGGCCACAAAACTGACAAACCTATGGCCACAAAACTGACAAACCTATGGCCACAAAACTGAAACAAAACAGGCAAACCTATGGCCACAAAACTGAAACAAAACAGGCAAACCTATGGCCACAAAACTGACAAACCTATGGCCACAAAACTGAAACAAAACAGGCAAACCTATGGCCACAAAACTGAAACAAAATAGACAAACATTTGACCACAAAACTGACAAACCTATGGCCACAAAACTGAAAAAAAACAAACCTTTGGCCACAAAACTGACAAACCTATGATCACAAAACAGACAAACCTATGGCCACAAAACAGAAAAACCTATGACCACAAAACAGACAAACCTATGACCACAAAACAGACAAACCTATGGCCACAAAACAGAAAAACCTATGGCCACAAAACAGACAAACCTATGACCACAAAACAGACAAACCTATGGCCACAAAACAGACAAACCTATGGCCACAAAACAGACAAACCTATGGCCACAAAACTGACAAACCTATGACCACAAAACAGAAAAACCTATGGCCACAAAACAGACAAACCTATGGCTCTGGGAGGGAAAGTTGTTCCACCTGTAACAATAAGTTATCAATTGAAATGCCTTCTACATTAAAATTAAATATCTGAACAAGAAAATGAATTTTATGGAGTGGGGTATACCACCTCATCAGTTGTTTATTTACACTAGTGTCAGTTTATTGTTATATAATGCTAGAAAATCTACAGAGGACATCCCTGACCCTTGGCAATGTAAAAGGGCACAACACAATTACTCAATACAGCAGAATGTAAGCTCCACCTGACATACAAGTCATTACAACAATTTACGACAAATAACAAATCTGTTCCTTCCTTAATTAAAATCAGAACAGTTAATGACGATAAATACAAAATTATGTAACTAATCTACTAACTTAGTCAGGTGTTGGAGTATTAAGTCGTTTTTTATGAGTTTAATGTTTAATTGGCAAGTTATAATGGTATTCTTTAATGTCCTATAGGATTCTGCATGTAATTGCTGTATCGAAGACTGCTGTTGTACATGGCATAACTGTCGTTACATCTATGTGTAGGCTTAGTCAGATCAAAATATACCTAATAAAATGGCCATATCATGAATGTTAATTCTACCTCTATAAAAAAACATGAGTTTGTGGAAATAGGGCATGGGGGTAAAAACAGCAATGCAGATCAATTTGTCCCTCAAAATTCCAAATTATGTTTTAAGGTAAGCAGTATATTAAATCATATTTAAGGTGATCTATTTTGTTTATGGCAATGCTAAGTAAATGGAGTAAAACCCTCATAATCTCTTTAGGTCTGAAAACAATCAATTTTACTAATGAATTTTCAGAACAGATATAAACAAATTTGTTAGGGTATGCAAAAAACCACAAATTAAGCTATTCTAAGTGTTATTAGGGATCACAACTGTGGACAATCCAAACTTAGGTGTTTAAGGGTTCCCAAAAACAGTTTCAAATTTCAAATGATTTGCACAAGCTATAAAAAATTATCAGGTGATAACCAATTTTTTGTCTGTACTCATGAATGGAACAAAACCTATATAATTCCCAAATGTCCATCAGTGGTGGGCATGAAATGTGAGAAAAATATGTCTGAAAGTCAATACATAAATATCCCAGAACAAAAAATATAAAAGTCTGCAATAAAACATCTGCAACTGTACTGCCATTAATTCTGAGAGGTACTGCCCACTTTTGATAACGGACAGGTGTTAGCTTGCTATTACCACATTTTCTGGATCTGATGTGACAGAGAAATTCTTAGATCAACAATATCAAAGAATTACGCATCAATAAATAAACAACATAATGAATAGCTCAGTGAAATATAAAAATAATTTTTGGCTTTTTATGATATTTGTATTCCTACCTTACTGAATCATAAAGCATTGATTGACATTGGAGTCAGATCAAGATAATGTGTGCTTGGAAAATATTAATAATAAACATGTACAGATACCTCTTTCTAAGCCAGCTTAACCTACAAGAGTTCTTCATATAATACAACAACTGCACTATTTTTTATCCTGTCTGATCAACTATTTTCTACTGCTCAAAGCCCCACTACTCCAATTTCCTCCAAAGATCAAATCTCAAGGCCCCGCCACCCCAATCTCCTCCAAAGATCAGATCTCAAGGCCCCGCCACCCCAATCTCCTCCAAAGATCAGATTTCAAGGCCCCACCATACCAAATCTCCTCCAAAGATCAGATCTCAAGGCCCCACCACCGCAATCTCCTCCAAAGATCAGGGCCCAGCACCATAAACATTTTCTTTGCTGAGAATTTTTTTATTCTCAATTTCATCCAATCAAATCTTTCCTTTTCCCTTGTTGTCATGGAAATTGAGAAAATTCTCAGGCTGAGCAAAATATTTTTACTCAGAAAGGTTTTATGGTGGCCAGGCCAGATCTCAAGGCCCAACCACCCCAATCTCCTCCAAAGATCAGATCTCAAGGCCCACCACCCCAATCTCCTCCAAAGATCTGATCCCAAGGCCCCACTACCCCAATCTCCTCCAAAGATCAGATCTCAAGGCCCCGCTACCCCAATCTCCTCCAAAGATCAGATCTCAAGGCCCCACTACCCCAATCTCCTCCAAAGATCTGATCTCAAGGCTCCACCACCCCAATCTCCTCCGAATATCTGATCTACAGGCCCCACCACCCCAATCTCCTCCAAAGATCAGATCTCAAGGCCCCACCATACCAATCTCCTCCAAAGATCAGATCTCAAGGCCCCACCACCCAAATCTCCTCCTAAGATCAGATCTCAAGGCCCCACCACCCAAATCTCCTCCTAAGATCTGATCTCAAGGCCCATGCACCACCCCAATCTCCTCCAAAGATCAGATCTCAAGGCCCCACCACCCCAACCTCTTCCAAAGATCTGATATCAAGGCCCCACCAAATGTAGGAGGAGTTAATTACACAAAATAGGTTCCTTATTTCCATGAATTCCTATAAATAATGTAACTTTAATTTATCACTGAGATTGGTTGGTTCAAAAGTCAGTAACATAGCAAATTAGGAATTACACCCATTAAAGCAACTTCCTGTATCGGAGCTAGGCTATAAACATGGCATGACAATATGACAATGTTTTCATGCACTCTATATATTTCTGTATACCACTTATCTAATACAAGGTACAAGTGAAGCCTACAAGTCTTACAAACGGAGCAGTCCACAGACAAAAGACAAACAAAACGGGGATAGTCAGGAAGTCCTTACTGATTTTTGTTTGTTTTTGAACAAGCTATAAGATAAAACTTGGTCTGTGGCAGTTTATTCTTAATAAACTAGGAACTGTATCAAAAATTGAAAATGTTCCTTGTTATTTAATTTTTAAATATGACATTTCATCAATGAGCAAGTCTGAAGAATATGACACTGAAGACTCAGATATTTAACTAAACAGGCAAGTCTGTAGAAATCTAAAAGAGTTAAAGGTGGAAAATTGTGAAAAGCCACAAGACATTGTATGTTGAGGCAACTGTAGAAATTGAGAAGCTGAGCTGCGGTGAACCCTCGCATAAAAAATTTTAAAGATAAGTTTTAACACAATTTGGAATAGAATGCCTGTAGTAATATACATGTTTGGTGAGAAAACATACACCTGGAGAAAGTTGGCATACAACACCTGACACGAATTACACCAACTTTATTGCCATTAACTATAAGAGGGACGGCCCCTTTTTGATAACAGACAGGTGTTTGGTTGTTTATTATGTGTAATTATTATATCATATAATCACAATATACCAGGTTGTCTGAATCTGATGTGACATGGAATGTCTTAGGTTAGCTATATCAAAGTAAAACCTGGTTCTTATACCCAATAAACAATCTGATGTGACATGGAATGTCTTAGGTTAGCTATATCAAAGTAAAACCTGGTTCTTATACAAAACACAACAACAAACAGTTCTTGTAAAATTTTTGTATTAAAATTTTTTTTTATGGTTTTCCTCTCAGATGATAAAATGTATAATCTCTATAGCTACATAGAGCAGTCTAAAAACATTGCACTGATAAAATTTTCAAGTATGTACTAAAAAAACAATAAGTTGTGTGTAAACACCAAGTGAGTCACCATTACCATGACAACATAACATGCACATGATATGGACTGCTTTGTACTTAACTGAACTGTTTTGATTGTTAAGGTATCCGGACCATAAATGACCACGTGATCATATTTGGTGTCCCGGATGTCCATTGTTTTTCAATGGAGCAGACCTCGGTAATGTTCGGCAAACATCGGAAATACTATTTGAGTAACTAACTTTTTTTACCAAAAATGGTAACATTGATGCAAAGTAAAACAAGATATTTAAAGTGTATCATTAATTAGCAATACATTGATTTAATAAAGCTGTATTTCTTGGTCAAACAATAAAATTAAACGGTGACGTCAATTATGGGTCGGATACCTTAAATTTGGTTTAACATCACTTTCAACAATTTTTCAGCCTCAAGGTCTTATTTGTGAGGAAACCAGAGAACCAGGTGAAAATTCCCAATGTTCAGCAGAAAAACTAGTAACCGTTGGCAGTCAAGTTTGGAGCTGAGCTCACTCTGCCTAAAGTAAGGCCCCAACCTGAAAACTCAGTGTTGACAGTCACATTATCAATAGTAGACCTGTTAACTACCTCACCCACTCAGCCACCTATGTCTCTTAAAACTAGAAAAATGTGAGAGCACTGCTCACTAATTGATACCCCTGCTTCCCAATTTTCAAAACAATCCAAATATTTTAAAAAGTTACATATATCAGGTGCACAATGGCACAATGTGACAAAGATTCTGTGAAAGGTTTATCAAATTCCATTCAGTGGTGTAGGTGGAGTGTTTCTATGGGAAAACCCAAATATCATTCCGATCAAAATGTAAAATATCAGGTGCACAATGAGACAAAGATTTTTCAAAAGTTTTAAGTTTGTTGCGGATAAGATATGGGTACTCCCTTTTGTACTTGACAAAGTCCATGTTTTTCTATGGGAAACCCCAAATATTCTGATCAAAATGTAAAATATCAGATGCACAATAGGACTATACATTCTGTGTAAGTTTCGAATTCCATTGAGAAGTGTAGGAGTTGCGCATAACAGAAAGTTTAATGGACGGACGGACGGATGAAAGGCAAAATAAAACAAACAATTTAATTGTAATATTGCATATCATTGGTGTTACCCATTTAAATTATCTGGTTTTCTTTCTTCATTTCAAAATCAACATCAATTTTCACATTAGCATAGGTAGGATTTAACTCATGTTCTAAGATATAAGGCAGTGTAAATTTGTGAGGAGTTTTTACAGATTAGATGGTTCAACTCTGTTTATGCTGATTACAGCAGATTTTCACTGAAATTAGTTGTATTGGACACAAACGCCACAGTATCCTGGGGGTGGGGTAAAACAATCTTAGAAGCTGAATTTGAAACAGTGTGTGTTTCTATTACTGCACAGACACAAATTATTTCTTTAAATCCTTTTAAAAAAAAGCAATTATTTTTTATTTTCATTGAATTACTCCTTTTGAGAAAACTGTGATTATATCAATAAAATAAATGACATTAGATGCACATTTTGAAAGTGAATCAGTACAGGACCTATTTTATAAGACTATAATGTATCTCAGACGCACTTTGAAACATTTCAGTAATCTTACAACCACAAAACTCCTGTTGCATCAATCACAGCTTATCAGTTGTAAAAACTGCAGATAATTTTCCACAGTTTATGAATGACTGTCAGAAATTTCTTGGCCATCCTGCTTTACAGATCAGTATCAACTCTCCTCTCACAAATTCAAACTATTATCTGACAAAATCAACTTCATCAAAATGCTTTTGTGTTCGGAGGATCTACAGGATTTTTAATTTTTTATGATAATTTATTATTTTTCCTACAAGTTAGCATATCTGAGATTTCAACCTGAACACAAAAACCAACATAGCAACTCTATTGTTATTAAAATCACAATATGTTAAAATTATAATATACAAATTATTATAATACATGTACCGTAAAACGTTGCGTATAGTCCGCATTTACGTATTGTCCGCACCCCTTTCTTGGACCAGAAAATTGCGGAAAAATTCTTATATGCATGTACAATCCGCACGTACAAGTTTTTACAAAACGCGTCATGATGAAGACATCCGAGTCCGACTTGGGTGCGCTTTTTAAAAAGTTTTTACTGTAATATGTAATTTATTCTCTTCTAAAATATCATTAATGTTTATCGTTTTATTTATTTCTTACGATTGTAATAAATAAAATTAAAAATAGTGCATTGTCATATCGTCTGTGTTGATCATTGTTAAACGAATACTCACACATTTCGAAACCAAACCGATTTGTCAACTTTCATTTATCAACGTAAACAAAGAAAAGAAAAAAGATAACACGTTTTATTTCAATCCCTCAAAGATTGCCACCAAAACATCGATTTTCTGCAACGTACTGTAACATTACATAACGACGCCATTTGCATTTTACGCATAGCTGGTTTAAACATCCTCTATTTTCGTATCCGTTTCAATTTTTATTTGTCATATATAATTAAAATCATAAATAAAAATAATTTAAGTAAAATTAATATCATTACAAAGTATACATAATGAAAGTTTATAAAAGAATCACGTTAGAATAGTACGAAAATACCGCATCTAACACAACAACAAAATGGCGACCGCCAGTGACAACAATCAACGGGTCAAAAAAAACTCTACCGAGTTTGTATTTACGTATAATCCGCACCATTCCTTTCCGACTTAGATTAAAAGAAAAAAACTGCGGACAATACGACAATTTTTACGGTAGTATTGTTACAAAGAACAGTAATAAGACACATTTTGATCTTTTAATGATCTTACTTTGTAATTGCCCATTACCTCACTGGAGGCAATCAGTTATTGCCACATTGATCATTTTACTTGCCACTTACTTAGTAACTGTCACACTGTTTCAGCTCAATAGGAAATTGCCACATAAATTCTTTGGCCACATTATAAATTTTAGTGCACTGAGAATTTAAGGTCATGCTGACATATAAAGCCTCTTACTCAAAAATAACTAGTTTACATTTAGCAATTATGTTTTAAATATTTCATCATTTTGTTCCTGCTTAGTCACATATTCAGACCATTTTTCAAATGGGGAGAGGAGGCATGGGTTCACACTAAATTTAATTTTGATAAAGAATGATGTAGAGAGAAATTTGTCAAAAATTTGTTTCAATTTTCCATATAAATGGATACCCCTAATAGATGTATTAGCCACTTCACATAAAATCACAACTTTTTTTGCTTTGCAGAAGACAAGCTACAAGAAAAGGATATAATTAGAATTATTTCAGTATTGCTACTCCTTGTGACCCTGAAAAACACATCAATGTCTTAAAATACTTTTGGTGCATAAACATCACAGCTTATATCCCAGTTTTACATACATATCAACAAAAATCAGTTATCAAGTTGGAGTTTTATGTAAATATTATCTTTTTATAGCAGACTTAAATTTACCAGGTCATTAGAAAGCCAACAGGAAACTGTAAATCAACATAAAAATACTTACATTAATTTCTTTTTTAAAAGAAAAACTTTTTTTTTCAAGTTGTTCAAGTGTGATTCTGTTCATATGTTATAGGTTATTATTGTTAAGCCAGTTCTAAAACCATTTGCAGTTGTTTTATTGATAGTAAAATAGGAGGAGTATCTCATTGCTTTTTTGTATATAACAGGACATTCCAACTTTCCAATTGTGAATTTCCCATTCATTTGTAGGAACAGTCAAGCAGCACCTGCATATGAGTTATGTATACATCTGTCTTCCATTGTATCTAGATACTGCTAAAACAAATATTTACAAAATGCAAATGGAAATCATTATCTAAGGAGTTCTATGGTCACTATCAAGAATCAGATGTCTGTCTCAGATTATTCAGGGTTAGTTTTCTTGTTATAATCCCTTTCAGCCCTTTTGCCTTTTTTTCCAGACTTTCACAGTTGCTTAAATTAAAACAAGGGGTGCCTATGCAAACCAGGATCTGTTTTGCCATCAGGAGTACACAAGGGATGACTCACATGGACAAGGATCTGCTTTGCCATCACGAGTACACAAGAGATGCCACATGCGGACCAGGATCTGCATTGCCATCTTGAGTACACAAGAGATGCCCCATGTGGACCAGGATCTGCTTTGCCATCATGAGTACACAAGTGGTGCCCTATGTGGACCAGGATTTGCTTTGCCATCAGGAGTATCTACACAAGAGATGCCCCATGTGGACCAGGATTTGCTTTGCCATCAGGAGTACACAAGGGGTGCCCTATGTGGACCAGGATTTGCTTTGCCATCATGAGTACACAAGAGATGCCACATGCGGACCAGGATCTGCTTTGCCATCATGAGTACACAAGAGATGCCACATGCGGACCAGGATCTGCATTGCCATCTTGAGTACACAAGAGATGCCCCATGTGGACCAGGATCTGCTTTGCCATCATGAGTACACAAGTGGTGCCCTATGTGGACCAGGATTTGCTTTGCCATCAGGAGTATCTACACAAGAGATGCCCCATGTGGACCAGGATTTGCTTTGCCATCAGGAGTACACAAGGGGTGCCCTATGTGGACCAGGATTTGCTTTGCCATCATGAGTACACAAGAGATGCCACATGCGGACCAGGATCTGCTTTGCCATCATGAGTACACAAGAGATGCCACATGCGGACCAGGATCTGCTTTGCCATCATGAGTACACAAGTGGTGCCCTATGTGGACCAGGATTTGCTTTGCCATCAGGAGTATCTACACAAGGGGTGCCCTATGTGGACCAGGATCTCCTTTGCCATCAGGAGTACACAAGAGATGCCACATGCGGACCAGGATCTGCTTTGCCATCATGAGTACATAAGGGATGACTCACATGGACAAGGATCTGCTTTGCCATCATGAGTACACAAGAGACGCCCCATGTGGACCAGGATTTGCTTTGCCATCAGGAGTACACAAGGGGTGCCCTATGTGGACCAGGATTTGCTTTGCCATCATGAGTACACAAGTGGTGCCCTATGTGGACCAGGATTTGCTTTGCCATCAGGAGTATCTACACAAGAGATGCCCCATGTGGACCAGGATTTGCTTTGCCATCAGGAGTACACAAGGGGTGCCATATGTGGACCAGGATTTGCTTTGCCATCATGAGTACACAAGAGATGCCACATGCGGACCAGGATCTGCTTTGCCATCATGAATACACAAGTGGTGCCCTATGTGGACCAGGATTTGCTTTGCCATCAGGAGTATCTACACAAGAGATGCCCCATGTGGACCAGGATTTGCTTTGCCATCAGGAGTACACAAGGGGTGCCATATGTGGACCAGGATTTGCTTTGCCATCATGAGTACACAAGAGATGCCACATGCGGACCAGGATCTGCTTTGCCATCATGAGTACACTAGTGGTGCCCTATGTGGACCAGGATTTGCTTTGCCATCAGGAGTATCTACACAAGGGGTGCCCTATGTGGACCAGGATCTGCTTTGCCATCAGGAGTACACAAGGGATGCCCCATGTGGACCAGGATTTGCTTTGCCATCATGAGTACATAAGAGATTCCCCATTTGGACCAGGATCTGCTTTGCCATCTTAAGTACACAAGTGGTGCCCTATGTGGACCAGGATTTGCTTTGCCATCAGGAGTACACAAGAGATGCCCCATGTGGACCAGGATCTGCTTTGCCATCATGAGTACATAAGAGATTCCCCATTTGGACCAGGATCTGCTTTGCCATCTTAAGTACACAAGTGGTGCCCTATGTGGACCAGGATCTGCTTTGCCATCATGAGTACACAAGTTGTGCCCTATGTGGACCAGGATTTGCTTTGCCATCAGGAGTATCTACACAAGGGGTGCCCTATGTGGACCAGGATTTGCTTTGCCATCAGGAGTACACAAGAGATGCCCCATGTGGACCAGGATTTGCTTTGCCATCATGAGTACATAAGAGATTCCCCATTTGGACCAGGATCTGCTTTGCCATCTTGAGTACACAAGGGGTGCCCTATGTGGACCAGGATCTGCTTTACCATCAGTAAACAACTGGAGCCCCAGGTGGACCAGGATCTGCTTTGCCATCAGGAGTACACAACTGGTGCCCCATGTGGACAAGGATCTGCTTGCAGTAAGTACATCCTTTTATTTTACAGTGGGATTCATGCGTTAATTTTCTGTATTAATTTTTATACTTGATTGGGTTTTGTTTCCATATTAAGTGAACAAGATATTTGAACTGAACAAGATATGTGATCTATCTTTTTTTCCTATCTTTCTATGCATACTAGTAGCTTTTAAACAAATGATCCAATACCATTCATAACCAGAGATGAAGGGGTATGAATTTAATGGTAGATAATTATAACAGGAAATTACTTACGTGCTGTAATAAGAAGATATAAGTACAAAACAAATAAATATCCTCACTCTCAAGTTTAAATGTTGCAATTATCATAATAGTTACATCTATAATTAAAGCTGAGTCAATAACTGGAGAAATTAAGATTGCTAAATCAGATGTGTTTGTGAAGTGCCCGATACCTTTAGATAAGTGTTTAGCATCCTGAGTGATCTTGAATTTGCCTATCTTTTTATACATTAATACCTCAGAGATGGAATTATTGCATATAAACAGATAATCATTTCTTGATTTTCTCTTTGTCACAGCAGTAGGTGTTGGCAAGAAGACAACCTTATCTCAGTACCTTTTCACCGATATGCCAAAGTCTAATTGAAATATCTCTTGCACCCAGCATGTCTTCCAGTCGTTGTTAGAAAAAAGATATCTATAAACAATAAGAAAACCATGGTTATGGTATAATCATTATAGCAATATCTTTCATTAATTATCACATTCCGGATAAAAATGAAGTGCAATTAAGAATTCCTCCAAAAAGAGGTTCTTATCTTATTTCAATGTCAGTGTATCTATGATCAGGGGGGATAACTTGATAAATGATAGGATGCAAATTTTAGAAACATTACTCATTAAATTTCGAAACTTTTTTTTCCCTCAATTTTGATTTCGGTTATCATCACTTTTTCTAATCATTAAATATAATGATTGGAAATGTCTATTTCAATCATCAGAAACAGACTTATACCATAAACAAGCAACCATCCTTGAACTGTGATCAGCACATTATGTTTTTAATACTAATAAACAGGTCATTTTATATAACCTTCCTATTTGACTGTTTTGGTTTGAAAATCTTAGTTTTTCTATCACAAATACATTTTGAATTGTTAATCTGAGTATGGTCTATCTGGTAATGGTAGTCACGGACATAAATTACCTTTAGAAACTGAAAACTTACTCTGGAATATGGTCCATAATGACTGAATACTCTGTCATTATTTCTTAGCATTAAAACACACATCAAAGTAACATGTTGATTAAAGTCACAAATTTATATTCCCATCAGATCTGCATGCTCAGCAAATTTAGATTAAATGAACTTAAATTCATTGGAAATTCAATAAAGACCAAATTGCATTTGTTTTTAAATTTTTTAAAAAGGAGTTGATTCAAAAATCACATATGATGGAACAAACTAGGGTAAATTAGAATGATGGTAAATTAAACAAAGACTATAACATCAACATCTACATTGTACTTGAAATTTTCTTGACATTTCATATTGTACTGGAATTCCATGAAATTTTGAGGGTCTTAAAAGGGAAAAACACACCTAGAAATCCCCTCTCCTGTTTCTTCTCATTCAGACTGTCTTTTCCAACCCTCTAGTTTTTGTATCCCATTCCCTTATAACATAAAAATATTGAATTTCTTAATTTAAAAAAATGGTGAACCTACCTCCCCTCTGTTAACACTCTTATCTTACAATTGATCCAGTTCATGCCAAATTGTTTACTATCTGATATAGTAACATTATGTTACTAAAACATGTTAGATTTTGATTGACTGATTGATTTATCTATGTTTAACACTAGTAAACAAGAGAAAATGGATAGAAAATTCAAACTGCCACAGTCTGTTGTAGGCAATGTTGTAAGTGCAGAGAGCTTTCACCCAATGTAATTCATATTAACCATGGGAGACAACTCAATGGAATAAAACTAGACCTCTCTCACCATCAGTACAAGTGTTATAATCTGTGGTTCTAATTAGATGGTTTAAATCTGTTTAAGAAAAATCAGCGATTGTTTTAAGGTTACAGACAGACACTGACTGGATGGTGAGTTTGTTCAGAACACCAACACACCATGTAAGACTACAAAGTAACAGTCACTAGGGGCATTTAAGTGAATCAGTACTATGTCAATGATTTCAACTACAGTTAAAAATAATATCAACAAATTCTTTTGTGGGTCCAGTCACGTTAAAAGAAAATTTGACCTTTTGTTGGTCAATCTGTGTATCATCAAGCTGAATTCAAATTATATCCTGGAGCCAAACTGACCAGCACATGGTCTACAATGATAAGAAGATGAGTGAATCTGTCAATCAGAGTGAACAGTCAGAGGTACACTGACAGACGGAAATCATGGCCAATACTTCAAATGCTGAGGATAACACTTTGATGAGATTTACATACCTGGAGTCATTAGGGCACATGGGGGAGATTAATAACTAGCTAATTTGAATATAATGTCTATTTTTCAACATCTAATGAGACACTATTAAAGGGAGGTAAATCTATGAAACTAGAAACATGAATTGCCTCAAATTGTGACCACATTTCACAAGGCTACAGCCTGATCCAGGTAGACTTGCCACAAGTCTCTTTGAATTTTTTTGTACAGTTTTAGAGTTACATCTTTAATGTCAAACGTTTCTCTACTTCTTACATGTGTACAAAGAGAAAATAGAGGAGCCTACAGATACAGAAAATGATAGTACTTAACATCAATGACATATCGACCATCATTTCAGGAGGCTATGATCATTCTTATGAAATACTGACATCATTTCATGCAGCTACCCAACAATGATCATTCTTAACGTCCATGAAATTTCAGGGTTTTTTTTAAGTCACTCTTGATATAAAGCATGTTTATTTTCCTAAACTACAAATGATTTAAAGCAAACTTACTTGAGCTACCTAATATTAAAAACACAGACTCAATATAACAGATGAAACCAGATGATTGTCAGAGATTCCTACTTAGCTTGCAATTATGATTCTACAAATACCTATCAACAAAATCTCAACATAGGTACTGCTGGACAGACAGACTCTGAAGTGTTTAGATGATGATTAAGTGACCACTGACCAGATCTATCAACACTTTAAACTGACCAGGGTGATAAGACATGGAAACACCATCAATCTACTTTCACTTTTGATACAAATCAGCTGTATGTTAAATTAACATAAAAAAAGAGGTAGAAATTGGGAGTCTCTAAAATTGTACTGAGAGCACCCTCCAACCTTGTGGACAGTGTTTTAATATTTAGAAACAAGTAATTGGGTCAGAGATATTTATAAACTTCACTGCATAAATTTTCTTCTAACTTACAATCAAAGTAATAGTTTATCAAATCTCTGTTTAACAAATACCAATAACAGAAGAACAAGTGATCCATTAAATACAGGTATAAAGTTACTCATATACATAAAAAGATCAAACAATACTGGTCCAGGTTTGGGCTTAATATGGGTGGTATTTTAAGGGGTTTATAATAATGCCTTCTGTGACTATGGACCTAACTGAAATTGTAATATAACGGTATGTATGAACACGAGATAAGCAAAACACACACCAGCACCAAAAGACCTGTCACCCCCCCCCCCCCCTAATCCAAACTAGCTTCATAATAAGTCATATGACTAAAAGAGTAGTAAATCTTGCAATCCTTACATTTTTTTTTATGAAACAAGGGACGACCTGGCTTAGAACAGTCACATTGAACATTAGCTGGTTTTGGATCTTACAGTAATAACGTTATAACTGAATCTTTATTGTCATTTAATCAACATTTAAATTATTTGTGACAGCTAATAGATAATACACAAATAATACAAAAATTTGACAAAACAACAATACTATGAGATTCCTTTCCTCAGTTCCAATGACTGTTTCATGAAGGAGAAATGAATTAATTTTACGAAAATTTGTGGGGCTTAGCATTTTTTTTCTGTAACAGTTGGGGCAATCCTAGCAAACTGTAAAAAGATTACATTATGAATTACAAGTTAACAGAAATTAAATCCATTGTTCTGATAAAATGCTGTCAAAAACATAAAAGTAAATCTGTTTATTTTAATAATTAATACTCTTAAAGCATGCATGTGTTGTCACATACTCAGTAGCTTATGTCATTCCCCTTAGGAGCCCCAGAAACACAGAAGATAATAAGAACATGATGACCTATGATGGCTATCACCAGCTTCATTCATAAACTTATTCATTGACTAAGCCCTTTGTTTATTTTACCATTTGTCTAGAAGATCTCATGTTCCTAAACTAACCTCCTACAGAATGCCTGAGATCTTCATCCTGGTAAATGTTTTCATTTCAATGAGAATGCCCAATAATTATATATCTATTCTGAAATATTTTATTTTCTATGATTTTTTTTTTAAGTTCTTGATGGCTGTCATTACCACTTGATTTTTGTAATTTTCATCCCCAATAACATATCTTATAAGACCAATCACTGTATTAGCAAAACCTACTTTACACATTTACACTATTCCTAAAACTGCAATTACTGAACTGGTATGTAAGAAATGTTATTCTGTGGACATAGAAGATGAAAATCACTTTTTTACAAACCGACCGTTTTAACCTCATTGAGAGCCATTTTAAAAACAACAAAAATAATTTGAAATTAAATAACAAAGACAAATTTATTTGGTTATTGAGTTAAGATTTCTTTGTTTGAAGTGCCACTTTCAGCTATTTTTCAGTTATATCATGGCATCGTTTGGGGGGAGGAAGCCGGAGTACCAAGAGAAAACCCTTGACCTTCGGTAGGAAAAGACGACTAAAGTCAAGCAAACCCTGGCAGCAGTGAGACTCAAACCTGCAATCTCAGTGTTGACAGACCACATGATCAATAGTAGATGAACAACTTGAACCACTCAACCACCGAGGCCCCTAAGTAACGAAAACTGTAATGTAACTAAGAAGGTTGAGTATATGAACATTGTATAATGTTGTACAATATGATGTAATGTTCCATGTCAAGCTTTCTTCAATAAACATTCTCTTTAATGTTTTTATGAAAATTTAAATATATACTATTGCAATGTGGCATATTTCAAACACATATATACTAAAGGAAAAAAGTGCACATTTCCATGAAAGTAAATGAAATGAATTGTGACATTTTTATGTCAACTGGTACAATCAAAATTATATTAAAACTTAAACAATAAAATACCTGAAGTATTTTGAACCAATTTGCACAACTAATGTTTTATTAAATTTAAATTTATTTATCCGACCAATCTTTCAGGGAGATACTCAGCCACAATCATTTTGCATCAGTTACCTTCACTAATCCAAATATAAACAAATGTGATAAATACACAGATAATCTGTATTTAATAGTCTAATATCTACATTTTGTTTAGGACTCTGAACACAGGCCTGTCTTGCTTATTTCATTATAAGACATTAATTATATACAATCAAACCTGTAAGGGACCACCAGTATTAAGCAGCCTTTCTATAAGACTTTAATGTTTACTTCAAAGACCACATGTCTTACAAAGCTTCTTTTATGGCCTTGCATTGTCATGGTCGTCAGGTCGACTTTTTCATTTACCAGAAATTAACCTCTAAATAGACTTTATGGTCTGTACATTCAAGTTCTATGACAAAATGAATTATTATAATAATGTAGCAATTTTTAATATAATTAAACTGATTGTCATTATATCTGGATCTTTCTAGAAGCTTCAAATAAAATCCCAAAAAAGGAACTTTAAGTGCCATAATCATCAAATCCATAAAAGAAAATTAAAGAAAACTCTCACAAAAACTTCACTGTAGTCATAAAAACTCTTCCCTTTGAGAATTGAATCATCTTGCACTTGTGACACTTATAAATCAACTTCCAAATTTTTTTTCACGACCATAAATGTAGTCATTTAGTTGAGACTCCATTGATTAAAGTCAACAGACCACCATTAAAACCAATATTATTACCCTAGAACAATTCCCCAAATTTCAGAAAATCTGCATAATTGATGCCTTCTGGAGGATGTACACTCTGTCAATTTCAAATTCCATTGCAAAAAACATTTTGGAGACCCTTATTATCACATGATCATGTGTCCAGGATTAAGATTCTAGTAATTACAGAATGACTCAGCAAATTAGAGCTACTGGTGGAAACCATTTTAGTTAATTGAAATTTGAATGAACTGTCAGCCACTGGTAATATTTATCACAAAACAGTTCGGCAATAATGACTTCCTATTAAATTGAAACACAGGGACACTAGAACAAAATCCTTTGGGATTATCTATCATGTCTCTTTGATAACCACAAATGATCCCACTGCTGAGCTGACATCACATTCTGTCAGCCAAAGAATAAGAAATGACACCTGTAATAGTCCCGGACTTTTTTATGGTCATCTGACTCATTAACAATATCTGACATTGACATTAATCTTCTCCAGCCAATGAATCACTTTTTTATATCATAAAACATCCTTTTTTTTAAGCAATAATGACATTTTTTTTGTCTTACTGTTTCTTTTTAATGCATTAAAAGTGATAGTTTACATTTTATGTGCAAGAATGGACTACAAATTTACAAATTGTAAATAAAGTAGTAATATCATTTATAGATATATAAACAGGAGATAAACCAATCAAAATCCTTAATTAATTCCTGAAAAGCAGGATAAATAATTACCAAAAATTAACACAAAACAGATAACAGATAAGTAAAATTATGTGAGCTTACACTACTGGCTGGGAACAGTCATATAAAGCGGTCCCATTTATTATAACGACCAAACAACACTGGCATTTAAAAAGACATTGCAACAAAAAACTGATACTTCATCTACACAATACAGAAACAACAGACGTATTTAAGGTATCTCACCCATAATTGAAGTTACCATTTAATTTTATTTTTGACCAAGAAATACAGCTTTATTAAATCAATGTATTGCTAATTAATGATACAAATTAAATATATTGTTTTACTTTGAGTCAATGTTAACAGTTTTGAGTTACTCAAATAGTATTTACGATGTTTGCCAAACATTGAGGTCTGCTCCATTGAAAAACAATGGACATCTAGGACACCAAATATAATCACATTGTTAATTGTGGTCTGCATACCTTAAACTACAGATGTTCCCAGGTATCTGAATTTCAATGTAGATAAAACAGTAGAATGCATTATAAAAACTTGCATCTGGCTCGGATGTTTTAACCCCAAATCCTGCATTCTGGACGTTTCCATTAGAAAACACTAGTTTCAAGGAGCAACAATTCAACTTTTTGTGTGACCACGTCATGTATGTAGTTGCGCTGAATTTAGGCGTACAGGTTGCTATGTACTTAGATGCATATATATTTTTTCAATATAAAAACTGTGGACATGCCAAAATGCCAAAAATTACAGAATTGAATAATTAATGGCAGGAATAACAGTGTTCTGTTTTATAAGATCTTAACATGGCATTCAGTGATTTTATTTTTATACTGAATACTAGGCACTATTTCAGACATTGATTCTTTTATTTCATTACAAACCTAAATATTACGTCTCGTTTGGTAAGTAATAACCGTCAAGTGTTCTTAATCCAATCTCATGATTTTCAATTTGCAACAAAATTGAGCAAATTTTCTCCTTTTATTGGACCAATTTTCTCTTATTTAATTTCACTGACAAGAGAAAAATGTATATTGCTGGTTAGTAAATAGTTTTAAGCATTTTCCTACAGTATTTGTTATATTTCATATTTCCAACCCAGTGATTAAGTCTGATAACTTTCTAGATCAAGATCGGAACAGATTGCAGATTATAGGGTCTGTACATTAAACATAAATCATTTTAATTTTTAACAAATTCATTGACCAGAAAATTTAAATTTTTATTTTGTTAATCAAGATAATTATAACATTTTGAAATCAGTGCAGTTCCTATTCCAACTTACAACACTGAAATCACAATGGCAGCATAATACATTGTCTAGAAACTAGAATGCCTTGGACACTGTAATATTATGCCAAAGGATGGTGTGTGACTAAGTGAAAACAAACAAATCCCTACCACCACCTTGACTTATTGCTACAAGTTTGCTTAGTCTGGCAGTATAACTAGGGTATACTGTAAATATTTACTGGTAATTTTACTTACAACAGTCCATTTTTACTCACAGAAGACAACAAGCAGCTCTTCTCTCATTTTTGCTCACAAAAGATTGACAACAAGCAGTTCTTCTGTCACAAAAGTTCTTCAGTCTATTTTGCTCACAGAAGACTGAAAATGAACAGTTCTGTCACTTTTGCTCACAGATGACTGAAAACACACAGTTTTGTGATCCTTTTTGATCACAAATGACTGACAATGAAGAGTTCTTCAGTCTATTTTGCTCACAGAAGACTGACAACAAACAGTTTTTCTACCCATTTTGCTCACAGATTTAAATACACTGCTAAGAAACAATCCAATACCTACTTGAGTTTATTCACATGTCTGAGGGCCTCAAAATATGCCATCGACCAGCAGTTTCCTAGTCTTACTACATTGCAGGCAATACTTTGGAAATTTTTTTTTTAGTACAGTTCAAAAGTTCCACGTAACTTGGGTTAACTGAGCAAATTACATACAATTCTTGTTGAAAACCCTACATCATGTTGAGATCTGAACTTTAAACCAATTAGAACCTATCCTCTTCTTTCAATTTTCAGTACTGCAAAAAACAAACCTGAACACAATTTCTATAACAAAATGTAATAAATGTACTGCTAATGTTAGCTAGACTATGTGATTTAAACCATTAATGAGAATTAATTATTACAGATAATATTAGAGATTTGTCTGTCAACCTCGTCTATGTTGTATATACATACAGTCTGATGCATCACTATCTAATTCCCAAAGGTGTGCAACTATTATCATGGAGTCAGACGTAATGACGCCAAATCAGAAACGAGTATTATACTTTCAGCAGCATTAGAAAAGATATCTAACAACTGAAGCAGGAAAAGTTGTGACAACCAGAGAATTATGGTCGTATTGATTTTTATATTCTGTTGTACAATAGACTAGAAATTCCATTTCTGAAACTGATGCGAGTTGAATGCATGATTTAAGCATCTTAATGGACAATCTAATACAGAAAGTGATTTATCTAAGAAATCTGTTGTAATAACCTTATATATCGGTCAGCAAAAATGGAAGACAAATGTACTGGATGACAATTCTCCATACATAACATGTGTAACGGCAAAGAGATATTTTAAACACAGTTTCAGTCAAATTGATGTTATCATATTTGTCCTTACATATTATAGCTTTTTTATATCGTTTTAATTAATGCCACTTCACCAATTTATCATGGCCAAGTGGTTAAGCTAGTTGGTCTACTATTTATCACATGGTCTGTCAACACTGAGGTTGTGAGTTCGAGTCACACTCTGGCCAAAGTGTGCTCGACTCAAATCTTAATTGACATGAAGGATCGCACGTTTTCCTACCAAAGATCGAGTTTTCTCCGGCAACTTGCTCCCCCAATGAAAACTGGATGCCATGATATACCTGAAAAATTGCTGAAAATGGTGTTCAAAAACAAACAAACAAACCAATTTATCAGTTACAGTTCAACATGGCCTCAACATAAAAAATGTGGTGTTTGAACATAACAGATCTAGATTATGTTTAAATTTGGTTTATATTTGTGAAAAAAAAAGGTGATACTGAGAACCAACAAGTTACAATACACACACACTACCTGCTCTGAATTAACCAATCAAAATCTAACCTATACTTTGATGAGGATTGATTGATTGATTGTTTGTTGTTTTACGTAAAGCAGGCAATATTTCAGCTATATTCAGGAGTGAAACCAGAGGGGTGCAACCTTAACATTAGAGCAGTTTTACAATCATTTCAAATGAGAACAAGACTTGTATGTGTTCCTCATGTCTTCATTATACCAAATATCCAGGTCCAGCTACTTATTCTACTATGTACATAGAAACAACTACAATTGTGGATATTTTGTATTACTGTGAGCAAATGCTCCCTGATGTTACTCCTGTTCTATAACTTCAGAGAGGTCTGAAAGTAAATCCCACAATTTGGCATGATCCCACAAAGGCATTGACAAAATTTCGGTATATGTATCGTATTAACTGCTGAAAAAAATGTGACGAAAATGGTTAAGGACAGATACACAACACACACACAAAGCCTGAAAATCACTATCACCTATGAGAAGCAGGCATTAAGTCACTATACAGTACTGTTCTTCCATACCAAATATTTGTTTTTATTTCCAAAAATACTTCAAATAAATTACAAAATTAAATTTTAATGAATAAATTCAATCTTTAGCACAACTGAAATTTCATTTACAAATAAAATTTGCAGTTAATCCAGTTAAACAAAAAAAATTGTTTCAGTTAAACACAGTGAATCAATAACTGCACAAACATTTACATGAATATTTGAATTTTATGGTCTCACAAGATTTATTCTAAATTAAAGTTAAATCAGATTACAGAATTGATTAGAGAATTTGTTGGTGCAGAATTCCTCCTAATGTTACATAAAGATCAAGAAACGTGTTTTAAATTGGTGTTAGGAAACTGACTAACATGAACAGAGAGTTTGGGGAAAACCATAGTTACAGGAAAACATTATATTATGGTTTTTAATCTAACCTTTAGCAGTTTTAAAGTCTTGTCACAGGAATATGTTTTAGTTTCCGAGGAACCTGAAATTACAGAATGGAATTTGCAAAGCCTGGGCTATTACATGTAACAGGAAAACTATTATCACATCAGGCAGGTCAACAGCATCCCTATTTGTGTGTGGGGGAATGGGATATCATGAAAGGGAGGGCAACATTGCAAAATGAGTCCAAAATAAAGAAAGCAGCACTCCCTTTAAATGATCTAATCACAAATTTTGTATTTATGGAAATTATACAGTCAATTATATTCTTAACTCATGAAAGTTATTTGACAGGTTATATTTGAACTGAAAAGACATCCTCGTGGACACATGTGGACACAGAAACCCTGACTTGTGAGGATGCTGAAAAAAATGAAAAAACGTTTTGTCTCATTAAAGTACATTCTAATATTACATCCTTATATATTACCAGATATATCTATACCTTGCACATGCTCAATGCAACAAATTTCACAAGCAGTTATTGGGATGTCACAATGTTAACCAGTGAATTTTGAAATTTACATTGAAATAAAAGTTAATATATAACACATATTGAGGTATTTAAGAAATGTTTCATTAATGTGTATTTTGTCCACTGTACATTTCACAGGGCATGATTTCTAGACTGAAAATTTTTCATCATGAAAATGGCTGCTAGAAAATCATTATGTATTGGACCCCTTGATTCGAAAAACATAGGATTTTGTCAAATTATAATTCATTCTGGATATGATGTTGCACTCATTAACAAATGGGCTGTGCCTTTATATTCTTTTTTTCTACCTTGCTATCGCTCGGAAAAAATAACTGAATATAAAGCCCATGTGTAAATAAGTATAACATCATACCCTCGTGAATTATTTCGTAAGTAACACCTAAGGTTCTTAAATTATTTTAGCCAGAGTCCACACTTTACATTTGATCAAACTCAAAACTTTCCTTCTATTTTCTCTGACACATGGATTTCATTTTAATTAAAACATTAATAACAATACTCCATAAATCATGTCATCGCTCCTTCATATTTAATTAACTCTACAGTGGACAAAGCCATCCTTCTGACCTCTACCAACACTGGCTGCTTGTCCAGCCCATCTCATACAAAATCAGAGACCCATGTCTGTTTACCCACTAGCTCCACAGATGGCTGTCCTGTCATTAGTTGTGTTTGGTCTTAATTCCCACATAAAAGAAGTTAAATTAATTGGGAATTAATAGCCCCTTGTATAAACATGTGTTGAATAGCCATCAAAGAATTAATTATACAGCCCTTTAATTTTCAATATTAGAATGCTCAATACTTTGCACTCCCAGTACTTAAATACCCAATTGAAAATAAAGAAATAAAACAGGACAAGTCCACCAGAAAATGTGGTCAAAGTGGAAATTAAAATGTATTCTTCATATATTCAGTATAACTCTGTTGGGAAATATTATAATTCATAAAGGTCTTTATAAACCTCTGTTCTAATGTATTTATTATTAAAAATTCTTTTTGTTGTAAAATTATTGTAGCAAAATATCCATATAATATAAAATACATCCACAATTTCATCAGGATAAATGCAGTAGTCCTAGAAGTCTTTGTTCAAAATAAAAACAGGAAAAAAATAGTTCTGTTTCTATGGCTTTGATGTTTTCTCTTTAATTTCTTTGATCTTTCCATTAATGGTAATAGGTTAAAAGGTCAACTAATAGTATGGTATCCAATCCGGTATTATTGTATCATAACAAGTATTGTATAGTATAGTACAGCTGATAGCATGTTAAATTCAAAAGAAGTCTATTAAGGTAAACTGCAGAAACATTACACAGTCTTTACATGTCAGTTAATTAAATTCTTGGCTACAAGCAAATGCAGATGATGCTTACTTTCATACGACCAACGACCAATCAGAATAAACCAAATTAAATTTATTTTAAGGCATATAACACTAGTTACAGAAAACACACATGACAATTTTGAGAATGTTTGAGGTACTAATGGTAACTGATGTCTTTAGTTTTATTCATGTCACTTTCGGCCATTTTTATGCTATATCATGGTGTCTACTGTGTACTGGGAGAGGAAACCAGAGTACCTGACTGTACCAAGTGAGAACGCCGAACATTGAGCATAAAATTGGCAGTTGAGGCTGGAATTGAGCACCGAAGCTAGATTTAAACTTCCAACCCAAAAGTTGACATGCAGGTGATCAATTGTCAACGACTACCTACTAATACCCCTTGACAACTATCAGGGATCCAGTTACCAATGGAGTAGGCATCAGTATAGTTGCTATATAATCCTGCTGTACAAGAGGTATACCAATCCTTAGGAGAGTCGCATGTACTCTGTAATGGCCAGAGTTTAAAAATATGTCCTTAAACTTTTCATTTAGGGCATAATTAAACAAATGATATCTACATTAACATTTGGTGTCACTTTAAAGTCTATGAATCACAAATGGCATGGAAACATTAGATATTACCTGGTCAGGACTGGATAATTGGCCAATTCTAGATAGTTAAATTAAGCCTTAAGTGAGGAACTATTTTTTCACAGCATATATAAAGGTATTTGAATATGATGTAAAAATTCTGGATTTTTTCTACATCTATAGCTGTCATGGATTTCACTGCATTTTACTGAAAGCTCACTATGGTATTTTCACAAATTAGACATCTTTAAACAATGAATTATGAGTATGACAAATGTGTTTCAGAACATTAACCATGGATTAAGTCCCTTGTCAATCAGTACAACTCTAATGACCAAGGGTCAATTCTCTAATTATTGCCAATATAATTATTGCTTTGACCATTTGGGTGTAAGCGATAGCCAACGTTTGAATATTAATCTGGTATAAATTAAGATATTTGACCAATTATTTTCTACAGTAATTCTCTAATATCTTTCCTGCAGCATGTCTAGCATACATAAAGCACATTACAGCAACAATAGAAGAAAAACTTCTTCAGAAAAATGACGACAGATGGCAAATTTATTTATTGGTCAATTAGTATCTTCTACTTAAAGTATCAACCAATCAAACTGATTATAAATTGATTAATTAGTCACACTTCACTAACTGCCTCATTCTGAACAAGATAATGAGTGCAGTTTGCAGTCTTATTTCTGTAGTCATAAGCACATCACAGCGGCAAACCTTTCATGAATTCAAAATGTATTTAATGACATTTTAAAACGAAGAAAACATTTGCTTTGTTCAATTTACTCGAAATATCAAAGAGGCTTTTTAATTTTGAGCACTCCACCATGTAACGGAAAGAAGATCATCTAGTAGAAAACTTATGGGAATTCACTTGAACACCAATATACTCCCACAGTAAATACCTCAAAAGTTCTGGTTTGATTAAGTCATTCTAATAAAGAAATTCCTTTCCACAGTTTTAGACATCAGGATTAATTTAGCAAACTAGAAATAAAAAACAACTACTCCTATTTGTATCAAATTAAATGGTAATTTTATGTCAAATTTATGGTTGAAGAAAGTTACTTGTGTCAACTTAAAAAAAAATTGGTGAAAATACAAAAATTTTAATATTTGTTGTGATACCATAAATCAGTTTTAAAATTTATCTATTATTATTACTTGACACTGAAAACATAAATGAACCATTACACGTGAGAAAATATGAAATCTGATACTCGCTAACGGTCAATATATAACATTTGAAATTCACAGTATAATTTATACAACTTCTATTATTCTGGTTTTTGTATCTTATATAAATTTATAATTAAATGATATTTATTTATACCTTGTTCTTTTCTTGATAACTTTCAAATAAGTTGTCTGGCATTTCTTTTTTTTTTAAACCAGTTGACAGGGTACAAATAGGAATCATTGCATAATGGGAATAAAATCTGTTTATAAATTATAATCTTTCTTCTTGAATTTTGTCTGATATTTCTTTGGTATCTTTGTGTTATATATTCATGTGAATAAATTCCACTCTATTTTCATATAAAATCCAACACATTTTTTTAACAACACTGAAAATTGTGTACTAGAAAATTTACCAAATAAAACTATGAAAGGGCTGATGAACTAACAACAAGAATAACGTTTTTATTATGGAACTCTTCATCTTTGCTGCAGTGACTGTTGACAGTCCAGGTAAAAAAAAACTGAACAATAGAAATGATATACAGATTTATACAACACTTACATTTGGGTTAATATAACACAATTTAACAAAGACTCTGTATCTGTCAAACTTCTCAGAAAAATACTATTTTTAAACTTTTATATAGGTACACACTGACTATTAAGAAGCACCTATCCAGGTTTCATGAAACGATGGTTATTAAAATTTTGATTTTAAATTTAAACATTTTCGTGATGACGAATCTCTTCAAGTATTTGTACAAGTTTCCAGGACGATCCCACCTGTCTAATCGTGTCATTAAGTTATCATAACATTGATTTGTTAGAGGACATTTTTTCAATTTTAACCCAGTGGTAGTATTTCCCTAAAGACCTACACTATCAGCAAAGTGAGAAGGTGAAAATTATCTTATAACATGGAGAACAAAGGATTTGGATTGTTGTAATGTGTTATTACAAACAGGGACCTTTCAGCATCCATTAATAATCACAAATTACTACAAATCATTTCAGTAAAATTAGGTGTGATGAATTACTCATTTCAATAACATGAGCAGATCCATCATCTTTTGAATAGATTTTTTGACAAGGTCAGCCATTAATTGTTATATGTTACACTCTGACCAAAGTCCGAGAAGTTTGTCACATTAATCAAAGAGACAACAGGACAGGGTTTAACAGAAGTCTATCCATATGGTCAGAAATATTTCAACCAAACTAAGATGTAAAATACAATTCTATATTTGTGTGAAATGTTTGGAATTTCCTGTCACCTCAAACAAGATATTCCAGTATAGATATTAACAAACGGCCCAATCTCATCATCGTCACCTGACAACCTTAAGACAGACAGTTTCCTGCAATACAGGTTAGGAGTTTTGAGGGTACTTGTCATGATACAGCAGAAAAATTATTAAATTGGTGCTGCAATTCCAACAAACAAGCACACTACTTACTTTGGTTTTCATATAGAGTACAAGCATTTTTTATGTTTATGAAATAAGACATTTCAAATGCAGTGCTCTAGTAAAACATAATGTAGACTTGTAGAATTTTTTATTCTGAAGAGCCAACGATCCATCAGATTTTTCCTATCTGTTATAGTTTTTGAGTTTTAAGTGATTTTACCATATGTTCTATTTTTAGTAACAATGGCCATGGTTTTTTATTGGATCCATTCAAAATTAGGATCGTTTGTTGCCAACATGCCATATATCATTCTTGCAAAGTTTAAAGAATTGTTTCAGTGGTTTCAGGGGGGAAAGTTTTTGTAATTGTTTACGGACAACAGATGACGAAAGATGCATAGTGATGGCATAAGCTCACATGGCCTTTGGCCTGTTGAGCTAAAAAAATCCAACTAAAACTTGATTTTAGCAGACAAAGACAAAAAATACAAACCTTGAAAACAAAGAGAATCTGTCTGACCTTTAATACAGTTGTTGACATTTAAACCCATTAGCTTGCTTTAACATTTCTGACCTTTAACAGAAAAAATATCCCAATTTTATAATATTATCCAATTTTGATTAAAATTTCAAAGTAAATGGACAAAATGTAATAATTTACTGTGTTGTCAAATACTATTATATTCGCGTAATTGTGGGAATTACACTATTGTGAGAATAAAACAATATGAAAAGCACTGTATTTTCAAGATTAGTGAAAAAAAATTCCTATACAATATAAAACATTTTTGCTGCATATAAAGTATTTAAATATTGATCTGTTTTAGTATTTCTTTCAAAGCAGCCTTGGAAAATTAGCATCAATTTCTGGACCTTACAAATCTTGGAGTTTTTACCTGGTGTTTCTTAATTTGGAAATCTATATTTTGCTTGGGATTTCTTCATGAGGAACTCTCTTCATTTGTTACCTATGAAAAGCTGCATATTCTATAACAGATAAATAAAACGTGAACATTTTTGTTCAGCCATATTTTCCCAGCAGTACACAATCTCAGTTAACACCTATTATTTTAATGCTGGCTAGAAACAGTGTCGCATACTGGAACGATAATTTTATTAAATCATAAAACTGTTTGTGTTTTGTTATTTGGCCAAATGTTCAATTCCTTAACTTTCACACGTTTTTCGTAAAACAAATGTTCTAAAATACAATAATCAATATTTCATGTTAGTATGAAAACAATGTAGACACAATACAGTGAGAAAAATGTCTCAATATAACTTTATTCCTGTTTAATGTGTTACTAGTCACAATGTTAAATCAGGAAATGGCCCAAATGGGATTCCAAGAATTCCCAACTATACTGGCCATACAAGGCCTTTATGTTTTCACTGTAAAAATTGCAATAATTAGTTTCTTTTGCTCAAAATCACTACAATTAGTTATTCCATAAAATTGTTTTTCTAAAATCTTCCATTAAACAACATCACTCTTAACAACTCATTGCTGTTGTTCTGTGTCTATATGAAGCAAGGTACCAAAAAAATTGTCCCATGAAAAATATTAATTTCAGAAAAGTACTAAAAGAACTTCTAAATATTTCTTGTTGTTTGCATACAAAAACGATGTCTCCCACCATTCCCAATGTGGATTTTCAGCAAAAAGTTTAGTTAACTCTCACAAAATTTTGAGGATAAGAATTTTCTGGTAATATGCATAACTAAATATGGTGTATTTGCTACGTACCAAGTTTCGTAAAATTTAGTGCAGTAGTTTCAAAGGAGTTGAGCGGAAACCATGATTTGTGAGAAATTTCTAGAAAAATTCCAAGTTCAAAGAGCTAGCCCACAAAATTTTGAGGATAAGAATTTCCTGGTAATATGCACAACTACATATGGTGTTCTTGCTATGTACCAATTTTCATAAAATTTGGTTCAGTAGTTTCAGAAGAGTTGAGCGGAAATCAAGGGCCATAACTCCCACAAAATTTTTAGGATAAGTTTTGTTTGTTTGTTTGATGGTGTTTTACGCCACTTTCAGCAATTTTTCAGCTATATCATGGCGTCCAGTTTTTATTGGGGAAGGAAGCCGGAGTACCCGGAGAAAACCCCAGACCTGCGGTAGGAAAACTGGCAATCCTTGTCAATTAAGATTTGAGTACAATACACCCTGCCTGCTGTGAGAATCGAACCCACAATCTCAGTGTTGACAGACCACGTGATCAATAGTAGACGAACTACCTTGACCACTCGGCCACCGAGGCCCCTTTTTAGGATAAGAATTTCCTGGTAATATGCACAACTACATATGGTGTTCTTGCTATGTACCAAGTTTCATAAAATTTAGTTCAGTAGTTTCAGAAGAGTTAAGCGGAAACCAAGGGCCAAAACTCCCACAATATTTTGAGGATCAGAATTTTCTGGTAATATGCACAACTACATATGGTGTACTTGTTATATACCAAGTGTCGTAAAATTGGGTGAGTAGTTTCAGAGGAGTTGAGCAGAGTAACTTTGTGACAGACAGACAGATAGAACAAACTCAATATGTCTCCCCACGAATTGGGTGGAGACATAATTCTTAGCAAACATTTTTAACGACATTCTCATGTATTGATTTAGAGAAAATTCTCTTGCTCACATTTAAAAGAAAACAATAATTTAATGATAATAACCACTTTAGAACAGATTATGACTCCTTGCTAGCTCAATGGTCAAATAGAGTACGAAAAATGAATCCATAAATATTTTATTAATTGATTTTTCAATTTGTCAAACTAAGCTTAGGTATTTTGACGTATGTAACATCTCAAGTTTTACTTAAGATATTGTTCTCTCTGTATCCTCAGACACTACATAATCTTCAAACTGTTTATTTGATTCCAATGTCAAGAGGGAAAATAGGAAATGCTGTAATATTAGCATGATCCTAACAATAACAGAAAATTAGACCCAACACAGACAGTCTTATTGATTCTGTACGTGACCAGGGAAAAAACACATAAAAAGTGCAATTTCTTTGCCTCTGGTAGATTAACTCTTTTCAAAAAGGATCATCTAAAAATAGATCCAGACAAGATTTTATCAAACATTTCTTCGAGACCATCCATCTTTAAACTTGACCAGACAATGAAGACAAGATAAAGAGATGTGGAATCCATTTAAAGTCAATTTGTAGACAAAGTTTCATAAGAAAGATTTATCTTGACGATAAGATTGATGTTTTTTTTTCCATAAAAGGCATATCAATAGATGATAAAAAATGATGACAGATCTAATAACAAGTTTTCTATGTAATTCATTAAATTGAATCTTCACCTCAAATTGATCTGTCTGTTCTTTGTTCATCTCTATTTTTTTCAAATTAAAAAAAACCTTAAAGACAAGTATATTTATATATTGCTGAATGTTTAATGAGAGATATGTAATATATATTCAGGAAAAGTTAAAAAAACAATAAATCATTTAGGGACATGAGATGGACTAACGGAACAGGAAATTTAGACTGCTGCTAGTAAAGTATGGAGTGTTAAGGATGGATAACTAGGTTGTAGCGACTACAATGAACCTATCATTTTTGATAAGTACAAAAGGGGTCTATAAGGAGCATGGCATCATATAAGGTATTCTAGTTTTTTACATGTCCTGAGGCATCAGTTTCACAATTAGATGATTAGCATAAAGAAAGACTCGCCCAAGCTTCTAGTAGAGGCATGCATATTCGAGGCTCTAGAATTCATACCAACTCCCATGTTGAACTACTGCTTGGCTATTAAATATTATTTTTACTGGACAATATTATTGAGATAAAAGAAGTTTTTAATGGGTGTTTGCTTTTACCATCTTGCAATATTTCACATGCTTCTGACTTTTATGACATACAAGTCTTTCCTGTTTATTTTTTTTATATTTCCCATCACAAAATAACAATTATTTGCCCTGTATCTGGTAGTTCTGTTGTGCCCATATACCCCCACAATATACATAATGCTTCTACTTGAATAAGAAATTGGCCAGGCAAACTTTGACTTACAAATATCTCAAAATTAATGCTTTAAATTTTAACAAAAAACTCTAGGAGGTATTGTTTTTGTTGATTGTGGTAAACTGCAACCGATTCAAGAATTTACAGTTTGATTCAGTTGTGCAGATAAAGAATTTCTACCTGCCATCTGGCTGTCTGTGGTTTGCTGTTTCCTGAGCCACAATATGAGAAGTGGTTTCATAAGAAGGCAGGCAATTTTTTTTTTCTTTCAAACTTCCAAAATAGTACATTTTTGTACTAAAATAAACAATACGTCTCTCTTATCTACAATTCTACCTACACCACTGAATAGAATATGATGAAACTTTGACATAATCTTTGTCGTCACATTATAATGACATTGTGCACAGATATTTCACAGTTTAGTTGGAATGATATTTGTGTTGGGATGAGGGGTATCAATAATTGAGCATTGCTCATTATTTTTAGTTTTAAATTAAAACTCAACTGCTGTTCTGTGCATGTATGATTTTGCCCAATTTGGTGTTTTCCATTAATATTCCAAATGCATACATGTATTTATAAAACATTTAATCTGAGTGAATGCATGGTTCGGGCAAGTTGTACTGACATACATGTACTATGTAGCATTTTTCAGAAAATTTAGACAATGTTACCCAAGTATAGACCGTGAGTGTTACCTATATTTTAAAAAATGTTACAGTTATAAAACATCACAAAATAAAAAATATAATTAAAGTAACATATAAATTAATCAGATTACATTATATGAATTTTACCCAAATAACAATACAACAAAGAAAATTTGTATTTAAACCTGAAAATTAATTTGGCTTTGCCCAAGATATTTTATGGTGACATTCTTACCCTCAGGAAAAAAGAGCTGCTAAGACGCCTTACTAATAGTAATTATCAAAATCTTTTTTCTTCATTACCATGGATACAAAAAATGAGACATTCATTAAGATCTGAGTCAACAATACCCCTCGGTGCCAATCGTTGCAAAAAAGATGTCATCTGATGCCTTAACGATGAGAAGTGGTATTAAGAAATATTAATCATGACGTTGCATGCAGAAAATATCTTTGATCTTGTAGAGATTCTCAGAAGATTCATAAAATTTGTCTTTAATCATTAATCATTAAACAGAACTGTAATGAAATTTTAATCATAAATATTTTTATTGAAATGTTTTAATACCTCAAAGAATATATAATTTAATTATGGTGGACAAAATATTGAATTTTTTCAATAAATTTTTAATCATATATGACACTGGAAACTTACCATCATTCCTAAACATTGGTCTAATCTCAATGTAGATTCTTAGTCTATTTTGTCAGTAATATTCATATACTTATGCATAGACAACATTAAAAGCTATTTTAAAATCTAATATTAAGAAGTATTTTATCCATAATTAGAGAAAATTGATGGTTTGTTTAGTAATTTTAATAAACAATATGAGTTTATTGAAAATTTTAACATGACTATAAAACCAGTTAACAGTCCTTTATGAATGAAATGAAGAATCTTGTTGAGAATAAAGTTTAAACTGAAAGTTTAACACTATAATGGTAGCAGGACATACAGAACCGTCTACTTGTCATTTGATTCGGACCCTTCTTTGGATTTTTTTTTTTTATGTTTTGAAAGAGAAAATGACAGAAAACTTAAACATTGGTATTACAAGCTAACAGATGGGAAAGTGAGATTTGTTTCACAGAAATTAGTAAAGTTAATATAATTTCAGAAATGATACAACATCTCAACATTATTATGATGGGACAAATTACATCACATGTTTATATATTTTCAGGATTAACTTTACAAATGATGAATTGTCAATAATGACTTTGTAACAGGAAGCAGCAGACATTATTTCCCATAATTCATTTCTCAGACTGTCCACAAATCAAATGTTTTCAAGAAATTCATGTAAAATAAACTTTTAAAAATACAATGTACCACACAGTTCATGAGAAAAACAGGCATGCCATCATTCAATAAAATGACACAGAAACAAAGGCTTGTCATCATAAAAAGGGATGACATTAGAGAAACACAGGCATGTCATCATACAATAGGATGACATTATGGAAACACAGGCTTACCATCATACAAAAGGATGACATTAGAGAAACACAGGCTTGTCATCATACAATAGGATGACATTAGAGAAACACAGGCTTGTCATCATAGGATGACATTAGAGAAACACAGGCATGTCATCATACAATAGGATGACATTATGGAAACACAGGCTTGCCATCATACAAAAGGATGACATTAGAGAAACACAGGCTTGTCATCATACAATAGGATGACATTAGAGAAACACAGGCTTGTCATCATATTATGACATTATATAAACAAAGGTTTGTCATCATACAATAGGATGACATTAGAGAAAGACAGGCTTGTCATCATACAATAGGATGACATTAGAGAAAAACAGGCTTGTCAGCATAGGATGACATTAGAGAAACACAGGCTTGTCATCATAGGATGACATTAGAGAAACACAGGCAAGTCATCATAAAAAAGGATGACTTTAGAGAAACACGGGCTCGTCATCATACAATAGGATGACATTAGAGAAACACAGGCTTGTCATCATACAATAGGATGACATTAGAGAAACACAGGCTTGTCATCATACAATAGGATGACATAGAGAAACACAATCTTGCCATTATAGGATGACAGAGAAACACAAGCTTGCAATATAGGATGACATTATGGAAACATAAGCTTGCCATTATAGGATGACATTATGGAAACACAGGCTTGTCATCATTCAAAAGGATGACAGAGAAACACAATCTTGCCATTATAGGATGACAGAGAAACACAGGCTTGTCATCATAGGATGACATTATGGAAACACAGGCTTGTCATCATAGGATGACATTATGGAAACACAGTCTTATAACAATAATAATTGTTTAGTGTATCAGCATTCTCATTTGTCCTCCAGGAAAGACAACTCTTAGTTCAACAATTTATTAGTACAGTCGTTCAATCATTTAACGTATGCTACAATGTTAAGGTTTAAATAACAGTGGAGAATATTGATGATAATCTAATTTTACGTAAGTCTTTCTGGTTTTCAGATACATCATGACTATGATATACGATTGTCAGACGAGATATTTACATGTCTGTCCATCAATCAATCTTTCTATTATTTCAGCATCCATTCTACAACAAAATCATTTCCATTGTTTTCTTTACCCATCATACATCAGGTTTATATCCATATATGTCAATATAGCTCCTGTTGAATAATGGATGACTTCTGTGAAAAACACGTTTCCTGACATATTGTATTTACCAATGCTTAATGGCATGTCTAAAGGATGTCCAAAATTCTATTAAGCATCAACAAAATGATGTAACTTTTGAGAAATTAATAAGTAAGGTTGTCTAAAATACAGAAATATACATGTCCATCAATATGATTTGCCTGATATATATAGAAATTTCAAATGCATCAATTGATAAAACAACTTAAAGGGTACAAAGAGAAGCAGAAGTACCGAGAGGAAAAATCCAGTAAAGGATCCATAGAGCAGAAGTACAGGGAGGAAAAATCCAGTAAAGGGTCCAAAGAGCAGAAGTACCGGGAGGAGAAAACCAGTAAAGGGTCCAGAGAGAAGCAGAAGTACCGGGAGGAGAAAACCAGTAAAGGGTCCAGAGATAAGCAGAAGTACCTTGAGGAAAAAACCAGTAAAGTGTCCAGAGGGAAGCAGAAATATCTGAGAAAAACAACCAGTCAAGTGAAATATTTGTAGGTTTAAGGGCAATATGGGCTGAAAATGGCCCAGAATCCATGAGTAATCTAGAAATCTGTGTGAAAAAAAACCATGAGTAATCTAGAAATCTGTTTGAAAAAAAGAAACCATGAGTAATCTAGAAATCTGTGAGAACAGAATCCATGAGTAATCTAGAAATCTGTGAGAACAGAATCCATGAGTAATCTAGAAATCTGTGTGAACAGAATCCATGAGTAATCTAGAAATCTGTGTGAAAAAAAGAAACCATGAGTAATCTAGAAATTTGTGTGAACAGAAACCATGAGTAATCTAGAAATCTGTGTGAACAGAATCTATGAGTAATCTAGAAATCTGTGAGAACAGAATCCATGAGTAACCTAGAAATCTGTGTGAATAGAAACCATGAGTAATCTAGAAATCTGTGTGAACAGAATCCATGAGTAATCTAGAAATCTGTGTGAACAGAAACCATGAGTAATCTAGAAATCTGTGAGAACAGAATCCATGAGTAATCTAGAAATCTGTGAGAACAGAATCCATGAGTAATCTAGAAATCTGTGTGAACAGAATCCATGAGTAATCTAGAAATCTGTGTGAAAAAAAGAAACCATGAGTAATCTAGAAATTTGTGTGAACAGAAACCATGAGTAATCTAGAAATCTGTGTGAACAGAATCTATGAGTAATCTAGAAATCTGTGAGAACAGAATCCATGAGTAACCTAGAAATCTGTGTGAACAGAATCCATGAGTAATCTAGAAATCTGTGTGAAAAAAAGAAACCATGAGTAATCTAGAAATTTGTGTGAACAGAATCCATGAGTAATCTAGAAATCTGTGAGAACAGAATCCATGAGTAATCTAGAAATCTGTGTGAACAGAATCCATGAGTAATCTAGAAATCTGTGTGAAAAAAAGAAACCATGAGTAATCTAGAAATTTGTGTGAACAGAAACCATGAGTAATCTAGAAATCTGTGTGAACAGAATCTATGAGTAATCTAGAAATCTGTGAGAACAGAATCCATGAGTAACCTAGAAATCTGTGTGAATAGAAACCATGAGTAATCTAGAAATCTGTGTGAACAGAATCCATGAGTAATCTAGAAAGCTGTGTGAACAGAAACCATGAGTAATCTAGAAATCTATGAGAACAGAATCCATGAGTAACCTAGAAATTTGTGTGAAAAAAAACCATGAGTAATCTAGAAATCTGTTTGAAAAAAAGAAACCATGAGTAATCTAGAAATCTGTTATAACAGAATCCATGAGTAATCTAGAAATCTGTGTGAATAGAAACCATGAGTAACCTAGAAATCTGTGTGAACAGAATCTATGAGTAATCTAGAAATCTGTGTGAACAGAAACCATGAGTAATCTAGAAATCTGTGTGAACAGAATCCATGAGTAACCTAGAAATTTGTGTGAACAGAATCCATGAGTAACCTAGAAATCTGTGTGAACAGAATCTATGAGTAATCTAGAAATCTGTGTGAACAGAAACCATGAGTAATCTAGAAATCTGTGTGAACAGAATCCATGAGTAACCTAGAAATTTGTGTGAACAGAATCCATGAGTAACCTAGAAATCTGTGTGAACAGAATCTATGAGTAATCTAGAAATCTATGAGAACAGAATCTATGAGTAATCTAGAAATCTGTGTGAACAGAATCTATGAGTAATCTAGAAATCTGTGTGAACAGAAACCATGAGTAATCTAAAAATCTATGAGAACAGAATCCATGAGTAACCTAGAAATCTATGAGAACAGAATCCATGAGTAACCTAGAAATCTGTGAGAACAGAATCCATGAGTAACCTAGAAATCTGTGTGAACAGAATCTATGAGTAATCTAGAAATCTATGAGAACAGAATCCATGAGTAATCTAGAAATCTGTGTGAACAGAATCCATGAGTAATCTAGAAATCTGTGAGAACAGAATCCATGAGTAACCTAGAAATTTGTGTGAACAGAATCCATGAGTAATCTAGAAATCTGTGAGAACAGAATCTATGAGTAATCTAGAAATCTGTGTGAATAGAAACCATGAGTAACCTAGAAATCTGTGAGAACAGAATCCATGAGTAATCTAGAAATCTGTGAGAACAGAATCCATGAGTAATCTAGAAATCTGTGAGAACAGAATCCATGAGTAATCTAGAAATCTGTGAGAACAGAATCCATGAGTAACCTAGAAATTTGTGTGAACAGAATCCATGAGTAATCTAGAAATCTGTGAGAACAGAATCCATGAGTAAACTAAAAATCTGTGAGAACATAATCCATGAGTAATCTAGAAATCTGTGACAACAGAATCCATGAGTAATCTAAAAATCTGTGACAACAGAATCCATGAGTAATCTAGAAATCTGTGATAACAGAATCCATGAGTAATCTAAAAATCTGTGACAACAGAATCCATGAGTAATCTAGAAATCTGTGATAACAGAATCCATGAGTAATCTAAAAATCTGTGAGAACAGAATCTATGAGTAATCTAGAAATCTGTGAGAACAGAATCTATGAGTAATCTAGAAATCTGTGTGAACAGAATCCATGAGTAACCTAGAAATTTGTGTGAACAGAATCCATGAGTAATCTAGAAATCTGTGTGAACAGAATCTATGAGTAATCTAGAAATCTGTGAGAACAGAATCCATGAGTAATCTAGAAATCTGTGAGAACAGAATCCACTGAGTATCTAGAAATCTGTGAGAACAGAATCCATGAGTTATTTAGAAATCCGTGTGAACAGAATCAATGAGTAAACTAAAAATCTGTGAGAACATAATCCATGAGTAATCTAGAAATCTGTGATAACAGAATCCATGAGTAATCTAAAAATCTGTGACAACAGAATCCATGAGTAACCTAGAAATCTGTGAGAACAGAATCCATGAGTAATCTAGAAATCTGTGAGAACAGAATCCATGAGTAATCTAGAAATCTGTGAGAACAGAATCCATGAGTAACCTAGAAATCTGTGTGAACAGAATCCATGAGCAATCTAGAAATCTGTGAGAACAGAATCCATGAGTAATCTAGAAATCTGTGAGAACAGAATCCATGAGTAATCTAGAAATCTGTGAGAACAGAATCCATGAGTAATCTAGAAATCTGTGAGAACAGAATCCATGAGTAACCTAGAAATCTGTGAGAACAGAATCCATGAGTAACCTAGAAATCTGTGAGAACAGAATCCATGAGTAATCTAGAAATCTGTGAGAACAGAATCCATGAGTAACCTAGAAATCTGTGAGAACAGAATCCATGAGTAACCTAGAAATCTATGAGAACAGAATCCATGAGTAATCTAGAAATCTGTGAGAACAGAATCCATGAGTAATCTAGAAATCTGTGAGAACAGAATCCATGAGTAATCTAGAAATCTGTGAGAACAGAATCCATGAGTAACCTAGAAATCTATGAGAACAGAAACCATGAGTAATCTAGAAATCTGTGTGAACAGAAACCATGAGTAATCTAGAAATCTGTGAGAACAGAATCCATGAGTAATCTAGAAATCTATGTGAACAGAATCCATGAGTAACCTAGAAATCTGTGAGAACAGAATCCATGAGTAATCTAGAAATCTGTGAGAACAGAATCCATGAGTAATCTAGAAATCTGTGAGAACAGAATCCATGAGTAACCTAGAAATCTGTGAGAACAGAATCCATGAGTAACCTAGAAATCTGTGAGAACAGAATCCATGAGTAACCTAGAAATCTGTGAGAACAGAATCCATGAGTAATCTAAAAACAAGTGATTTGTTTATTTGCTTGTTTGGGGTTTACAATCACTTTCAGCAATTTTTCAGCTATATTGTGGCATCCAGTTTTTTTGGGGGGAAGGCATTTATTTTTATTCTGTCTGTCACTGTATGGCCCTAACAGAGTTCAAGACAGATTTAACTATATTTTTGTAAAATGTCATGCTCCCAGTGTACACTGCAGCAACTCGCTTGCCAGTAGGACATATTCTGGCTAAGTTATTTGACTAACATCCCTCTAAGAGAAGGCATTGTTTCACCAATCCAGGTTGTAATAAAACTAGCATAACTTTAGGTCATGAAAGATTCTTTCAAATTCTGTCAAATTATCTCACCTATAAAACATGCATTAAACAATAAATTTGGGTTCATGTAACTCAATTAACAATTAAATTTTAATACAAAATAACAATTACAGAAAAATCCATTCAATTTACCTCAAAATTTAACTTTTTGGTACAATCATCTGAATAAACAGCCTGCTCTTGACCTACAAAATAATAAAGCATTAAACATTGTAATGACCAATTAAGACGATCTGTTTTAAAACCTACTTTATTTTAAGGAAGAAAACAAATATTAGAATATTTCAGAATTGGTCTATAATATAAAAGGTCATTGGTTTCAGACCAAGTTACAATGTAAATGGTTGTGAGTAACAGTTAAATGGTCTGTGTTATGGGGAAATTTACAAAACATTGACACTTACTAAATCATTTTATATAGTATAAGTATCATTTAAAGTGACATTGATATGACTTAATTAAAAGGATGATCGTATGACAAAAAGAATGAATAGTTTCAATAAAAACTTATCCACAACAATGAAAAGAAACATCAGAGAGTGACCGGTGGAATGCCTGTAAATAACCCACGACACTTCTGATTATAAAGTCAAACTGTTTAATATTACCAAACAATGGACGTTCTTTTCATGACATTTATCATTCTCGAAATGATATTTCATACAACCAACCGTATAGAAAATTAAATCATTTCGCAGAGTGACGATTTCACAGTCAACAGACAATGAATATAGAACCATCTCAAGTCAGACGAAGTATTAGATATTAGATACAAGTTTGGTTGAAGAAATTGCCCAGATAGATAATTGAATACTTAGGAGAAATATGGTGCTTTATATAAGGAATGTGAGATGTAATTGTCTGTAAAAGGCAATCCTGATTGCTACATACGGAAAATGACATTAGAGCTGATGACATTGTGTACAGTTGATATTTCTTGTGCTTTAATTAAATCTGTTTGTTTTCTCTCTAAGAAACTATTTATACAAGGCCAAAATAAAAAGTATGTATGTTTACTGTCACCCTTCCTATTTATAACCCAATACTTTATTTATTTTTAAAACAATGTATATTTATCACTGTTGAAGTGGCAGTGTCTCCATAACTGAATTTGACAGGCGGACGGACGGACGGATATGAGTAAAACTTAATGCCCCCCGACGTGTCGTCGTGGGGCATAAAAAACAAACATAAAATTAATTGATTGATTGGATGTTCGTATTACGTCCAGTGAGCAGTATTTCAGCTATATTCAGAACGAGAACAAGTTAACAAACAATAAATCAATGGAAAAAAGGTGGGATGGGACACCGGGAACATAATTTTGACTGCCACTGGAAAACTATGGAGTATTAGGTATCGGTGGAGAATTTAGCCATTTGTAGCAGATACAATAAGCCTACCCTTTTTCAAAATCTACAAAAGGGGTCTTTTATGTACAAGGAGCATGGCACTTTGCAAACATGTCAGCTACTACAGTCTGCAGCCAGGCTTTCCCTATTATGACCTGACAAACCCCGAAGAGGGTAGCCCCTATACGCCTTCTGGGGACGCTGGGCTGCTCTGTAGGTCGAGCACTAGGAACCCTCCCAGTGTGTTCTCAGCATAACATTAAAAACAAGAAGTTTATGAGACTTTCACACTAGTCACAATGAGCCTAATTGTAATAATAAATTTTCGGTCATTAAAATCATTAATGGCTACGAGAGGTGTTAAAAATCTATTCTATCCAAAACCAGAGTACATGTAGTTTACTCCATCAAATCAATATACTTAGAGTTTTAATGTTGCCTCTTAAAATAATGAACAGCACTTGATTTATAACAAATTAAATTTCATGTTACCTCTGGATAAAATACACAAAAATTTTAATTATTATACTAGTATAATGTACTCAAGAAGATTTTTAAATTTTGAATTCATATTTTTAAAATGACTTAATTTATCTCCCCTTTCATACTTGAATTCTAAAATTATCTCCCCTTTGAATAGTAAGTGGCCTTTTATAGGAACAAACTTGGATACCTTCACTTCAGGAGACTTTGTGCCAAATTTGGATAAAATCAGAACAATAATTCTTGTACAAATCTATTTTTTTTAAATTTTGTATGTATTTATATTAACTATCTCTCCTTCAAAGATGGAAGAGGGTGGGCTTTGTTTTAACAGTTCAGGTCAACTAAAAAAATTATCTGCCAAAAAAGAGTTTTTTATATTTTGATGGTATAAAAATCTTTGCTTGGGTCCTGTATAGAATTATAGGATCTTACATACATTTTTGCAAACAAGAGAAAAGACACAAATTTCCTTCGTGAATGAAAGATTAAACTAGCTTTCCTTAAAATGCCTGAAGGTAACTACTTCCACAAACCAACAACTTTCACATCACAATCTTGACTTGGGGAGTTTTTTACGTCCTACACCGACAACTTAATGCCCCTGGTCGGACCGTTTCACACATCACAATCTCCTATAGTCTCTATATTTATTAATCTATGGCATCCAATGAGAACACATGAAACTAGAATGTTACTATGGCAACCTTCTTGTTTCAGGGGTTCTGATGGAATCCTGCAACTAATAGAGGTTTGAATGCATGAACTTCTCTCATCCGTGTCATCTCAACTCTCAACCTTTAAACTGCCATTTACTGAAGAAAAACACTTTCATGGTCATTTCTTACATCTCTACAGCTCTATCTACAAGTATCTATTAACACCAATAGTATTTTTAATATTTTGTCTGTGAATGTATGCAATAATAATAACATGACCTGCAAGCTATTAAACACAAAACATACTTATCCATGTGGTGTTATCAAAACATTCTTTAAAAATAATTACTTTTAATCAAAATAACTTTTTATTTGAACTTGTACCTTACATCTTTGTTATCCTACATTTTCACCTTCAAAAACAAACCTTACATGTGATTTGTTTGTTTGAATGGTGTTTAACGCCACTTTCAGCAATTTTTCAGCTATATCGTGGCGTCCAGTTTTTATTGGGGGAGGAAGCCGGAGTACCCGGAGAGAACCCCCAACCTGCGGTAGGAAAACTGGCAATCCTTGTCAATTAAGATTGGGGTCGAGTAAACCCTACCTGCAGTGAGAATTGAACCCGCAATCTCAGTGTTGACAGACCACGTGATCAATAGTAGACTAACTACCTTAACCACTCGGCCACCGAGGCCCCTGCCTTACATATGGAGAATAGAGGTTATCAGGAAACCGTCCATCAATAAAAGCTGGATGTCATAAAGTTGAATAATTGTAAAAGTGGCATTAAACACCATTCAAACAAAAATATGCATAGACACCCTTAGTTCTTAATTTCTGTAGTATTGGGTAAACACATGTTTGCTCATTTTTAATGTAATACCTGCTTTAACATAAAATTGTCTTGTTTTAACAGTTTTTTGTATTGTTGACTTGCATTAAGACATCTCCACTGCCCTTACATACATCAGCTTTTGGTACTAACTTCATCACAAGAAGTTTCCAGGTTTTTCTCCATTCATGCAGTTGTCAAATTTTGCCTGAAACAGGAGGTTTAAATCTTCAAGTTTTACATAAATTTAATTTTATGCTATTACATACTTAAACCACAAAAACATTTTATCTTACACAATTTATTACACAAGAAATTCTTTATCTGCTATGGTTTTTAAATAACTGTGATAACAAAATAATTACAGACCCTTTAATTTTATTCTTTAACTTCTAAAATCAGATCCTGCCTTAAACACATAAAAGTCATTTTTAAAAATATCACAATACCATTAAATATCAATTTAATGAATAGCATGAGGGAATTTTCTAATAAAACCAGAGTTTATTTCAACAATCAAAATTTCCACATCCTTCAATTTACATCTGTTCTGAACCTTTCACTCAAAAGTATTTAAAACAGAAAACAACTTGACAAGAAAATTAGGAGTGTAAAAGCCAAAATGGACAGTTATATAATTTAAAGTACATTACTTATGTAAATTATGTTGATAATTTTATACAATGAATAATGTTGTGTTTTTTTCTTCTGTATATCAAGTAAGAAAGATAAAAGGCTGATAATTTACATAGAAAACCACAAAAATATTGAATTTCTTTAAAAGTATTTTAATAAAAGGTTTGGTATCAACTAATTTCCGCTATACTTCAAAACAGCTTTCTACTATTTACTTTGTATCATATTTTTGGCGGTCTTTATCTCTCTACAAAGATAAATTAGTTTTTAAAATAGAATCAACTTGAAGAAACCATATTATCAAACTATTGTGCAGTCAAAGGGGAATAACTCAGATCCCCAAGTATGTATAGATTAGGCTGCAAAAAGTTTCTTTGAGCTAATGAATACAAATGATCATTATGTTCTTATTGGCTTAGATAAATTCTGTAAAATTGTAATGTCAATTTTCAAATAATATTTACCTTCCCACCAAACTTTGTATCTTGTATATATGTTTGTTCATACATTATATCAGTCCTTAATTGTTACCATCATGTATTATCATGCCTCATGCAAGGCCTTTCGTGAAATAAAATGTTTCAATGTTTAATGTTTCATGTTTCATGCAGGATGGTTTGTGGTCCTGTTTTGTAAAATTAAAACATGTGACATTTTTTATAGATCCAAATGTAATGCAAATCTGGTACATATATATCTACAATCTAAATTGTGTACTGCTTTTACAATTTTATGATAATTTCATCAGATTTTTACATGATCAATGAAAATAAGCTGTTTCCTGTAAGAAAATTGGAGAAATCATTAGCATTTAAATTGCTGACACTGTAACACCTAACTTAACATCAATATGTCATAGATATTTGTTTATTTAAATGTAGTTGCCAGGAGAAAAACACTGGTAAAATACCTACATGTATTATTTATCAAGATTTCACACAATTTTGTTGACAAGAAAGATGCCATTTTAATGCATTATAGTCAGACTCCTCCGCTGTCCAATGCTTTTTTAAACTTTGAAGAGAGCATCGAACGTCTGAGCTCTCCATAAGCAGAACTGTGGAGATTGTGACGTGGGTCCAAGTCTGAACATTTCACAATCTCCCGATTTTATAAAAATTCCCATGTAGTTAAACATAAATCACTTCAACAATCATCTTATCTGCTATGAAAGTTTTTACAAAATGTGCCCCACAACAGAATCTGCAAGGCTAATGTAGCTTTGGGTAAGAAAGTTTTACAGATACAAGAAAGCTATCTTGTAATGATATTTATCTCATTGTTAAGAAAAAGTTATACTAGTTGGGAGACCAGAAATCTTTTCACACGGGTGTCTCAGATTTAACCATCTTGCCCTCCCTTAACAGGGGTGTCTCAGATTTAACCATCTTGCCCTACCTTAACAGGGTGTCTCAGCTTTAACCATCTTGCCCTCCCTTAACAGGGGTGTCTCAGATTTAACCATCTAGCCCTCCCTTAACAGGGGTGTCTCAGATTTAACCATCTTGCCCTCCCTTAACAGGTGTCTCAGATTTAACCATCTAGCCCTCCCTTAACAGGGGTGTCTCAGCTTTAACCATCTTGCCCTCCCTTAACAGGGGTGTCTCAGATTTAACCATCTTGCCCTCCCTTAACAGGGGTGTCTCAGATTTAACCATCTAGCCCTCCCTTAACAGGGGTGTCTCAGATTTAACCATCTTGCCCTCCCTTAACAGGGGTGTCTCAGATTTAACCATCTAGCCCTCCTTTAACAGGGGTGTCTCAGCTTTAACCATCTTGCCCTCCCTTAACAGGGGTGTCTCAGATTTAACCATCTTGCCCTCCCTTAACAGGGGTGTCTCAGCTTTAACCATCTTGCCCTCCCTTAAGAGGGGTGTCTCAGCTTTAACCATCTTGCCCTCCCTTAACAGGGGTGTCTCAGATTCAACCATCTAGCCCTCCCTTAACACGGGTGTCTCAGATTTAACCATCCTTCCCTCCCTTCACATGGGTGTCTCAGCTTTAACCATCTTGCCCTCCCTTAACAGGGGTGTCTCAGATTCCACCATCTAGCCCTCCCTTAACACAGGTGTCTCAGATTTAACCATCCTTCCCTCCCTTCAAATGGATGTCTCAGATTCAACCATCTAGCCCTACCTTCACACAGGTGTCTCAGATTCAACCATCTAGCCCTCCCTTAACACAGGTGTCTCAGATTTAACCATCTTGCCCTCCTTTCAAACGGATGTCTCAGATTTAACCATCTAGCCCTACCTTCACACAGGTGTCTCAGATTTAACCATCTTGCCCTCCATTCACACGGGCGTCTCAGATTTAACCATCCTTCCCTCGCTTCACATGAGTGTCTCAGCTTTAACCATCTTGCCCTCCCTTAACAGGGGTGTCTCAGATTCAACCATCTAGCCCTCCCTTAACACAGGTGTCTCAGATTTAACCATCCTTCCCTCCCTTCAAATGGATGTCTCAGATTCAACCATCTAGCCCTACCTTCACACAGGTGTCTCAGATTCAACCATCTAGCCCTTCCTTAACACAGGTGTCTCAGAACCATCCTTCCCTCCCTTCACACGGGCATCTAGATTTAACCATCCTTCCCTCCCTTCACATGGGTGTCTCAGATTTAACCATCCTTCCCTCTCTTCACACGGGCGTCTCAGATTTAACCATCTTGCCCTCCCTTAACACGGGTGTCTCAGATTTTACCATCTTGCCCTCCCTTCACACGGGCATTGCAGCTTTAACCATCTTGCCCTCCCTTAACAGGGGTGTCTCAGATTTAACCATCTAGCCCTCCCTTAACAGGGGTGTCTCAGCTTTAACCATCTTGCCCTCCCTTAACAGGGGTGTCTCAGATTTAACCATCTAGCCCTCCCTTAACAGGGGTGTCTCAGCTTTAACCATCTTGCCCTCCCTTAACAGGGGTGTCTCAGATTTAACCATCTTGCCCTCCCTTAACAGGGGTGTCTCAGATTTAACCATCTTGCCCTCCCTTAACAGGGGTGTCTCAGCTTTAACCATCTTGCCCTCCCTTAACAGGGGTGTCTCAGATTCAACCATCTAGCCCTCCCTTAACACGGGTGTCTCAGATTTAACCATCCTTCCCTCCCTTCACATGGGTGTCTCAGCTTTAACCATCTTGCCCTCCCTTAACAGGGGTGTCTCAGATTTAACCATCCTTCCCTCCCTTCAAATGGATGTCTCAGATTCAACCATCTAGCCCTACCTTCACACAGGTGTCTCAGATTCAACCATCTAGCCCTCCCTTAACACAGGTGTCTCAGATTTAACCATCTTGCCCTCCTTTCAAATGGATGTCTCAGATTTAACCATCTAGCCCTACCTTCACACAGGTGTCTCAGATTTAACCATCTTGCCCTCCATTCACACGGGCGTCTCAGATTTAATCATCCTTCCCTCCCTTCACATGGGTGTCTCAGCTTTAACCATCTTGCCCTCCCTTAACAGGGGTGTCTCAGATTCAACCATCTAGCCCTCCCTTAACACAGGTGTCTCAGATTTAACCATCCTTCCCTCCCTTCAAATGGATGTCTCAGATTCAACCATCTAGCCCTACCTTCACACAGGTGTCTCAGATTCAACCATCTAGCCCTTCCTTAACACAGGTGTCTCAGATTTAACCATCCTTCCCTCCTTTCAAATGGATGTCTCAGAGTTAACCATCTAGCCCTACCTTCACACGGGTGTCTCAGATTTAACCATCTTGCCCTCCCTTCACACGAGCGTCTCAGATTTAACCATCCTTCCCTCCCTTCACATGGGTGTCTCAGATTTAACCATCCTTCCCTCCCTTCACACGGGCATCTCAGATTTAACCATCCTTCCCTCCCTTCACATGGGCGTCTCAGATTTAACCATCCTTCCCTCTCTTCACACGGGCGTCTCAGATTTAACCATCTTGCCCTCCCTTAACACGGGTGTCTCAGATTTTACCATCTTGCCCTCCCTTCACACGGGCATTGCAGATTTAACCATCTTGCCCTCCCTTCACACGGGTGTCTCAGATTTAACCATCCTTCCCTTCCTTCACACGGGCATCTCAGATATAACCATCCTTCCCTCCCTTCACATGGGTGTCTCAGATTTAACCATCTTGCCCTCCCTTCACACAGGTGTCTCAGATTTAACCATCCTTCCCTCCCTTTACACGGGCGTCTCAGATTTAACCATCCTTCCCTCCCTTCACATGGGTGTCTCAGATTTAATCATCTTGCCCTCCCTTCACACGGCCGTCTCAGATTTAACCATCTTGCCCTCTCTTCACACGGGCGTCTCAGATTTAACCATCTTGCCCTCCCTTGACACGGCCATCTCAGATTTAACCATCTTGCCCTCCCTTCACACGGGCATCTCAGATTTAACCATCTTGCCCTCCCTTCACACAGGTGTCTCAGATTTAACCATCTAGCCCGCCCTCCCTTCACACAGGTGTCTCAGATTTAACCATCTTGCCCCCCCCCTTCACATGGGTGTCTCAGATTTAACCATCTAGCCCTCCCTTCACATAGGTGTCTCAGATTTAACCATCTAGCCCTCTAACATGGGTGTCTTTGATTTTACCATCTTGCCCTCCTTTCATATGGCTGTCTCAGATTTAACCATCTTGCCCTCCCTTCACACAGGTGTCTCAGATTTAACCATCTTGCCCTCCCTTCATACGGGTGTCTTAGATTTACCCATCTTGCCCTCCCTTCATAGGGTGTCTCAGATTTAACCATCTTGCCCTCCCTTCACACGGGTGTCTCAGATTTAACCATCCTTCCCTCCCTTCACATGGGTGTCTCAGATTTAACCATCTTGCCCTCCCTTCATACGGGTGTCTTAGATTTAACCATCTTGCCCTCCCTTCATAGGGTGTCTCAGATTTAACCATCTTGCCCTCCCATCACATGGTGTCTCAGATTTAACAATCTTGCCCTCACATCAGTGTTCAGTTCTTTTTCTCACTTATTTTCTAAAACAAATCTGGTGCTGTTCAGTTAGATTTATGTATATATAACTCGATGTCAATGATGTCATAATTAATTGATGTCACAATAAGCTATCTCACTCTGAGAGACAAAGAATCTTGCCAACAGGAAATCAGGAGATAATTCTATACCTCGGCCGAGAAAAGGATATCTCAACTGGCTAAAAATAGGTTCCAAATTGTTTCACTTGTGGGCAAATAGGGAGCAACAAATGCCCCGAAGGATTTAATTATATATATCGTTTACTTTGATACTTTTTAAAAAATATAAATATTTTAATTACATTTTTTCTGTAAGAATTAAATAGTTTGGGCTTTTATCAAATTTTATTTGAAATAAATTACTTTTGTACAGCTTATTATAAGTAATATAATAATTTACATTAAAACTGTATGCAAGTTTATACCACAAACCATTTTAATACCTTGAGGTGAATATAATATATAATTATAAAAAGCTAAATACAAGGTAAGAATTCTTAGACTTGGCATATCTAAGATTTAATCAATCATTCAACAATGGAATTCTTAGTCAGAGAGAAGTCATCAAAAGCTCAGCTAAGTAAGGGGAAATACACTATTTGGCACAGTGAATACACAAGAATGTGAGTCTAACTGAATAGTTTGTAGCCTTTGGAAATACAAAGGAATTTGTTGAAAATCTTGTATTCACTATTTACAAATAAAAAAATTGTGATTTGTTCTCATTTAGGTCTATGTTATCCAAATTGCTGGAAGTATATGATAAAAGGATAAAAAAATTTATGGACTAATCCATATCGGCCTAAGTATCGTACCTCGTCCCATATAAGCCCTCTACTCCGTCTCGTGCTAATATGGGGGTCTTGGGATGATACCCAGGGCAATATTAATTATCCCATATATTAATCTATAATTATCACATGACCATGACTGGTTATTATGAAAAAAGTGTTGTCCTTTTTTTTAAACAGAACGTTATCTCGTAATTACAAAACATTTATCTAGTTATCATTTTCTTAATGAAATATTTATTTTATAATTACATAATTTTTTTACTTGTGAGCATTGGCTTTCATCATGCAATTCAAACTAGCATCAAAAATTGATAACTTTCCAATTTTCAAAAAATGCCACCTAGTGTCCATTTCTGAAACTAAAAACTGCGGCTGTAGTTTGTCCTGTTGAAAACTTTAGAAGGACAATTTTAACACTTCATGTTAATTACAGGTGTCAAAATCTGAGCGAGGATGATAATAAAACCCCTGCTGTGTAAACATGATAGTTAATTCATTAACCGATGTTTATTTCCCCATTTACCTGATGCTAATCTTTGGTAGAACCCCAGCTGTTTTATAGCTTGATTAAACAAGCTTACCAGTGACAATCTGTGTTCCAATATTCAAACTCACCTGTTGCCTATGGCTATAGTAACATCTACTAATGAGGTTAATTAGATGATTAATTAATTGGCATAAACAAACAATACAAAGAACAACACAAAATCTTTATTTCAATATCATAATCTTTTAGTGATTATAGTTGTAGTGTTTAACTGGGGTTGTTATAAGGGAGATAAATCATGTAAAACTGGAAAAGGGTATATTCAGTCTAAATAGTGTTAAAAATATCAGACCTTATTATAATTATAGTATGTCCATTTAAAACATTTAGGGTCAAGTATACAATGGTCGCCATAAATAAAATCAGACAGTCTTTAATTACCAGCAGTTACCCGTCAGAATTCAAACAATGAAATCTTTTTTTTACAGACCCTTTACATCAATTTATCTATCTTAATCTGCACGTGCTTAATTTTCCCGCCTTTTTTGACCGTAAGTTTGAAACCGATCCCGTCGGTTTAACAACAAAACTAATGGAAAAATCATCCTCCCAAGTCAGACAGCCCGTAGTCTCGATCACAGACGTATATAATAGCAATTAAGCGTCTGGATGATCGAGACGACAGGGGACTGATTCGACGTTCGCTCATCATCACGTGATTAAGGAACAACATGGAATGAGAACCCCTTAACTTTGGAGGATGTGCAAGAATGAGTACTAGTTAACAAAGCCTCAAAAGGGGGGGGGGGGGTAACTAGGGATACTTTTAGGTACAGGTCTGCGGACTGAGATTTAAAAAACTCTATTCATATATTTTCGGACGTTATGAAACGGGACCTTATCATATTGATAAATAAAAAAGGGGTAAACTCTGATCTAAACGTGTGGGCATCACGTAAGAGTTATTCCTCTTTGTCGCGTATATTGATTATTCTCTAGAACGAATAATTGTACCCTCGCGGTATTTTTTTTTTTTTTTTTTTTTTTTGGCAAGGGTTAATCCGTGTCGGAGCAAAAGTACAAAATTCTATCCCACTAGAACTAGATACTACCCGAACCAACTGAAATGTATGCTTTTGAATTGGTACAGCTACATGATTGAGTAAACCCAGATTTTTGGCGTGAATCAGGAACTAGTGAAGAAAATTGCAAACTTCTTAAGAGAAAAGTAGAGCTCTACCAAACAGAGCTTAAAAAAATTGGTACGAGGCCTATTATTTTGGTCTAAAGATGGGATCTCACGCAGAAGAGGGGATATCGGTGGCCGAGTGGTTAAGTTAGTTAGCCATCTACTATTGATCGCGCATATGTCAACACTGATTGTCGGGTTCAAGATTTACTGCGGACAAAATGTACTCGACTCCAACCCCTGAGACTATATTGTGAAGGTTCTCAGAGCTGCCCAGGGCCTCCCAGGTGGTGGATAGGGTAGGCTCTCTCACAGAGGGTCGTCAGGTAATAATACGGAAAGCTTGACCGCGGACGACAGTTGGTAACGTGTTTGTAGAGTGACAATAAAATAAGAATAAAAGACCCCTTTTGTAGATGTCGATAAGAATATGATCGTTGTAGCCGCTATAAAAGGCTAAATATTCTAAATATCCAGAGGCATCCTTTGGATCATAATTTCCTATATTTTATTTATTGTTTTGAAACTGTTCCCGTTTTGAATATAGCTGAAATACTTACTGTTTGATGAACGTAAATCAAACATTCAATAAAACAATCAATCAATCGAACAATCAAACAATCAATCAATCAATCAATCAACTCCAACCTTAAATGACACACATTGCCTGTTTTCCTGCCAAAGGTCGGGTTTTTTCTCCGGGTAATCCGGTCAGCCGACTTGTATCATTTTGTTGAAAAGTAGTATGACACTATGAAAAAAGATTCAAACACATTCGAAACGATTAAAACGCATGTACGTTTTTCCAATTTTGTTATGTTTTAAATTTAATGTAGAGAATAACATATATTAAAAGACGATTAAACATAAATTTGAGAATCTATATATTCAGTTCTTTAATCTCTTACTTTTATTTTGTCCCACTATTGAAATGAAATATTTGAAAAAATGCTGATGTCGAACATTAAAACAATAAAATGAACTAATATGACAATTTTTTTCTCAGAAAAACCTTTTTAGTAGATAGAATATTCATTTAGCTGTCGTTTTGGGCCAAAAGTGTATGTTTAACCTACTGCATTAACAATAATTTGATTTTAATTGCATAGTCGCATAGTCGGAGTAAGTAGGATACGATATAAACAGCTCAATGACACGACTAAAACAAGAAATGTGATTTTGTTAAATATTGCTAATCGATTGCATAAGGATGCACTATTAGTTTTTAGCTTAATAACCTCCTGCGTCAAAATAATATATTTAAAATATGGATTTTGGGGTTTTTATAAAGCATGAAGAGTAGGATATGCAAATTAATTTTGATTTTTTTTTGTGCTTAAAATATGCTACAAATTGCGATACAAAATAACTGTCGCCGAAAAGCTTCAAACAATGCATAGTGTTTGTATACATTTGAAAGTATGCACCTCTTATTTTATTATGTATCTCAAGTTGGAACACATAGTGTTTTTGTCTGATATTTTACTTCCTCTTCTTTTTCTTCTTCTTTACTGCTGATATTGTAAGCTAAATTTCTCTGAAACTGCAAGTCGCATCCTAATATATTTTAGATTATATAAGATAGGCATATCTTGTGCTGCATTCTTAGTGGGTTTTTGGTGAAAGGGGTTAAATAAGGTCCCTTCCCCAGTCTGTCTTTTCGTACGCCCATAACAAATAGTGTCCGGGCAATAATCTTCGGGTAGGCTTTTGATGTTTGGCATGTGGGTAGATTATAACTGATCGATGTATCACATGCCATGAATGTTGACCTTTAACTTTAAACTTTGTTGTCCTTTGAGAAAGGTCTTTGATTTTTTCTTCATTGTTGAAACGGTGTTTAATGCCTTTTCATCAATTTTTCAGCTGGATCATGGCGTCCAGTTGACCTTTAACTTTAAACTTTGTTGTCCTTGAGATAGGTCTTTGATTTTTTCTTCATTGTTTAAACGATGTTTAATGCCTTTTCATCAATTTTTCAGCTGGATCACGGCGTTTTTATTGGTGGAGGAAACCAGATTACCCGGAGAAACCCTGACCTTCGGTGAGATAGGCTATTGATATTTAGCATGCAGATAGATAGTTACTAGACAATGTGTCTCACAAATCGGCATCCTTTGATCTCCGGAGACAGTGATCCTTGTATTGGATACCAAAATCACAACAGGATCGTACCACCCAACCTCTATAAAAAAATCCTGACCACTATTTTCACCACTTTTAATACATAGATTAAAAAAACTATTGGATGTCTTCCCCGGTGTAAAGATCATAAAAACCTTTGATTTGTTGCACTCTACACGGCCATCCCTCATACGCCACTTACAACTAGGGTTAGAGATCTTTTTCATGAAAAACGGAATGATTTATATAAATACCTGGTAATTAGCCATGACAGAACTTACTTCGGCATCAATGACTCTAATTCAAATAATAAATATAAATATATATATAAATATTTGGCAAATGTTAGGTTTTCTGATTGACAACATGTTTGGACCATATGTATTTCAATAGAATGTTGGTATTCCGATGGGTACTAATTGTGCTCCTCTCCTCGCCAATCTGTTTTTGTATTCTTATGAGGCTGACGTCTTGGAAAGTCTGCTGAAGAACAAAGAAAAGACTCTTATCCAGACCTTTAATTTCACATCCCGCTATATTGATGATGTTTTGTCCCTCAACAATGCTAAATTTGGTGACTATTTGCATTCAATCTTGAAAATAAAGAAATCCCAAATACACTTTAATTTCTCGCTATGGGAAATCAATCTTAAAAAACAATAGTATACCTTTTCGCAGAGTCATATGTATCCTTTCATACTCCTGGATTTGTCTTTTTGCCTAGACATGACAATAAGTCAATCGGCGGGTGTATAATTAGAGATAGACTCTGCTTACTCGTCCGGAGCACCGCAGTGCACCCTTGGGTTTATTGGGTTCGGGCTACTCACTGTTTTTAGTGCTTTTAGGTTATGGGTTTTTTTGTAATATATGTTTGTCTATATATATAAGGATTTGTAATTGTCCCTTGACTTTCGGCTCTTGTTGTTCGGTCGGTTTCCTTGCCTATTTTCGTACCATGGTTTTGGACCTTTGACCTTAAGTCCGATCACATTTTTGCATACTGAATAACAAATGATTGTGCGGGATTTAAACTTTTTGTCTTTTGATACATGTTTAATATATGTGTTAGTGACATTTGACCTCATACTTCGACCCTGACATATATATTTACTGTTATCATTACATATTCCAGCATGGGATATAAGTTGGTTTTATTTTTTTTTTTTATAGATCAAATCACTATCTATTTACAGCGGGTCCCAGAAAGATGATCTTGATATTTAATTTCTTTAAGTTATAAGCGTGTAATATATTACTTTTCAGGTCAATCATGGAAAAAAGATATTTAGCCAGAAACGTTTGACGGCAAAAAAGGTCTTCAAAACGTTTACCTCGTACAAACCATTAATTAAACGCCTAACGAATTATTTAACATTTCCGACTAACAAAGGTCGAGAAATGTTTGACGGAATTTTGTATACGTATCGGCGGGCAAAAATGAAGTAGCGGGCAGACAGTGAGAATTGCACATACCAAACATCAAACCATTTCAATTTACAGAACACGAGAAATGTTAGACTAAAATCATTGTAATCGGCTTACAGTAAATAGGTGTCCGAGATGTCTGATACCAGACTACATGTATAACGTACCATTTACCACATTAATCATCAAAATATTCTGATTAACGAAAGCCCAAAAGAAAGACGAACGTATTTGGACGTTCGGAGCTATTGTACGGAGCGACGGATAGCATTAAATCTGAATGCTACCTTCGCCTGTGGCGCGGGACATAAAAATAGAAACAAGACGAACGTATTTGGACGTTCGGAGCTATTGTACGGAGCGACGGATAGCATTAAATCTGAATGCTACATTCGCCTGTGGCGCGGGACATAAAAATAGAAACAATATTCTATGACATCGTTAAAAGCTGAGTTTTTTGTTATGTTATGTTTGATTGTTTATTACATGTTATTATTATTTTATAATTATTAACAATTAAACCATAAATTTAAATGATTAAAAAAACGATGTACATTTGTGTTCACAGTGTCTTGCCAGATACGTGATTCTTTGTTTTGTTGATTCAGCTGTCCACATGTGTAATTAGCGATGAAAATTATGTAGCACTTCGGTCAATTTTGTTCAATCTCGCGGTCTGTTCGAATGTTAAAATATTGTCATTTAGTGACTACATACATGTCTTGCACGTTTTGCTTATAAGTTTTTATGTAACATAACTGTGGAATTCTCAAAATAATTGCAACAGATAATGTTTTAAATAATTAGACATAGAGTGTTACACTTAAATATAGCGTATTCATGCTTGAGATAACTTCTCTTTTGTACTACCCTAATTCACTACTTACATTTTCGCTCTGTGTCTTTATTATAAATGGTTAGCAGCCCAAGTTTGCCAAAATTCATAACTTATACCTGTAATGAAAAGTTTAAATAAATATATTGATCTGCCCAATAGATGTTTATATTCGTGTTGTTCCGTTCTTATAGCATTTAATATCAGCATATTATGAAATATTTGTAAAATTTCATTGCTAGTTATGTTGTTATTTGTTAGCTTCGGGGGCCTCGGTGGCCGAGTGGTCAAGGTAGTTCGTTTACTATTGATCACGTGGTCTGTCAACACTGAGATTGCGGGTTCGATTCTCACTGCAGGCAGGGTGTACTCGACTCCAATCTTAATTGACAAGGATTGCCAGTTTTCCTACCGCAGGTCGGGGGTTCTCTCCGGGTACTCCGGCTTCCTCCCCCAATAAAAACTGGACGCCATGAAATAGCTGAAAAATTGCTGAAAGTGGCGTTAAAACACCATTCAAACAAACAAACAAACAATTTGTTAGCTTCAAACTCACAGGTAGCGGGTAAAGCGTTATCGACGTTTAACAAAGATTTCCGCTTAAGCCATCTTCTAGGATTGTCTTAATTGGAGCATTTATGCTATGTTTAATGCCTCTTTAGGGGTTTAAGTTGAATTAAAACGCTGCTCCATTGCTTATTACTTTTCCCCATATGTATTAATATTGTGTCAAAAATTTATACACCAAGGTCCTATAATAGTAACAATTGTGGACTTTTTTGTATAATATTCAACGATATACATACATTGGTTATAAAAAGTTATTGAAATGCCCCATTTGGAAGTATAAAATTAATTAAAAAAGAAATTAGCGGCTACATTAAACCGTGTCATGGACCTTTCATTCATTGTATCATTATAAAAAACATGAGCTAGTTTTTTCCGTATCATTTTTTCAGTAAATGCGTAAACAAAACTCCTTCAAACTCCTAATAAACTGAAATGAGAAGAATATTTTTGCATCGAAAGAAAGTTAGATAAATGTTCTTTTAAACAAAAACACTTGATATAGAAATATATTGCGTAAAAGCGTAAATTCTGCATTTATTTGTTCAAATTTGTTATCTTAGTGCATTTGTAACCGATTTTAAGATTTGATATAAAACTATGAGTAAAAACAACTGAATATCCTAATTGACAAATAAATGCTAAATTCTTTTTTACTAAACTCTTTTTCACTGCAGTTAGTTTTTAAAGTAACACTTCGAAAAAAATTCACCGGTATACTTATAGATCATAACTTGTTTAGATCATTTTTCATCGTGTCGTACAACTTTTCACCAAATTGATGCAAGTCGGTTGATCGGTGTATGAACTAGCCGAAATATTATGTGTGTGTGGGGGGGGGGATGGCGGGACAGACTTAAGCCAGATTCCCTTCTGTTTGACTTTAACCCTGATGTTGATTTGGATAATTACCAATGTTTAATTATAGCAACATTGGGACAAGGAGACCATACGGGTCATTAGTTTAAATAATAACATTGAGACAAGGAGGCATACTGACCGATGTTTAAACTTTGGTTTACATTTGTTCAGCGATTTCAGAGTACTAGATTTTTGTAAAATTTTTGTAATAACTTAAGTTGATCTAAAGTTTGTAGGATGGTCTTTCCAAATAACTATTGGTAACTGGGGGATAAATTCAAATCTATCATGCATTTAATACCTATATACTTTGTTGTACACTAAAAAACACTGAATATACTTACATTGTATGAATCAAAAACTCAAAATAGAGTTTGGATAGAGTTTAATATGCAGGAAATTGGAAAGAATTTCCTGCATATTAAACTCTATCCAAACTCTATTTTGAGTTTTGATTTTTGGCTCCCGGCGGTTTTTCCGGAATAATGACTCTCTACCTTTGATTCGGGACTCCTCTATCTGACCTTGGTCTTCATTATCTTCATGACCCCCAAGTTTGTCATATAATGGTTGTCAAGGCCATGTAAAAAAAATCATTAGCTTCTCAGGCCACTTTTCAAATTTTTTGATGAGGCAGGGAGGAGTCTTTTTTTTTTTTTTCCTTGTTTTTTCTTAAAAAAATTGTTGCTTCTCAGGCCATTTTTCATATTTTTTAATGAGGCAGGGCGGCTCTTTTTTTTTTTTCTGGCAGGTACTTGTGGAAACTTTCATCATGTCTGAATTATTAAAATATAGCATCTGTTCTTATACACTGGTATATAAACAGTTGATAAAACAAGAAATTGAAGAATTCTGTTTTAATGGGAAATTAAAACCAACTTTTTGTATACATATTTGTTGTCTTCTTTTTGATATATGTACTATAATTGGTAACCGAACAACTTGGAACGCAGACAACTCGGACTGTAGCAAGGACAGCTAGGCCCATAGAAAATAGGACAACTCTGACCGCATTTATTTCTCATAATGTCATTAAAATATTAAAATATGATAGTCCTGTTTATAATATTTATCCATATAACGTTATAAATTTTTTCTAGTAAATTGAAATAGTTCTACTCGAATGTAAATTATACCGATTTAATTATATAAATTTAAATGTTAAGATGAGAAATGCGACACAAATAACAACATTAAATTTTAAGAATTCAGAAAACACTGACAATTATCTATAATAATTGTGGCTTCAGTTAATGTGATCGGTAATCATGTTGTTTCAATTTTGAGATCTGAAAGAATTTGAGCTTGTTTGTTTTCAAATAAGTGAATTTAGTGAAACTTAATTAGATAGAAACTTCCGTGATTCCAAATGAGTAGCTTGGTCAAGATGTGAAAAAATGGTGACGACATGATACCATACTGATATCACAATTCCCTTACTTTAAAACAAATATATGTTGAAGCTTTTTTTTTTGTTTTGTTTTGTTTTTTTCTGATACATAGTAAATTTCACGTTAAACAACAAATTTCGGTCTGGTCAACTGCTGTACAGTTAATAAAATAAACGTCTGCAGTTAACAATAACAAACAATAACTTTATTTTTTTAAATGACATTATAGATTTCTTGGAACATAAATTATAGGACAACTCGGACCGTATATGAATAACACGCTCCGACTTGTCCTATCGGTCCGAGTTGTCTCGCATTCCTGCAATGGTATAATGGACCTCGCAATGAAGACGGCATCGGCTGTGTAGCCTTCAAATTTGACAATGGCTGCTGCAGCGTTGGCTTTAATTGATTCTAACAAGTCCCCATGCGTACTCCGTCATAAAATCGCAATGAATTGTCCACGGTATTATCGTTTTCCTCCCGAGAGGACTTGGCATGACACCAAAGACGATGCCATGCTGACGGAAGTTAAACAAACGATGTATATTTAAATCACAACACCACGTGATAAAGCGTGTTAAAGAAAACGTTTCGATGATTTTTAAAATCATAAATTTTACCGGTAACGGAAACAGACGCGAAAAATTTCCGGGCGGGACGCGGAACTGCCGATTTTTAATTTTTTTTTGGTATGATAAAAAACGACGAATGCGGCGGGTAAATGGGACACGCGGCGGGGCCTGAGAAGCTAATAATTTTTTTTTTTGGCCCAACCTTTGATTCTGGTCCCCTGATGAATCTCCCCTATCTGACCCCCAAGTTTGTCATATAATGGCTTTTAAATTTTGATTCTGGTCCCCTGATGAGCCCCCTCTATCTGACCCCCCCCCCCACCCCCAGCCCCACCCCGAGTTTGTCATATCATGATTTTAATGTCAGGTTCCTCATTTTCGTTATCCGCTACACCGAGATCCAAAAGACAAATTTATAAATGGATAAGTTGATGCACTCTCGTATATTATCCAGGTATACAAAAACAGTGGATCAAACTTTATAAAACTTGAATCTTTTCCAACCCTTCTCAAACTGGAAGATGAAGGGCGTACATGTAAGAAGTGACACAAAAATAATGGCAGCTTTTTATTTATATATGCGGGGACCAACATTTTCTTTCGATGAAAACTATCTGAAAACCTGGGTTTTCAGTCGCAATCGCACGGGTTTCTCTAACCTTGAAATTATTTCAATATATATTTTTGTTTAAATGGCCATGTTGTGTTAATATGTCGGTATTTTTCTAAATTTAAATTTTAATCGAAATGTTTTTCATAATTAGCTCAAAGTAATTTTTAAATTCTTTTTATTGATAAAGGGGGTGAAATGGTTCATTTTCTGCTTTCATCATGTAAGTAAATACTAGGTTCATTTCTAATCCGTTGTTAGTGGGATCATTTCTATAAGGGCATGTCAACGGATATGTCTTATTTTTACGGTTTATTTAGAAACAAGGGATCAAACGGATCTACTTTGATTTATAAACAATGAAGTTTATTTTCTGCAAGTTTTGTCATTTGTGCAGTTTATTACGACATTATAAAATCTATACATAGGAAACTTTATTCTTCAATCACTCAACTGTAGCTACAATAATGCCTGTTGTCTTATACAAAGAGTGTTTAACGCGTATATACATGTTTCCCCAATTTAGATATTTCAGAATTTCCTTTACAAATATCAGACATATTTGTCAGAAAGATGGAACTGTCAGACGGAATTTATCGAAGGTCATTCGAGTATCACATATACCATACTAAAACAAACAATACAATTTTGCATTGTGGCTATAGAAAACGATTATAAAACAAAAAAAATAGATTTTGATATTGAACAAAAGGAACAAAACATTCTGCAATAATTGTGAGAAAGAATAATCTACGCCATGTTCGTTTCAAATTGATCCAGTTGCAGTCGTTTCGTGGAAGCCGGATTTGTAAGTGTTAAGTTTGTTCTGCAAGATTATCATATTAATAAGTTCCTATTTTTGGTAACGCCTGTCATTTTGGAATTGCGAACCCCAGTGACTATTAGTATCGTTTTGTTTTCCCAGTGGCTTCCTAGATCTACTGTTCATAGTTGATCTTCTCTAAAGATACTGGCATGAACAATAATTAAAATATCCCCCTTTTCCTTCCAGGGAAATTATACTATGCATAGTTCTACAAATTTTGTAAATATAGACTCTGCATGCATAGTTACCATTTATACGCTCTTATTCAATTGTGTAATATATTAATATTTTTAATATACATATATATATTTGGCTTCTTTATTGACTACAAAACTTACACAATAAAGTTAAGTTTAATTGCAAAAATTCCTATGTTTATTTCTGTGCATTTTTTCGCATGTTTTCTCTAGCTATTATCATTGCTGTTCCTTTTAACTTGGAATCGTATTCTAATGTTCCGAAAATCTTCTTGTGTTCCGAAATGTCATCTTTACCAGTAACAAATTTTGGTGTCGTGATATTCATGTTACTTGCACGGTTCGCCACGACTTCCTGTTTATCGTCGAAGTCCAGCTGCGCTTGGCATATTTGAGCATGGTTATGAACGCCAGCATTTTGCAGCAGCTTTTCGATCTCGTCAAATTTCTGCATCATCGGATGATAGACAGATTCATAGTCGTCGTGATATTGGTCTTCCCGCTCTTTCTGACGTAAACATTCATCTTTCATGTGGTCCCTGAGTTTTTCTATGTTTGATGTAAGAGTTGCAGCGCGAGAATCGATGGCAGATATTAATGCGTTGTAGTCACGATGCATTGTTCCTCTTCTTTGAAAAATGGAAATCAAAGGTTTTAATTCGTCTTCTTGAATTTTCATGTTTTTCTCTATGTCTCGTACTGTGTGCTTTAGAGATTTAAATTCGTGGGTTTTATGTTTTCCTTCGACACATGTGTCGCAGATGAGTCGATGACATTCTTTGCAACTAAATGATACTTTCTCGTCCGGATGATCGGCGCACAACAATTGTTTCCTAGGTCCAACAACAGGAATGCTGGTAATTGTAGACGCCATTTTGCTTCCTGTCAATACGATATAAATTTATTATAATAAAATGTCATCAAAGATACCAAGGTTTAAACAATTTACTACGTAAGACGCGCGTTTCGTCTAATCAAGACTCATCAGTGCCGCTCAAACCTAAGCAATACTTAAAATCCAAATGATTAATATGTAGTAGCGCCGTTTTAACACAAAAATTCCGAAACACTATACCAAATCCGGCTAGGCTATCTACACCTTGAAAATAGAAAAGCCTTAGAATTAAAATAATTTTCGAAATTTCATGTCAGTAAGTTTTAACAATGACGAGTCCATTCTATTCATGTCAGTACCTAAGTGTGACTGCTGGGCTGGTGATACCCTCGGAGACTAACAGTCCACCAGCAAAGACATCGACCCAGAGGTCGCAAATAAAATGTGATCAAAGATACCAAGGTTAAAATAATTTATTACGCCAGACGCGCGTTTCATCCCCCCAAGATTTAGTGGCGCTAGCTCAAACCCAAACAATGATGTGTTATGACACGCAAAAATTGACGATAATAAATATGTCGGGCATACCGGTTAAATTTGAAGGAGTGTTATTGATCATGGGAAAGTGAATGTTCTCAAACATATTTATTGCAGTAATTGTTATCGTTTTAGGAAACCGATGAATTTCGTGTTTTGGTCATTAATGTTTAAAACAATTGTGAACCTTTCATTTTGTTGATAATAAGTTTACTTACTTTAGGGGATTTCCTGTGGTTTTGCTTAACTAACGTAGGTAATGACAAAGTCTGTTTAAAATAAAAGGTTGAAATCAACCATTTGACACGGTTTAGGATTGTCGATAAAAGACAATTGAATTCAAAGTTATTGATTTAAATTTAAACGTTCTATAAACTCTTACTAAGGTGTTACGCATTGTCTAACACTGACAGTGAGCGTTGCTATCTGTTTCTGACCTACGTTATCACCATGAAGTCCCAAGTTCTATATATGCAACATATGTATAAAAATTATTAATTTTTTTAAAACATTATAGTTTTTAATATTTATATACACGCTACATATATAATCCGCAAATAAATTTAAGATTTAAAATATTTGGTCAAAACTGCTTTTAAAGCTTTTTTCTTAAAATTATATTTAAGGTTGATGTCAAATTTATTTGTAAAGAGCTTTTTTGATAACATTAAACGCAGCCTTCATTGATAACTGAATAAAACATTCAAACTTTGTATGAAACCTTTATTCAAACTTTTTATGCAACCTTTGGTACGTGTTCTATCGTACACATTTTATAAATTTTTAAATTCTCTATTCTGAAACCAACTAAGCCAAATTAGTGATCATTTTATGGTCCGCACTCTTCTTAGGGATAGAATCAAATTAGAAACTTCAACTAAACTAAGTTAAGCGTGATTACTTACTTCCCACATATATATATATATATATATATATATATACATGTAAACCTTCAATGGCTATTCTAGATTTTGCAATTGGTATTCTGAATTTCTAAACTGGAGGTAGCTGTTTACCAATAAATTATTTTATCAGGTATTTGTTGTTTCTGTGTAATAGGATCTATGCAAACGTGATACTGACGCCAGCCGTAGTTATAGTTAATCGGTATGGAAAATCCCATCTTACAAATGCGATCAGAAAACTCGACTGATGTCTGATTCGAGGCGGACACTGCTTACACGAGTGCATCCATTTTGTTTATTTGGTTCGGGATACTCATTCTTTTTTATATTTTTCTACATGATGACTCTTCGTTTGTCTTTGTTTCGGATTTTATCACTGTCTTTTGGAAGATTTATGATATTGTTAATCATTTGGTGTACTTCATACTTTCATTCTATAGCTTCATTTTTTCTGATTGTTTTGACACAATATTATTTAAAATGGTTGATTCTTGGTTATATAGTGTATATTCTCAAAACAACTGGTAGGTATGACGGAGTTAAAATAGATGTTTTGAAACAAAGAATTTGTATCTAGTGTCTTGTGCGGGTATGACTTTGGTTTGGTATAGCCACGAAATCCGACAAAGACTAAAATTGTGCGTTGTAACAGCGTGTTCATGACCAAAATAATATTTGTGCGATAAGTTTTAAGATATCTAATCTCTAGAGTTACTTAGAGTTGTGTTTTGCATCCAATTGTTTAAAGAAGAAACGCGTTTTGCATGAAAGTTTCGTCAAATGTGTTTGGAATGCAGGGGCGGATGCAGCCTCAAATGAAAGGGGGGGTCCAAATTTGTCATGGTGGCCGAAGGCCACCATGCCGACCTCGCAGAGGTCGTATTACGGCAGGGGGTCTGGGTGCCGCTTAAGGCCCCCAGAAGCTCTGAACGAAATGGTGTAAAATCCTGCATTCTGACGATTTCCTGACACCTAAAACATGTCCGTTAAAATGTCATTTTGTTATGCTAAAACAAAAAAAGAAGGCTTGTCAAAACGAAAAGGGGGGTCCGGACCCCCTGGACCCCCCTCTGGATCCGCCACTGGAATGTGAGCAACTTCAGCAGTTTATCGGTGTTCGTTTTTGTTAGCCAGAAAAATGCTAGATCGTAGAGACATCCTCGACTTCATTAAGTTCCAAATCATAATGTATCCATGACACGGTGAACCCAAACGTGAATGTAACAGCTGGTATATTGTGAAATTATAAGAGTAAGTTGAAATAACATTTTACTTCATTAAAGGAATAAAATAAGTGTAAAAAAAAATGAATTTCGTTTATGTGATCTTTCAATTTCAACTATAATACATTAAAAAATATATCATTGGGTAGTTGTAAATTATCTAAATATATCCATGCCTCAATTTTCATCTTAAGTCTTAGTAAACCATGGTGACAATAGATGTTAGAATAAGGTGCGATTCTCTGTCATTATGCCGCCAAGTTTTATGTTTTTAGAGGTCGCTTTAATTTTGGTGTATAATCATTTTGGTGGTGGATAGACTTTCTTGTCAATGTACGATAATAAAATATATGAATAAGTCTCTTTTAATAATTCAATATATTATTAGGTTCCGTTTTATAACGTCCGAAAATATATGAATAGAGTGTGCTTTCAAATCATCGTCTGCAGACCTGTACCTGAAAGTAGCTTTAGTTACCCCCCCCCCACCCCCACCCCCTTGATTATCCATATAACTTTATCGGTACTGTCGTGATGAACTAGCAAAAAAAGTTTGCAACAGATATATACGATACGAATATAAAGCCGTATTTTTCATGGTTGTCATGTATTTCGGAGACCTACACAGTTTCCAGTCTTCGTATATGTTCTACTCGGCAGCATAAATTTTACAGAGTGGTCATAGAGGTGGAGTCTGGAGAGAAATTTAGAATGAAAATTTGCAGTCGATTTTTGTATTGATAATCATTTTTATACATCAGCAATTTAAATTTTAATAAAATCTCAGCCTGTAACACATTAATCTTTCGACAGTCTTTATCAAACCCGCATCAAAATTATGGGCTTCTTAGTATCATTTGTTAACACAATTAAACTGTGAATTCAATTCGATTATATTTTTGCTGGTGACAAATTCCAGATCATGATGACATGTAAAAATTACAATTATCGCAGATATTCAATCTCATTCGACCGTCACTGTGAAAGACTTGATAATTTTTGTGGATACTTATATTATTGAAATAGAAATAAGAAACAGAACAAGAGCAGATTATAATTTCGGTGATTGTCCAAAGAATAATTTGTTATAAGCTGAGATTTTATTAAAATTTTAACTCCAAAATCGACTCAAAATTTCTCTCAAGTCCCCACTCTATCACTTCACTCCAAGACTCCATGCACTCTTGAAAAATACATTATGCCGTTTTACACGACTGTAAAACATGAGTGATTATTAAAGTGCTGGAATAACCACAATAAACCAATATTTTGGACTTTAATCAAAAATAAACTGTAACGAATTCGCTTAATTTTTACTGGGCTGATAACTATAATGTAGTTTTTTTTTAACTTCGTCGTTTTGAATGATGTTTAACTCAATTAAACAATTTTCCAGCTATATCGTGGCATCCAGTTTTTTGGGAGGGGGAGGTGGTGGTGGATTCACATGGGTGGAGTAGGTGGGAAAACTATCAATCCTTGTCAATTTATGATTAAAGTGAACACGTCCTGTCCGCATTCAGACTATATTAGAGGTACATAGAAAACATCATTTCTGACTTGCCATTAAATGACCCTGATCAACTCTGACCCTGATCATCTCAACACACACAACGCTAACCCTATAAATCTCTTTTTCTACATCAAAGGCATAAGAACTAACAATGGAGCATAGGTCCTTTAAAAAAGAATGGTATATTGACCACTGACACAACTGAAAAAAGCCGCAATGTTGAATGAACAATTCCAATCTGTGTTCACAAATGAAGCCAATTCAGATATACCAGACAAAGTTAACAGTTCTCATCCGCCTATACCAAACATCACCTTCAACAGTAAAGGAATCATGAAACTGCTATCACACATCAACCCACACAACGCATAAGGGCCTGATAACACCAACGGCAAAATTCTCAAAGAGCTAAAATAACACATAGCACCCATTCTAAATATCATTTTTACTAAATCACTCGAGTCAGGAGAAACACCAACTGACCAACTGACTGGAAGCATGACAACGTTGCCCCTGCCTATAAGAACGGAGACAAATATAAACCTATCAATTACTGCCCTATATCTTTAACATTTATCTCATGTCAGCTCATGAAGCACATAATTACAAGCAATCTCATGTCACACTTAGAGACCAACAACATCCTTTATGACTTACAACATTGGTTTAGAGCATCTAGGTCATGTGCAACACTGTTAGTTGACTTTATTCAAGAACTTTCGTCCTGTGATAACAAAAATATCCAGAACGACCTCATAATAATGGACTTCGCAAAAGCGTTTAATAAAGTCCCCATCTTCGAATATTATACAAGCTAAAATTGTATGGTGTACAGTCTCAAATATTGAAATGGATACAAGCTTTTCTGTCACACAAAAAAAACCAATGGAACATCTTTTTCATCACTGCGAGTAACATCAGTCTTACCTCAGGGTACCGTTTTGGGCCCTATTTTATTTCTCATGTACATAAACGATTTTCCAGAGTACTTAAAACACAGCAAACTAAGACTCTTTGCTGATGACAGCCTTATTTACAAAGAAATCAGTACAGAAGACTGCAAAAAACTGCAAATAGATCTAGATGCTGCCGCTCGATGAGAGGCCGATTGGCTCATGGCCTTCCATCCATGAAAAAAATGCACTAAATTATCCATCACACAGAAAAAGTCACTTTTCAACCATAACTACATATTACACAATCATACTCTGGAACCTGTAACATCAGCAAAATACCTTGGCATAACACTCCAGTCTGATCTCAAAAGGAACAAACATCATGAAACATCACAGCAAATGGAAACGTAACTTCAACGTATCAAACACATACATTAAATCTAAAGCATATCAAGCATTGGTCAGACCAAACCTAGAATATAGCTGCAGTGTGTGGGATTCTATAGCCAAAGACGCAAAACAAAATAGATATGGCACGAAGTACGCTGCTAGATATGTATGTAAAAACTACCACAACACCAGTAGTGTTACTGATATTATAAACACCCCCAGTGGCCTACTCTAGAGCAACGTCGCTGTAAGACAAGAAGTATCCTGATGTACAAGATTATCCCCTGTCTAATTTCCAGTCCAACGCACTTTCTCATTCCAACAGACAGCAGAACCAGACAAACTCATCCATTCACATACCGACATATTACCACATCCAAAGACACCTACAAACAGATATTCTCTCCAAGAACTATAATTCAATGGAACATTCTTCCTTTCTCGGTTGTACAGGACACTTCAGTAGATGCTTTTAAAAATCAGCTAACACCCGTTGTTCTCTCTAGCATTATGTAAGGTTCAATAAAAAAAGTGTAAAATTAAAAAAAAAAAAAAAAAAAAAAATTATAAATAAAAATACCAACAATCGTTAAATCGCTTTCTGCATATATTTTGTTGGCACAAATTTATTTGTTATATAGTTTTTGTCTGGAATCATTATTTTTTTAAATCAAGCATGCATACGCACAGCAAGTAATCTTCAATTTATTGATGCTATGCTGAAAACTAAAAGAAGAAGACTAAAGGATTTTACATCTTCGGTGAATATTTCAGTTCCACTGTACCGGACTCGAACCCGAAACCTTAAGGTTGACAGGCATGTTATTAATAGTCGATAATTAGCTCTCTTAACCACACGGCTTCAGAGGCCCCATAAAGTAAATGGATTTTAAACAAGAAGACTTTTGATGATTACCATCAATTCGTCGCAGAATTATTCTACATGTTTGTCTGTATGATAATTATTTTACGGACGCATATAAAACATTTGATATTTATGTTATTTGATGTTTGTTTAAATATTGTTAAACGCTACTGACAGCAATTATTTAGCTATATCAAGCCATTTATGTCGTGCAGTTAAATAATCGAAGTATGTTATTATATAACATAAAGGCTTTTGTAGCAACATCTCGGCTTTTAGATCGAAATAAAAACATACTCTTTGTAAGGATTATCTAATAAACATTCACTTAGAATCAGAATTGCAATTTCTAAAACGAAGTCATTTGAACTTTTTCCCCAGTCCTGCAGTTGGGATTAGTTTGATTACGGACTTCTAAATTTGCGGAAATGTAATCTTTTGTCATGTATTAAATCATAAATACTAATGTTCATGTGGTTTAATGAAATTAATTTATTGACATAACATTTATTTGTTGCATCTTACAAAGATGGTATATTCCGGAATTGTGTACATAAAATAGCCGTTTATCGATTTTCATCCGAAATTGTAAACACAAAATAGCCTTTTTATTCCGGTTTTCGATTTTTCAAAGCTACGCTCATCCATAGCGCTATCGAAAAATAAATACCAGAAAAAATCTCCCTCTATTATTAACTTCCGTAAAGAGAATACCAATATACAATTAAACCGTCATTTGTTCTGAGAACAAATGAGAAGGTTTTTCCCACTGTTCCTCTAAAGTCAGAAAATTAGGGTGATGCTATTGGATTTTGTGTCCTGCTATAGCACAAAATGTCACTTCCAGTCATAAAAATGAGTTATATGAGTAAAAAAAGTGGTCCCGAGCCAAAAAATAGATGGTTGTTAAGGACTTTCATCCCGTTGCTAGGGAAAAAAGGCCACTTCCTGTCATAAAATCACATATATCAATAAAGTACATCATTCTGATTCTAAAAATATATGGTTGCTAAGGACTTTTTATAGCGGTCACCTTGCTATGGTATAACCTTGACCTATGACCTTTGACCATTGGCTCAAATTGAAGCTCTTTTTCTGCTGATCATGTTAAACCTATATGTTTACTATATTATCTCTAACCGTTTTCAAGTTTAAAAAAAAATCCGATTAACCGAAACACATCAATGGCAGTAACTCGAAAACGGTTCATCGCACAGCTTCCGGTCAATGTACCAAATGAAGGTCTCAATAAGAGGAGTATTTTTCCCATTTATTGTCTGCTTCTATCTTTTATGGTTTGTGAGATATAATGCTAACAAGACCTATGGTGACCTTTGACCTTGACTTTTGACCTTTGACCTTGACATTTTTAAATGTAAAATATGTCACTTAGGATCAATGGTGGTGGTCCCAAGTCTCTAGGACTTACGGTTTTTGAGAAAAAAATTTTGACGTGTTGCGACATTTTTCAGGTCAAAAACGCGTAAACAGGAAGTCGATTGGAAAAAAAATTTTGCATGACAAATCATCGCCATAGGTCCAGCGACATTTTGTACACTTCAAATTTTAAGAATCAGTTACGGTTTCTGAGTTTATCTGCTAACAAGGGTTTTCGTGTTGGGGCAGATAACTCTGTTACTAAAAATAGATCGGTCTAAAAGCATGAGCCACGTGACGTCATCTCCGGATATGACCGATTAATGGTACCAAGTATCGAAATGATATGTCGAGACACTTTTTGGCAAACCTCCGCGGAAGAAGAAAAATAATAATTAAACTGCCATTTGTTCTGAGAACAAATGAGAAGGTCTTTCCCACTGTTCCTCTAAAGTTAGAAGTTAGGTGATGCTATGGGTTTTGTGTCTTGCTACAGCACAAAATGTCACTTCCAGTCATAAAAATGAGTTATTTGAGTAAAGAAAGTGGTCCCGAGCCAAAAAATATATGGTTGTTAAGGACTTTCATTCGGTTGTTAGGGACAAAAGGCCAATTCCGGTCATGAAAGGAAATATTTCAGTAAAGTACATCATTCTGAATCTAAAAATATATGGTTGCTAAGGACTTTTTATAACGGTCACCTTGTTGCTATGGTATGACCTTGACCTATGACCTTTGACCTTTGGCTCAAATTGAAGCTCTTTTCCTACTGATCATGTTTAACCTATATGTTTACTATATAATCTCTAACCGTTTTCAAGTTTTAACCAAAAAGCCGATTAACCGAAATGCGTCACGGGCAGTAACTCGAAAACGGTTCATCGCACAGCTTCCGGTCAAATGTACCAAATGAAGGTCTCAATAAGAGGAGTATTTTCCCTATTTATTGTCTGCTTCTATCTTGTATGGTTTGTGAGATATAATGCTAACAAGACCTATGGTGACCTTTGACCTTGACTTTTGACCTTGACATTTTTAAATGTAAAATATGTCACTTAGGATCAATGGTGGTGGTCCCAAGTCTCTAGGACTTACGGTTTTTGAGAAAAAAATTTTGATGTGTTGCGACATTTTTCAGGTCAAAAACGCGTAAACAGGAAGTCGATTGGAAAAAAAAATTTTGCATGACAAATCATTGCCATAGGTCCAGCGACATTTTGTACACTTCAAATTTTAAGAATCAGTTACGGTTTCTGAGTTTATCTGCTAACAAGGGTTTTCGTGTTGGGGCAGATAACTCTGTTACTAAAAATAGATCGGTCTAAAAGCATGAGCCACGTCATCTCCGGATATGACCGATTAATGGTACCAAGTATCGAAATGATATGTCGAGACACTTTTTGGCAAACCTCCGCGGAAGAAGAAAAATAATAATTAAACTGCCATTTGTTCTGAGAACAAATAAGAAGGTCTTTCCCACTGTTCCTCTAAAGTTAGAAAAGTTAGGTGATGCTATGGGTTTTGTGTCTTGCTACAGCACAAAATGTCACTTCTAGTCATAAAAATGAGTTATTTGAGTAAAGAAAGTGGTCCCGAGCCAAAAAATATATGGTTGTTAAGGACTTTCATTCGGTTGTTAGGGACAAAAGGCCAATTCCGGTCATGAAAGGAAATATTTCAGTAAAGTACATCATTCTGAATCTAAAAATATATGGTTGCTAAGGACTTTTTATAACGGTCACCTTGTTGCTATGGTATGACCTTGACCTATGACCTTTGACCTTTGGCTCAAATTGAAGCTCTTTTCCTACTGATCATGTTTAACCTATATGTTTACTATATAATCTCTAACCGTTTTCAAGTTTTAACCAAAAAGCCGATTAACCGAAATGCGTCAAGGGCAGTAACTCGAAAACGGTTCATCGCACAGCTTCCGGACAAATGTACCAAATGAAGGTCTCAATAAGAGGAGTATTTTCCCTATTTATTGTCTGCTTCTATCTTGTATGGTTTGTGAGATATAGTGCTAACAAGACCTATGGTGACCTTTGACCTTGACTTTTGACCTTTGACCTTGACATTTTTTAATGTAACATATGTCACTTAGGATCAATGGTGGTGGTCCCAAGTCTCTAGGACTTACGGTTTTTGAGAAAAAAAATTTGACGCGTTTCGACATTTTTCAGATCAAAAACGCGTAAACAGGAAGTTGATTGGAAAAAAAAATTTGCATGACAAATCATTGCCATAGGTCCAGCGACATTTTTTACACTTCAGATTTAAGAATCGGATACGGTTTCTGAGTTTATCTGCTAACAAGGGTTTTCGTGTTCGGGCAGATAACTCTGTTACTAAAAATAGATCGGTCTAAAAGCATGAGCCATGTCATCTCCGGATATGACCAATTGATGTTACCAAGTATCGAAATGATACGTCCAGACACTTTTTGGCAAACCTCCGCGGAAGAAGAAAAATAATAATCATAAGAAAGACAAGAAGGTCTTTCCCTTGGAAAGGGGGAAAGCTTAATAATCATAAGAAATACAAGAAGGTCTTTCCCTTGGATAGGGGGAAAGACCTTAATTATTGACTTTGATATATATTTTTATCAATCCGAAGAAAATTATAACGGCTCGGTAAACATATTTTTCATATGAATGTAGGCGCAGCCTAAGTGCGAGCATCGCACATTGTTCATATCGTTACTTCAGAGCCCCCTAACAGTCCCTCTACATTCCAATGATGACGTGACGTCTTATCTAATGTGTTGGTGACGTCACAAACTCAATTTCAAATACAGCGTTTCACATTGAAAAAAAAATTGTCTGGCATTTTTGTAGTAATTTAAACAATAAACACTTTAATTTTATCGATGTCAAAATTATTTTTGTCTACTTTTATATTATATATTTTTTCGTTCGTCTACAATATTTTCTTCGGATAGCTCAGCTACCTATGGATCACGTGACTTTTTTTACACACACGCATGTAACCGTTAGCTCGCATCTGCGATGCTCGCTATGAGGGTTGATAAAAATTAATGTCAACCTATGTTGAGTCGACAAATGTTTTATTTTATTTATATCCAGTTCAAAGTTCATTCAGCAACAGGATCATACGTATCTATCTTATACACACGCTGGGTTCTGGAATCTATTTTTAGGATACTCCAGGGTGACATAACTTTCCAGCACACTTAGCTCGACAGCTGGGTCTATTTTAAGCACATTTCAGGTTGTTATCATATAGTTATCATGGAAAATCACTACTTTTGAAGGCATTTTAAGCCAATCAAATAAAAGAATATTTATAGTCATATAGTAAAAATATTTATTATAATTGCAAATACAAATACAAATACAAATACTTTATTGGCACAAACACATCAATATTACATGGTTAAGGCCCAATATAATGTGTACAAATATAAAGATTTGAACATACAATTGTATATTGTAAATAAAGACCCATAAATGAAATTAAAACAGGAAAAGAAGTATAATCTATCATAATAGGCTTTTTCTAATGTTCATACAATTTATGATGAATGAGGAGGTTAATTTAAGGATCTTGTATGAATTACTATTAAATAAAAATGAAATTTTATTATTTGCATTAATTACTTTTTTATTATCTATTAAATTTAGTATACTAGTATAAAATGTGTCTCTTTGATTTTTAAAAGCTTTGCAGTTTAGTAGAAAATGATTTACATCTTCAATTTGTCCTGATTTACATATCGGACAATACCTTTCTTTTTTTGGAATATTAAGATGTCTTCCTTGTTCAATGAAAAGTGAATGAGCGCTAATTCTGATTTTACAAACAGCAGCTCGATCTTCTTTGTTTTGTAATATATCGACATATGGAGGTCTTGTCCCCATCATGTATATACTTTGAAAAAAATCTAATTTTGTTGTTTTGTAAATATTCGAGTTTTGATCCTGAAGACATTGATCTTGTATACGTTGCTTAATTTGACTAAGGTTGTTTTTAGAAAGGGATGTGTTGTTTATCATGAATGAAAAACCAAGATTATTTATAATCTTTTTGAACTTTTTTACCCAAGGATTAAATTCTTTTGAGTTAATATAAATTTCTTTTAGTAAGGTATTATCAGCATCAAGGATATGCTTGAAAAAATTAAATATAGAAAATAAAATTTTACTTTTTAATGGAGTTCTGTTTAATTCTGCACGACAACCATCATTTGTTGCCTTACAGTGAACTCCTAATATCTCTTTAATGAATTTGATGTGTAGTTTTTCATATTGCATGAAAATTTGATATCACTCAAGGATTTTTGCAGTCTGGACAACGATATCTTGTGTTAATTATTCCCACGGCTTGAGTGATTGACATTCTTTTCGCAAAATTCTGTTCATTTAATGGTTACTAAGTATACTTCAAAATATTTTCTGCTTGATTCCAGCCTCCCCCCACCCGCGGAAAGATAATTTTGCAAAAATCAACGTAAAATTACATATTCCCCCACCTTATTTTAACAATGTTGAATTATAACTATCAGCTTTAGAGTATTCCTTATTTTGTAGTTGATTCTTTGTGTAATACATTGGATTTTTCAAAGTAAAATACACACTTTATTTTATAATTTTTTGTTAACCTAGAGGAGGCAGTTGCCTCCGTTGCCTCAGTGGTAGTTACGGCCCTGCCCTCCTCGGCAGCGATAATAAATTGTTGTTAATATCACGGAGATGTATCATGGTCACACCGTCTCCTATTAGGTTACTATTGTTATTTCCCTTCGGAATGGCTCTTCGAAATATCTTTTCTTTTGTCGTTTAAATTAATGTAATCAAAAATAAAGAGGGAAAACTGACAAATGGTTAGGTTTGAGGCAGACTATATTTATCTGCATCAAGTATTATATCCAACAGGTTTACTACATATATCAGAAGAGCGCACAAGGCAACAAATATATAAATAGGTAAAACGACTAGCCTCACCGGACACAAGTTTTGTATTATGTAATTCTATGGTATGCCTTTAATGGGCCCTTTAATTTGGAATAAAAAAATAAAATTAAAATATCTTGAATATATTGCTCTAACAAAATGACTCCTAGTAGGAGTCCTACAGTAAATAATAAAAATGAAATACAGCGGTACCCCGAATTCCCGAAATACCACATGGAATTTTAGAAATTACCGAAATACAACTTTATAATCGTGAAATGTATTAAAATGGCTCCAGAAATGTGTTAAAATTACATAATTAACCGAACTGTGAGTGTGAGATGACGTAAAGAAGCTAGTACTAAGTCATCAGTCATGCCCTGACATTCTCTAAAGGACAGATAAGAGAAACTATGTTTGCAGGTTTACTTCTATGTAGTCATATTCCCAAACTGACTCTCATTCACTGTACCAATTTTTTTGTCACTTTTAATTCAAAATACTGTCATTTCACAATTTTATTATTAACAAGAAACATAACATGTCATGATAAACATACAGCAAATATATTCAAAGAAACAAAGCAATAAATCAGTCATTAAAAAAAGAACACAAGGATATCAAAATTCCCTTTGCTGAACTGAAACACTGATGTAGTAACTGACTGATATCTTAATCATGTTAATATATTCTAGTAAGGCCACACCAAATAAATTTCTTGTTCTACGGACCCGACCGCACATATTTTATCGAAATCGAAAAAATAATATTTAAAAAAAAATTCCGCTCCCCGCTCCCAGAAAGTCATCCGGAATTTTTTTTATTTTTCTCTTTGAAATCGTAATCTTGTGAACGCTTAATGTAACTGCCGTTTTATTGCATCACAATAAAAAATATTGATGTATTTTGAAAAAGGAAAAGAAACAATCATACTGTTTGAGTAGTGTGGATATTTGTCATTAAGGAAGTCATGGTGTCCAAAACACGGCGATTTATTTAGTGGTGGTGCGTTGGCACAGCTTTGTCCAAGATGTGTCAAAATCAAACATTTCGACCTTAGCACCGACATACATAATAAACATAAAATGAGGATACAGGGACATTTAAATAAAAAACGTAAAATAAAAGTTCGTGAGTAATATTTGAATTTATAGTAGATAGGATGTTGGAGCAGGATTGCCAGATGGATGACCAAAAAACTTAATTTCGACTGACACTTTGAAACTTTTGGTTGCAACAGCATGGTGAACTTGTAGCCTCAGTATACACACATTCGATTTCTGTTATCTCCACCAAGATAAAAGAAAATGACCACAGAAACTACAATGCTTATTAAATTTGTTGACATTGTTGCAAGGGTTGTGATATGTCCAAAAAAGGAAAATGAAATGACTGGTAATGGTTGTTCAGTGTTATTTGTGGAAAAGTTAAAGTAATTTTTATTTAGAGTCAGCATATAACTGTTTGATCTGGTTGTTGTCTTATTGAGACAAATAGTTTCTAAACATTTTCAAGATACATGTTCAAACTAATAGTACTATAAGTGTTGAAAGAGATCATTTTTTGCTTTTGCCATTTAATTTATACCTTATTTAACTTTTTATTTTTTCGTTGTATTCTGCATTGAAGAACTATGTTTATAATTTTTAATTATCCATGTACATGAAGTCCACTTTTTTATTGGAATTTTCTTTCTTGAAATAGTTTTCATACATAAATTTGTTTATTATGCATGATTTCTTATGGCTATCAATCTTTAGGGTAGATACATGTAACTCTGCAATTTTGTTATTTCCACATCAATACAGTGACAAACTAAATAATAGATTTACAGTAGTTAGACTTACAGTTCTATAAAATTATAATTGACAACTTTAAGGGTATCATATTAGCTATGCCATGGTTACTAATTTCTTACTGGAATGAAGCATGAACTTCTAACCTGGACTAAGTATCAAGTCTATCTAATTAAGAAATAGTTCATGCATACCATACTTTATTGTTGTTTTAACATTGTATTCATGAATATTCTGCCCTGAGAATTAGTGAGCGGTAGAATATTACAAATATAAAGCTCAACCATGCATGTTAAAATGACAATAAAGTATTAGCTGCATGAATTATTTTGATCCTGATGATGACCAATGATGTAATCTGTATAATTGTCAGCGGCATATAAATGTGCTTTGTTTATGGCTGTTCAACAAACTCCATACCTGTCATAGTGTAGACAGGTGAGAAAAATAGTTTAACTGCATTATGTTATGTTATGAATCTTTCTTTATTTAGAGAAACAGTTTAAATATGTGCAGATTTTTTATACAATTAAAAAGACTGAAACTGGCGACTTATGCATTTGCGAACACCATTGATTGAGAAATTCTTAGGGAAAAGGTTAGAAATTTATACATAATTTGTTTGTTTGTTTATTCTGAGTTTTTTCATCAGCTATCTCATGGCATCCAGGTTTCATTTAGGATGAACGCATATTGAAGGATTCTTAGTCACCATATGTAGTTGATAAGTTCGCAAAGACATTTTGATTGGACAAATTTCATAGTGATTATGGGACGATTGACTTTGTTCATGTTATGTCAATGGAATTCTTTGTGGACACAACTTCTCTGAAACCGCTTAATGGATTGATTTGATATTAGTAGGATAAATTGTTATGACGGTTACATGTGCATACTATACCATCTTTTATATTCATCAAATTTTGTAGGAGTCATGGGACTTGGACCGTTTCAAGAATATAATACAATGGCTGATCTTGTGGACGCATCTCCTGTAAAACTCCTGTAAAACTGCTTGACAGATTGCTAGATTGCTTTGATATTTGATAGGATTAATTGTTTTGATAGGTAGATGTGTATACTACTAGTATACCATCATTTTGATTTGTCAAATTTTTATTAGAGTTATAGGACTTTGACAGTAATATAATACAATAGTAAATCTTGTGGACACATCTCTGAAACCGCTTGACAAATTGCTTTGATATTTAGTAGGATTAATTGTTATGATGTGTACTAGTAGATGTGCTTACTATACCACCTTTTTGATTTGACAAAACTTTGTAGGAGTTATGGGACTTTGACTGTTCCAGTAATACAATACAATTATAGATATTATAGACACATCTCCCCTGAAACCGCTTGACAGATTGCTTTGACGTTTGGTAGAATTAATTGTCATGATGTATAGATGTGCAAAGTCTACCACCATTTTTATTCATCAAATTTTGTAAGAGTTATGGAACTGACCATTAATACAATGGTAGAGATCTTGTGGGTGCATCTCTGATACTAGTACCTGTTCAGTAGATTGCCTTGATATTTAAGAGGATTAATTATGTGTAGATATTCATCCTTTGCCACTATTTTGATTTGTCAAATTTTTTAGGAGATATGGGACTGACCATTTGAGCAATATTAAACAATATTGAAAGCAAATTTTAACTACTAAAATTTGCACATTCGGATGAAACTTAACAGTCGCCCAGTGGCCAATGTGATAATTCTTTAATTAATCTTAATTTCTGGAAAAAAATACATGTGTCTAGCAGACTCAAATATCCAATTACTTTTATGTAGTGATCCAATGTAATTAGAAACAATGTCAAGGCAATAACTTCTGATTTCATGTACATATAGTATAATCAAAATTGTACACATAATCGTATGATTTATAGTTAAAACACACTTGTGCTGAAAAAAGTGGGGCCCCTAACTATATGGTTGGGCCCCTGGATTTTTTCAGGCTAGGGGCCCAGCTGGCTACTGCAGGAAAAAAGTTAAGCTCTATCCCTGCTTAGGTCACATAATTGCTTTCTGAATGGCAAATTCATGTCAGGGCTGTAACTTTTTTATCTTTCGAGGTAGGCTTTTGATATTTGGAATGTGGGTAGATAATATCAAGACGATGTGTTGCATACCATGGTTGATGACCCCGTGGGGCCCACAGAGATGGGTACCATCTCACTGATATCTAGTTCTATTTTGAATGTTATATTTAAACAGTTATGTTTATTATCTTAATTTAATTCCAAAAATGTTTTCATTCTATATATGTTCTTTTGCAGCTGTCGAGACGATATAGGATATTCTTAAATGTATTTAATAAGTTCTTTTTAAGTCTTTAACGTCACAGCTATAATGAAGTCACATTTCATTTATAGAATGATGAGAGTCTTTCACCATCACCTGGGTGTAGAATCGTTGGTTATACCATTCATTATGATGTCAAACTGTAGATCTGACAAAAGTAAACCTATATATAGATGAATTAATAATAATAATAATAATAATAATGACTTTATTTAAAGAGGGTTACACAGTTAGTAATACAACTAATCTTCCCTGAGGCCCTCATGAAAAAATTACAAATTAATAAACAAAAATATATAAATTGACAATAACATACAAACATGAGTGTGGTAATGAAGTAACAATATTACAACAAAAACTGCTGTCATCAGTCTTGTGACAGATATTTCTTAATACAATGTTTAAAAGTTTGTGTGTTTTTAGTGTTTCTATAACATGGTGGTAACTCATTCCATAAAACAGCACCAGAATATGCAAATGACTTTTTGTAAAGTTCAGTAGTTTGTTTTGGTACCATAAGATTTCCATCTAACACATTTCTTAAGCCATAATGAATATTAGACGAGAGATAATTAAACTTTTGTATAAGGTATTCAGGGGCATCTCCCTTCAATGTTTTATGTAGAAGTAAATATTTATGATATTTGATTCTTAATTGTACTGTCATTATGCCCAGTTGCTTAAAAAGTGGTGCTGAAGGGGCTAAAGGGTCTGTATCTAAAATTAATCTGGCTGCCCGTTTTTGCAGTTTTAGTATTCTGTCAAGGCTGTCATTGTTACATCCTCCCCATATTATACAACAGTAATCAATTAAGGGTAATATGTATCCATTGTAGAATATTTTCTTAGTTTCCAGATTCAGAAAACTTTTTATTTGTGATAATAAATAAATTCTTGATGAGATATTTTTACATATCATATCAATTTGCTCCTTCCATATAAGATTTGCATCAATTTGAATGCCTAATATTTTTTCACATGCCGAAACATTAAGAAATTCTGAAAAAATTTCTAGTCTTGGTTGAATTTCTATTGTAGACAATTTTGGTTTTGTACCAATTAACATACATTTTGATTTGCTGGTATTTATGTACATATTATTTTCTCTGCACCACACTTCAACAGAGTTAAGTTCATTTTGCATTTCTTTTTCTAACATATAAACATTCTTCCCAGATAAATGTAATGTTGAGTCATCTGCATATAGATCAGTTGTACAATTTTTAATATACAAGGGCAAATCATTTATAAAAAGAACAAACAGCAAGGGTCCAAGTATAGATCCCTGAGGAACCCCAAATTCAATGTTCCTCTTTTCTGAGAAAACATTACATAATTTTACTTGTTGAGTCCTTTCTGATAAATAGGACTTGAAAAAATTAACAGTGTTATCACAAAATCTGTATACCTCAAGTTTTTGACAGAGTATCATATGATCAACAACATCAAAAGCCTTTTTAAAGTCCACCAATACTGCAAGATTTATATTACCATTGTTCATTTCTTGTAGCCACTTGTCAATAATGTTAATAAGAGCAGTTTGGCAGGAATGATTTGGCCTAAATCCTGATTGTGCAGGATGTAATAGCTTAAATTCTGACAAAAATAAATATACATGATGAGCAACATGTCTCTCAATAATTTTTGAGAGAGTTGGGAGAACAGATATAGGTCTGTAATTATTTGTTAACAAACGATCTCCAGCTTTATATATTAAAGTTACTTTTGCATTTTTTAGTTCTTTAGGAAAACAGCTGGTATCTATCATTCTATTAAAAATATATGTAATAGGAGATGCTATGTAAGTTGCTTAGCTCTTCCCAAATACCAGTTCTAATACTAGTACGTTTTTTAGATTTAATTGTCCGAACTGTTTACATTTATTACACGTTTATCATTTTGAAAATGTGTTTGCTGGGAATTAAAAATTCAATCAGGCAGTTAAAATTTGCAATTAATGATTTAGTTAGCTTTGTGCAGTGAATTTCAAGATTTGTAACGCAAATTAAACATTTTTAAAGCACCTGTCTCAATTTAAATCATTGAATGGTCTGAATGAAGGTTTCACTGTGACATGACACATAGTACTCATAGTAGGTTAGAACTACACATAGTATGTACGATAGTCATAGGGAAAGAAAACAGTTTTATTAAGACCAATATAAATAAAACTTTATTGATAATCAGTAGACAGATAAGATAAATCTTAAGTATGATAACATGTGTACCTACAAAGAAAACAATAACAAATGTTAATACACATAATATCAAACACATATTTTGTGAAATATGGTAAAAATTAGTTTAAAAGATATCATCCTGGACACAACAAGATAAAAGCAAGTTGGTGATTATAATAATAATACATGTACATCATGTACATGTAATTACAATTTAATCCTAACTAATTCCATTTAAGAGACCACCCCTTTTGTAAGACCACTTTTCAGCACAAATAGGGTGGTCTTTCAAGAGGTGGACTACTGTATTATATGCATATTATTTTGTCCCAAAACTAAATGTATCACCAAAAATTTTTTTTTCCATTTTTAGCTCACCTGACTGGATGGGTCATGTTAGCTATTGTCATCACTTTGCGTCCATCTGCATTGTTGTCGTTGGCAGCTTCTGTAAACTTTTTACATTTTATTCTTCTTCTCTAAAACCACTTGGCCAATTAAAACCAAACTTGGCCAGTTTAACATAGGACCCTTTGAGAAAAAAGATAAAAAAGGCGTCTTCTCTGAAACTGGTTAACCAATGGAAACAAAACTTACTACCAATATTGTTTTGATGGTCCTCTATAAAGTTTATGTTTTTATCTCAATCGGAAATTCAAAATGGCACCACCGCAGGCCTAAGTTTAACATATGGATGGTCCTCTATAAAGTTTATGTTTTTATCTCAATCGGAAATTCAAATGGCACCACCGCAGGACTAAGTATATGTTAAACTTAGTCCTGCGGTGGTGCCATTTGAATTTCCGATTGAGATAAAAACATAAACTTTATAGAGGACCATCAAACCAATATTGGTAGTAAGTTTTATTTTCCCCATAGGGTCTATGAGGAAAAATTTTAAAAGGCTTCTTCTCTGAAACTGGTTAACCAATGGAAACAAAACTGACTAGCAACATTGTTTGGTTGGTCTTCTATAAAGTTTATGTTTTTAATCTCAATCAGATTTAAAATGGCGCCACAGCAGGACTAAGTTTAACGTAGGACACTATCTGAAAAAGGTTCAAAAGGCTTCTTCTCTGAAACTGGTTAACCAATGGAAACAAAACTTACTACCAATATTATTTGGATGGTCCTCTATAAAGCTTATGTTTTTATAGCCAATTGGAAATTCAAAATGGCCACCACGTACCGCAAGATTTGCATGTACTTTAACATAGGACCCTGTAGGAAACAGTTTTAAAAGGTTACTTCTCTGAAACCGGTTAACCAATGGAAACTACCTATATTGTTTGGATGGTCCTCTATAAGGCAAAACCAAAAAATATGCGTGTTTCCGTTTACATAGAATTATAAAATAGGTAGGTAGGTTTATTTTTGTTTGGGGGGGGGGGGGGGGGGGGGGGCGGGGAAGGTAAACGTGTTGGTCAGATTAGTAATTTAATTTTGACCTTTATCTTTTATACCTTTGTAGGTTTAAAGCTTGTAAGTTTCAAAGATTTCTTATGAAGCCTTTCAAAGTATACAGTCATTTAATGAGCTATCCATTTTGTTACAAGCGTTCACATGGTTACATTTAGCCGCCATGTTGGGGTGGAAGTACTAAAATAGAACTAAAACCAGCAACAATACTTCCGATTTGAAGTAACCTACATTAAAAACACACAAAAAACTTTGGGGTGGGCATTTTGGCTTAAAAAAAAATAGGTAGGGTTGGGTAAGCGGAAACACTGGATGAACCACTATAAAGTTTACGTTTTTTATGCCAATTGGAAAATCAAAATGGCCACCAAAGGAATTAGTTATTTAACATTGGACACTATAGGAAGAAGTTTTAAGAGGCTTCTTCTCTGAAACCAGATAACCAAAGGAAACAAAACATACTACCAATATTGCTTGGATGGTTCACTATAAAGTTTACGTTTTTTATGCCAATCGGAAAATTGAAATGTCCAACCCATTGAATTAGTTTATTTAACATTGGACCCTATAGGAAGAAGTTTTCAGAGGCTTCTTCTCTGAAACCAGGTAACCAATGGAAACAAAACTTACTACCAATATTGTTTTGGTGGTCCTCTTTAAAGTTATTGAAAATTACAGGACTTAGTTTAACATCAAGGAAATACCATCTTCATTGCCTATAAAATCAGGTGAGCAATACAGGCTCTTAAGAGCCTCTGGTAGTTTCTCACACCTCTTAGGCAATTTGATAATGCAGTGGTGGGGGGACATTTGGCTGCTTGTACCCCTTGTTATAACACCTATTGCTAAGTCTGCACAAATAAAATGTGTGGTGCTGATACATTTAGTCATGTTCATTCACTGAATATCTTTTTCATTTGATAATGAGCTTAATACATGAAAAGGTGAATCTGAAAATTGTTAAACACAGAGCCAGAATATTGCACATGAAGTACATGTACATATAATTTATATAACATTTGACATTACTTAAACAGTTCAATTTTGGCAGAGTGGTTAAGGTAGTTAGTCATCTTCACAAGGGGCCTCACTATTTATCATGTGGTCTGTCAATACTGAGATTGCGGGTTGAGTCTCACTCGATGCACTCGACTCCAATCTAAATTGACAAGGATTGCCAGTTTTCCTAACAAAGGTCAGGAGTTTTCTCCCCGGGTACCCTGTCTTCCTCGCCCAATAAAAGCTTGAGGCCACGATATAGCTGAAAGTAGCATTAAAAACCATTTTAAAACAAAACAAAAACAAACTATTGATCACATGCCTGTCAACATTGAGGTTGTGGGTTAGAGCTTTATGGAGGGCAGGGTCTGCTGAACTCAAAATTTACAAGGAAATTACTAGTTTTCCTGCTGATGGTCAGGAGTAATTAGTGGGTACTTAGGCTTCCTCCCACAGTGAAAACTGATTTTTTTTTTTTTTTGAATGTTTAATGCCACTTTCAGCAATTTTTCAGCTATACTTAGTATCATGCCATCCAGTTTTTATTGGGGGAGGAAGCCGGAGTATCTGGAGAAAACCTTTGGTAGGAACAATAAAAAGTGAATGCCGTATATATAGCTGAATAATTGCTGTAAGTGGCATTAAACACCATTACAAAAAACAAATCTAATAAGGGACCTCTGTGGCCTAGTGGTCAAGGCAGTTCGTCTACAATTGATCACGTGGTCTGTCAAGACTGAGATTGCGGATTCGTGTCTCACTGCGGGTAGGGTGCACTCAACTCCAATCTTAATTGACAGGGATTGCCAGTTTTCCTACCGAAGGTTGGGGGTTTTCTCCAGGTACTCCAGCTTTCTCCCCCAATAAAAACTGGACGCCATGATATAGCTGAAAACAAATTGTTGAGATATCCATGTAAAGCTGTATTTTGCTAACTTACTAGTACTAATTACATGTTTATTTGTTTGTTTTTTTTCAGAAAAACAAAAGCAACTGACATTGACATTTACACAAATAGGAAATTACAGGCTGGTTACGAATATTTAAATATAACCATGAATATGCGTTTGACATCAAGAATTAACCTTGGAATCTTCCTGAATTTAAATATACTTCTGATCATAAACTTAATATTTTGAGTGACACTGAACTCAAAAGCAGACATGATTCTGTTCTGATTTAGAAGAGAAATAAGAAAAATGGATAACTTTTTACCATTTTCTATATTGGAGGAATCCACCTCAGATGATGGTATGTTCTACTGTAAATTATGTGGTGAGATTTTTGAGAACGATACAGAATTACTCTGTCATAGCTGTCCAAAGATGAAGGAAAGGTTGAAAGAATTTTCCAAAGACAAGTCATGTGTAAAAAAGCAAAATTCAAAAATCAGAACTAGTCAAAGAATAAAAGGGAAAATGAATAAATTACAACAACAGGCAAACACACATGACAATGGAGCAGTGAGTGATGTATCTCAAACTGACACGGAAACAAGTGCTAAAAATGTCAAGTCAGCAGCTCGGAATAGATCTTCATTTACAGAACAATGTCTCAGTCACAAAAACCTCATGTCAAACAGACATTGCTCTAGAATGCCAAAAAACAAACGTACTGTGAAAAAGAATAATTTCTTCAAACATAATTTAGATTGTTACAAAGAGAGTGAAGAGAGCAATATTGAATCAACTGACGAGTTTGATGAAGTATTAGGAGGACCTAATGTTAAAACAATTGTGCAATCAAAATCTGCATCTCAAAAAAATTTAAAGCAGGGAGATGGTATCATTCAAGATAAAGAAGAAAAAAAATTGAAAAGGAAACTATCAAAAAATGAAAAGAACAGTTTTGTCAGAGAGTCATATGACCAAATTTTAATAGGCAGTACTGTCAACATTGAAGAGCAATTAAACCACTCACCACAGGGCGAATCAGAACCACACATGAATAATATCAGTGGCATGTTAACTGCTAAGAGGGAAAGTTCAGTAAGGTCGGCCAAACTCACTGATGACAGAAGACAAAAATCTGCCAGTTATAATCGGAGAGTAAAAGAAAGAAAGATATTTCTTACCAGGGATAGTAAATTGTGTGATAAATGTGGATATCATGTTCCAGACGATCATAATTGTGTCCTAATTAAGGTTGCAGAGGAGTCTATGGATAACTCTCGGAATATAAATGCCACTGGCTTGACTGGTGACATTAGTTCCAATGGATTGTCTGGTAACATTAGTTGCACTGGATTGTCTGAGAACATTAATTGTTCTGGCATGACTGGTGACAATAATTCTACTGGCTTGTCTGGAAACATTACCGATAATTCCGTTTGCTTGTCTGCAAACATAACCGATACTTCCGTTGGCTTGTCTGAAAACATGACTTCCATTGGCTTGTCTGGGAATGTTAATAGCACTGTCTTGTCTGATAACATTGCCTCTAGAGGTCATAGTCCAAATGAGATTCAGTATGAGAAAAGTAATGCAGAGTCAGATGTAGAGGAATTTAACTGTATACAATGTGGTCAGACTTTTTTTCAAAGTAATGCTCAAGTTTATGATAATTCTGAAGTATTTATCATATCTAACTACTCCTATAGTATATTCCGTTGTGAGAAATGTGTCTTATTACTTACATTTAAAGACAAAATATTACAAAAATGTACAACCTTTAATTTAGAAGACTTCACACCTTTGATATGCAGGACAGATGATAAATTTGGGTGTAGAATTTGTAACGGAAATTTGACTGGATTTAGTCAAATAGACCAGCTGTCTCATTTACTACAGCATGCAGAAAACTTCAGCAAGCAGTGTGTTATATGTGAGCATCAAATTCAGTCTCCAAGAGGTCTAAAAATGCACATGAAAAAACACAGAGTTCTGATTAAACTGACAAATTTTTTTCGGAGGGTAGTTCCATACGTAATTGAGTCAGATAGCGGTGACAATGAGTTGACTTACAAAGTTCAAACTTTAAATGTAACCAGAGGTCAGAAAATACCCTTAAGTAATCAGACTGTTGTATCAAAGTGGGAGCCCCAGATACTGAATGACAATACAGTCAAATTATCAAGGGTTAATGTAGTACTTGATGAGGCAGATGATATTAATAGGAAAAGGAAGAACAGAGATGGTGAATCTTCTGAAACAAAACGAAGAAAACCTTCTCCATTGGTCAATTCTGAACAAGATCAAATTAGGAAAGATATGATTATTCATATGTCTGGAAGGGATATAGTAGACTACTTCCAGAATGATAAAAATATGAACGAATTCCTGGATTTAACTGAAATGGATGAAGAAAATTTAGAAATTGTAAATCATAGTGAATACTTAAAACATGTGTCCAATAGTGAAAGCTGTAATTCAGTGGAAGAGAATTATGTAAATGGATGTGATTCAGGAACTGATTTTGGAAACAATGGAAGTGGATTGCCTAACCAAGAAAGGCTTTCATCTTCAAGGGGAGAAAACTCAGTATCAATTCAAAACATTTATCCTCCAGAAACAAGTCACCTGTCAGCTGGTTTAACAAGCATGGCTGACATACATGTTCAGAATGACAATAATATGGTACAGTCTAATGCATGTAGTTTAAATCAAACCAGTGGTCTTGTTGACAGCAGTAAATCAGTCAACTCCCACCATTTATATGGGTCTACCTCCAGTCAGGTCCCTAATGATACAGGATTTTATCATAACAAAAAGGTAGTGAATGTTGCTGATATCAATGTATCAACCTTGCAGCCACAATTGTTACACTTGAATGGTGTTCCTAACATTGCATCATATGTCAGTCATGTGACAGGACAAGTTGTAAGCTCCTCCGAATCGGGTAACATGCACAGTAGCATTGCGTCAAGCCAATATGTCCAGTCTTCTTCAACACATAAGTTGTCAAATTTATTGAAAGAAATTAACAGCCAATCAGAAACGAGTGATGTACCATGTAGTATGACCTTATCCAATCAGATGTCAGGAGAACCAATTCAGTCAGCCAGCTCTCAGGTGTCAAGTTATTATGAAAATGTATCAAGACAACATCCACAGTACTCTACAAGGCAAGCATCAGAAGGAATGACTATTGTTACAAACACGTCATCTCAAGTGTCTTCATCAGTAATAACCAGTCAACTGAATCGGGCTGATATGCCAGTACAACATGATACACATTACATTACAGAACCATTAAGCTCTTCTGGAAATGTTAATGTGCCTAGATCTACTCCAGTGACAATACCAGCTAACTTGTCTGGTCAGTTAGATCAGTATTCTGAAGTGAGTCGGGTCGTGGTTGACTTAACAGGACAAGATGACATGTCAGTGGCACAAGTGCAATCAATGACACCCTTTAAGATTCCTGATAATTTGACAGAAGAGGAGGAACTGACTTATCTGGCAAGTTTGACGTCAGATTACACACCATTTCAAATATGTAGTGATGAAAGTCAGAGCAGCGATGATAAGGAAGCCGAGGCTATTGAACCTGAAGAAACAGTATCCAATAAGAATGCTTCACCTTCAAAGGAAAATGGTCAGATTGTGGTGAACTTTGACCTGGCAAGCAATGTTGACAATTGTGCTTTCACACATGAAGTTGAAGTTGCTAGTGTACAAAATAAAACAAGAGTTAGAAAAAGATTACATGTGCCAGCACTTAATCGAGATAATTCAGGTCAGTTCCAATGTGACATGTGTACATTATGTTTCAAGAAGCTAGAGTTACTATTCAAACACCAGGAACTGCATAAAAAGAATCCATATACGTGTTGGCAATGTTTTTTAAAATTTACCTCTCCTGACAAGTACAATAGTCACATGGCTGATAAACATACATGAACAGACTACATGTTAATTATGCATTAATTTTATTCAAGAAACAAAAATGATTTAAGAGCTACATGTATAGCCAGCTATGAACATGGCTGTGGACTTTGTTACAAAAAATAAGTATTGTGGTTATGATACAGAGAATCTGAATACTTTTCAACCAAAACATTAGTAATTTATTTGTGAAATAAAAAACGCATAAAACCTAGTACAGTTCAGTGAAAAATTTGCTTTAAATTTCCTGTTTGAAGATGAGTCTTCTATGCAGCAATACTTTTTTAAGAATATCTTTTCTAGAGAACCTTCAAAATAAAAAGGAGCATTTTGATATGAATTGTAAATTACATTTTTCAGAATATTTACATAGGATATTATCTATTGTATCAGCTTTTAACAATGAGTTTAGAAACAGACTTTTTTGTCCTTGTTTTTTTTGTATGGTAAATGATCAGATAATTGTATTATTCCTATTTATTAAATTATTTCTTGTTAAAACATTTAGATCATGTGATCACCAGGCATACAAAAGAATCATGTGCCCTAGTGTATTAAGATCATGTGATCACATGGCATACAAAAGAATCATGTGACCTGTACATCTTTCAGGCAAAAACAAAAAAATCTATTTATAAACAATAAAATGTTATAAAAAAGTGCCAAGCAAGTGAGACATCATTTTTTTGTTTTGGTTTTGTTTAATTTTTACAGCTCAATATGATCAAATTATTTTATGTTAATAATGTTATGATATGTTTTATATATGGTCTTATTATTTAACTTTTGGTAATATTTGAATTAGTTTTAGTTGAAGTAACCAGAAGGTGCATTGAACTGAAAAATATATGCCAAATTACATTGTTTTGTTCTGTATCTTTAATGAGAACAAATCTTATAATTTTTGTACATTTTTATGTTAAATTAAATTATATATAGCAAATATCATCAGTTAGCTAATATTTTTAGTATTTTAATTTTTAGACTTTGTTGCAGTTTATGATTTATTTTTTATGTATGGTAGAGATTTGCCCTCTTAATGCAAGGCACTGTACATGTACTTATAATAATGTACTCAGAGTAACATTGGTCAAATAAATGAATTCTCCTTTGAAATAAAAAAGGCAATATATACATGTAATTGGACTTTATGCCAAGTTTATTCTTAAGCTGGAGTTGTAGTAAGGAACAACTAACTATTGATCTTATAATAATGGCTGCATTCATGACAAATACAATTTTATAGAGAATACCAGATACTACACATTATTAGAATCTTGCTAAGGTTGTAGTTATAATTAGGTTAAGGCTTGTGAGAACTATTTCAGTAAGTTTATTTGAAGAAAGGATATAGAAGGCATTACTCTATATATGCAATTTTTGTTATATATCAACTCATATAATTGTACATAATTTCATATGAATTAAATCATTGCTATACAGAATATGTACTAGTAGTATTAGTTGTTGTTTTAATACAACATACACATTAATAATTGATATTTTACAATATGTATCTATATTTTTAATGATTTATGGATTTCCAAATCCAGGCCTTACCAAAATTGTATCCAATAATCCACATGGCTGCCATTAATTATCTCAGGTATTCTACATATACTAGGAGCCTTTGGTTGTGTACACTATTGCATAAATGTCAGTGCACCAACATACATTATTCTTTCCTAGAGACAACTTAATTCTTTAAATACAATCTAATAATTCATTGATTTCTTAAATGGTTGCTTAACACCATGTGAGCAGTATTTCAGTTACATTGTATATTCAAGATGAGAACAAAAATTAATTGATACAGAAAACTGATAGGACAAAATATTTTGACCAATTAAAATGTGTAGTTATTTACTACACCATTAAGCCAATAAAGCAGGTGTGGTAATTTGCATGGAGCAGACGTGGGCATTTTCTAGGTTGCTTAGCCAATAAAGCAGGTGTGGTAATTAGCTTGGAGCAGACCTGGACATTTTCTAGGTAGCTTAGTCAATAAAGCAGGTATGGCCATTTGCTAGGTTGTTTGGCTAATAGTAAAATTGCCATTGTGTTGTCCAATAAAGAAGAAATGGCGATTTCCTAAGTTGTTTGACCAAAACAGATATGATCATTATACTTTACATGTACATATGAAATTTAAACATATCTTTGTTTCTGATAAATGATGGCAAATCATTGGTGTCAGATACCTTCGCATTCCTTAAAACCTGGTATAACCCATCATTTCTTTTGAAATGCCAATACCAAGTCAGGACCATTGCTGTAGATGCTTCATTTCTGGTTGTTAGTTCTCCAGTTTGCCAGTGTCTTGGGCTTTGAAATTGGATTTTATTTTTGACAATTACGTTTCAGTTCAGTATTTTGTTATTACCTTGGAGGAATTGACTGAAAGACAGAACCTAGACTCACTGTGGTTGCTAGCGTTTGTCTAGTTGATAAATAGTTTACAGTTCTTGTGCGCAATCCTTATTTAACATCCATCATGTGCAGAGTTAACTTTTAGTTGGCCGCAGTTATGAATATTTTTTGTATATAAGCATTGAACAGGTATGTCATGTTATCTCCAGATAGGAAATGTTTGCCTTGAGATGAAATAAAGAAATAAACACCAAAGTGGCAATTAATTCTTGCAATGCAAATCACACAAAGTCATTGGACACACAATGACAAGCTTTTTCAAGAAAATGAGAGAGAGAGAGAGAGAGACACTCTCCGGCACAGAGAACATAACTGGTTCCCAGATATAACCTCTGCCACACGTCATCCTCCATTTACTGCGGGACTACATTTGTCGTCTGCTCGTGGTGTTTGTAAACAAAGAACGATTTTTGTACGATGATACACGAGATCTTATTTATTTTTATATAGTCTTTTTAAACACTTTTGATACAGTTTTACATTGAAATTACTGTGTTTATACACGAAGCTTATCCTCCATGAGAGATACCTCTCACAATGTCAACCAATGGTATGGCAGAGGTCATTGTGGTTGACGTTGGATACCCAGAATCCTTTGCGTGGAGATTGAGAGAGAGAGAGCTTAGTGCATTTTAAGAATAAGCATTTCCTGCCTGTTCAATTCACCCCTGGCAGTCAATCCTGTGCAAGTCAAGTACAGTAAAGGAAGACCCACATCATTTGGGAGACAGATATCACATACAAATAAATTGTAAACTATTATGACAAATAAATTTAAGCTCAATATCCGTAAATTATGAATTATACATTTATTATGATACAGTTATATACGTGACCACCTGGCCAAGCAGGGCCAAGAAAGAGTCCATTGTCTATTAGCTGTTATACAAAATCTGTGAAACCACTGATCTTTTTAGAACTAAATTTTGTATCATGATCAGCAAGAGAAGATCCAACAAGTCACATGACTGACATCGTCGAATGAATCACATGGGAGTTGTTTTGCTTCAAAAACCATTTTATTTTTGTAACTGTTATTTTTAAAAGAACTGTAAACAGCAAAGATGTTCAGCAGGATAAACCTATCTCTATTTCAATTTCTAAAGATGTTCCATGGTTTACATAATCTTTTAATATCAGCTTTTTAAGATTTCCAACTACCTTCAATAGTGAGTTTCATTCCATCTGGTCAGGTAAAACCTGTGGTACTTTGATCATAAGAAGTCTGAATGGCCCAGTAGGACCATTACAAATTAAGGTCTGGTACATGTAGTCTGAATGGACCAGTAGGACCATTACAAATTAAGGTCTGGTACATGTAGGACCATTACAAATTAAGGTCTGGTACATGTAGTCTGAATGGACCAGTAGGACCATTACAAATTAAGGTCTGGTACATGTAGTCTGAATGGCCCAGTAGGACCATTACAAATTAAGGTCTGGTACATGTAGGACCATTACAAATTAAGGTCTGGTACATGTAGTCTGAATGGCCCAGTAGGACCATTACAAATTAAGGTCTGGTCCATGTAGTCTGAATGGCCCAGTAGGACCATTACAAATTAAGGTCTGGTACATGTAGGACCATTACAAATTAAGGTCTGGTACATGTAGTCTGAATGGCCCAGTAGGACCATTACAAATTAAGGTCTGGTACATGTAGGACCATTACAAATTAAGGTCTGGTCCATGTAGTCTGAATGGCTCAGTAGGACCATTACAAATTAAGGTCTGGTACATGTAGTCTGAATGGCCCAGTAGGACCATTACAAATTAAGGTCTGGTACATGTAGGACCATTACAAATTAAGGTCTGGTACATGTAGGACCATTACAAATTAAGGTCTGGTCCATGTAGTCTGAATGGCTCAGTAGGACCATTACAAATTAAGCTCTGGTCCATGTAGTCTGAATGGCCCAGTAGGACCATTACAAATTAAGGTCTGGTCCATGTAGTCTGAATGGCCCAGTAGGACCATTACAAATTAAGGTCTGGTCCATGTAGTCTGAATGGCCCAGTAGGACCATTACAAATTAAGGTCTGGTACATGTAGTCTGAATGGACCAGTAGGACCATTACAAATTAAGGTCTGGTACATGTAGTCTGAATGGACCAGTAGGACCATTACAAATTAAGGTCTGGTACATGTAGTCTGAATGGCCCAGTAGGACCATTACAAATTAAGGTCTGGTACATGTAGTCTGAATGGCCCAGTAGGACCATTACAAATTAAGGTCTGGTACATGTAGTCTGAATGGCCCAGTAGGACCATTACAAATTAAGGTCTGGTACATGTAGTCTGAATGGACCAGTAGGACCATTACAAATTAAGGTCTGGTACATGTAGGACCATTACAAATTAAGGTCTGGTACATGTAGGACCATTACAAATTAAGGTCTGGTACATGTAGGACCATTACAAATTAAGGTCTGGTACATGTAGTCTGAATGGCCCAGTAGGACCATTACAAATTAAGGTCTGGTACATGTAGTCTGAATGGCCAAGTAGGACCATTACAAATTAAGGTCTGGTACATGTAGGACCATTACAAATTAAGGTCTGGTACATGTAGTCTGAATGGACCAGTAGGACCATTACAAATTAAGGTCTGGTACATGTAGTCTGAATGGCCCAGTAGGACCATTACAAATTAAGGTCTGGTACATGTAGTCTGAATGGCCCAGTAGGACCATTACAAATTAAGGTCTGGTACATGTAGGACCATTACAAATTAAGGTCTGGTACATGTAGTCTGAATGGCCCAGTAGGACCATTACAAATTAAGGTCTGGTACATGTAGTCTGAATGGCCCAGTAGGACCATTACAAATTAAGGTCTGGTACATGTAGGACCATTACAAATTAAGGTCTGGTACATGTAGTCTGAATGGCCCAGTAGGACCATTACAAATTAAGGTCTGGTACATGTAGTCTGAATGGCCCAGTAGGACCATTACAAATTAAGGTCTGGTACATGTAGTCTGAATGGCCCAGTAGGACCATTACAAATAAAGGTCTGGTACATGTAGTCTGAATGGACCAGTAGGACCATTACAAATTAAGGTCTGGTACATGTAGTCTGAATGGCCCAGTAGGACCATTACAAATTAAGGTCTGGTACATGTAGTCTGAATGGCCCAGTAGGACCATTACAAATTAAGGTCTGGTACATGTAGTCTGAATGGCCCAGTAGGACCATTACAAATTAAGATCTGGTACATGTAGTCTGAATGGACCAGTAGGATCATTACAAATTAAGGTCTGGTACATGTAGTCTGAATGGACCAGTAGGACCATTACAAATTAAGGTCTGGTACATGTAGTCTGAATGGACCAGTAGGACCATTACAAATTAAGGTCTGGTACATGTAGTCTGAATGGCCCAGTAGGACCATTACAAATAAAGGTCTGGTACATGTAGTCTGAATGGACCAGTAGGACCATTACAAATTAAGGTCTGGTACATGTAGTCTGAATGGCCCAGTAGGACCATTACAAATTAAGGTCTGGTACATGTAGTCTGAATGGCCCAGTAGGACCATTACAAATTAAGGTCTGGTACATGTAGTCTGAATGGCCCAGTAGGACCATTACAAATTAAGATCTGGTACATGTAGTCTGAATGGACCAGTAGGATCATTACAAATTAAGGTCTGGTACATGTAGTCTGAATGGACCAGTAGGACCATTACAAATTAAGGTCTGGTACATGTAGTCTGAATGGACCAGTAGGACCATTACAAATTAAGGTCTGGTACATGTAGTCTGAATGGCCCAGTAGGACCATTACAAATAAAGGTCTGGTACATGTAGTCTGAATGGACCAGTAGGACCATTACAAATTAAGGTCTGGTACATGTAGTCTGAATGGCCCAGTAGGACCATTACAAATTAAGGTCTGGTACATGTAGTCTGAATGGCCCAGTAGGACCATTACAAATTAAGGTCTGGTACATGTAGTCTGAATGGCCCAGTAGGACCATTACAAATTAAGATCTGGTACATGTAGTCTGAATGGACCAGTAGGATCATTACAAATTAAGGTCTGGTACATGTAGTCTGAATGGACCAGTAGGACCATTACAAATTAAGGTCTGGTACATGTAGTCTGAATGGACCAGTAGGACCATTACAAATTAAGGTCTGGTACATGTAGGACCATTACAAATTAAGGTCTGGTACATGTAGTCTGAATGGACCAGTAGGACCATTACAAATTAAGGTCTGGTACATGTAGTCTGAATGGCCCAGTAGGACCATTACAAATTAAGGTCTGGTACATGTAGGACCATTACAAATTAAGGTCTGGTACATGTAGTCTGAATGGCCCAGTAGGACCATTACAAATTAAGGTCTGGTCCATGTAGTCTGAATGGCCCAGTAGGACCATTACAAATTAAGGTCTGGTACATGTAGGACCATTACAAATTAAGGTCTGGTACATGTAGTCTGAATGGCCCAGTAGGACCATTACAAATTAAGGTCTGGTACATGTAGGACCATTACAAATTAAGGTCTGGTCCATGTAGTCTGAATGGCTCAGTAGGACCATTACAAATTAAGGTCTGGTACATGTAGTCTGAATGGCTCAGTAGGACCATTACAAATTAAGGTCTGGTACATGTAGGACCATTACAAATTAAGGTCTGGTACATGTAGGACCATTACAAATTAAGGTCTGGTCCATGTAGTCTGAATGGCTCAGTAGGACCATTACAAATTAAGCTCTGGTCCATGTAGTCTGAATGGCCCAGTAGGACCATTACAAATTAAGGTCTGGTCCATGTAGTCTGAATGGCCCAGTAGGACCATTACAAATTAAGGTCTGGTCCATGTAGTCTGAATGGCCCAGTAGGACCATTACAAATTAAGGTCTGGTACATGTAGTCTGAATGGACCAGTAGGACCATTACAAATTAAGGTCTGGTACATGTAGTCTGAATGGACCAGTAGGACCATTACAAATTAAGGTCTGGTACATGTAGTCTGAATGGCCCAGTAGGACCATTACAAATTAAGGTCTGGTACATGTAGTCTGAATGGCCCAGTAGGACCATTACAAATTAAGGTCTGGTACATGTAGTCTGAATGGCCCAGTAGGACCATTACAAATTAAGGTCTGGTACATGTAGTCTGAATGGACCAGTAGGACCATTACAAATTAAGGTCTGGTACATGTAGGACCATTACAAATTAAGGTCTGGTACATGTAGGACCATTACAAATTAAGGTCTGGTACATGTAGGACCATTACAAATTAAGGTCTGGTACATGTAGTCTGAATGGCCCAGTAGGACCATTACAAATTAAGGTCTGGTACATGTAGTCTGAATGGCCAAGTAGGACCATTACAAATTAAGGTCTGGTACATGTAGGACCATTACAAATTAAGGTCTGGTACATGTAGTCTGAATGGACCAGTAGGACCATTACAAATTAAGGTCTGGTACATGTAGTCTGAATGGCCCAGTAGGACCATTACAAATTAAGGTCTGGTACATGTAGTCTGAATGGCCCAGTAGGACCATTACAAATTAAGGTCTGGTACATGTAGGACCATTACAAATTAAGGTCTGGTACATGTAGTCTGAATGGCCCAGTAGGACCATTACAAATTAAGGTCTGGTACATGTAGTCTGAATGGCCCAGTAGGACCATTACAAATTAAGGTCTGGTACATGTAGGACCATTACAAATTAAGGTCTGGTACATGTAGTCTGAATGGCCCAGTAGGACCATTACAAATTAAGGTCTGGTACATGTAGTCTGAATGGCCCAGTAGGACCATTACAAATTAAGGTCTGGTACATGTAGTCTGAATGGCCCAGTAGGACCATTACAAATAAAGGTCTGGTACATGTAGTCTGAATGGACCAGTAGGACCATTACAAATTAAGGTCTGGTACATGTAGTCTGAATGGCCCAGTAGGACCATTACAAATTAAGGTCTGGTACATGTAGTCTGAATGGCCCAGTAGGACCATTACAAATTAAGGTCTGGTACATGTAGTCTGAATGGCCCAGTAGGACCATTACAAATTAAGATCTGGTACATGTAGTCTGAATGGACCAGTAGGATCATTACAAATTAAGGTCTGGTACATGTAGTCTGAATGGACCAGTAGGACCATTACAAATTAAGGTCTGGTACATGTAGTCTGAATGGACCAGTAGGACCATTACAAATTAAGGTCTGGTACATGTAGTCTGAATGGCCCAGTAGGACCATTACAAATAAAGGTCTGGTACATGTAGTCTGAATGGACCAGTAGGACCATTACAAATTAAGGTCTGGTACATGTAGTCTGAATGGCCCAGTAGGACCATTACAAATTAAGGTCTGGTACATGTAGTCTGAATGGCCCAGTAGGACCATTACAAATTAAGGTCTGGTACATGTAGTCTGAATGGCCCAGTAGGACCATTACAAATTAAGATCTGGTACATGTAGTCTGAATGGACCAGTAGGATCATTACAAATTAAGGTCTGGTACATGTAGTCTGAATGGACCAGTAGGACCATTACAAATTAAGGTCTGGTACATGTAGTCTGAATGGACCAGTAGGACCATTACAAATTAAGGTCTGGTACATGTAGTCTGAATGGCCCAGTAGGACCATTACAAATAAAGGTCTGGTACATGTAGTCTGAATGGACCAGTAGGACCATTACAAATTAAGGTCTGGTACATGTAGTCTGAATGGCCCAGTAGGACCATTACAAATTAAGGTCTGGTACATGTAGTCTGAATGGCCCAGTAGGACCATTACAAATTAAGGTCTGGTACATGTAGTCTGAATGGCCCAGTAGGACCATTACAAATAAAGGTCTGGTACATGTAGTCTGAATGGCCCAGTAGGACCATTACAAATTAAGGTCTGGTACATGTAGGACCATTACAAATTAAGGTCTGGTACATGTAGTCTGAATGGCCCAGTAGGACCATTACAAATTAAGGTCTGGTACATGTAGGACCATTACAAATTAAGGTCTGGTACATGTAGTCTGAATGGACAAGTAGGACCATTACAAATTAAGGTCTGGTACATGTAGTCTGAATGGCCCAGTAGGACCATTACAAATTAAGGTCTGGTACATGTAGTCTGAATGGACCAGTAGGACCATTACAAATTAAGGTCTGGTACATGTAGTCTGAATGGCCCAGTAGGACCATTACAAATTAAGGTCTGGTACATGTAGGACCATTACAAATTAAGGTCTGGTACATGTAGTCTGAATGGACCAGTAGGACCATTACAAATTAAGGTCTGGTACATGTAGTCTGAATGGACCAGTAGGACCATTACAAATTAAGGTCTGGTACATGTAGTCTGAATGGCCCAGTAGGACCATTACAAATTAAGGTCTGGTACATGTAGTCTGAATGGACCAGTAGGACCATTACAAATTAAGGTCTGGTACATGTAGTCTGAATGGCCCAGTAGGACCATTACAAATTAAGGTCTGGTACATGTAGTCTGAATGGACCAGTAGGACCATTACAAGTTAAGGTCTGGTACATGTAGTCTGAATGGACCAGTAGGACCATTACAAATTAAGGTCTGGTACATGTAGTCTGAATGGCCCAGTAGGACCATTACAAATTAAGGTCTGGTACATGTAGTCTGAATGGACCAGTAGGACCATTACAAATTAAGGTCTGGTACATGTAGTCTGAATGGCCCAGTAGGACCATTACAAATTAAGGTCTGGTACATGTAGTCTGAATGGCCCAGTAGGACCATTACAAATTAAGGTCTGGTACATGTAGTCTGAATGGACCAGTAGGACCATTACAAATTAAGGTCTGGTACATGTAGGACCATTACAAATTAAGGTATGGTACATGTAGTCTGAATGGCCCAGTAGGACCATTACAAATTAAGGTCTGGTACATGTAGTCTGAATGGACCAGTAGGACCATTACAAATTAAGGTCTGGAACATGTAGTTATTACAAAATATTGCATATATATATATTTAAAGCAGAAATGACCACATTTTTTTCTGCAGCAGTTTAACTAAACTGAAATCTTTCATTTTCTCCCCACTTTTTCTATTGTAACTGAATAGAAGATGAAACATTTCAGGTAATGATGACCAGGTACAGTACAGATGAGCTTGTGTGCCCTCATTTGTACTTGTTGCATCATCTAATCCAAACATTTTGTTTCAACATTCTGATTTGATGTCAAATGATTTTAAACAATGGTGAGTCTAGTATATTGCGATGTGAAGGTTGTTTAATGAAGAAATGGATACTTTCATGTGCTTTTAAGAACGACTGTGTGATCTTACAATTGTGATAAGTATTTTTTCTGTCTTATTGCAACTGAAGAGTAGCAGAATAAGGTAAAAAAACTTCAAATTGCTATTTTTTATGGAAGATAACTCAATTTTTTTCCCAAAAGTCTATGCAAGAACCAGATTACATTCTGGAAATATTTCACTATGTAACAAGAAATCAAATAATGTAATTCAAGGTCGTTTTATTAGAGAAAGTAACTTGTTTTGCTTTTCAAAATTTCTACTTGCATCTCACCCAGTCAAAGCAGATTCTAAAATGAGGCAAACCAATAGAAGTGGAAACTCTGTGTAACTCTAAACCATTAAACAGACCAGAAAATAATTCTTCATACCTACTGTAACAAACGTTCGTAGGTGAAGGTGGTTGTTTATTACAACTTACTGATAAAATGGTTGCCATAACAATATTATGTAATGTCATCTTTATGTTAAAAGGGTTGCTATGATGGTATTATGTAATGAAACCTAATTGATATTGGATTTTCTTATATACCAGGAATAAAAAGAAGGAACAAGTGAAAGCTTAATTTAATTTCACATTTTAAGATCGTTTCTGCAACTAGGAAGTATATTTTAAAGTGTAACACAACAATAAATGAAATAAATTTATTGCACCCTCATAAAAAAAACACAGTTCTAAGTTTGTTTCATTTTCTTTTCAGGATCATAAACATATCTTTTAAATGTTAGGAAGATTTTGATTGGTTCTTGACCACTGTTGTCATCCTGGTCAGTTTCAGTGTCTTTGGTTTTGTTCTTTTTCTTTGTACTAGAATACTTCTGTTGAGTCTCTTTAGATACTCCATCTAATGACAAACAAAAATTTTAAAAGTTATTTTTTCTACAAAATTTAATAATCAAGTTAAATAATTTACAACTGGAAACGGGTAAATGATTCCCAAGGTAAGGGAGGTTTTAAATAAACTTTCAGATTTCCTTCCAACAACAGGTTTATAGTAAATACCAATAAATAGTTCTCTCCAACAGTGATTTTCAAATAACACAAATTAAGGCATAAATATGCATGCAGTACTAAGGTTAATCCTTAATATTTCACAAATAGTTGATGTCTTTATAGTACAGTGACAATATCTAACTCTTTTTACAACTTTTATTTCTTGTAATCTATTTTGGCTGCATTTATGATAAATCTTGTTTACAAATAATTTATTTATAAGAATATTTTTTTAATTTTTACCTTATTTTTCTAAGATAATGTGTTAACTTGTCTCATACATGTATGTATTGTATGTTTATTAAAAACTAACAACAGTAAAGTTTGGAGTACCTGGAATTCGTATCTTAAATTTTCCACTCTGCCCAAATCCTCCTTCAATCATGCCTTTCTCCCCAGAGGACAAGGTCACCTTGAGCCCTACAAATGTCTGTATATTGGTTTCCTTTTTAAACAAATTTTTACCAATCAGCGTGTATTCGTCCTGGCATCTTTCAACAACACCTTCTCGTACTTTGGTTTTGAAAACTTTAAGTTTCGGAAGATCACTGATTAAATACTTCGGATCTGTAAAACTATCGAGCATTTTTCCATGGAATGCTATTCTACACATATTGGCATGTATATCTGTGTCTAACTTTGATCCAATGACCAGTGAATCACTAGGACATGTTACAGGTTTTTCGTATTCTATAAGTGCATACTGCTTTTTGGGTATTTTATCCAATGCGGCAGCATCAGCTTTCTCATTTTGTGTTGATTTTGTAATTAATGTATCCTGATAAACATATTCCTTAGAATAATCAAGTGAGAGTAAAGCTGATTCTGGCAAATTTGAAGTTCCATCGTCATATAATCCAAAGAAACTAACTTTAGCCATGACTGTTTCATGCCCTGTCGTGATATGGAATTTAGCCTTGGAATTGATTGCTCCTTTGTAGTAAGGAATATGTGAAACAGATATGATACCAGCTTCAATGGTGGGAAGACAACCTGGAGTGCAGACCAGACCTCGCTCTAGTTGTTTTGGGTCAAATTGTGTCACGCAAACTCCTGCTCTGTCTCCCTGAAAAATTTTGTGAACGTAGTTTATTTTATTTCAATGAAAAATTGACAACAACCATCTAAGATTTTACCTTCCCCCAAATCAGTTCTACAAGCCAGCAACTTTGAATTCACTATTCGACTGTCCCCTAAATCAGTTTTACAGGCTGGCAACTTTGAATTCACTATCCGACAGCAAAACCATAAATGGAAACTCAATAACCTCAGTAACTACTTAACTCTCAGTAGCTGAGTGGTTAAGGTAGTTAGACTACTATCAAACATATGAATATGTGGATAACATTTTTATTTGACAAGTTCCTAACCTGAATCAGATGTTTTATCATCACAAATTTATATCTGATGGTGTCATATGTGCAGAGCCAGTCATTGCAAAATCCACAGTAATAAAATATAAAAAATTATTAACTGATTATATATTTCAATATTAATGCAAATACAATAAAAAGTAATATTTTGCTATTTTCATGGATTTAACATGAACATTTGGATAGAGCATCTTTGGTATGATAAAAATTAAAATGATGATGACACATGTAACAATAATAAATTACCAAAGAGAGAAAAAAGTGTCATCCAATGACTTAATCTTCCAGTTTAATAGATATAGAGATGTATGAAAATTCCTTACCAATAGCAGAGAAATTGATTTTAAAAAGTTATTTTTTTCTGCTGAAGATATACATTTATGTACAAAGTACCAAGAATAAACTAATATCATATGAAATGTGTCTTTTTACCTATCTGCTACAAACCTGAACAATCTTATCTGTAGGCTGTTTAAACATCTGTATAGACTTGATTTTCTTGGAAACTTTCATAGATGGAATCTCTACAGTCTAACAATGAAAGAATTTTTACATTAAAAACTGATGACAAGAGTATTCAATAAAATACAACTTCCTGGTTGCTTTGAAGGGAGCAAATTATAAAACCAAAAAGTATCAACGAAACTGTAACGTTCTCAAAAGTGTAAAAATGGTACAAATAAACTTGGTGACATAAAGCCAAAAATTATCCAAACAACTGTAACTTTCTCAAATCGGAAAAATTGGTTTGTTTCTTTGTTTGAATAGTGTTTAATGCCACTTTCGCCAATTTGTCATTGCATGGAAAATTGGTAAATTTGTGTTGTAACTTTACATCCTGGCACTAAGCATCAGCATCAGTACTGTAAGAGTCACCTATTTTAAATGGAAAATTGGTATATGTACCATAAAAGTAGGTGACTCCCACAGTACTGAAGCTGAAGCTGAAGCTAAGTGCCAGGATGTACAGTAACAAACACAAATTTATATGTTAATATTACATGTACTAGTATATCAATGCACTACATAAGTCAGAGTCAAATCAACCATCACAAGGAATAATGGTAACATTTAAACTAAGGTTCATTCACCCCTCATTTAGCATTTCAATAGATTTATAACACTGAAAATGGAGAAATAAAGCAGTGACAGGAGAAGATATTTTCTCAATCTTTTTAACAAAAAAACTACTTACATCATTTATAAGAGCTTTACCACTGAGGACTGTTCCTGTCATTACTGTACCCTGTCCCCGAATGGAGAAACAGTGGTCTACAGAAAATATAAAAGGTCCCTCTGGATTTCTCTTTGGTCTGTATGTTTGTGTCCTCAATGTTTCAACTAGGTCTGCAAGTCCAATGCCCTCTACATCTCCTCCCTGTAATATATATTCAGTAAGTTTGATAATCTATTTATTTACAGTTGATTTATTTATTTTTTAGGGGTTTAATGGTGTGTGACACTGTTACTGATTTGATGATACAGAAGACAAAATACACTTTAACAAAACATTTATTGAATATTTTACCATAAAGTGCTCTTGACATGTCTTATTTATTGACTTTTATTTTAGTAAGAAATTTAAAATTCAGTTGTTACTATTATGAAGTCGTAAAACCTCTTGTGGAATAACGTTACGTTGCAATGCACGTGTGCAAAGTGGCGAAATATCTCTGATAATATATCGGTTGACGATATAAGGACGTCATATTAGAACTAGAGGCTCTTAAGAGCCTGTATCGCTCACCTGACTTACAAAAAAACTTTTATAAAGACTGCTTGCAAATTTTGATATTAAATGCTAAAGAGTTTATGTGAAGATGCTGTTTCTATGAATGTTGCCATGTTGAATTTACAATCAGCAGTAGGAGAGTTTCTGAGAAGAAGCAGTTTTTATGTTTTTTCATAGGTTAGTATGTTAAGTGATGTTCCATGGTGGCAGCAATCTTAAAATATCCTAAAATCTGCCAAGCGGTTTGTGAGAAAACGAATTTGGAAATCTCAGCCAGTCAGAACCCATTTGCAGCTCTGGCAGCCATGTTAAATTTCCTATCGGGTCGAAACATACTTAAAATAATAAGATTACTATCTAAGATTCACTTCTGCATTATTTGGTTAAATTGTGTGGAACTGAGTTTCAGAGAAAAAGCTGTTTGTATGGTTTTCCCATAGGGACCTATGTTAAGCTGTATTCCACCGTGGTGGCCATCTTGGAATTTGGATCGCCACAAAAAACTCAAATTTTGTAGAGGAACCATCTAAGGTACATTTGTGCAATATTTCAAATTAATCTGCTATGCAGTTTGTAAAAAGAAGATTTTTGAAATTTCAGCCAATCAGAACCCATTAGTTGCCCTGGAAGACATGTTCAATTTGCAATTGGCTCAAAAAACTCAAAATAATAAGATAAATATCCATTAATCATTTCTTCATAATTTGGCTTCATTGAGTGGAACAGTTTCAGAGAAGAAGTTGTTTGCATGTTTTTCCCATAGGGTCCTATGTTAAACTAAGTCCTGGGATGGTCGCCATCTTGGATTTGGATTGGCACAAAAAACTCAAACTTTGTAAAGGACCACCTAAGGTACATTTCTGCAGTATTTCAAATCAATCTGCCAAGCAGTTTATGAGAAGAAGATTTTTGAATTTCAGCCAATCAGAACGCATTAATGGCCCTGGAAGCCATGTTGAATTTGGAATTGGCTCGAAAAACCCAAAATAATAAAATAATTATCCAACCTTCATTTCCTTCATAATTTGGCTTCATTGTGTGGAACAGTTTCAGAGAAGAAGTTGTTTGTATGTTTTTCCCATAGGGTACTATGTTAAACTATGTCCTGCGATGGCGGCCATCTTGGATTTTGGATCGGCACAAAAAACTCAAACTTTGAAGCGGACCATCTAAGGTACATTTCTGCAAAATTTCAAATCAATCTGCCAAGCAGTTTATGAGAAGAAGATTTTTGAAATTCAGCCAATCAGAACGCATTAATGGCTCTGGCAGCCATGTTTAATATTTGATCAGCACCAAAAACTCAAACTTTGTAAAGAACCACCCAATATACATTCCTGCCAAGTTTGGTTCCAATTGGCCAAGGGGTTTTGGAGAAGAAGATTGAAATGTGAAAAGTTTACAGCTGAAGACGACAGATACAAAGTGATGAGAATAGCTCACACTGACCCTTTGGGTCAGGTGAGCTAATCATGAATTACATCAGCAGTACATGTATACATACGTCATTTCCTAAATACCTTACATTATACAGCCATAAAGATTTTTAGAATGGTATTTAGATAATGACGTGTAATGTTCTATAAATGTGTGATATTTCTACTGTTGACAGGTGCAATGAGCAGAACATCAGTAGAGTGTAACACCAAACAATGTTCTGTGGAGAACACTGTTTACGTGTCAGGAAAAAGACATCAATCAAACCTCAGGTCCACCAGGTTTAGCAGCAACTGGAACAATTGGACAACCAGCAAATCTAGTACTCTCCATTGTCTTCTGCATTCTCTTCTTCATCTACAAATATAATACTGTATCCTGTAATCATTAAAACTGTTACCAGAATACAATAAAGGTACACAAATATAATACTGTATCCTGTAATCATTACAACTCTTAGCAGTATGCCATAAAGGTACACAAATATAATACTATATTCTGTTGAAGTAATGTATCTAGTGAATCCTTACACTTTGATTGGTTAATCAAGACGGGGATATCATACCGTATTCCCTGTGAAACCCCAGGGATATTGAAACCCGTTTCAAAATGGCGTCTATTCATTGTACAATTATTTGTTTTACATAATATAAATAGTTAAACATAATATAAAGATATCAAATATCGATTTTAAATACATGCATTTACGGAATCTATCGATCATCTCCGTCTTCGAGTTGTCTTGAAATTAACAAGGGGGATAACTGATAACTTGACGTCTTGGAAAATGGCAAACAAAAACATTTGCATCGCACTTCGAAAGTGAAATTTATCATTAAAAGTTTTGCTGGGAATAAAAAGTCTTCAAAAATATCAAGGTTATAAAATGCCATAACAAGTTTCGTTAAAAGATTAAATGTGTTGAATGGTAGGTTCTCCAATAGTGGTGGTCCAAACTAAGTTTTTTCTTCAAAAATGAGAAATGTCTAATCTAATTATATACTCTAGAATATTAGTACAAGAAGACTTCAACAGAATATAATTGTTATTCGGGCTTCACAGGGGATACGGGTTCATATTCCCTGTCTGTATTCTATATTCCATTCGCCTCCGGCTCAGGGAATATAAAACACAGACGGGGAATATGAACCCATATCCCCTGTGAAGATCCCGAATAACATATAGTATCCTGTAATCATTACAACTGTTAGCAGTATGCAATAAAGGTACTCAAATATAATACTGTATCCTGTAATCATTACAACTGTTACCAGTATACAATAAAGGTACTCAAATATAATACTGTATCCTGTAATCATTACAACTGTTACCAGTATACAATAAAGGTACTCAAATATAATACTGTATCCTGTAATCATTACAACTGTTACCAGTATACAATAAAGGTACACAAATATAACACTGTATCCTGTAATCATTACAACTCTTAGCAGTATACGATAAAGGCACACAAATATAATACTGTGTCCTGTAATCATTACAACTGTTATCAGTATGCAATAAAGGTACACAATTATTATACTGTATGCTTTCTTCTTTTGTTTATTTTTCTTACAAAAATCTGAATTCACTGCGTAATTAAATACTGTTGATTAATGTGTTTTCCTGTTTTTGAATTAACATATGTATGCACATATAAACTTACACATATGATAAGTGGTTGCCGTAATGTAGTAGAAATTTTGCTAAAATTATTGTTTAAACTCAATCAACCAATCAATCATCAACTGCTAAAGTTATATTTGGCATCGAGTTTTATCTATCCTCATGATTAGTGACTTAAATTTTAATGCTACATTATTCAATAATTTTCAATTCATTTTTTGACTCATTCATGGCTTTGCTGGACAGTCATGATCTTTTTTTAAATAATTACTTTATGCAATGTTTCATTAATTATAACCACAGAGCTGGTTTGATTCCTTTGGACATTTTATTATACACATGTAGTAGTCATGTGGTACAGGCCTAACAGGTACTAGTAGTAAGTCTACTACCATGCATGACAACTTGTTTGTCAGGGGTTGAATTACAGAATACAATCATGCATATAAGACAAGGATTGCCAATTTTCAAGATATATCTGATCTGTCCTGATTTCATTTGCAGATCAAAACTGGACAATATGATATAGCTGAAAAATTGTTGTAATACCAAACACATATACAGATTTTTTATGTACATTTGTATGTAATTGTTGCATTTTAAGTTTATGTTAGCTTTCTGGGATGAGATTTTTACTATATTTAGAAAGACCAGCACATATCCAGCAACGATTACCTTGTCAATCATTGCATCTTTTTTGTCTTCCGGCAGCAGGTCTACTTTATTGAGTACAACAATCATTTTTTGACAGGTTATCTCCCCTATAACAAGACACTCAGCTGTCTGTGTCTGCATGCCCTTGACAATGTCAATGACTAGGATCATTAAATCTATTATCTGTGCTCCTGAAATCAGAGATTAAGTTTTATTTCACAAAACATCAAAAACTACAATTTACTGACAGCAGAGAGTTTTGCATGTAGCTAGGTCTGTAACTACAAATAGCAATGCACATGCATTATTCTGATCACATAAAATGGGCATATAACCTACTGTTAGAAGTGTAAACTTGAATTTAGACTATATGAAAGTCTATGGACATTTAAAAAAAAATTAAATTCACACGATATATCACACTGAGGTATTCAAGGTTCAGTATCAATGTACTTTTTTTTCCCACTGAGATAATTTAACCTGTCAGAATATAATTGTTTATTGGATAATAAAGCAGGTGTCATAAATTCCTTATGAGCTGAAGAAAAATGATTGAAAATGGATAACAAAAGAAACAAATATGGAAGCAGAAAGCAAAAATAAAAGTAAATAAATAAAATCATTATTATATATTGAATTGTAATTCCTTTTTACATCAAAATTTAAGTAACATTCTGGAAACAGTTTGAGGTTATGTTGAACTTCATTAAAATTCTTAGTCATTGATTAATAAACTAGTAATTAATATAAATGAATATTCATAAACAAATTTATAGGTGGACAGCATTTATGTTAATTTTCATTTTAAAACCATTCAAAAGTCTATTCTAATAAAACAAACCTGCCATTAGATTTAGGTTAATATAACCAGACATAGCTGTTGTATATTATTGTTTTCTTTAATAGAGTATTTACATTTTACTACTGTTTCCATACATTTTAAATGATATATGTCAATAACTTACAACAAAGGGGTCGTGTATGGACAAAGGGGTTAATTCAGTTTCTGGTTAAACCAGATGTGTCATTGTTTTAAAATATTTATATACATAACTATACTTCATCAACAAAAAATACTAAACAAAAAGATCTTCCTGAATTCAAACAGTATCATTAAATATGTTTAATCTGTGTATTTCAATAAAAAGACATTACACATCTGAAATGATTGAACCAAATGATGATCAAATTTTCTTTTTGTCTCATTCAATTTCAACTTTAATGCCAAGAAATAATTACAATATAATTTATTTAAAAAAATGAATGAGTCAAGTTTTTTTCTTTAATCTTATGATCAGCATGGAATTGGTCTAGTTTACCCCTCATTAAAAGCCTTAAAGTTTGATCATAAAAATGTACCTGTTATCTGATATCACCTGTAGTGTTTATTGACACACTATAACAAACATTTAATCTAGGGAGTTTAGTGAAATAAACAAGAATTGCATAAGTTATTAAAGTTTTAAGCATCTGTGCCTATAGTATTATATGTTAACATTTTACAGTTTAATACCAATAAAGGAAGGTGTCTTCTCCCGGTCTCCCTATTTACCGACAAGAACCTTCAAGAACAGACAAGAAGTGAATTACCAACAAGAAGCATTTTTTTACCAGCAAGAACATGAAGAAGCATTTTTTTCACAGACAAGAAAAAAAAAACTATCATTTGTTGTAATTATTATGAAAAGAAATTTTAAAAAAAAGATTTTTAAAATTTTTTGTGTAATTTTGTTGTTGTCGTTTTGTTGTACATGTAGTGTAGTATTTACCTACAACAAGAAATTTTAATAATAAACTGTATTCATAACTAAGCCATAATAAATTAGTAAATTCTTTTAATATATGCTCAGATATATAATAATTTCAAACAATAATATGCAATAGATAATTATTGATAATCAGGATGATTAATTGAATAATATCATGTATGGTTGTGTAATCCTTTGATTGTTTTACAATTGGCAATCACTGCCATAATTGACGAGTGTAGGACAAAATCCCCCCCGGACAAAATCCCTTCCGTGTAATTTAGCATAGGCGGACAAAATCCCCCTCGTTAAATTTACAAGGCGGACAAAATCCCCCCTGTAAAATTTTCAAGGCGGACAAAATCCCTCCCGAATATGATTTTTTAAAATGCTTGTTTTTTAAATGTTAACACCGTACCGTCTCGTACATATATAGATAAACCTTAAAAAATGACCTTATATTTTACTTTAAAATACCCCAGATTTTTAATTACTTAACAATAATAATTTTTTGTCTCATTTGCAGTGCTTAATTGGTGGCTTGTTAATATGTTTATGATCAAACGAATATCGCTTACTTGAGCAAACATTCTCTATATCTTATAGAAAATTGAAACGGGTATGGCTTAAGTTAAAATTTAGTAAAATAATGGTATAATTTAGTTCAATAACTTGAATTGTTTTTTCGGTAAGTAATAATGAAAGGGATCAAATGGCGCGGTTCCTTTATTAACACATGTCGTACAAGACAAACCATATCGACTCGATGCGTTTCAGTGAAAAAAAAATAACAATGTTTTAACCTTTGTCTCAATCATCATTTCAAGTACCAAGTAAAAAACTATAAAACACGATGCACAATACTTATCGATATTACCAAAATCCGATTCGGGAGGGATTTTGTCCGCCTTGAAAAATTTTCAGGGGGGATTTTGTCCGCCTTGTAAATTTAATGAGGGGGATTTTGTCCGCCAATGCTAAAATACACGGAAGGGATTTTGTCCGGGGGGGATTTTGTCCGTCCCCCATAATTGACACATGCCTTGTGATAATTGTTTCTTTTGAAGAACTGTTAAATGCTTATCATAAAACAATAAACTGTAATAAAAGGCAGTTGAAAACGAAAATATAACTTTTGAAGATTGTTTATGGTGTTGTGAGAAGAAAAACGTCTAAGATTTTTTTTTACTACATTTTTTATTATTTATTTTGTTGTTATTATTAGCCGAATCTGATAAAGAATTAAAGAAACCTTAAAAACAACGTCAACAAAAAAACACAGTAAATCACAAAAATCTATTTTTTAAATTTCTTTTCATAATAATCACAACAAAAAATCTTTTTTTCTTTCTTGTCGTTGAAAAATTGTTTCTTGTCAGTAATTATACCTTCTTGTGGGTTCGTGTCGGTAAATAGTGGGACCCTCTCCTCCTGAATCCACCCAGGTGTGCTTAACTGGAAAGTGCTCAATTAACAAAGTTTATACAAGTTCTTTTAATATCCCACAGACTTATATTTCTCAGTGAAAAATAACATTTAAAATAAAAAATTGTAATGTATTCATTTTTTTATATAGCTGAAGGAAGGAAAATCGCCAAAATTCGAGTGGGTGACATACATAATATAATGTCCTATTTAATGACCCTTACAATAAAGGCATATTTTCTGAGAAATTCAAAGTGAAATAAAGATAACAAGTTACAATTCATGTACCTCCTATAATTGTGCGAATAAGAGACGCATGTCCAGGACAATCTACCAATGTATATTGAAGTTTAGACGATGTCAAATCGGGATACTCTTTACATAAATGTTCAGGCATTTCAACGGTAAATGAAGAAAATCCCAAGTCGAGAGTTATTCCCCTTTCTTTGCTTTGTGGATTTTTGTCAAAACATGCCGTGCTTGCAACTGTACTTAACGCTTTCGATAAACTTGTTTTCCCACTGTCAACATGCCCCAAAACTCCAACATTGAAATTGAACATGGGGGCTGCCATCTTTCTTGTAGTTAATTATAAATCTATTCCCGGACAGTTTGCGGAAAGTTAAGTAAATTTTTATTTATAGTCGGTAAGATAAAACAATAACAAATTTATATACATATAACATAAGCTCTGGTGAGCTTTTAAAGCCGACATTAAGACATGTGAGTACAGACAAACCAAGCATACACATTGCATACATAAAATCAATGGTAAAAGCATGTTTAAGGACAAAATAAGTACATAAAAGCATGCAGACACAAGAGATTTTCTCAGATATATAAAAACATAAAAAGTTCAGGTAAGATACATTTAAGCACATAAAAACGAGCAGACATGGGATACATAAAAGCAAATTAGCAGAAAAAGCACTAAAATATATTAATAGCATACACACGCATCAAAAAGCACAAATGTTTACAAATTAAGAAAATAAAAAGATGTAAGCATAGCAAACGCATAACAACATGCAGCACTGAAAGTCCTGAGCACTAGAGATTTCAGACACTGGTGAGGTCAGGATGCCAAACTTTATCTAATAACAAAAAGAACAATTACAAGCCACCCCTTCCCACCTAATAATTAAACCCTTAAATAGATTTAAACTTATATCTCCTCTCAGATCATTTGGGAGTTCATTCCATAGTTTGGCAGCCGCATACCGCACTGAGTGTAGACCATACCTTGTTGTATTAACGTTTGGTTTGGCTGCTATATTTGAATATCTAAAAGAATAAAAACTCTGTTTAATAGTTATAAGATCATGTAGGTATACAAGGGATTGTTTGTTAATTATTTAAAAAATGTGTATAGCTAAAAGACGTAGTCTTCTTAGACGTAATGATGGCATCTTAGATTTAGTAAGTAGGTCTTCGTATGTACCACTATCGTCGTTATAGATAAATCTTAGGGCCCTTTCTTGAATTTTTTCTAGTTTTTGTGGGGTTTTTTTCGCTACAAAAATGCCACACTAAGGGACAATTGAACATTTGATAAAATAAAAGTATAGTATATAGTTAGTCGACCCAATTTGTTGAGGTGTTGTCCGATTCTTTTTAATACATTTAATTGTTGGGAGGCTTTTTTACATATATTTGCAATGTGGGTGTCAAAATTTAGTTTGAAATCAAAAGTTTTACTCCATCGTCACAACTAATTTTACTACAATTTATATCAAATACGATATCTTTACAGTAGTTTTTTTTGCCTACAGCTATGGCTTGAAACTTTTCTGGGTTAACCTGCATGTGATTATTATTAAACCATTGTATTAAGTCTTTACTTTCTACCTCTAGAGTTGTAAAAAGCAGATAAATACATATGAAATTTTGATTCAAAGAAATCATTTATTTGGATGTCTATAGCCTTTTCAAAAAAGTTTGGAGATAGTTGGTAAAGCACTAACTGGTCGATAATTATCCTTAAGTAAGGTGCTGTTTTTTTATATGTATTGGTACAACTTGCGCTATTTTAAGTTTATCTGGGAAAACTGATGTCTCTAGAGATTTATTGATTAGTTCTTGGATTGGTGTTTTGATAAATGGGACTGCCATCTTGATAATTTTAGTTGATATTTCATCTATACCTGTGGCTTTCTTTACACTAAGTTTCATAATTTGTTTCTCAATAAAATGTTCAGTAATAGGTTTAAAGTATAATTGTGCATATCAGTTACAGTATCCTTATATACATTAAGTCTCTCATTTATGGGTCAGAGTCTTTACAAAAACATGTAGGGTCTTTAATTAAATTAGTCATGTCAAAAATATCACATATATCTTTCAAGGTACTATATCTATCTAAATTTAGATAATCATAATTTAAATCTCCCAAAAACATAAAATTATCATAAATACAGGTTATTCTATCTATATGCTTTGTCGTGTACTCAGAAAAAATTGTATCGGTCATAGATGGTGGTTTGTAAGCTCCACATATGAACTCATAACAATTTCTATACCTATTGATTCTATGGCTTCAAATTCTAAATTTCGAACTGGATGCATACAAGGACAAATAACAAGAAATAAACAATACAGCATGACAAAGCAATGCAGACATGCACATTTTACATAAAACTATATAGATAATATCTTTCTTTATATTTCTGCACTCGGTCATAACTTTGACTAAACTACGTGCGGTATCAACACTTTTTATAGGACGGACACATGTGAACAAAATAATTAGTGATGAAAAAACATTTAGTACGGCGCTTTGTTTTGTATTTTGTTTTTTGTTTTTTGTCTTTTTTCTCTTTTTTAAGGAATCGGTTCTTTTATTAGTTACTTGGTAAAACTATGTACATGTTTCTGGCACTATCAAATATTTGTGAAAGAGTACATATAGAAATATGCAAATGAACTGTTGTATAGAGAAGTGCTGATGCTGGTAGCAAGTTCCATTGTATTTCAGTGCATGTGTGTTTGTGAATATGAGTCCTGAACATATGTCTATGAGCGACATTAGCCTGTCTTTTTTTCCCATTTTGTGGCCACATTCAACTTCTGTTGCAGTATGGAGACATTGTTTTGTTTGATATGTTCCTGCATAGATGATGCTGTAATCGGCACGACACTAAAACAATTTAACAAATTAAACAGCAAACTATATTCATAAATAATAACGTAAGAAAATTAAAAGTAAAGGCATAACCTAAAAACGGAAAGTAATATGCCATGGATCTTGTTTTTAAAAGCTGAGTGATATGAACATGGTAATAAAAAATAAGCTAAACTATCCTTTCACACCACAACTAAGCAAATTTCAAAAATCACAAAAGTATGGTAAAAAAAGTATCTACAAATGATCCACCCATTGTATTGGAAATAAATAATAATTATTATTCTATAAAAGTAGCAAAATTTATTGGTAACAAATCAGGTTTACTGACAGAAATCATTCTAGAGTACACATGATGAATGAAAATAAGACTATTATAGAAGATCGTATATATGTAAAACCGTTAGGACAGATTTAGATAACTATACAACAGGCTACAAGTTATGAAGCTGTATCACTAAAGGTTTGAAAACTGTCAAAATCTGCAACTGTTAACCTAATTCTTTTTTGTTAATAAATCTCTAGTATGAAACTGATTTTACCAGGGAAATCAAAGCTAAATTAAGAGGCCTTAAGAACAACGATATGTACTAGAATAGGTTATCAATTTTGTTTTAAAAGGCATCATTATCCATGTCTGAGCTGTTGTTCACCTAAAATCAACATTACTTCCCATAAGCACAAACATATAAACATTTGTCTGACGAAAAAGTTTACCTAGATAAATGTTGGTCTGTACTCGGAAATGTTTTAAGACTGATCTAAGTCCAGAAATAATCACTGATGTCATCGGTTTTGGACAGTTCAAGACAAAATGTTCGATCGTATCAATTGTTTATCATATCTGATTTGTTTGTGGAACACATTTTAACGTATTTTATGGACCACTTTTTAATAGTTTTGTTAACAAAACGTGTTTCGGATTTCTACTGTAGACTTCTGTCCAACCATCGACAACCCCACCTGCAGGTACTTCTCTGATGCTACAAATATTTTTCCACGTTAGTTTTCATTGAAAGTCTTTTGTATGTGTGTAACTTTCGAAATAATGTTTGGAACGCATACATGTCATATACACATCAGGAATTTGAGCATAAATGTCCTTGCTGGCCTTAAAGAATAAGCAAATAAATTTTAAATTGGCAATTAAATTTCGCAGTCCGATGAACAGATTTAATTATATTTAGAAAGGAAACGGAAGATGAAGAGGGAAATGAACAGACGGAGATAAACAAACCCAAGGAGGCGAAACACCAGCAAGTGCAAAAAACCTGATAAACATTGATCCTTTCTTGACTGAGCAGGGTACTGAGAGATGCAAGCGGACCTCGGTCGACAACTGGTATTCCCAGACATCATTCGGACAAACCTGTTCCCTGACATCTTGCTATGGTTTTACAACAACATGAAAATCATAATGAACAGTTAACCATGCCCTGGGAACGGAGATGTGAGGAGGCCTACAAGAGGAAACAAAATATCAAGATCTGACAGGTTAAACACTCAACAAAGATTGGATTGCATGGGTATTTCTTGTGGACTGCAGATGATTTCCTTCTCAATTCGCATTGAGGGCCATGTCAGCTCTGGGTATCGCAGGAAAAGACAGAAGAAATGGAATGCAGAGACTGGCAGAAAAAACATCACGTTGACTTTAGTGGACTTTGGTGGAAAAGATCAGAAAAGAGCTTGAACCAAACCACTTACAGATGGGCAAAAAATGATTTGGCCAATCACTGGTGACTTACCACCCTGAGGACGGACGTTTCATGTTACGTGTAGAAACAACTGACGATGGGTGGACCTGGCTAATGACGACTATGGATCAAGCAGTTACAACATCTTGACGGTATAATTGAATTCTAGGAAAACAGAGATATCCTGGAAAGAATGGGAGACAACCAGGAAAGACGGAGAACAGGTGACACAAGAAATTAGACTAGATAAGGGATATCGAGGGCTAGCAAGCCTAATTACATATACCGCGATGAAGCATCCATTATACCAGCTACAAGTAACCTAGAAGAACACTACCTTCAGAGCCTTCCGAGAGGGAGCGAGGATTAAAGGCTCAGCATGATAGACATAATGGCAACATAGTAGGCCGTCTATGAAATCACACAATAACTACCATATAAATAACTGCAGTCTGTTAAAAAACATGTCCGCCAATATGACAAATATGTTGTTAGTCAGAACATCAGAGAATCTAACATTTGTCACATGTTTTCTTCTGTATATTTATTATTTGATTTAGAGTCATTGATGACGGAATAAGTTCTGTTATGGCTGATTACCAAGTATTATATCGTCTTGTTCCGTTTTTCTTTACAAAAGCAGCGTATAACTCTTTAAGTCGGTTTCAAGCTGCATATGAGGGATGGCCGAGTCTAGTTTAGTATTCATATTTCATAATATGTTTCATGTTGTTTAGTAATCATCGCCTGACTTTCGACTAGGTTTGTTCCCTTGCCATTTTTTATTTAGGATGTCAACTTAGAAACTAGGGTCTCTGTACAAAAGATCTTCGCTCTCTAAAATATGTAATCTTTCTCTCTAAAGTATAAAGGATATTTAGTTTGCAAGTTTTCTTGAATTATGACACTATAATATATGATTTTGTTAATATATGAACAATTTCTTAATTTATTCTATACTACTGTCATTTTTAATAATCACTGTTAAACAAATGTATTGGTCAAGTGTTTTTATTGTTTAATTTTTATAAACAAGCCTTTTTAACACAAGCAAATTTGTTGCTGTTTGGATCCCTTATTGAACATTATTATCCGATATTCATAGAAAGGTATATTGCACTTATATACAAATATAATTAATTCCTCAGTCAAAAATCAACCACTCATGTACAGCAATAAAACCCAACAAACCTGCATTATTTCACAATGTAAAAGACACACTCAGATCAAATGGCGATTTACTGTAAAGTTCTATAAATTCAGCTCGATTTACTGAAATATACAAAACTCAATAATAACCAAACAGACACACACACCACTGAAATTTAAAGAAAACCAGGTGACGCAAACTTATACTTATGAAGTCAACAAATTTCATTCCCCTATACCACGTACTGTTTTCCTGGGGCCAAAGTTTGTTGAAGTGCATTATTAATGAAACACTAAGTGACGTATGATGCGGCCAACAAGTGCAGGATGTCTTGTACATTTCGCACCCTTCCTGTACATAATCAGGAGGATAAACTTGGCTGCCCAACGAGTTGTTAGCGTGACCATTCAATTCTGAAGTTACATAGGACATCCGCTCTACTGGTTTTCATATCCAAACAATCATTTAGATGGACATTTTTGTGATGACGTCCGGCAGTTCAACGCGGTACATTATACAAATAACGGATTATGGAAAAATCGTTTGTTGACAACTGAGACATATTTTGTGGTTCTGAAGGTTAGGGTAGTCGTATGACTGAAGACTGATGTTATTCAGACTGTTGATAACAAATAACATTTTTAAAGTGAGACCCTGTTCATTCCGTTAATTTTAAAGCAATGACGTCACGCCTGGTACCCTTGTCCATACTTCTAACGATATTTAGTACTCTGCTCTGGTTTACGGCTTGTCGAATACGATATTTGTTTGTGACGTCAGGCTATCAGTCGAATACGCGCCGAAATTTTCAAGTAAACAATCGGCTAGAAGTGCACATTTTCATGTTTTCAATTAGTAATAAATGTATTTTCTGGTTGCAGAATAAAAACAATATTCGTACATTGTCAGATATTTTCTGACAATCTACTAATATTGTATATATATTTGAAATATACGATAAGATTAAAGTTCAAGTCTATATATTGGTCGCCGCAACTTTATGGCAGACCATAGATGAATTAGCAACTGATATATACGGGGGATGAGCAACCCTGGGAAAAAGAGGTTACTCCAGAATTTAGATATTTGCTAGTTGACAGGTAATAAAAAGGGGGCCACTGCAGTGAAAAATCTGCTATTGTCCGAAACCACCATTTGCACGCTTCTCACACTCCACGATGATACCAAGACTGTGCTTTTTCCTTGCAAGGCTCCTCAATCCTCAAGCTCCAAGCTGTCCCAATACCTGAAAATATTCAAGAAAAGGAAGTGAAGTACCAATTTCATTAACAAGATGATTAGCAAAATATATTACAAAATGTATTAACTTTGTGCGTGTTATGTAATGGAGGTGGGTGGGTGGGTTTAAAAAATTTCAGATTGCTAAACCGAACCTCGATTTGGTTTTTCTATTTTAGGACAGGTTTAACCAATCACCAATCATTTGTCTAAGGAATACTAGAGCGAAACGCAACAACAGCCAACTACAATAGTCAGTCTTCCTTCGATAAAGGAATTTAATGCTGAATACATTAAATTCACTTAAAATGTTGCAATAGATAAGAAAATATATCAACAGAGTTTCATTTTCGGCAAAACACGCTTTAATGCATATACGTCATTCCACGAACAACATTGTATTACTCAGTCATTAAACTATTCAAGATTTGTTGTATTAAATTTAATATGATGGGTTTTTTGTTGATTTGTTTAGCTGCTTCATCTTCAATGACCTTTTGCCTAATACAAAATTGTAACGTTTACTTTTCTGTTCATCATAGTATGGAAGCCCGTGCGTGCCATGGAAAAAATAATGTATAACTTGTGCGCACGAGTTTCAAATCTTGTGCGCACGAGTTACTAACTTGAGCGCACGTTTTAAATCTTGAGCGCACGAGTTTCAAATTTGTGCGCACGAGTTATTAACTTAAGCGCACAAGTTAGTAACAAGATTTGAAACTAGTGCGCTCAAGATTTGAAACTTGTGCGCTCAAGATTTGAAACTCGTGCGCTCAAGATTTGAAACTTGTGCGCTCAAGATTTGAAACTCGTGCGCTCAAATTAGTAAATCGTGCGCTCAAGTTTGCAACTCGTGCGCACAAGTTATAACTTATTTTTTGCGTGGCACGTACGGGCTTCCTCACCTGCGTGTAGCAGACGAATATATTTATAAGGTATTAGGAAAATTGTGTCTAATAAGCACACACAATATGATCGACTCGTAAGCCGTATCAAGCTCCTCGTTTAAGTACTGACTATTGTCGATACAGGTTTTTTTTAAGTTCGCATGTTTTGGATTAAATCTTTTTTTTTCATTGTTTGTTCAATGTTTGCCTATTAAAGATGTTTTTGAAATTTGAATATTGCTGTTATGAATGCGTATGAACTCAAATATAAAACGTTATTCCCACTGGTCTACTTCGATCAACTTATATTTTTAAGATGATCTCCGAAAATCAGGAATATTTTATACAACAAATGTAACCAGATAGTGAATGAAATGATCTTGTTTAAAATTAACCAAACATGAAGACATAAAAAGCGGAGATACCAAACACAAATCTCTCAATTTAATGGACTAATAACAGACGGAAAACAAATGCGCTAAAAAATTAATACACCACATAAAATACTATTTTGATCAGTCATAAAACATTATGTTGAAGCGTTGAAACACCGGTTTGAAGAACAATAGACTTGGCTACACTGTTATTTATTAAGTTGGCGACTTATTGTTTTTGCACCGTTTCTTATTATTATGAAGTCGCTTAGTTTTGGCGACTTATTGTTTGTGCACCTTTTCTTTATTATTATTATTATTATTATTATTATTGTTATTATTATTATTATTATTATTATTATTATTATTATTAAACGAAAGTTTGGTTTACATATTGTTTTTGCTCCGTTTCTTATATTTTTTTCTGCCACTTTCCGCCAGAATGTTGTCCAACTGTCTCTGACATCGTAAATTGGATCGACATGAACCGTCACACAAAAATTGGTCATGATGTGAAATGGTGCCTTTCAGGTTTTTAAATTGGCGGTCACCTTGAAATGGCGGCCATTTTGAAAATGAAAAAATCCTTAAAAATCGATAAGTTAACGGATTTCGATAAAAATAGGAATATAAGTAGTATGTTATAGCGCACCATATGACGCACATGTTTACTTTTTATGGCGGCCATTTTCAATCAAAGATGGTTTAGTTTAAACATATTTTATTTGCTCAAATATGCAAAAAGGATAAGACACAAGTTAAACAAACTTATGAAGTCTTCTCCAAATATACAATATATTACAATAAGAACGTTCGTGGAGCATGCATACAATTAAATATAATTTATAGTATATCATACGTGTAGAGTAAAATATGTACAAGGAGAAAGAGAGAATGTATAAGGAAAGAAAAAAATATTACAGATATTAGAAAAAATAAAGAATAAGGATGATGTGATGATATGATATGTGTGATTCGAAAACCTTGTGTTTAATGCATTAGACAATATGGAATCTTTCTGACCCTTTGATATATTCATATACATGTTTAAAAACCTGTTCGGTGGACAAAGATGGCCGCCAAATATTCAAAATGCTCGGAATCGCACGAAATTTGGTTTTTAGGTAGATTACCATGTTGCGATCAGACATTAGTCATTAAGATTTAAATTTGAACATGGCGGCCATCTTGTAATGGCGGCCATTTTGAAAATGAAAAAAATCCTTAAAAATCCAAAAGTTTATGGAATTTAACGAAAATTGGTATATAAGTAAAGTATGTTATACCGCACTATATGACGCACATGTTGACTTTCTATGGTGGTCATATTGGATCCAAGATCACCGATAAAATTGAAAAATGCTTCGATTTGCCACGAAACTTGGTTTTCTTGGTAGATCAGGTTGCTGTGAATGGATGTGTGAACTCGAGATTCCATGGGGGTCGTTTGGGAGCCACTTATGATCCATAATCATCATCTGGGACAGTTGTAGATCGACCTATTGAGATGTCATTAGTCACAGTTTGATAATGGCCGCCATTTCAAAATGGCCGCCACTTGACGACACCCACCCAAAAATGGCGAAAATTTTCCCGTGGTCCGATTTCAACGATATTTAGTATGGAGGTAGATTTTAATATTTCGAGTGAAAATCTATCTTTGAAACTTTTTCCGACGTCGCGTTTCAAAATGACGGCGAAAAACGTGTATAATTTTCAACGTTATTCGATCTCGATTAAATTTAACGTGCACCGATTGCAACAAAATTTGGTGTGGAGATAGATTTAAGTGTCCCGAGTGAAAATCCACATTCAGATTTTTTTCGACTGTGCGTTTCAAAATGGCGGCCAAAAAACGCGTCAAATTTTCAACGTTGTACGATTTTAACGCAATTTGAGGTGTGGGTAGATTTTGATGTCCTGAGTGGAACGCAATACTATCCATGGTGATTTGGGGCGACTTCTGTGTTGGCATCCCAAAACATAATTTTTAATTTAGTTCTACCTTTCGTTAAATTTTAAAGAAATCGATGTGGTAAGCGAACATGGAATCCATGCATAAGGATGAAATTCTCATGGAAGCCATCGATTTTCAATAACCGCTTGATCCACTCCTAGATTTTCAAACATTCAATGATTCAAAACAATTAACTACCCATATAAACAAAATTCAATGACAGCCTAATAAAAATTAAATAAATATTAGCAAAAAGCAGGTTTTGTATTAAATGTTTAATCGACATAAAATTTTCACTTATTCAATCAATGCAGTAAATAAAATTATCAATGGGACTCTGTTTGTTTATATATTTTTCATTCAGTAATACAACAAAGAGAACTTTATTGCATACCAAGCCTAACCGACATCAAGTCATTATCAGAAGTTACAGTTAACTTGTATTTTTTTTTACTAGAAGCAACGAAATAATAAAATAAATAATTTTATTGTCTGATGCAGCAATTAAACTTCATTGTTTTACCGGATCTCCTTCCTCCCCCATGAAAACCTGGATGAGATGATTAAAAATGATGAGTCACTTGCTGTTTTACCTCTCCGCGAATTGATTATTCTTTTCCACGATCAAAATGACTCTTTTTTTAGTTTACAATATTAATAGCACTAGCTGGAGAAGAAAACCTGTAACAGTAAATGTCCCCTATGAAAAACGTATATGTTAAGTTTGTATATAATATATGCATATGTATAGGAAGAACTTGAACTGCATACTGTGTTTGTTGTTGTTTGTCCCATGGCTTTATATTAGTGTTGTAGCATTTTAGACTTGGAAATAGATTTCCACTTTGGTATTTCTTAGCTTATTTAATGCTTTTCATGATGCAGACTTCTTGCAGGAGTGATAAATCTTGTAAATGGAAAATTTATGCGGATAATTTCTACTTCATCTACCAATAGTCACTTTTCTAACATGAACGGAAATGTCTGAGATAAGCTATAATAATGTAGCTAATTTTTTTTTTATCTTGGCGGAGCTACAAAAAGGTCTAACATCTCGTAATGGTGCAAAAACACCCTTGTGATTTATACATATATTCCGCGATTAAACTGTGTCTTGGTTTTATAAATAATTTTTCCTTTCTCCCGCCGTTTAGCTGTCTACAATATCTAATTAAATCATGTTTTTTTTTTGTAATTACGGCATTGTTGACATTGAAATTGTGCAGCGTAGGATTCCGGAATCTTATCCGCCAAGATAAAAAGGAACTACATTATTGTAGCAAGACAACAGATTCATATATTATCAAAATATGTACTTCTGTAATTAAACATCTATCCTTTCATCGCTGGTTCTTTACAGTTACTTACTCTTTCTGACCTTTGACAGAACTTGCTTCGATTACTGAAATTTAAATTTACATCATCCAAATATGAATTTACTAAAGCGGGTATATGTGTGGAAGATTTGAATAATCGAAAATTTTACACGTTTAGCTCATAATAAGAAAAAACTAGTGCAAAGTTAGACAGAAATGGAGATTTTAGGTAACAGATTTAAAGAGTGGAATTTAAGTGTTATATGTCATTACAGGGTGTCTACTTACAGATCAGTAATGTTTATTAACAGCAAGAACTGATGTTTAAACTCTCTGTTTAATGCAATGAGAACGGTTATCTTCTAAAAGTTCTAAAGGGCATCAATTCCTATCTGGTCTTGTAAGTGTTAGCCACGAGTAAATAAACATTGGCCACACAAGACATACATATACTGTAGTTCAACAAAAGAAAATTGGTTTTAATGAGATAAGTCTAATTTGTTGTTTTGCATTTAGTAAGCATGCAATATCAAAAGTTAATATATCTATATTATTCTTTATTCAAGTGCATACTTGCTTTTTGAGCACCTCAGTTAAGTCCAATATATAGGGTGGTTCATGTTGCTAACTGGTGTTTTCCCTATTTGTTTGTCTTTGTTTTTTTATTGTTTATTCACTTGGCTGTTTTTTCCTTATTTATTTTCGACTGGTTTTATCTTTTGCTTTCCTTATATTAAAAAAAAACATAAAAAGTAATAAAGAACGATGTGCACAGTACACAAATATCTATGTAAGTATTTTGTCCATATAATAGAGTAGACAATCATATCAATTTTTGAAAATCAATAATCTAACATCTAATTTGTCTTATATTGTTGTTGATCCTGTCTGTGACAGACACGCTTGTGATCTGTCAAAACTTCCTACTTAGAAGCTTTGTACAGGAAACATCACGTGTCGTGTATAGTCGGATCAATTAAGCCTACTTCTATATTGGTGCAAAAATACAATCCTTTAATTTCCTTTACACGTCCGTCTCAGTGCGTTGCCATACTTGCAGTGTGTTTTGTGTCTTTGACAAAATCTACATGCGGCTTAGTAATTGTCTGACATGTAATATTTTTGGCATTTTTGACATTTCAAAGCAATACTCCAGTTGCTCATTCTACAGGATAATAACAAGGTAAACGAGTTGATTAAAGGATGAGATGCAAGCATGCGCGAATCCGGGGAAAGGAGGGCAATACGAAGCAGCATCTATAAATAAAATGCCGCTAAAGAAAAGCCCAATGATCCAAAAAATGTGTCCAGAGAGACCCCCCACCTCCCACTCTTATGAGCGATCCGGGAATGGCCACGAGTAAGGATCGTTGACAATATTTTAGTACTCGTTATACTTTCACATGGACGAAGTTATATAATTCTGACAACAAACACAACATTGGAAAATTTGTGGTCATCAATGCAGACATAGTGTGTCCCGAAAGTATGTTATATCACAAGTGCATTACGTTCAGAACTCCTACTTGACTGTTAGTCCCGAGGCTATAACTATCCCTGTAGTCATTTATCGGCGTTTGCATGAAATATATGTAGACAAGCTGAATTAATTTCATGTTTGACTCTTTATGTTTCCATTTTTTATAATTATTATATTTATAAAATTTCATTGAGATTAGTCTTTTACACTACAATGCAGAAGTTATACGCATGAAAACCAAAACACCATCTTATTTTCCTCAAATTCCAACTGGAATACTTTCGCATATAGAACCCAGTAGACAGTTCTATTATGTGTAAAAAAATTTAATTATATTTACATAACTGTGGAATTAAATATTGCATATTCACTATACTTTAACCCTAATTATGACACATCCCACTATGACTGCTAACGAGATAACACGTCTATACTTTGAAATACTGCTATATTTTATGTGGGTAAATGTGTCGAAGTGTTAATTGGTCAGAAACAAAGACATGATTGCCGCAGCAATTTAGATACAAAGTTCGATCGCCATTAGTTTATTTAGCCATTACGGGTATACGATATAGGGAATGTGTTCATCACTAATGTTTGACAATCAGTTTAGATACGAGAGAGAGGGGGATCTATAAAATAAATGATTATTCTAAGTATTCCGCCTAGGATGGCACAGCAATGTGTTTACTTGTTATCAACCAATATTCTGTATCTTAAAAGTAGACCTGTATTCTGTAGGTTTTGCGTCTCAATTGAGAAAAATAATTGGTCATGTAGAATAGAATGTGAAAATAAACTTCATTCTTGAAATCCCATTTATAATTTCAAATTCAGACACTGTAATAATCTATTTTTGTATACATGTATTTAAAATTTGCAGTGATAATGATTTAATTGCGATAGAACGTATAACTGCTAACAGAACCAGGCAATCAAATAACCACATTGATTTTTGCACTTTTTATAAATGTAAATTATAATCTACTAGTAAGTCAAGTTGTCTGTTAAGCAAACAAGGCATTTATATATTGGTATATTGGTAAATATTGTTTTAGTTGAGCATTTTATTAATTAACTGTATTATATTAGACATAATATGCATATAACTGCCAAATCAATTATTTAATGCTACGATGCCAATTGGGTTCAACACAGCCAATATGAATTTTCGCGACCATGTCTAGCTCGTAGCTGCAGGTGGTTATACTCCCGCGTATGAACCAGTCTAGCTCGTAGCTGCAGGTTGTTTTACTCCCACGTATAAACCAGTCTAGCTCGTAGCTGCAGGTGGTTGTACTCCCATGTATAAATAATTATAGCTCGCCCGCTGCAGGTGGTTTTACTCCCACGTATAAACTATCTAGCTCGTTGCTGCGGGTGGTTGTACTTCCACGTATAAACCAGTCTATATCGCCCGCTGCAGGTGGTTCTACTCCCGCGTATAACAAGTCTCTCTAGTACCTGCAGATGGTTATACTCCCACGTTTAAACCAGCCTAGCTCGTTGCTGCAAGGGGTTATACTCCCGCGTATCAATAAGTCAATCTCATAGCTGCAGGTGGTTAAACTCCCACGTATAAACCAGTCTAGCTCGCCCGCTGCAGGTGGTTTTACTCCCACGTATAAATTGTCTAGCTCTCCCGCTGCAGGTGGTTATACTCACGCGTATAAACAATTCTATCTTGGAGCTACATATTTTCATATATATTTGTTTGTGATTATACCCACGTATAAACTTGTCTAGCTCGTAGCTGCAGGTGGTTATGCTCCCACGTATAAACCAGTTTAGCTCGTAGCCAGTGGCGGATCCAGAGGGGGGGTCCAGGGGGTCCGGACCCCCCCTTTCGTTTTGACAAGCATGGGGTCTGGACCCCTTAGCATAACAAAATGACATTTTAACGGACATGTTTTAGGTGTCAGGAAATCGTCAGAATGCAGGATTTTACACCATTTCGTTCAGAGCTTCTGGGGGCCTTAAGCGGGCCCCAGACCCCCTGCCGTAATACGACCTCTGCGAGGTCGGCATGGTGGCCTTCGGCCACCATGACAAATTTGGACCCCCCTTCCATTTGAGGCTGCATCCGCCCCTGGTAGCTGCAGGTGGTTATACTCCCACGTAAACACAAGTCTAGGTTTTTAGCTGCAGGTGGTTATACTCCCACGTATAAACCAGTCTAGCTCGTACCTGCAGGTGGTTATACTCCCACGTATAAACCAGTCTAGCTCGTAGCTGCATGTGGTTATACTCCCACGTATAACACAGCCTAGCTCGTAGCTGCGGGTGGTTATACTCCCACGTATACACAAGTCTAGCTTGTAGCTGCAGGTGGTTATACTCCCACGTATAAACCAGTCTAGCTTGTAACTGCAGGTGGTTATACTCCCACGTATAAACCAGTCTATATTGTACCTACAGGTGGTTATGCTCCCGCGTATAAACAAGTCTATCTCGTAGCTAGATTTCATATTTATATTTGTTTGTGATTATACCCACGTTTAAACCAGTCTAGCTCGTATCCGCAGATTTTGCTTGGATGTTAAAATCGCTTTGTATCGTTGTGTTCTTAGTTAACGTTTTTAAAACAGTTTTCAGGCAAATAATTACTTTCATGTGTTGCAGTATTTCAGCAGTGTATAGAATTGTTGATAATTATTGACTACTACAATTAATATGCATACATAAATCTATCCTAACTTGTATAGAGTAGAAATCGGGAAGGAAGTATTCTTCAAGCATGTAAGGTTACACAATCCTTCATTTGAGTAGTCGCTTACTGTTAATCAGACATTTTCAGCTTTAATCATTGGTCTTTTTACTAAACACCTTTTTTTTTATACCAAACTGCGTAAATATTTTTTTACGAGACCTTGAGATGGCACTCCTTGAAATAATTTTTGTTTACATGCATTCATTCTAATTTGTAAATTATCACAAACATATAGTATTATTTATCAAAGAAATCGAAACCACCAACAATCAACTATATTCTTCCAGAATTATTTGACAACGTACCCATGTTATTTTTGATAGACTGACGGACAACCACACTGCCGGTGTACCTACCACAAAGGACGACGGGTACCAAGTGATAGCATTGGCTCGCTCAATAATTTCTTGTAATTTAAAGAAAAAATATATAATTAAATATTTATTTCTTGAATAAACATATTGGCGAAGTTTGGTCGCGGCTGTACAAATCTTTTAAAATTCAAAAGCACAAACAATTGTAAATATGGCAAAGGCACACAAGAAATGTCAATCAATCATTTTAAGGCACACACGATATATTCAATTAAAAATGCAGTTGCACTCAAGAATGTTCAATTAATAATGCACACACGAATTGTTCACTTAATAAGGCACACAAGCATAAAAATTATATTCCAATATCTTTGGATTTCAAAGTTCAAATAAAATATGTTTCTTAAAGCACGACGTATATATATTTAACGTTGTACTTGACCCTGGGAACAGTAGTCAAGACACCAAAAGTTCAAACTGTGCCGCGCTTTCCCCAAAGGTCAGGGCATGACTATATTGTTATGACCTAACCTCCGCCATAAAGGTCGAAGCGGCACTCAAAAAATCTTTCGTATTTTCAAGCGATTACAAATCAATGTACAAATGTATCAGACCGACCAAACTCGTATGTCTAATGCGGATAGTATGTAACGCCATATGAAATAATGGATTCTAATCCCCCTTGGATTCCGTTCAAGAAAATTTCATTTCCAAGCTTAGACAAATGTACCCCATCTCAGTGGCGTAGCTGTTTATTAGCACTGTAAGCATGTGCTTACAAATAATTTTGGCAATTTTTTTTTTTTGTATTTGCATTTTTCTGGGTTTATGAATATATGAAGTTCAAGATCAAATCAATGGACGCACAAAGTTAAACATTTAACATAATTATAGTTATTACTACATTATTTGTGTATACTGTTCAACATCTCGTTTGATCTTGAATTACGATTAATCAAAAATCGACCTACATTGTATGCCAAAAACGACTTGCGACCTCCCCGAAAATATAGCTTTTAAAATGCGACATGAGGAGTTACCCTGTTGGTGCCCCAAAAGTAACTGCGTTTAATTTACTTCTTGACTCATGACGTCACGATTTTAACCTGCGTCCTTTATAAATCTTGAACAGTTTGATTAAGCAATCCGGCTATCATTCACATTGAGTGAATTATTCACGATTTATTCGTGCTACCGTAGCATTTCATAAAATAATAATCAGTTTACATAAATCAGTAGCAAGCAGATCAATTAAAATGAAGAGGAGTAAGTCTTCCGAAATAGACAAGGGACAAAGTAAAGTGACGAAATATTTTTCGAAACCGCAAAATGTCTCATCTGCGGCTCCCTCTACAAGTATTGATGAACATCCCGTAGAAAAACAAAAATCACCAGAGTCCGTCAGTCTTGCTCAAGGTGATGCTCATTGCAGCGATGTTGTACCTATTAATCCGCCCACATTTGAATCAGGGTCTGCCCATCTTGAACAGAGCATCGCTGATCCAGATAGCAATGCTGCTTCTGTTAGCCCACCCATATTGGAACCAGAGTCCAAATCTACCCAGCCTACAACATTTGATATTGCATTGCATAAAACAACTGTTGATGACAAACAAAAGCTTTTCTTATTAAAGAATAATTGGCTCGTTCCGACATCGTTTGTTTTTCCCCTTAGAAAGATTCGAGGGGTAAATAGGGCATTTACCAGATCATGGCTAGAGAAATTCCCTTGGCTCAGATATTCACAATCTGAAGATGGTCTTCATTGTTTATATTGTGTGCTGTTCAACAGTGATGAACATGCATTTGTTCGTGACCCTGTGAATGACTGGGCAAACTTGGGGACTTTAATCAAACGTCACTTGAAGCAATCTGGGCATGGAAATTGTGTGGAAAAAAGCGAAAATTTTGTGGCCGTCGCTGAGGGCAAAAAGGAAGATGTCATTTCTATGCTGAGTACCTCTTTCCAGCATAAAATTTCGAGAAATCGGGATATTCTAAAGAGCATCTTGAAGACTATCTACCTGTGTGGAAAACAGAATATTCCCCTCCGTGGTCATACGGAAGACAAGAGTAATTTTATCGCTTTGATCAAATTTAGAGCTGAAACTGATAAGATTTTAGCTGATCATCTACAGAATAGTCCCCCAAATGCCAGATATTTATCACCCCAAATCCAAAATGAGCTGATCAGTATTTGTGGCGATCAAATACAGCGACGTATTGTCCAGGAGTGCAATGCTGCTAACTGTTTCAGTATCATTGCTGACGAAACCACAGACGTGTCAACCATTGAGCAGGTCGCGTTATGCCTTCGTTATGTCGATACTGATACAGATGGGGTATTGAAAGTAAAAGAGGGATTTGTCGGATTTGCTGAAGCCAGTTCTACAACCGGAGAAGCTCTTGCGGCAACCATTATGGGAAAACTCAACGAGTATGGAATAGTCACACAGGCTATGAGGGGACAGGGGTATGACGGGGCTGCTAATATGGCGGGTAAACTTTCTGGGGTTAGAACCCGTATTCAAGCAGAAATCCCAGAAGCCCATTATGTACATTGCTATGCACACTGCTTGAATTTGGCTGTGGTCAAATCGTGTCAACTCCCAATCATCCGAAATGCCGTTGATATAGTAAAGGATGTTTCGTTTGCTTTTAGTTATTCTTCAAAGCGAACAGGAAGGTTTAAAACAATGCTGGAACAGGCTGATGCAGAACAAAGAGAGGTGCTTGATGGTCGCCGAAAAATCAAGGGTATGTGCGAGACTAGATGGTCTAGTAGGGCCGACGCTTTAAACACATTCAAGTCAGCACATTCCATCATTGTTGACACCTTAGATGACCTAGCGACAGATGGTGATAAAAATGCAAAACAATTGAAACTTGCTATTCAAGATTTTGGGTTCATGGTTGCTCTTATTGTAGCAGAGCATGTTTTGCAGTACAGTTTAGCTCTTTCAAACTTGCTACAGCGACCCACTCTTGACCTCGTTGAGGCTGCATCGGAGGCAAAAACTGTCGTCGAAAGCTTCAGAAGAATCAGGCAGGACGACAATATTTGGCAACAACTTTATACAGAAATCCTAACGCTTGCCAGGAAACAAGATGTACAACCTTCTAAACCTAGAACGGCAGGTAGACAACAACATAGAACCAATACCCCAGCGGACACACCTGAACAGTACTGGAGAAGGTCCCTATTCTCCACCTTGCTCGATCATATGGCCAATGAAATCGAAGAGAGGATCATAGTTCCCAAAGACAGGTTCCTTGCCCAGTACCTGATTCCATCCAGACTTAATTTGCTAACTCCTGATATGAAAGCCAGTGTTTTTGCTCCATTTGCTGCGGACTTGTCAGAAGGTAAATTAGCAACATCTCGAACGGAGTTGGTCAGATGGAGGTGCAAGTGGGATAATATCAATGAGAAGCCTAGATCTTTGATTGAAACCCTCCAACATGCTAATCCTGAGCTGTATCCAAACATTCACACAGCTGTTAAGATTCTCCTGTCCATGCCAGTCACTTCTGCAACAGCGGAGCGGTCCTTCAGTGCACTGAAACGTGTTAAGACCTATCTTCGGTCGACGATGGTAGAGGACAGGTTGAATGGCTTGTCACTGATGCATGTGCATCCAGAAATCCAAATAGATTTTGATGAAGCCATCAATACTTTTGCATCAGATGGTAACCGCAAAATCCATCTTCTGTTCCCTTATTAAGCTGGTCGATTATTACAGTTTGAAGTAGATTGAATGGTTGTGTTTCAAGTCAGTGATCAAGATTTGGGGTTGTTCTGACTTTCTCGTCGATCTTCTTTGTGTTATCACTAGTGGAGTTTTTTTATATACTCAGACTCAGACTTCTTGAGTATACCCAGTTGTATTTTCGCCAGGGGACCCTATATGAATGGTCCCTGTTTGCACCAATGTCTTGAAGATAACTCTCAGATAACTGTTTAAAAAGTTTTAAAAAATAAAAAAAAATAAAAAAAAAAATTAAAAATGAAAAAAAAAGAAAAAAAGAGAGAAAAAAGAAAAAAAAGAAAAAAAACCCTAAAAAAATCAAAGCTGGCTGTGATAACTTACTATCTGATATTCATGTTTTTGTGCATTTTTAATCATTACTTCAATAGCGAAATGTGTGGGTAAAAGTGCCTGGAGAAGGCCAAAGTCATCCTTCGACTTCCAAATTCTGTTCAGCTTCTGGGGGGCTGCCGCCCCTCAGACCCCCTGCTTACAGCTTTAAAAATCATGGCTACGCCACTGCCCCATCTGATGACCATAGTGCGTGTTTAACGACTTTTAGGTCAGGGTATTTTATGTATGACCCTCCTAGATGAATGCATTGAATTGCTGCGCTATTATTAAGCCTAATTCTAGCGGTATCCATGGCCGTGCAATCAGTGGAATACCTCCAATTTGAACGAGGTAATATTTGTGACCATATTATTACCGTGTTTGGTAAAATTTGATTTAAAAACTCAATAGCGCTTCTAGCTAATCTCCGTATTTCGAGTATCGGGAATTCCCCTATGTCATTGCCCCCGCAATGAATCACTATGTATGAGGGTGGGTCAACAAATTTTAAAAAATTACGCACTCTCCTTTTTAATTGACACAGTTTCATGCCACTGTATCCTTGCCAAATTAAATTGACGCCTATTCGCTCCAATCCCAAGTTGGTACCCCCTGGTCTACTCTTAGAATGAAGCCATGCGTGCTTAATAATAGAGGATCCTAATATCCACACAGATGTTGAACCTACAAAAAATGTTGTAAGAGAAAGTTTCATATTCAAATATATGACTTAAAGGCAGACAATTTCCACCGCCCAATACTTTTGATTTCATCACTGGATTTCCCTGCCATGGACAAGGATGTCGCTCCCCCAATGCGAAAAGAATGACTTTTGTAATTTTCAGGATCGATACCTGAGCTCCTCAAAGCTTTACAAAGCACTGCAGTGAATTAAAAACGTGACAAAAATTTTCCATCAAAATTACAAAAAAGGGGTCTGTTTATATTTGGCCGTATCGCTATAAATTCTTTAAGACTATTGTATGGACAAATTGGAGGATCATTTTTCTTTATTTCAATTGTTACACCTTTGCTTAATTGGTCCGTTTTAGAAAAGCGCAGAAACACTATAATTTTTTCCTGTTTTTCTTCTATAATACAATCGTCTTTTGAAATAATGGGACCTATATTATTCGCTTTCGAGACGGCGATTTCACCAATTCTAAAAAGGCCCCAAAATGCTAAAGTATATGCAGCTTTAAACAGTTTTGTCTCGTAAACATTTGAGCAAACACCAGGCAAACGTAAAACTAAATGTGTAAGTATGTTTTCCGTAATTGGAAGCCTTGTATCAGCACTTTGTTTCAATCTTTTCATTCTCTCTAACATTTTTTGCACAATAAAGTTTTGAGTAAGGTCTGGAAAGTCTAGTAATTTACATCTGTGACCAATAGCTAACGTATATAATTTTGCGGAATAACCTTTAAGTGATATATATGAAATAAAATGCACGATTGTGTCCATGCTAGGAGGCCATGCTTCAATAATGTTTTGCTCAGCCATAAAACGACAGAATGCTGCTATGCCGGTTTCATATTCCTTTAATGTATTAATAGCATAGGCACCTTCTATTAGTCTGTTAGCTTCAAGTTCCAGATCAGATCTAGAAATTGCTGTGGGATAGTCTCTGGGGTTTGTTTTGCGTTTGGTGCTAGACTTCTGAATCGGCCCCATTCCTGCCGAGAAATAGAATCGCTTATTTCATTCAGTGAACCCAAAATATGACAACTACGAAAAACTATGTTGTTTTGCATTGTGTACAAAATAAACGGTCTCATTAACGTCATTACACGTTTTGATTTCGACGTTTGTTTGTTTAGGATTTCAACTAAAGCTAAGTTGTCAACGAAAAACTTGATCTTTTTATTTTCAAGACGCCTTCCCCAAATGCTAATGGCCAACACAATTGGAATAAATTCTAAAAAAGTGATTTCTCTCGTAACCTCCGAATTAGACCAAGATTAGGGCATGACATGTGAACCCATTCCCCAGAAAAATAAGCCCCACACCCGATCGAACCGCAGCTGTCCGTGAACAGCTCTATTCATCATTACTACTCCATTCTGATTCCGGAAAATAAGTTTTTCCATTGTAAGACTGTAAAAGGAAACCCACACCCCTATATCTTCCTTAACTTCTTTGGTGAGGTTGTTTCGCCTTAACTGTCAAGTCATAAAAACGACGATTAAATGCCCTCGCACTTAGAATCGCCCTAGAAAAGAAATTTAGCGAACCCACGAGAGATTGTAACTTTCTCAATGTAATTTTACTTCGCGCTAAAATTTGTTGAAGTTCAGAAAGTAACGCTTCCAGTTTTTCCTCAGGAATGCGCACGACCATCTCGTCTGTGTCTATTACATACCCTAGAAATATCAGAACCGTTGCTGGCCCTTTTGATATTTTTGGTTGCTATAGGAACGCCTAATTCTGTCGTTATTTCTAAAAAGATATCCCTAAGTAGTTTGCATTGATTTGAAAATGCTTTACACGCAAAGATAAAATCGTCAAGGTAATGGTCTAAAGTACTTAATCCTGCTCTTTTCTCAACTAACCAATGTAAAAAGGTCGAAAATTTTTCGAAAACGTTACATAAAACAGAGCAGCGCATCGGAAGGCATTTATCAATATAATATTGGTCTTCAAATTTAATGCCTAAGAGGTCAAAATCTCCTGGAAATATGGGCAATAGTCTGAATGCACTTTTTATGTCTACCACTGCTACTTCAGCATGAGGGCCCAAATCAGCTATCATTTCAATGACTTTGTCAAAAGACGTATAATGAACTGAGCAAAATTTTTTATCTATAAAATCATTGATACCGGACTCATTGGGAAATGAAAGGTGTGTTATAAGCCGCCAGGATACTCCGTCTGACTTGGGAACAATACCGATCGGAGATACCTGAAGGTTAGATATGGGTGGGGCATCAAATGGGCCTATTATCCTACCAAGATTTATTTCTTTAAGTAATTTTGCTTTAAGTTCATTTTTGTGTTCAAACGCGGACACTAGATTAGTCATTTTCTGTAAATTCGAGGCCCATTATAATGAAGCCTAAAGCCAAACGAAAAACCCTCAATAAGCTCAGCTGCGATGTTTTGATGCGGATATGACTTTAATAAACTAATAAGTATGTCTGTTTTGATGGGAGAATACCATAGGGCCCATAAATCTTTGACCAGAGAATGTGTTTTGATTTCTGGCAATATAAGGTCTGGGAAATCTCTGGCTAAAACCCTGGCCTCTAAAACGAAAGGGCTCGTTCAGACTGACATTTTCTTGAATTTGTGGGGCCGTTTGATTTGATCCATTATTGCAAAAATAAAATGGATGTCTCTCAGAACAGTTAAAACAAACGTGCTAATAAAGACAAGGATTCCTATCGCAAACCCCCTTGTAATTAAAATTATAGCATGCAGTTTTATTTACATAGCTTGCCGAGGAGTTTGTGTTAGTGTTTGACATGTAAATAAGCCAAAGTTCTTGATCGACGATGTCCCAAGGTTTAGATGGATCCATGGCCATTTTGAGCCTAAATTGCTCATCATATTCCATCCACCCTTAACCTTTAATCCGCGAGGCGCCTAAACGGACAGTACTGACATATTTCAAGAGTTCTTGGCATTTTTCTGGGTGTCTGGACAAGTAAATGCTCATATAGATAATGAAGGCATCAGTCCACTTTTCAATTGTGTTTATGGCTTCATGTTTTTTCTCTTTTGTGGAAATAACCCCATTTATAAGGACGAGTGATTTTTCGCTCGATTGTAAACATTTACTGTCCAAGAGACTTGCTATGTCCATGTATTCGCCGTTCTTAATTTTGCTTTTATGCGTTTCAGATACATGCAAGCCCAGTTTTGCATGAGCACTTGTTATCCGAGTTATGTTTGTAATATTTTCATTTGCAGTCATTGTGCATTGTACTTGTGTATCAGACATAGTACATGTACCTTGCATATCATTGGGTCCAGAGCTGGCCAGGTTTGAATGGACCTGATGGCCCATCCCCTGCATAGAACTGGACTGTCCAGGGGTCAGCTGCGGATTAGGATCTTGGTTTGCATCTGATCTGTCGCTGGTTCTTTTTGCACTTGTGCTTGGACTGCCACTGGCGTAAGGACTTGACGTCTTTCGTTTGCTCCTCGTTCTTTTCATCTTTGATTTTTTTTTAATCTCACAAAAACAATAAAAGAAATATTATGCTGTTGTTTATATATAGGATCTTACATTGGTACGAGTGGATTATCGGATTTCTCCAATCGAGATAGTTAAATTATGGAATTTTAAGTCCGAGCCTTGGAGAGGACTTAAATTTCCATAATTTAACTATCGAGATTGGAGAAATCCGATAATCCAAGAGTACCGATGTAAGATTCTGTTTCTCTAATTTTAAAAAGTAGTAAATTTACGAAATGAAGTACAAATTCTCCCAACCTCAATTTTACGTTTATGACTTGAATACGCGGTAAATGGAATGCGTTTTGTTTATGACGTCATGAGTTCTTATTATGACGTTATTATTTTAAACCAATCAAATGCTGAGAACAGAATTTTCACTAGTGATGAGAACTATTTTTCCACACCGGTCAAGCGGTTTGAATATAATGCAAAAATTAGAGAATTATATTTATTGCTTTATTAATTTGTTTAACTAGTTGAATTAAGAAATATATTTATTTCAATTGCCTTGTTAAATAAGTTATGCATGAATGGCATACGCGTCAACCATGCCTTAATCTGGCGAAAAATTTCTCACAAATCTAAAGCCATCGTGCGATATTTCTGCTACAATAAACAATTTATAAAAAAAAATAAGCTTTGTTTTGCCTTAAGCTAACTTATAATAACAAGATTTTTTAAAAAGAAATTTTCGATGGTTAAGATTTTTCAAATAAAATGTGTGATGCGATTCGAACCTCTTGACAGCAAAAATGATTCACATTTTACCCTTTGACCTCATGACACTTCACCTCGAAAAGAAAGTCACGTGATCGCAATAATGATTAGTTAAAAACCAGTTGGAGGGGGTTTCGGAACAGGGTGGTAAATTGGACAGGGGTTCGGAACACTGTGGTAAATTGGCAATTCACCTTTCAAATTGTGTACTATTATTATTAGATTTTGCCGTCTGTTTGTTTATAAAATTATTTCATAGTGCAATTTAAGTATTAAGAACGATAGAGATGAGCCGCAGTTTGTAAAATTTTATATCAAACAACTCGTACAAAAATGTTAAATATTTTTTATTTGACATACAGCGCAAATTAAAACACATATTAACACCCTGGATTTTGTGGGCTTTTATGGAGTGTAAAAATGACGAAGAAAAGACATTTTAATTAATTTCTTTAATAAATACAAATTAGCAATCATTTTATATACATATAGGATCTTACATTGGTACGAGTGGATTATCGGATTTCTCCAATCTCCATAGTTAAATTATGGAATTTTAAGTCCGAGCCTTGGCGAGGACTTAAATTTCCATAATTTAACTATCGAGATTGGAGAAATCCGATAATCCAAGAGTACTAATGTAAGATTCTGCTTCTCTAATTTTAAAAAGTAGTAAATTTGCGAAACGAAGTACAAATTCTCCCAAACCCAATTTTACGTTCATGACGTGAATACGCGGTAAAGTGAAGGTGTTTTGTTTATGACGTCATGAGTTCTTATTGTGACGTTATTATTTTATATATTTTTAACCAATCAAATGCTGAGAACAATAAATTCACTAGTGACGAGAAATATTTTTTTTCCACACCGGTCAAGCGGTTGAAATATTACCACCTATTCTTCATTAATCCGTCATTGTTGCCTATACACGTGTCGCCATCAAATGTAGAGAAATATATTGCAGATTAGTCTAATTTTAAAATTGTTTTGGCTTAAACTTACCTTAAACTAGATTTATAATGATATGCGGTTCTCACAATGATGTGTATATTTTTATAGCAAAGCATAGAAGACTGGCTTTTGATAAAAAACAGCGTGTCGCCAAGGCGATATAGTAATTTAAAAATCAAGAAACATAAAACTGCGGCAAAATATTACACATTTTATTGTATCATAACACTAGGGTATACTTCAAGTTTCATATTCCCAAATTTTGTTTTAATCCTTCAACAATAATAGAAGTAACATAATTTTCAAATGTGTCGCTAAAATTGCGTAAGCTACGTTACTACGAGATAAAGCACGTATCACTTTCGAATATAATGATTCAAATGTTGGGGCTTTACCCTTAAAATTATCATACAATCATTAAAATATGCCATATGGATAAACTAAATGCTTTCTTTATAAGAGAAAAAAAATATTACGCGTTAACTGCTCTTCTATAAAGTAGTTTTTTTAAGAGTGTAAGCTACGTTCCTTCAACAACTACGTCATTAATGATTCCCTACATATGCAATATTAACCACTGGTTTGACTTATCTCTCTGAAGAAAAAAAGTTACCTAAAATTGTTTTTAAAGCCTAGAGTAGACAAATAATTGCTCTTTTCTTACTTGCCGTAATTTACGTTCCGTAATCTACGTTCTGAATGTATTAATTCACGTACTCGCGATCTGGTTTTCAACGAAAAAATTCGGATTTTGTGTCGTATCATTCGAAAGTTGTTTCCTATATTATAATACATGTTTTATTTCCTGTTATTTTAAAGTTTTGTTTGCGGAAAAATTTGAATTTGCAGATCTTAAAAAGTGGTTTTTCTGGTTTTCTTACAAGGTAATTATAAATAAGTACGTTTCTAGTAGTTATAAGAATGTTAACATTAACTGTATATAATTGTGACAACACTGAAAAATAAACAAATGCGTGATCTGTGTTATGTTTCATGTAAAGGTCATTCAAGTTCAATTTCCATTCTATACTTTTCATTCAAATGTACCAGTGTCTCACAGCCTTAAGAATTGAGGACAGAAAGATGTTTTTGTTTCTGAAAATAGTCTTATGATCGTTGTCCATATCTAATGCGCAGAAATTCCGTTTGTACTGATAATTCAATAGAAATGGCATACAAACCACTGGTAACGTAGATTACACAAAACAAAAAAACTTGGAGATTTTTTACATACACCAGTTCGAGTCACATTAATTCAAGGTGAATCTTTCGTAATTTCTATTTTTCAATGTCCTATCATCGTCATGAAAGCAGCTACAATATGAAATTTTGCAAAGCCATAGCCAAAATTGGAGAAATATATATATATATATATATATATATATATATATATATATATATATATATATATATATATATATATATATATATATATATATATATATATATATATATATATATATATATATATATATATATTAACGTAGATTACATACTTTGGTAACGTAGCTTACAGTTTTTACAACTTTATTTCAGAATGCCGCTGACAAAAGCAGAGAAACAAAAGGCGTATAGGGAGCCACAAACGCAACTAAAAGGTGAAGAATACCTTGAAAAAGAAAGAAAAAGGGTTCAGAAGTACTACGTTCCAGTAGAAGAACTATCGAAAAGGGACCTTGAGAAGAGACGAAAAAAAGTGAAAAAGAATGTCCAAGAACATAGACAAAGGAAGAGGAAAGCACAAGAACATACAGCAAATGTTCCGGTTCAGGGTACAAGCGACCAAGAACAGTGTCCTGAGATAACTTCTAGTTCCGACACTGCAATGGCCACACCCCTAATAGTAAAGCTCCCATTATTAGACACAAAGAAGAGAACTAGGAAAAGGGTCAGTCGAGCAGTATCAAAATGCAAACGCCAAATTGAACGACTTAAAAGAGAAAATGAGAAAAGTAATAGAAAATTCAAGACGATGTCTAAACGTTTTGAACGTCTATCACATAAGATGTCAAAGAATAAGGATATTCAAACAAAGAGTAACACTATAGTTGTTAGAGCAGAAGTCCACCAGGAGAAAGAAGATGAATCTCATGTAGTAGAACACCATGCAGACATCAGAACTGAAAAAGAAACAGAGGATAAAGAAGCACAGGAGAACGGTTGTCATGGGGTAACAATGACACCACGTAAGAGAACATACAAAGAATTGAGAGAAGAGGGAGTTTCACCAAGTAAAATCCCCAAAACTGTAGCAGATAAGTTGATTTTAGTTAATGTTCTTACAGAAGAAATGGGAACATTATTCAAGAAAAGCGACGAAGCAAGCAAGACCGTGATCTGCAATATGCTTTCAAGTTCAAAGCTAAAGAAATATAAACTCAAAAACACACTGAGTAAGAAGACTGGTATCCGATCACATCGTTTAATAAGGAAGAACAAGACAGTGATCAGCGTGAAAAAAAGAACAAGAAATGCAGCTAGACGCATAAAACGTCAAGACGAGATAAGGGCATTTCTTGAAAGAGACGACAGTAGTAGGGTTTTACCAGGAAAAAACGACAAAGTTAAGACCAAAAAAGGCTATTTACAAAAGAGGGTTCTAAATGACAGTATGATGTTTCTTCACTTGAAATACAAAGCAGAGAAGTCACGTAATGTTCACTTTTCTACATTTTGTGCGATGCGACCAAAGCATATTGCTCTTACAAAATATTTAAGTAGGAATAAGTGCCTATGCCAGCGTCACCAAAACATGGCTCTTGCCTTAAAATCAATGAAAACTGCAGGCTCCAATGTCCCTACTAACCCTGATGAGTTCATTAGACAACTTGGTAGCACATCAGTTGACACTGTGTTAGAATCGCTTAAAGATGGGGATATTTCCCTCTCTCAATGGAAGAAAACAGAACTGCCAAATGGGAAAAAAAAGAACCATTATCGTTGAGAAGATGATGAAAAGAGAGGAATTCGTAACTTTGATAAAGGATCAAATATGTGAATTTCAGGCTCATGTTGAAAGGGTTAAAACCCAATATGCAGCCGTTAATCAATTGAAAGAAAATCTTCCAGAGGGCCATGTGATGTTACAAATGGATTTCGCAGAAAATTTCTCTTGTATATCGGCTGATGAAGTGCAAAGCGCTTATTGGAACAGCTCAGCAGTATCATTACACCCAGTTGTAGCTTACTACCGTGATGGAAACCTCCTATCTCACAAGAATTTTGTGTATGTGTCAGATGATCTCGGACATAACTTTGGCCATGTATTTACAATTATGAGGAAGATATTAAATGAGATCAAAGAGACTCTACCAAACCTTAAAATGGTCCATTATTGGACAGACAGCCCAAGTTCACAATACAGGAACAAGTCGGCCTTTTATGTTATATCTGATCACGAGAATATGTTTGGTGTTCCGGCTATTTGGAATTATTTCGAATGTGGACACGGCAAAGGGCCGTGTGACGGAGTGGGTGGCACATCAAAGAGAATTGCAGATTTAGCAATCAAGCAGGGTAAAATAATTGTCCAGGATGCAAATGATTATTTTCTGAAAGTCCAAAGTCTCCACAAAAGTGCTTTGTACCGTTTTGTTCCAGGAGAGGAAATTGAAACTACAAGACTAGAAGTTGCGGAGTTTAACAAGAAGCTTGTGGCTGTTAAAGGTACTATGCAAGTTCACCAAGCTGGCTCCGTTTCAACTGGAAAGATCAAGACATGTGTAACATCCTGCTATTGTCATCAGTGCCTAGCTGGAAATATGCACGATTTCAGTGAAGGAAATCTTCTTCGTAGAAAAGAGACAAGTGAAACAATAACCAATGAAAAAGAAAATGACAACATTGTCCAGGTTTCAGAGAATGAACCGTCAGAACTTGAAGATGAAAACTCTTTAGTAAAGACCGACAACGGAAACGACGATTCAAGCTTTGCCATAAACGATTGGATAGCTGTAAAGTACGACGACAACTGGTATATTGGACAAATCCTTGACATAGATTTTGAAAAGGAATTAGAAGTTACATTTCTTCGTCCATCAAAAGCCAACAACGACACAAAACTATTGTTTAAGTGGGCTTCACCTCCTGACATAATCTATGTGAATCCAGTAGACGTATTATGCAAGATATCCGTCCCGCAACCTGTTGGTCGCAGTGGTAGGAGCTATCATATCAATGACAATGACATATCACTAATAGAGACAAAATTCACAAAGTGAAGGGGTGGTAATTGGAGGAGAAAATAAAATAACTTTTTCAGCGACTCTAAATGAAAGTTTGAGTTGAAATTTTGGAATGTGAATAGCTTGTTATGACCCTTTCAATTATGTAATTTACGTTACCGTTCTTTTCCTTACGAATTTTGTTTTTGTTGACATTTTGACAACGTAAAATGTTATTATTTTTTCACTTTACCTTTAATACCACATACGATATTGAAAAAAAAGATCTTGATAAAAGAACGTTTTGAAAAATTCTCTATGTATTTAACCAAAACATTTTCTATAATGTCAGCCCTTTTACCTGATCGACTAGATGCACATCACATATGATTATGTAGTGAATAACTGAAGCTTATTTAAGCTTTCCTGTAGTAAATCTTCCATGAGTTTAACGTGTGTGGCTTAATAAAACAATAAAGGTATATTAAATGACGCTGTAATCTACGTTACAGTTCTGTGTAATTTACGTTACCTCTTTGTCAAGAAATGTTGAAAAATATTGTCTTACTTAACAAATAATTTAGTATGAGTTTTTCAATCTCAATACATATGTAAATGTGTTAGGGCATATTCTATGTGTATATTAAACATGTTTCTTTTTTAATTCCAAATGTTTGATAGAGAATATGAAGGTACATATAAATCTATTTTTTCCGTTTGTGTTTCAAATGTTATATCTTTTTCTAGTTTAGAATTAAAAGCTAAAAGTTTGATTATGCGTTAATTCAACATGTTTGGCCTTATTAACCCCACACTTTGGCCAGTTGCGGTACACTACTTCATTTCAGATTTAGTAAAACATTAAATTGTGATCCGTAGAACGTAGATTACATTATCTGTCTGGGTATGTTTACGTTTGAATGTGTATTTTTTAAACTACGAAAGCCCGAGTCGCAAAATTTTGCACACACATTCTACAGATTTCCAACTTAAAAATGCAACGGTTTTATGTCATTCTGAAATGTTTTTGAATTTATCTTTATTTTTTTCAAGTATGACAGATTAACGGAGAATAGGTGTTACGTCAAAATTAGAGAAATATTGATATTAATATGTATTATTATTGTTCTTGGGCGTCCGTCGTACGTAGTACACAAATAGATAGAGAGTTGTGGCTCTAATTGTAAAGTATACTTTGCTTATTTAGTAAATTTTAAACAAAAACATTTTATTAAAAAATTTCTCATATTCAATTTGTTTACATTATTGTATAACTGCTTTGGTGCTCGCAGAAAAACTTCATATCTTAAGCAATGGGCTTAAACGTTCTGGTATACATGTACATGTACATCAAAGTACATGTAGTTGTATGTAAATTATCAATGTTAGGTTAACTGTATGCTTAGTAAATCTGTTCAGTTTCCGTTCTACTTTACATACATCTCTAAGAGTTAAATGCATCGACTATCTTTTTTAAAGATAGTATACTTGTTAAATATTTATTCCAATAAGTGATAAAATACGTATTTGCTAATTGGTCGAGTTGGTACCGCCTTCCAATATACTCCCACACACGTCAATCAATTATAGAATTCGTGTACGCTTTACAGAGAACAATCATTATCATTTGACATTGAAATAAATCGTTATATCGTGTCTATTGTTAAAACAGTGAATATCTCACAATTCACGCAAAATTATGAGAGAATAATAGCAGAAGCCTACGTGTACCACTGTATGATCTTTTCTAATTAAATGAACAAAATAAATTGTCCCGCCTTTCCACGTGGGAGTTTCCAAAAAAAAGTTAAATATCTTAATTTGTTAAAAAACTAGTTTATGTAATAAATGTGCAAAAAAGTGTTCACAATCATATTGGGCGTATGGCATCACTACATTTGGGCTGAGGATAAAACAACGATTTAAAAAGTTTGACTTATTCTTGATATTAGATTTGCAGTCCTTTAAAGAAGTTTTAATTAAATAAAGACATACATGTTAGCTAAGATTTGCAGTTTGATTTTGCTTCTTATTAAAAAGATCTTTACATTGGTGAAAAAATAAATATAGTTTACCCGTCTACAACATTCGCTTTGTATCCGCTACTGAATTTTTTTTTCTCTGTCCAAATATGTAAATTCTCAATTAAAATTTTCTAAACTGTGTAATATGCTTATGTGGACTTAATAAAAAAAGATTGTTCTCTATTGAATATTTTTTCTTATTATGGGTAGGGCTGAGGACGAGCTGGGTTTAGGAATCTCACTAATGTCTTATTATGGGTAGGGCTGAGGACGAGGCATCTAGGAGGAGGCTAGGAATCTCACTATCTTTCGTCAACTATATACAGAAATAGTGTTTTGTTGCAGTCGACCACAGCAATGTCAGACAAATATATCATGTTGCATCCAGTGCTTAAAAATATAAACGTTTCTGGTATTGTGGCTTTATAATATATCGCTAACATAATCCACTGAAGGATTGTCAAGACAAAACGCAGTTCGAGAGTCACTTAGCCTTTTCACATTATGATCAGTTTTTAACGGATAGTACAATTTAAGTAAAAACTACTTCTTTAAACATTTCCAATCTGTTTTTATAATCATAATAATACACTAAAACGGATATGACAGAAACAAACTTTATACGAATAAAGTAGATAACCACAGATGCAAATCATCACACAATCTACGAACAAAATTAAACCACTGTAACAGGCTTACCGCAGACATACACTTTACACGATGACGGAGCATCAAAACTGCCAATGACTGCTTTTGCTCTCATATTTGACGATATCTACCTATATGGATAATATATATACGGAACCAACGACAACCTGAGACACCTATTAGCAGATATAAATATTCACTGAACTACCACACCCGTGTTCAAGTGGAATCAATCAATCAATCAATCAATCAATCAATCAATAAAACAATCAATCAATCAATCAATCAATTATGCTGGAGAAACACCATAAAATGTTATTAAATTTCATGATGACATTTTATACTTACAAACTGCCTCATTATAAAATATTTGTATCTCGTTCGACGTCAGCAGCACTTATAACATGATTGTTTCATTTCCTGGAACCTTTGCAAAATTAGATACAAACACGGTTGAATTTGTTTGTTTGAAATTTTATACATTTTGTAAATACATATAACTCTATAAAACATTGTATGCTTATTTGTAGTTGGGATCGGTGGTTGACAATTTTGTAAGGCTTGTCGCACTTGTGTGTTTGCTGTATGTCAACAAACCATTAAAATAGACAAAAAAGTATTATTAATTGTTAACAAAATGGAGGTTGTCAATTATATATTTTTTTAAAATGTATAAGATAAAATCTGTCATCGGATCTACGTGTTAATACTCAATAAAATCTGTCATTTATTCATTAGCAATTGTGACAGGTTAATCAGCACTAAATGTTAAGCATTGTTTCGATTGGTCAATTATTGAACAGTCCTGCATACCGAGCTTAAGCTTATTTTATATAAATATGGACCATCTTTGTTAATTTCCTTTCTGAGATATCTGGGAATTAGAAACTACTGTGGTAAGTTGAAAATTGTGTAAGAATTCATTCCAGTGTTGTTTCTGTGTCTTTTTGGTAGTTTGCATTATTGTTTTTTAATTTAAAGGTACAAACGATTTTTTCCTTCATGTAAATTGTTTAATTGGCTTACTGTATCAAAAGATTACGATTGTTTATCTAGTATATCGTATATATTATTTTCTTTTTAATTACGTTTCGTTCTATCACAATTTCATTATAACAGGTTGATAAGCATTAATTCTTTGATAATTGCAATTATTAGAGTCGATCTCAACTTATCATGGGCATAAAAAGGATAAACCTCGACCCATTAAATTTAAACTTTTTAAATTTAAAAATAAAATGTATATTTTAATAAGTCTAGTACAACGCTTCCTTCTTTACAATGTTGCCTCACACTAAACCAAACAAATGATGTAGTTTATTATATACGTATTGTTAATTGTAGTATTTTAAAACCTAAAGTCTTAAAAACAATGACATAAAACAATGGAAACAATGTTAAAAATCTATTACTTTTTCATTAATGTTTAATTTTATTCGCTTAAAATATATAAAAACAACAGACTATAAACAATATATACAAACAACAATGAACTTGCAAGATTTGTATCAGATGATTTTTGTTGTTGGACATTATTCCTGAAATACTATAACCAACATTGTGGATTTTCACGCAGTAATTTGGAACGAATTTGTTCTGCGATGTATTCAAACACGAAATAGTATTCATCTACTAATTTGTGACATTAATGACAAAAAAGATTTTCTCTTTCGTTATTTTTCCAATTTAAATAATTTTAGAATTCAAATTTTGTTTTGAAATTCAATAGTTTATTGCTTTTGTTGAATGCCACTTTTGTGCAAACTGGTATGATAGCCGTTGTTTTACTATGGTTTTGATTTCAACATTAGTAAAAAGACCACTTTCCTTTTAAAAAAAATCACACAGTTAATCCCAGAATATTATATATTACAATTTTTCATTCGATTTCCAACTAACACGATACTATATTTAAGAAAATGTATTGTTTGCCATTTAAAAAAGTTTGGCCAAAAAGATGCAATCCGTGTTGCTCGGGGCAAAATATTCATCAATATAATGCCAACACATGGTAAAACGACAATAAAAATATGGTATGCATGAATTATTAGTTGATATAGAAGTCGTTATATATGTGAACACATGCTAAATATAACATTATATTTCTTGACATCTTGTATCACCTATATAGATGATGAAAGGTTTTGTATCACCCAGGTTGTATCAATCGCTAAATTTTCAGTACAAACTTAATTTTAGATAAAACATTATATTTCTTGCTGTTTATATTAAATAACAACGTGTAAAACAAACCATATCGAAGTCGATAAATGCACAATACATCTTTCTTTTTGACTATAAAATTTAAACAATGCCAAAAAACAAAAACAAAAATGCAAAAAGTATATACATAGTAGAACAATAACAATTTTGACGAAACCACTCTGTTTTCTTTAATTATATTACATTAATTTAAAAAAGCTTGTAAGTCGGGCATTCTAAGCAGCTGTGATTAATGTACATCGGCAACTTACAATTTTTATTATAATTTTTGATGATTTTTATGTCTCTTTTTCTTACATGTTGGTTTCATTAAACATTTTAAGGAGCTATTACCTCGAGTTCCAATATCCAATATTAAATTTAAAAGTATGTCATAGATTGGATTACTCTTCGATTCTCTTTGTAAGGCGTGTACAAGTCTTATGTAATAATTGTGATACTATGCGCTTTCAAGACCTTTTAATGATACTTTAATTTCCTGCATTAACCATTTTTGTCATGTTTTGCATAGTGTTATTATACTTATCTTGGGATATAATCGGGGATGTAGAACGGTTAAGTCTCCAAAGACAAGGACCTTGACCAAACAATGAATACTTGCAAAGCTTCGTTTTTGTTTGATTAGCCTTTTGATATATGATATACATAAGGCAAACTTGATTAATATGAAATATGAGCAAAACATAGAGCTTTACGTCAGAACTACAAGTCGATTTTATGTGTTCGGTATCATGGTATACCTGTTATCTTTGTACTGAGATTTTACAGATAAAGTAACGATCAAATGTTTTAACATGTCTAAGATATCAAATTCATTAATAGGTATCGAAACTGTAGGAGAATTTTAATTCTAGTAATTGTATATTTGACAGTCTTCTCAACTAATATTTGGTCGTTTATATCAAAATCGCTTACTTCAGCTAAATTTTATGGTTTTTTTTGCCATATTTAAATTTATGCCTAACACAATTGTTTATAATTAATAGATTTTACTTGATAGTCAGTTTTAAGCAACAACAAAATATTTATTTAAATTAGCAGATATCACGTTAGTTTCATTTTGTTTCCTTTAAAGCGTATTACCGTTTACAATGCTGGCAATCTATGTATACCTCTTATTCCCTGTAACGATAATATGTAAATGTACAAAATGCAGATTTCAAGCTATGTTGCAAACGAATATATATATCTTTATTCTCATAAAGCCAACAATTGTTGGTATAGAGAAGATGTAACATAAATAACAAATAATATAGAGACTATTTACAATATATACAGAACAAAACACGAATACAGAAAACACTGCATGGGCGGAAGTGAGACAAAATCAACCAGGAGTTTCGATGCTTCTGTCTATGTTTAATGAAGTAACACAGTTTATTTAATATTCTTTGCTTCCTAGTAGACATAAATTCAGAAAACTTCAAAACGTCAACAGCTGCTGTAAACGATTAGTTGTCACTATAGCACTACCAAGCAGTGCTATAGCTGCAAATTAATTATAAGATGCTATATAAATTATACCTTTGCGATCATCTGTTTATTAAATTCTACACTATAAGGTAAAAAAAATAAATTCTTGTTGATTGAATGGGGTAGTTGTTTACGTGCTCCACCGACAACTTAAAGCCTTTGGTCGGACGGTAAATTCTTGTTTAAATAGGAGTCTTTTATATACCTAAGCTTGACGCATCACGTTGTTTATGATGGTGTTAATACTATTAGCTAATATTGAGTTCTAATTAATTATTAAATAATTTTGCGCATTATATTTCAATTTGCGACAAAGGCTTTTAAAGCTGTGTAATAAATAAGAACCTGCAGTTATTAAATATCATGATGATGACATTGGTATTGAATAATTAATATAAAAAGTGAAATATAATAAAATGTGAAATACATTACAAATTACCTAAACATGAACAGGATTGTTTTAAAATGTGAATAATACGACAGTAAATATAAGACAATACAGTGCATAATTTGACCTATATTCATGTAAACGTTGTCTTCCAAGGGGCCAGAATGAAGTTTCACTTAATAATTACAATAAAAACAAAATATTATTTTTGTTTACAACTGCGTGCATTATGCTACTTCTGTTTGACTGTAAGATTACAAATAAATGTACACCACATTAAAGTTTTAAAGTATAGACAAAACTAAAATATACCGATTACACCCGGTTACTTTTTGTTTGTATTCAATGTTTATGTATTTAGTGAATTATATTGACCTTGTATCAGTAGCAAGGTTCAGACTGGTATGAATTCATAGAATATTAAAACGGCATTATATTTGTTACATAGATTTTCATAATTGTTTAAAATCCAATCAAGAGCAAAAGGGATTTAGAATATTAAATAGAAAATAAACCGCAATTATTACTCCTTTAGGAGTATTGTTAAATAAAAATTTAAGCAAGATATCATAGTATTGTCTGGTGATATCATATAGGTATGACAGAAAAACTGGAAAGACTGTGAGCGATGCTCACTAAGTAATGCCATCAGCTTCCTAATTTCATTTTCTAAGAAACTGTAAAATATATGGTCACAATGGTACTATATTACAAAGATTCTGGCAAAGTTAAATCAGGTGAAGTTGACGATAACAGATATGTACCTCAAAGATAATGGACGGACACCCCCATTACTGTATAACCCCATTTTTACCGGCGGCGGATACAATAAGAACAAATATAATCCCTATAAAATGTAATCATACGATGCAAATATGCCTGATGATAATATTGATAGGTTTCCTCGCCCGCCGACCTGTTTTACTCTTATAAGGCTGAGTTCCTAGAAGGCCTACCGAAGAAGAAAGAACAGACACTGGTCCAGATCTTTAATTTCACATTTCGCTCTATTTATGATGTTGTGTACCTCAACAATGCTAAATTTGGTCACTATTTGCATTCAGTCTACCATAGCGAGCTTGAAATTAAAGACACCACCAATACAGTTAGGTTGGTCTTTAACTTAGACCTTTTTCTAGAAATAAACTTAAGGAAAATAAACAAACAAAACTGTACGACAAACGTGATGACTTCAATTTTTCAACTTCCCGTTTATCGATGGCAACTTTCCAGCAGCTCAAGCGTATGGTGTGTACATTTCACAACGTTATTCTAGATCCTGCGATCGGTATTCCGATTTTCTAGACCGCCCACTACTGCTGTTGACTACTAACTACTCAAACAAGGGTTTGTTGTACCTAGTTTGATGCTATCCCTCCAGAAGTTCTATGGTCGTCATCTTGAATTAATTGATTGTTATGGGAAATCAATCTCCCAAATACGATAGGACATTTTAGCTGAGTCATAGGCAGTCTTTCCTATTTCTGGATGTGACCTTTTCCTTGACATGGTAATGAGGAACTTGACGGGTGTTTAATTAGAAGCAGGCACTGATTAGTAGTACGAAGCACCTATGTGTATCCATGGTTTTATTGGGTTCCGGTTACTCGCTTTCTTTTTTTTTTGTGTTTTTGGTTTTTGTTTTACGTTGTATATTTTTGTCTATTTCCGGATTTGTAATTGTCCCTTGACTGTCGGCTCTTGTTGTTCGGTCGGCTTTCTTGCTATTTTCTTGACACTCGTATTTCTCCTTTTAAATTAAAAGAGACGTTGTCGGGAAAAGTAGATTAACACTTAAACATGTGGTCAAAATGCTGCAATGTTGCTTAGTATTGGGTCAAATAAACTTCTATATCTTATTGTATGCCTACAAAATAAATTGTCAATTCCTAAACAATACATTTGGTTGCTTTCAGATTTGTTTGTTTACAAGCAGTTATTTGTATTTATAGATAGAATAATCATTGTCACACCATTACATATGAATGAGTTGACCCCAATGTATATTGTTACTTGTAATTTCCAATGATGTAATAATTGAATAATCTGTGTTTTTTTTATATATTTGCCACATTTAGCTGCTTTAGAAAATGTCATAAATATTCTAATGGAATCAATAAATAATAAAGGCAGGAGCTGCTGTACGCGAAACTCCAAATTGCACCATTGTTTTTAAAATTTTCCAATGGTGACTGTACCCGTACCCCCTAGTTATTTTGTGAAGCAACAATGTAACTACGCCCCTGGAAAGTATTTTTCCTCTTTGTTTAAGTAAATAGCGTTTTAATTGCAACAACTGTCTGTGAAACCAAACATAAGCCTATATCTATACAAAGTAACCAAACAAGGAAGTTTGTCAGTTCTACGATTTGTGTTATTTACCTTCACATATTTTTGACGATAGCGTGTAGGAGATTTTTTATTTCCATTATTTGGCATATTAATAACTCTGTGCCAACTAATTGGATGGCTCTTTGTCTGGTGGTGGTACAGGTTACTTAGCAATATGATATTTTATCATATAATAAAACAGTGACACTGTAATTAACGTAATATTGCCATATTGGGCTTTTCACGCTAATTACTCAGTAACATAAATGTATAAATGAAAAACTGATGATCTTTACAAGTTGAAGTCTGGATGTAGTTTTATTCAAGGTAAGATAAGCAAAACTAGTTCAAGTAATTTTAATGTTTATAAAATAAAATTACGAGAACTTATATTAGCAAACGTTTTCTTTAATAGTCGCATCGTTGGATTATTGTTTTTAATTTGACATAGTACACATTAGAAAACAATTTACCTTATAAACTATTATTTGGTTGAAATAAGAATCTATACTGCAAACAATGTTGAACGTTCGTCATCTTTTATCGCAGTATGTGATGATGTTTGAACAATATTGTGCACCTTAGAAATGCAATTTGTTTATTGTGGTTTCGATTTAAACCATAATAATAGCGTATAACATTTGATTTATCAGTAGGCAATATTTATATTCTGTACTTTTGATTTCTGTAACATCTTTGCATTTAAATATGTAAGTGTGCTAACAGTCTTGTTATTGTGCTTACATTAGCTAAAAATAACAATTTTGAGAGACTTGTGTTTGTGAAGTTTTTCATCATATATTAAAAAAATATAAGTAAAACATATCTTGATTAGTTATTTTACAACAGGGTACAATTATATTTCTGACATTTTACGAAAGCGTTATTCAGATACAATAATATCACTTAGTTACTAAACATGTATGCTATTTTCTATACCACGTAATACAGCAGACCATGTATTTACTCAAATTGTTATGTTGAAATATAAAGGACAATTATATTAATGTTTAAGTGGGCCCAATTCATATCTCGATCGAAAACGTTATACGTGGTCTGACGTATAGTTTTAATTTCTAAACTTGTTATTTTTAGGATTAAACACACTGGATACTACCAAGACCTTACGATAGCCGTACGCTATTAGACATCGTTTGAATTTACAAACGCCGATTGTTTTTGAGAAGTTGTCCGACAACAGTAAAAGAAAATATCGAAAATAAAATTCTCTAAATCTTATAATTTTTCATATGATTTGCATTTATTTTCACTTTACACTGTTTCATTGCCTAAAATGAGAACAAATTATACGCACAAAATGTTTTTAATGTCTTGTAGATGGACGCTGTGACGTGTAAGCTGTTTGCATCCATTTGTATATGGACATATGTTTTTATTGAATGTAGTAATGGAGTACCGTTCAATAGTTTTCTAGCAGACACCAAATTTGCGCGGGGAATAGATGAATATGAAGCGGAACCAAATGAGCAGCGTATTCGAGAAGAAGGTACAATAATAAAATATGGAAATTTTTCTGTATCACGAACAATGGAGAAATTAAGAGATTATAGACACTTGAGACAAGTATAATGAGTTTTAAAAATATATAATATCCACGTTTAATTATCACTTAGACATAATTAACCTTTTTTGTTTAAAGTTTTACGTTGTTATATGACAACTAGATGATATGCGACGTGTTTATTAATTTTCTAGCTTCTGTTACCCAATGAGATTGTAGCCATGAAAACAACTAAATCCCGATATTGAAGTTAGAGTATCAAAACGAATTTGTTCATAAAAACCAACAAAAAGCCAACTTATATCGCACAAACAAACGGCATCTTGATTTTTTTCATTGTTTCTTTTTTTCTGAGTAAAGGTTGTATCCACTTTGTTTTCTCGAATTAGATTTTGGTCAAGCCAATACAATTTCTATATAAAGTTATGCATAAAACACAGCATTAACAGAATATGTGCAAGATGCAATTCAAAGGTGTTAAGTGGTATTCATGTATGATATACAAACTCACAAACACCATGTCAGATCGCTTATAGTTACATCTTGGAATGTTATTATAAGTGTAGGTTGTTTATTTTAAGCGTGTGTAACTGCCTTTTAAAGCATTTTTAGCTATTTTCAGCTTCATTGTGGCGTTCAATTTTTATTGGAAAAAGAAACAAGAATACGCGGTAAAATCCCTGACGTCCGTGTCAATTAAGGTTTGATGAGGAGAATGTGCCTGCAGTTAGGCTAGATGCCCAACCTCACAGTTGACACATCAGCGATCAATAGTATATTAAAAATTAACTAACCATTCAGCCACTGATGCCCCTATCATTGTAGTATAAAACAATATATTGTATTAAGTAATACATCTCTATATTTAGATTAAATGCTTGGCAAAGATGAATTCAACTTACCGGTAAATGAGTTATCCACCAATATTACAAATTTACATAAAATATTTCATATACTTATTATCTTACCATTTGTTGAAACGAAGCAGGATGCAAGGTTATTATTGTGTGTTGTTATAAATATTTCTGATAGAAAAACAATTATGTATAGTTTTTGGTTTAAGATTTGAGGTAATAAAGTTTTGATAAATAAATATTCTGTTTCCTTTTAGATTTGAGAAAACTAATTCTTAAGAAACTACGATTCCGTGATCTAAATGACCAGTCCTTTCCAAACATGTACGATGATATATCAAAGGTGGAGGATATATCACATGAGGACCCACAAGGTATGGATCGATTTTTAATTAGCATATAATCTTTTAACGACTTGGACTTTCTTGATGTCAACTTCCGTTTATCGAAAGTAATTTAACAGAAGCACCGGTGCACATTTTAAACCCTTAATGATAGATCGTTTTTGAACACAAATGCCGTTGACCCTTACGCTACTAAAACAGTAGTATATTAGACAATAAACTAGAGTTTGTTGTTTCTGTGATGTTATCCTTTCAGACGTTTGATGGCCGTAAACATCACGTTGGTTCCTCAACCTCATATAGTTTCTCAAAGACATAGGTAGTCTTTCCATTTCCTGATTTTGCCTGTTAATGAGTAATTCTACGGGTCTCTAAAGCAAGACACACTCGACATAGAGCACCTTACAGCACCCACCGTTTGTATTTTGAGTTTTGGTTACTCTATTCTTGGTTTTGAATTTTGTTACGTGTTGTGCGTGTTTGTCTGAATCCGTATTGGTATTTGCCCCTTAACTTTAGCTCTTGTTGGTCGCTCGGCTTTCTTGGTTTTTTTCTTAACAGTGTATTCATATTGTTCTTAACAGTAGATTTTAAAATCGGGTTTCTTGCTAAGTACTAAGTGCCTATGATCATAGTAAAGGAACTTAACAGATATGGAACGTTATCCACTAGTATGTAGATTACATCGGTAATTTTAATTCATAAATGAAATGTTACAGAGATTACAAAACAGCACTGGATATTCAGTGTAAAGTGGATTAATTCCAAATTGTAATAAATCCTAAAGTATATACTTAGGCTGTTATTATAAAAACAATAAATATGCCTCTTATTTGCACCCGTAGCACGAATGAGTGGGTTATATTCAAAATAACGCAATATGTTTTCATTATTTTTATCGTAAGAGTGTTTTCTAGTCTAGTAACATTTACCAACCCGTGGTATCCAGCTTTATACTACAATGTGTGCTTTCTCTATTTATTCATGCTTATGAAGCTCGTACTAACTAGTTATTAAATGTTTGGTTATAAACAATAATGGCATCATTGGTATTTGTATTTCAACTCTCAGCATCTAGAGCTCGAAACAATTAGAAGACAGCGTTCTCCCTTTCTCATCTTCATACAAATAAAAATAAACAAAGCTTATTTGTCTCACTTGTTGAAGGTTAATTTTGATTGCAAAGGTGTGTACACAATATATTAATAACACATTAAAGTCTTATTGAGTCATCAAAAGCAACATTCTCAACAACAGTCATGATATCGTAGACTAGTTCTACTACTACAAGTCGAATAAACTTTACCAATATAAACTTTGTTATGTTTGCAGATAAAGAAGAATCAAAGAGGAGCTCTGAAGTTAACCATGATTTCGTCAATAAAGTGGCAGCTCTGCTTAACGGTCTGAAAACAAGACAAATAGACAGCCCTAAAGTCCGCATGTCAAGTCTCCGTTTTGGTTGATGTGAAACTTTACTATATATTATTTATGAGTGACATGAAATAAAAATAGCTTTTGGAAATATGTGGTTTATTTGTTCGTGTGTCTAGTTGGGTATATACTATTTTCATATATCTATATACTTAGTGATTTATTTTTTTCGAATAGATTAAGTACATGGGACATCACGTCTGTGTTTGGATACTCCTCAATACTAAGATCTTATATACAGTTAATTACTCTGATTATTTTGTAATCTTGTTAAAGTGCAATACGCTTATATAATTTAAGTAGAGAATATATGTGTTCTTTTTACTAGTCTATGCACTTGGTCAGTTCTGATAAGCAAATATTAGATTACTGAGAAATCTACTCAAAAAGACAGCTTCATAGGACAGAAAATATGCACGATAAAAATAAAAATATTTACATATATAATATATTTTAACGATATAAACACATTCACGAAACTTTCTAGGCAGTAGTGTAAATAAGCTAGATATATATTTGACAAACTAAGACTAATTGGATTGTCTTGATATGGTTGCAGAAAGATGGGACAACAACAAACAAACAGACACTCAACACACAAAAAAAAAATGCGTAACACGAACCTTATAACCTGGGTGAGTCCAAGTTAGGCAAAAGGGTAAGTAATATCTGCTCTACGTGCTCTACACTGCAGTATCACTCAGGTTAAAATCCGGTACCTAGTCATATCCAGAGGTAGTCATAATCCGGTACGGAGGAGGGAACGTGGTAAGGACAAACCTAACAAATCAATGATCATTTGTGACAAAGATATTCTTTAACGGTCAACTAACTGATGATGGCTATTGTATAAATATCTGAGTGATGACTTTAAGCTTGCTTAATGAAGTAAGTCACTTTCTGTCAACAAATAACCGATATCAAGGAAATCTGGATAGAAAATACATATTCCTGAGTATCTAATCAACTGGGAGATGTATACTCTACACGCAGTAACTACTGGAATGAACCCAATAAGAAAATTGAAATTATCACTTTCGTCGTAAATTTTGCTTCTGATAGACCTTCATAATCAATTTCGATATGAAAATCTACGTATGTTGCATACTTACCTGTCTCTGACTGTAGTGTCACTATTTCACTTGCTGTGTGGGAGATGCGATCAACATAAACACTAAATTTAAATTTTGAATTATTTTTTAAACGGCGCGTCGTCTATATAGCGGAACGTGCTTTTGAAGGAGTGGGTTAAGCAGCACTTGCAATAATATGTAATAAAGATAGTTGAACAGGAAGGAAAGCACAGTTATTACCCATTAACCATTGTAAAAGAATCATAGTGATCATATATGAAATCTGATTTATCATTGAGAAAGGTTTCTGGCTTTCTGACTGGACCGTCTACGAAAGATTATAGGATTAAACCACTGGGTTTTAGGAAATTATCAATGTGTAAACTCCGGCGACTTACTCACAAACTAAATAAAGTCCGAAACATGTGTTTAATCCTTATAATTCTGTGAAATAATGGTTGCGATTTTTAAAACAGCAAAAAACAGTTACAGAAGCCCATATATACCTCAATACGTACATAGGCCGGAAAGCGTAGGGATATGCAAAACATAGGTTCTGTAGAATATTGATAGGAAAAAACGAAATGAAACACTAAATTGTATTTATATTATACTTTATTTGAAATTTCAATCGATTTAATTGGAAATCATCGGGGCAGAGAAACATTGTCCCCCTCTTCCTGACGATACGCTAGGGGGACGCCATCTTGTTTACATTGGATACTGAAAGTAGTCCGCTCAGAGAAATATCGATATATAAAATATCTGAAAAGACGCCATTTAAGTGTTTTTATCCAATCAAAGCACTTAATATAAATAAATTACAGCATGAATAGAATTATTTTAATATAAACGTACTCGCGTATAGATTGAAAAACGTTAAGCCATGGGCTGCCACCGATGACAAAGGAATTTATTTGAACCTACCTGTTATATGTTTTTAACCAAATAGTATAAATTGTGTGCTATTTCAAATGTCGTATTTCTTGTCATGTCATAAACATATTTTTTTTAAAGTAATTAAGACAATTAATACATACCAATTCCATTGACAAACATCAAATAATCCGATACACAGCATTGTGTGTAAATAAAACAAAGCGTTAACCCTTAAATTAGTTCATTTTACAATATAACATTACTGATATCATTGAATTAGATTTCTATTCGTGGTTTGTACCTTGCTTCTTCTCAGAGACCTAAATAACGATAGAAAAACATACAATTAGATATTACCCAACTGGTTAACATTTTGAAAAACAACACCAGCAGGACACTTTGAGAGGAAACAAAAGCAGCATACAAACCGACCGAACAACAAGAGCCGAAAGTTAATGGACCATAAATCCGGATTCAGACAAACATATACAACACAAAAATAGAAAGTGAGAATCCCGAACCCTATAAAAACTTTGTATAGACGCGGGTTCTTCGGACATGTAAGCAGTGTCTGCGTCTAAGAGGCCACCTTCGAGTTATGCCGTGTCCAGGACAAAATTCTAATCCAGGAAAAGAAAAACAACATATGATTTAGTAAAATGTCATTTCGTATTTGCGAGATGGATTTTCCAAAACGTCAACATCAACATAGGTAAACAAACCCGTTAAAATAGCATTTGTAGTCGACATCTGTGATCTCAACAATCAGAATATCAATGGATATAGATCTAGCATAAGGTATCTGTTGTGAATTGTAACCACAATACGCCTTAGATGCTGAAATATTGCTATCCATGAACGGATGTTGACAATTGTCAAGATGAAGTCATCACGTTTGTGAAGAATCCAGTCTAGTGTGAAGTTTTCATGAGTCTATTTAAGGTCTAAGTAAAAGTCTGACCTAATTGTATTTGTAGTGTGTTTTATTTCAAGTTTGCCATGGTATTTTAAATACATATAGTCATCGAATTAAGCATTGTTTAGAGAAAAGCCATCATATATATATATATATATATATAGCGGATGTGAAATTAAAGGTCTGAACCAGTGTCTTTTCTTTCCTTGTCAACACGCCTTCTAGGAACTCGACATATGACTACGTAAACATGGATGCGAGGAGAGAATTATTTCCTATTCGAATACCAATAGTCTGTTAATAAACGGTTCCTCCAAACGTTACAAATATTTTGTCAATTAGAAAAAAACTGACTGACGTCATCTTCCATGTATTTATTATCTGATTTAGAGTTCTGTCATTGCTAATTAATGTGCATACTTGGTGTTAGGTACATCCTTCATTTTTATAGTTTCATTCCGTTTTTCTTGAAAACGGGCAGCGTTTGTTAGATTTTCAAGTCGGGTTTTAAACTGCATATGGCTTGATGGTCGTATAGCATGTCGACAAATCAAAGGTTTTAATGTTGTTACACTGTATAAGAGACCCAGGCATTAGATGTTTTTAGTATCACATTTCAATAATGCACTCCTAGAAAAGCAAGTGTCATTGAAAGTAGGCCCTTTGTTACAAGGCCCGTTTTTTGCGATTAAAATAGTGGTAAGAAATTTCGATAGTGGTACACTTTGATGATCCTTCTATGAAAACCTGTATTGATTTTTGTCTGGTTTTTGGTATCCAATACAAGGAGATAGATAAAAAATTTAACTTTGATATACATGTGTGTATATAACAAAAAAGGCAAGCAACACATTTATATATAATTCCAAATTAAATACTTTATTACATGTCTATGTACATGTATCAGTATGCAGAAAAGATTAAGATATACTGTATGTAGGGCTGTTCTATTGATGATTTCGAACGATTGTTTCGTGCTTGATTGTACCTAAACAGCTAGTACTATAGTCACCAAGGAAAAGAAAACAACGAAACCAGCTGGCATTTTTCATCCAGATTTGGATATTGAAAAATTCTAAAAATCTGTTGGGAACTTGCAGTCCAAGTCACTCTCTTCTTGCAATTGTGTTATTACGTTGGACTTTTCTATTCTTTATATATACATATATATCTCTAAAAATGAATTTAAGCATATTTTCAATTAATATATCGTAGATCTAAACCATCCTATTCTTGTCCAAAAAATTTCTCTTATGGGGTCATTATCCTATTTGTGGAATGAATTTCAAAACATGGCAGCATGAACAAATAGTGCCAATTTTCTCTTTTGTTTCTGCTTTTGCATATGACTGCTATTGATTAAAAACTGTATATTTTGAAAGGTATGGCATTAATGTAGAACAAGAATAATTTTTTCCAGTAAATGTCTTTACAGTGGAAGCACTTCTTAAAGTGTGTAATGTGGTAAAATGTGACCACAACATTGAAATGAAAGTAGGAAAATCATTCTTAAACTTATAGATTAAAGTCCCTCATAAAGTTCGTGAACACCCATATTTTTTCCCCACATTTATCCAGCTTTATTCTCATAAACCAGGCATTTAGGTACAGAGAAATACTATGTACAATATATACAACATTACAGACACACAATACAGCACAAAACAGTGTCACAAATGACACACAACACATTCAATAAATATAATAAAGAGAACATGTAAGTTTTAACCGGGAAGACACGTTTTTTTATTTATGATTTTTATCAATTTACATAGTTTAATTAATTTGAATCTATTTCTTGTTGCCATAATATCCTTGAACTTTAAAATATTTGGGTTTCTAGTCAGCTGTTTACTGATAAGTTTCTTTCTATCATCTAATAAGCATCTACATTCGAGAACATAGTGAAATTCGTCTCCTATGCTTTCGTTACACAGGTTACATTTTCTATTTTGTCGTTTGACGTTATTCCATCTTCCTGTTTCAACAGGAAGTTTATGATTGCATGCTCTAAATCTCTAAATTTACAAAGTGTTATAGAATCTTTTTTGTCCAAGGTTTCAAAATAATGCTCAAACTCTAAAGTGTCTTTAAAAATCTTATAATTTGCGGCTTTAGAACAGTTTTGAACTTCGTCGTGCCAGCTTTGTCGAAACTGATGAGTTAAACTTTCTATAATTCTTTTATTAAGCCATTCAGAACTTTGAAAGTTTTGCGAATTCCAAATGTTCGTGTGTCCACATTCGTTAAAAATACTTTTGATGTGTGCAAGTGTAGTAGTGTATTAGCCGTGCTATTAATAAACAAACCTCAGGAATATTTGGATTCTTTATTTCATCATCATATTAAGTGTTGAATATGTAAAACAGGAAAAATACAGCAGGGAAAAAACCGCCCTACAATAACAAAATAGGAATAATAAATTCCACGTAACAATATAAATAAAACATGAATATATTAATTCAGCTAATCTGCAGAAATAGATATATTTCTGTGTATAATGCAATTAAAAATATAATTCTCATAGACAAAACCTCATTTTGAATGAGTATTCAAAATGCCAAAATGAATCTCACGGCAAATAATACTATAATAATAATGTGAGTAATATGTACTTCACATTTAATACTTCACAGATTCATAACTGTGAGCAACCAAATATCAAAATATATACAATTCGTGGCAAATAATAAACTTAAGCAATAAAGCTTTAGTCATGCTATAAAAATAAACACAAACAATTCAAATAATAAAAATACAAAAGGAATAGTATAACCCATCATATAATATCTTATAAAGGCTGTCTACACATTTTCCTGCGTCAAAGACATCAATATAAACAATATCATCAGTCCTGAAGTACAAATATTTACACTTATAAATATTTTACTTACTGACTGCTTTATATAAAAAATTGGGTTATTTCCCTTGTGCAATTTTATAGAAATTTATCCCTTAAAAGTTTATATGAAGTGTAAACCTATTTATGCCCTCACATTCATACAGTTAAAATATCTTGAACCCATTTAAATTACTTATCCTATAATTTACATAATATTTAGTAAATTTTATGCAAATGAATCATAATAATATTACCTTAACTATAAAACTGATTTTATAGATAGTTTATATTAAAATTTACAATAACCAACTAGATTCCCGCCTAAAAATCTACTAAGTTATGTGACCAAAAGAACCAATGAGACAACAAGGAGAAAGTAACAAAACTAGCAGACTACAGATCTGAGTAATAATCAGGCAGATAAAAAACTAACTTAATTAAAGACATATCCTACTATTTTTCTGCGTGTCGCCGGGTTATTACATGCAAAGGCGTGTTTGACTTGAATATACGGTTGATCAGTCAAGCATTAATGTGAAATGATGAATATATATGAATGATATATGATAATGAAACGAATAAAATATCTGAACACACCAATCGGAAAGCTTTCAATTTAAATAAAACAATTAGCTCAATTAGCTTCCCGTGACATAGTCCCCCCTCAGGACAAAAATTCGTCCCGAATTTTGATGTATATAAAAACAAATTAAAGACAAACTGTATGTGCACCATAAGTATGTGGCAAATGCCTCGATACTATGAAAATATACACACATTTAACTAAAAATACAAAATCAATTTTTAACTCGAGATTCATTGTCCAGTATGACTTTCCATAGATGTGAAGCCCATCTCTCTCCCAGATCTGGTGCCGGATGTACTCCATCTACAAGTTTTGTATATTTATATCGAATTTTACTAGAACATTTCTGATGTACATAACTATGTAGAAATGGTGTACATATATCATGCTGACTATTAAATTCAGTTATGAATCTATTTAGAATTAAAAGGACAGAATTTAATCTATCCTGCATGAACAGGTACTGGGACTCGTGCCTGAGGAATGTGGTTTTACGCTTAGCCAATCTGTGATGGTTCCAATTTTCAAAATTCATGGTACAGATAGTAGAAAATACAGCTTGGCAACCTATATCCCGTAAACCCTTATATACAGTTTCAATATTAGTTTTATAGGTGTCAACAATAGAATCTGTACTTATATTCATATTAATAATTGATTCCTCGTATAAAGGATGTTCTTCCCTAAGAAGAGTACAAATATCGGGAATACCACAAACAAAATACACAATCCTTGTCCCCTCAACCAAACGCAAGTCCCTTTTAGCAATGTCAAATAATTTTAATAACTTGACACCAGGTTTTACAACAACTCCCGCACACTGCAAGTCCTGTAAACATCTGCCTCTACTGGAACAATATGCATAAGAATTCATGATCTGAAGAATAGAAACAACAGAAAAATGCTCAACTCTTTAAGGAAAAGGAAAGTGTTAAATTGAACTAGCTGGTGACAATTGTCTCGCAGTAGTCAATCCAACATGAAAAATTATGAATCAGTAAACAATAAAATCTCCATATCTGTCCGGAGGTTTTATATTTCTGCCACTTCTCCTGACTAACCTACCAGAATTACTTGGAACAGAACCTGAACTAGTATTATCTTCAACACTAGACTGATTTATCCCCTCAATATCTGGACTCTGGGGGCCAGAGAGATCAAAGGACGGACTTTTACTGCGTGAACTTGACGGCGATAACCGAGACTGCGGTAATTCATGTCGGGCCCCACGTTGGGAACCAGTAGCGTCGGAACGTGTATTTTCCTCATTGATAAAGTTTTCCGCATTTCGAGAAGGCGTAAATTCAGCTGCAAAAGGATTAAGTTCTTTTCTTGTTACCACGTATCTTACGGTATTCCTATACGGAACGAAACATTCTTCGTCCTCTGATAAGTCACGTTCTTCATGAAACTGTAAATTGGAATCGTCGGAAAAGTTAGAACATCCATGTTTTTCCAACGGGTTTTCCGGTGTAGTCATGTTTGATGACGAATGATCTTTGGAACGTGATTTGTTAGCAATTTTCTCATACAGGGGTAGAGAACCGATCGGAAGTAACAAATTTCTATGCACTGTCTTTGTACTGCCTCGGCCATATTCACGTTTCACTACATAGACTGGAATACTTGAATCGGGTTGCGATTTAACTGTATATGGGATACGTTCCCATTTATTTGCGAGTTTGCGTTTCCCTCTCAGGCCTACGTTTTTAAGTAAAACTCGATCACCAGGACTGAGAAAGGAACTACGGACTCTCAAATCATATCTAGCTTTGTGTCGCTTACTCGACTTCTCTGCTTCTTTCTCGGCGGCTTTATATGCAAACTGAAGTCTTCGTCCCAGTTTCTGAACATACGAATCTTTCGATCTATCGGCTAATGAGTCCGTCTGAGTACCGAAAAACGCGTCAATCGCTAACCGCGGATGCCACCCAAACAACAAGAAATGAGGACTATAACCCGTACTCTCATGACGTGTTGCGTTGTAGGCATGTACAAGAGGCGAAACAAAACTCTTCCAATCTGCTTTTTGGTCATCATTCAATGTACCAAGCATATTAAGAAGCGTTTGATTGAACCTCTCACACTGCCCATTCCCTTGAGGATGATATGGGGTTGTACGAGATTTCTTTATTCCAGCTAGGTTGCACAGTTCCCTAATAACTTTGGATTCAAAGTTTCTTCCTTGATCGCTGTGCAATCGAGCGGGAAAAGAATATTATTGTATAAAATTCTCCCATAAAACCCTTGCTGTTGTGTGAGCGGACTGGTTTTTTGTCGGAATAGCGTGAGCAAATCGGGTAAAATGATCGGTAATAACGAGTATGTTTTCATAGCCTCCCTTTGATCTCTCTAGTCCTAAAAAGTCTAAGCAAACCAACTCGAGAGGTTGGCTGGATTGTATGTTCACTAAACAAGCTGACCTTTGAACCTTCGACTTCCTCATAATACAATTAGTACACGTGGATACCTTCCTCTCAACATCTTTATCCAAACCTGGCCAATAAAATCGAGATTTGACCAAATACAACGTACGGTCACGACCCTGGTGGCCGACATCATCATGCAAGCCTGTAAGGGCTACATCTCGGTACACCTCAGGTAATACCAACTGTTGTACCTTCTCGCCATTCAAATCACAAGATCTATACAAGACTCCTTCTCTCAATGACAATTTTTCCCACTCGTTCAAAATCCTTCGAACCTCTTTAGATTTTCTTGCTAAAATCTTCTTCGAGGGTTTTCGACCAGACAAAAATATATCAATAACTTGGGAAATGTTTAAATCAGCGTTCTGTTCATCTGCCCAAACTATATCACTAATAGCATGATCTGAAGGTGAAAACGACTCCAATCCTTCGGTATCTTTAGCTAAAAATACAGATTCTACCCTCGGACTGTCTGAAACTAGTGCCGAAGTGCAAAGTGCTTTTATAACGTTTCTATCAACTGACTTCGTTGGTTGAGACAATCTTGATAAAATATCAGCATCAACGTTAGTTTTACCACTCCTGTAGGTGATAATGAAGTCATAGTCAGCCAACGAAGCTACCCATCGTCGAGTAGTCGCGTCTAGTTTTGCTCTATCCAACACATAAGTTAACGGGTTATTGTCAGTCTTGACTTCAAAATGGCTACCAAACAAATAATCATGAAATTTGTCTGTTACAGCCCATTTTAAAGCTAGAAATTCCCTTTTATGTGCAGGGTAAAGTTTTTCTGATCCGCGCGCAAACCACGACTTGCGTAAGCTACCACCCTATCAACACCGTCTTGACGCTGATATAATATTGCCCCTAGTGCTTCTGAACTAGCGTCAGTGTGTACTTCAAAAGGAAGACTATAATCCGCATACGCTAAAATAGGAGGAGTGGTTAGTTTTTCAATAAGAGTATCTCTCGCTTGTTGTTAGCACCTGATTTATTCGTTGGGTGTCCGAAAAGGAGATCGTTTAACGGCTTAGCTATTTTGCCGAAGTCTTTAATGAACTTTCGATAATATGACGTAAAACCTAGAAACTTCCGCAAATCCTTCACATTTTGTATTTCGGGCCAATTTTTGACGGTTTTGATCTTCTCGTCGTCCGGTTTAATTCCGTCCGCGGATACAATGAATCCTAAATATTTAATTTCAGTTTTGAAAAATTCACACTTGCTCCCTTTCAACTTGAGACCGTTTTCTTTTAAACGACGGAATACGGCATCTAAACGTTCTAAATGTTCAGCAGCGGTTTTTGAAAATATAATGATGTCATCGAGAAATACAAGACATTCTCTTAAATGCATTTCACCCATGCATTTCTCCATTAATCTCTGGAAACATGCAACCGCGTTGGTTAAACCGAAAGGAAGCCGGTTACACTCGTAAAATCCCAAAGGACTAGCTGAAAAGGCGGTCTTGTATTTATCAGACTCTTTTATTCCACACTGCCAGTAGGCCGATCTAAGGTCGATTTTGGAAAAGAACTGAGAGCCAGCCAAACAATCGATTGTCTCTTCGACTCTAGGGGTCGGATAGGCATCCTTAATAGTACGAGAATTTAACTTTCGGTAATCGATGCAAAATCGTAAAGAGTTATCTTTCTTCCGAACGAGAACGATGTTGCTCGAAAACGGACTATTTGACTCCCGAATTGCACCCGCATCTAACATCTCTTTCAAATGTTCACGGACTTCGTCAAACATTGACGGAGGTATGCGTCTATACGGTTCTTTAAACGGAGTTTCATCGCTCAACTTTATCTCGTGTTCCACAAGTGTCGTAAAACCTAAATCGGTAGGTCCCGTTGAAAAAATAGACTTCCACTTACCGATAAGTTTATAAAACTGCTGCTTGACTTCTTCCGATAAGTCTGCGTTTAACTTAAAACCAAGCGTCTCTAAATCGTCACGGACAATATGTATGTTGGTATCAACGTCGCGATCCGGTTTAACCTTGATGTCCTCGTTGAAAGGATCAACGTGGCGTAACACCCTGACTTCACTAACACCGCACAGTATTGATTTTGGTTTTATCTTAACTACCCTTGCCGTCATGTTACACAACCTTACAGGAATTCGACATTTTCCCTCTTTATTCATTCGAACAACCCTTGGACACACCATTACACCATCTAAAAACTGACTATCGACGCTTTCCGTAACGACAGTAACAGCTGCACCGTTGACGTTACGTACTATACCTGACATAGTTTTACTTGACATTGGCTTAAGAGTTATAGGCTTTTTGTTGGTTGAACGGACAAGAATTGAGTTTGTTAGTGACTGAAAGGCTACATTCCAATCAGGAGGAATGCTATTATTCTCTTCTGTATAAGATCTTAAAACATTTAGTACATTTGTACCAATAATCACAGGAACCTTTTGATTATATTCAGTTTTTGGAACTACCAACATGAGTACAGGAAAAGTTTCGTTATTCATGAAAGGTATTCTCAAATGAACTTCAACATAACCTAAATATGGTAATTTATCCCCGGAAGCTACACTTATTGTAATGAGATCGACGATTTCTTTAATCTCTGTAATTGATTTCATTTGTTTAACCATCGATTCAGAAATCGTCGATACCATTGAACCACAGTCTAAAAGTGCTTTGCAAGATTTACCATTTATGGTGACGTCAGTCTCATTCGAGGAACCAACCAGCCTTGAAAGTAATTTATTATCAATTGGGCTATCATTTTCTCTGCACGAGTCTCCAACCTGCCCTGCGTTAGAGACTCCTATTCGTTTAAATTACTGCCGTCTGAGTCTCGAACACGGTTTTGATTATTTCCACGACCTTCGATTTTTAAGCTTTTTAACTCCGATTCCAAAGAATCCATTCTTTGGCTGAAAGTGTCTAATTTTTTCAACACCTCGGTAATTTTTTGGAGTTCGACAGAAATAGAACTTTGCTGTAAATTGCTAGTTTTAACATTTGAATTTGAATTTGCTAGTTCAAGCTCAATGGCACGAATCTCGCGCATGAGTTTTTCAAAATTGGAAATTGAGTCGTACTTATGCCTGCTTGCGTTTCGTAATAAGGGATCGCTAAGACCAGACCAAAACTTTGACCTAAGCATATCATCTTTAGATGCAGGGTTTACATGACCTCGCTCAATAGCGGATTGTAATAGTGACTCAAGTTTCATACCATAGTCAGCCACAGTTTGATTAGGCTGCTGTTTCTCAGTGTAAAATTTTTGTAGTAACGCTTCGCTAGTGTAAACATTTCCATAAACACCCTCCAACTTTTCTAGAATCTGCTCAGGACCCACATCTTCAGGTAAAGTTAATAAAAGGCTTCTAGCTTGACCTTTTATTGAACTTCGGAGCGATTGAACTATTATAGTTTCATCAAAATTCCCTTCTCCGAGTATACACTTAACCTCGTATTTCCAGACGTCAAAAGTAGCCTCCCCTTTATGATCACCCGAAAAAGTAGGAATTCTTGGTCTTTGCCAGTTAGTGTTGGAGTTGTTCCCACTCTGATCCGCAGGGATCAAAGAATATTGTCTCTTAGGAGTGGGCGGGGGTGGTCTAGGCGGTGCCTGATCGTTCTCGGTTTTAACCCTAGGCTTTGGAGTACTAAATTGGAATCGGTCATACTCTTCCCTGGTGACAACCTTATATTCTGTATGATCATTTAAATAACTGATCATTCTCTTAATATCATTTTGATCTAAAAGTTCAAAATCTAAACTCTGTTTTTCAACAGTTCTATCCTGCCCTGTCGCCATCTTAAACAAAATTTCAAATTTTTCAAAATTCTATCAAAAATGATAATGAATGAAAAATGAATGAATGAAATGATGAACTTACCATATATGCAGGCAAGTGCTCACATGCTATAGCTTGTTAAATGTGACAACATGCAATCTGTAGTCTATACATATAAAAATACCATGCACTGCAAAATACAGATAAATAAATATAAATAAATTGAAGTAAAAATAAATAAAACACAATGCAATTATATTTCAAAAATTGTTCATTGTCAACGTTTTAATAATTAAACATGGATATAGGTAACAGCAAATATTTTCCTTCGCCGGTATGTTCATGAAATAGCTCAAACTCGAAATGAAAGTTCGGTCCACTACGATGAGTATTCATACAATAAAAAAAACAGAATGCGCTTCAAGAAACAGTTCTTGTTCTGTCGACGTGAATCAATCCCACCTTTATACAGTTAAATATACAATTTTAATATGACATCCTGATACACACAACATTGTGATTAACGGAGCTTCCTTTACGCTATCGCACAATCTGAAGTAGCGAAACTCGTAAATTACGACTCTGTATAAATATTAAGATGAAAACCATATCAGATCAAATTCAACGCTGAACTGTGGTTATGCAGATAATTCAAATAATTATTATATAAAACCATACATATAGCGATGGCCTTGAAGTAGGTTCGGACGAGTAAATCATTCGAAGTGTCGTTGACCAAAAGTCGTCGAGCCAAAAACTATGTTGTCAAAATTGGACAAGTCGTTGAATGAACATCGTCGTTGAGCCAAACATTTGAAGAACGGGAATTATCAAAACCGTGGAAATGAATTTTCATCTAACACTGTATGGAAAGTGTCACGGTAACGGTTGTTTGGTATTATTTCCGGTTTTGGTGGATGTGAAGACACAACATGTAGGTCACTTTAAATGCTATTTTCTTAAAAACTTGCAACCTTGATGAATGTCAGTTAGCAAGGTTTTATTAAGGACATAATTTGTGTCAGATACAGAGCTATTTCCAACATAGCATACCAACAGGCTTTTCAAAAATGACAAAAACAATGCAACTTGTTTACATCGTTCCGCATAACTTTTCGACTTCAACGTCAATTTTTCACAATAATATCGACATGATTTCATTTCCATATATTGCCCTTTTTTTATTATATTCATTGGCATCATAAATTAACACTTACCTTGCATATATCTTAATATTATTGGCCAATGGGCCGTTTTAAGCCCACCGGGGTCTGTATCAAGTGTACGTGTTTGGTAACCAAATAATTTTGATCTTGTGTGCGGTTTGGTTTATTAACTATGTACGGTTTGGTACTAAATAATATTACATGAAATGCTGTATTCAAAAACCATTAATCACCCGTTAAGTTATGCCCTGTGGTAGCTAATGAAAAAATGTATAATATTTATGGAAGGTGCTAATATGTAGGACATCTTCACAATTCTGGAAATAGTAATTAATAGGTAACATGTATATAGCAATATGAAAGGATATATCGATATCCTAATCTTCCTGCTGCAACAAGGCTCCTCTCTGTAGTGTTTTATTTATTTGTTTTCGAAATGAGGGGGGTATCGGAGTTCCTGGCATTTGCAACCATGAAGGGTCACCGAACTTTGCATGCTTGTACATCTTGGGACGACTGACAATCTCCATAAAACTAGTTCTCCGAGATTCAATTGTAATCCAATTCAACATCTGAGTTTATGTCTCGGTCATTTGTACTTACTTTGCATAGCAACTATGATATTACGTTGGCATCCAACCCCCCCCCCCCCCAAAAAAAAAAAATATGGCTAACATTGACATACAGAGCAAGAATTTGGAAAGTTCAGTACTCAGCTACTGTGTATAATTGCATGGTCCTTCATACTTTGTATATGCATATATATCTTTAATGGTATGTCAGAAGCTAGGCCACTGACGAACAAGACGTACTTTGTAGTCGTTGGTTACCTATCATGTTTTTTTTTGCTATGTGGTCCACTTGTGTTTTATTTGAAATTTTACCTTGTAATGACCTAAATTTCAGATCTGATGGCTACCTCTCAAAGATTCTGAAGACAATGGAACTAAAAAGTTTTGAAGAATCTTTCCACGAGGTTGAGGTTTTGTCTAAATTGACAAACAGACCATGGGTAATCTCGCCGGAGCCTCCATTTTTGTCGCCGGGTTATTTCCCTTGTATGGCGTAAAGAATATGTTGTTACCCAAATATTTTATTTGTCTGTAAATAAACAGGGAACTATTTCAAAATAGTCCACTCAGACCCACGTACAGTGTTGGAATGACTACAGGTGTTCTAATTAGAATTAGACAGGTGCGAAAAGCATGCAAAGGTGTGTTTAACTTTAGGCTTGTATGAAAAACATGCAAAGGCGTGTTTGACTTGAATATACGGTTGATCAGTCAAGCATTAATGTGAAATGATGAATATATATGAATGATATATGATAATGAAACGAATAAAATATCTGAACACACCAATCGGAAAGCTTTCAATTTAAATGAAACAATTAGCTCAATTAGCTTCCCGTGACATGCGCATTTTGATTTTAAACGTTATTGTTTCGTAATTCGTTTATGACGTCGTAGTCGTCAAAATTCCGCGAAATTTCCATTTCAATTACTGTACTCTTTATGGATCAACTTAGAGGTGTTTTTATGAGTAAAAAAGCAATACAGTCTTTTAGAATTTGGGAAAAAACAAAATTAATCACTTTGCAATAGCAAACATACACAAAAAAGAACTATTTTACTTTCGTGATTGTATTCTGCGCTACAAATCTAGAAAAGATATTGCAGTTTATATACGAAGAAAAACGCGCCCTTTCCTTCCCGCCAATTCTGGCCTATACTTATTTTTCTCAAATATTTTTCCTCCTGATTCGGTGACCATATTTTTTTATTTATTCAATTTGGAGAGTAAGTTATCATCTATCTTCTGTGAAAATATAGTTTTATTATCATAGGTCAGTTTTTTGCGATCTGCGATTTTGTGTATTCCGAGTGCATAACAAAAATGGCGGGAACGTATTAATTCCACATTTATGCTCGAAACTTACGTATTTTTAAATAGATTATGGCATAGTTGTTTTCTACATGCAATGAAGCCTTCAAAACAATTTAAATTGATTCTAACAGTAAACTATGGGAAAAATATAACTAAAATAACACATAATCCTAGTACCCTAAAACAGATGATACAGATGAAGTCATAAGTTTTTAATACGGTCGGTGACCACTAATTTTTGTTAGCTGTATTTAAAGATTTTGTCATAAGGAAAGTTAAGACAAATATTAAGAAAATATCATATGAAGATCGAATAGTAGGATATGTCCTTTATATACGAAATACATATCAAATGACAGATATAGGTAAATCTGTTCTGATATGAAACTAAAAATAAAAGATATAAAATACAATAATATAAACAATATTATTAAAATGCAGTACTATCACACAAGCCAAGAAAAATTTACATTTTGGGTATTAAACAGATGTAACATCAGATTGTAAATTAATATGCATAGTTTTGTCTGTTTTCCAGACAGTAATTTTGACCAATATGATAACATTCTTAATTTAATGTCAATATATAAAGGGAATCTACTTAATTCACCATATACAAAACAGCTTGGCAGGTGAACCTTTTCGATTAGGTGACAGTTTTTAAAGCCCCAAGTTTCGCAACCATACAACAATATTGGCTTAACCATTTTATCAAATAAGTCTAACTGACAGGAAATTGAAAGTTTATGATACTTTCCTAATTTAAAGACTTCATACATTGCATGTGTTCCCTTTTCTGCTTGTGCTTTGATTGCTAAGTTAAAATTACCAGTTTTATTTAATTTGGTTCCAAGATAGTTAAAATCCTTGACAATTTCTAGTTCACTGTTTGCATATACAAATCGCAGGTTATTTGGTAATCTACCAGGGGCGGATGCAGCCTCAAATGAAAGGGGGGGTCCAAATTTGTCATGGTGGACGAAGGCCACCATGCCGACCTCGCAGAGGTCGTATTACGGCAGGGGGTCTGGGTGGTCGCTTAAGGCCCCTAGAAGCTCTGAACGAAATGGTGTAAAATCCTGCATTCTGACGATTTCCTGACACCTAAAACATGCCGTTAAAATGTCATTTTGTTATGCTAAAACAAAAAAAAGAAGGCTTGTCAAAACGAAAGGGGGGGTCCGGGCCCCCTGGACCCCCCCCCCTGGATCCGCCACTGTCTACCGTTTGCAAAACACAAAATTTTTGTTTTTTCTATATTAACAGTAAGGTGCCATTCATTGCAGTATTCGTAGAAGCTGTTTAATGTGATTGGAGGCCATCTGTTGTTTCAGACATTAGAACTGTATCGTCTGCGTATAAAAGTGCAAATAATTTTGCGTATTCCCCTAAAATTGATTCTAAGTCTTCAGAAATGGATACAAGGCCGATGTTGTTTTGATTTTCTAAGAAAGATTCCAAATCATTTAAAAATATGGCAAATAGGAAAGGAGACATGTTTTCACCTTGTTTCATCCCATTATTACAAGGGAAATAATCTGATATTTCATGGTTAAAAACAATATTTGATTTAATGTTTTTATACATGTTCTGAATGACATTAAGCATCTTTCCATTTATATTGTTTAGTATTAATTTATGCCACAAGCCTGTTCTCCACACTTTATCGAAAGCTTTCTCAAAGTCTATAAAGGCACAGAAAAGTTTCCTTCTTTTAAGTTTAAGAAGTTCGAATAGTCCATGTAAGGTAAATAGATTGTCGATAGTGCAGTAACCTCGACGAAAACCACTTTGGTTTTCATTAAGGACAGAGAAGTTTTCAGAATATTTATTTAATCTGCTTGTAAGTACAGCGGTGAAAAGTTTTCCTAAACAGCTAACTATTGTAATAGGACGAAAGTTTTTATGGTCTTTACTATCTCCTTTATTTTTGTAAATTGGTTTAATGTTTCCAATAAGCCAACTTTCGGGTACTATTCCTGTTTCGAATACTAGATTGAACAACCTTTCATAAATACCAATAAATTCATTTGAGGTTATTTTTATGTACTCGTTAATTATTTGGTCTTCACCACTGGCTTTATTATTTTTTAGATTAGAGATTCATTTTAAAATTTCCTCTTTTTCAATGTGCATGTTAATTTCATCATTTATCTGGTTTAAGACTTGGTCGTCAAGGTCTGGGAAATCAGCATTATTATTATAAGGTTCCTGATTCAAATCTCTAAAGAATTCAAATAACTTTTCGAGAGGGATGTTTGGTTGCTTTTTAAAATTATCTCTTCTCAAAACTTTCCAAAACTCCTTAGAATCTTTTTTCCTCATTCCTTTAAGTTTTCTATACATATTTTCGGAGTAGTCCTTTTGACTTTTGTCCATAATATTTTTATATAGTTTTTCTGATTCTGAAAGCCTAAGTTTATTTATTTCGGTCCTACGTTTTGAATATTTACGCTTGAATTTTCTATAGTTTTGTCTTGCATACTTACATTCAAAGTTAAACCAGGGTTTGTGATTTACTTTATTTTTTATGTTCTTTTTAGGCTGTTTATAGGTCCCAAAAGTTGTTATAGCACTTTCAATAAAAATCTCACCAAGTTGTTTTACTATTGAATCAATTTCGTTAATTGTCATATTAGTATTGTCCCCTTGTAGTTTATCAATCAAGATATCTTTCTGAGCCCTACTTATATTTCTTTGAAATTCATCGACTTTGCTAACATTCCATTTTTTTACATTTACAATGTTAGACCCTTCTTGGGGGATCATCTCTTTAACATCATCGTTTTTCATTACACAGTTAATACAGATAGACAGTGGACAATGTACATCGGAAAATAATTTTGAAAATTCTAAAACATTACAGCTAGAAAATCTATTTACAAAAATAGCATTACTTATACAATAGTCAACTACACTTGCATTTCTGCAAGTATAATTACCGTCCTTGTCACCATCAAGCCTTCCATTTAGTATAAAAAATTTATTCCCTCTACAAAAATCTAATAAGAGTGAAACAAACTTATTTTTTGCTAAATCTTTATTCTTTCGTTTACGAGTAATACCAGCTGAATCAAGAAAAAAGACGCCGTTTTCAATAAATTCATTTGCAGCGTTTGAATGATCATTATCTCCAAATTGAATAAAATCACTTTCGATAGATGTTCGGCTATTGAAGTCGCCAACTAGTGCTACGTGTTTGTAGTGAGATGACAAGGACAGATATTCATTTTCGATTTCGCTGAAAGCATCTGGTGATGAATAATTTGTATATTCGGGTGGAATATATACATGTACAATACCAAAAAGAGCATCATTTTCAAGACCAAGTATTCTTGAATCAATTTTAAACCAAAATACAAATTTGCATTCAGTTTCTATAGTTTTTATAAACCTATCAAGCTTTTCCTTATATCCTAACATGATTCCACCTGATTTTACCTTTGCGATCTTTTTACGGTTTGAAAATATACCCAGGGAGCTTTATTATATCCTGGTCATTGGTTTTTGTTTCGACTATACATAAAATATCGTGCCTATATATTAATTCTTCAAATTCAGGATATTTTGATCTTTTGTTAATGCCACAACTTCAATTTCTCTTGCGTTATACATTGGTTGTTAGTGGGATTGTCAGTTAATGACGCATCACAAAGGGAATTTTGTTTGGTTTCAGGCTCATCAGATAGTATTTTATTGTCAAAAGAAGTAATAGGTGGAATATCAGTTTGGTTCAAATTAGCAAAGTTTGCAAAAGAGTTAGATGGATTAACTTTAACATCATCACCAGAGCTAGCGATATTATTACTACAGTTGATCATTGCATTACTTTGATTTATACAAATATAATTTACATTTTCTATGTTACACAATAATTCATTTTCTTATTTTACAAAGTTAAAGTTATGAAACGAACAACGGTCTCCCGGCCTGTCCTAGGCGGTGACTTCAAGGGGATGAACCTTGTCTCTGTCTTTTCTTTGGGTTCGCTGGGGTTCGGAATTTCTCAGGGGTGTTCCCTCTCTGCGTTTCAGCAATGATTTCGGGTGTAAACTTTGCTGTGAGTGAGCGTTGCAGTGGCACATTCTCAGCTGGAGGGATATAGAGTTCTCCGTCAATATAAAGCTTATCGCGGACTAAGATTGCATCTCGCCCTTCTCGCTTTGCTTTATCAAATTTAACATAATATGTGTAATGTCCAATATATGAAATTTGTTTAGAAAAAAATTAGATGTCTCGTCCGTTCGGTTACGTTTGCACTGGAAATCTAATAGGATAATGACCTTAGATGAGTATAATTGTTTACGATGACGTCACTAGATATTTCTAGCATTCGAAACTAGTAGTAACTTATAAAAGTACATGTTGCATAACACCAATACTTTTGTAGTACATGTTGTGTCACATGTGCAGCAGGCGCTGTCCATACTAAAGGAACATGAATTCACAGCCGGTAAGTGGTGATTCCAAGTTCTATGATATTTATGTTTTTTTCTCGTTGTTTGTTGTTGTTGTTGTTTTGTTTATTTTCTTTTTATTGACCACTTGTGTGTTAATTCTTTTTGCGAGTTTTTTTCATCGTTTGGTACTTTGGTACATTGAACGGCAATGACATATTCTTTCTGTAGATAGTATGATCTTTCTGTAAACTTATAAATTGACAGATTTCACTGGCTAATATATTTGTTTTTATGTTTCATTAATCATGAAAAAACAACCGTTATTTATATTATCTGCTCTGAACTGTTTTAAATTTGTTAATGTGTTTTATTGTCAACGTGTAGATTACGTTAGTCGGGTTGGTATAACTGAAGAATTTTAGTAATAAAAGGTCTTAATTATTTGATATTCCATCATTTGTTTTGAACACCCCTGAATTTACATGTTACATTGTATCTTTGGTGAAATTTTACATATGGTGCTATTCAATTTCAAAGCTGGTATTGTACGCGTGTTATGTATTTATTGTTAAAATATTTACTCGACCAAAATGAGTGGCTGAAAAGTCTATAAAGTAGTAGAAATATAAAAAACGTGCCATCAGTGATAAAAACTTTATATTTAAATCTTTGTCTTAATTGTAAAGATGTATATATAAAAAATTCATATTTTGGTTCATTTCATGCTCAACGTGCAGTAACAAATATTGCGTTATCTCTCTTTAACTAATATCTAAACAGTTTATAACGGCTATGAGCATGCATGGCTTACATGGAAAATTTGTATACTTTCGTATTTAAACAAAATAGAAAAATTAAAAAGTACATACTAATTTTAAGAAATCGTATATTTATCAATTATTAATATCTGCAACCAGGACGGTTCCTAATATTCAACTCACAGAGCAGCAAACGCGGATAGAGAAGGCCCTCACGTTTGGGGACTATTAGGTTATAATTCAAAGCCTGACCAAGTATTATAGTGAATCAGTTGTGTAGAGAGTGCCAACGATAGAGTCCCTTTTGTAGACATCGAGAAAGTGTATCAGTATGCTTTTTGTAGCAACTACAAAAGGCTAAAATCTCCGTTCCCTCCAATAATCGACCAAGGATGACCAGTTATTAGCAATGATCGAACTTACTTCGTAATCGACTTTTTCCAGAGGCAGCCAAAACTGTGTTCCACGTTGGTTCATTTTTTCCCGTAAATGTATTGCTTGTTAACAATTATTCTCATCTTGAATAAAGCTTAAATATTGCTTGCTGAACTTGAAACAAATCCTAAATCAACTAACCGTTGGTTTTCCGGTCGAAAATTATTTATAAATGTACTGTATGAAAACTGGACCGTGAAATGTTGATAAGTAGTATATCAGCAGAACTGATAACAGTTTTATCACCGAATAACAATATTATATTAATTGAAATGCGGTTATCATTGTTGTAACACGTAGCACTTGCTTATATTATTTCCGCTATAATATATTAACAGAAATTGTTTGGTGGACTTTTCTTTTTTTTCAAAATTTCAGATAACGGGGAATACCATTATTTGAGACAACCGGAAAGATGTTCGACAATACGAAATTGTTTTCATAGTAATTTATTTGTTTTTAGTTGACTTCCTTGTACTACTGTGAATAAGTTTGTCGATATTCCTCGGCGTGGTACTGGAAGGTAGTCACTTCGCTTGCTACATGCAGTTCGTTAAAGTATTCAAGGAAAATGTAGAGGTTTGAATCATCTTCTTTATGCTTTTGTGCTATCCTCTGCGGAGGTTCGTCGCCTATTGTCAATTGGTTTGTTAGTAAAGCCTGTTGATTCTAGCTCGGTATGTACTAAGCCAGTCCAAAACTAAAATGGCGTCGAAATTCTCCAAGTCTCATGCTGGAGCCTTCTTGACTGACAATATACTGATTATGCTTCGACACACCAATTTCTACAGTTATTAAAAATTTCGTTGTATAGTGTGCAGTGAGAATCACATTGTCACTACATTCATCAGCTTGAACAGTTTGAGGTGTGCAATATGCAATATTCTAAGAATTTCCTCTGCTTATTGAACTTGGATGTGATCATAAAATTAAATGTGTTTACCGTTTGCAAATGTAAATAAAAACTAAATAATTGTTTGAATTAACACAATAATATAAATAATATTAATCTTACTATTTTCATTATAACATTACAATATTGATGTTATACTTGGAAATGTCATTTGATTAAATTGTGAAAAATTGTCTAAACACGTTCATTTAATAAGTAATTTTAACTGAATAGAATATTACATAAGCATCAAGTTTATATTTTGCATGTAAAGCATACCAAACAAACAGAAATAAAATGTAAAAATGATTTATTGAAAATAATCAAATTAAGCATACAATTTATAACAAGATCAATGTTTAAAAGCTATTTAATTCTGAAAGTCACTGTTACATTGTTGTGCTGTGAAACATGGCAGTCTATTACATGTCAAGTTTAAAGTCTGTTGTTTGTGGATAAATAAATAAATATATATATACAAGTCTGGAAGTGTATGCAGCGATACAAATGACGGTGTTTCCTGTCAAAACTATAGACACAGACTGACCAACGAATGGCCTTAGTCTTTAGGTGTCAATATAATAAATAACGCAAACAAATCATAACATATTGATCTTAAACTTTCTTACTCTGCTTGGCTTTGCTCAAATATTCCATCAAGATACAAGTTTAGCTTTTCTAAAAAGCTAACCGTCTCTTAGCTGCATTACAAATTTTATGGATTTATTAAAGCATCTGTTTTTTGTAATTTATATGTAAGATAGGTAAACAATGTACATGTACCTTGTACGGACATTGTTTACGCTAACCTATTTTCCAATGGTGCTTGAGAGATTTAAATGCTTGTCGTCACTTCACACGGGCTTTTTAAAAATAATTAAACAAAAGTTGACCCCCTAAACATCAAATGTTCAAAATTAGCGGTAAAAATATGTTTTGTTCTTTTTGCATCAATATCAGAACGAAAATAAGATACAGAACATATAATTTTTTCCTAACTCAAACAGCTTTAAAAAGTAAGGAGATTTTGGTACAATGTTTACCTTTTAAGTGTTCACTGACCAATGCATTGAATGAAATAGAAGTCAATATGTGGAACGTAACTTTACTACACTAAAATACTGATTAATGAAAATAAAGATATAGAACATATAATTTTTTTCCAAAACAGCTTTATAAAAAGTAGGGAGATTTTGGTACAATGTTTACCTTATAATTGTTTACTGACCAATGCATTGAATGAAATAGAAGTCAATATGAGGAACGTTACATTACTACACTAAAATACTGATTACAACCCCGATTCGACCTAAGAATATATCGAAATTTCAGTACACATACTAGTGCGATCCTGACGTAAACCAATGAAATGAGAAAAAGATTTATAGATTTAGTTAACCACCCAATCAAGTAACAGAGAGTCATTTACTCCGAAGACTGATCGTCATTTGACTATATACCGTCTCCCATGGGAGACGGTAATAATCAAAATTACCAAGGTGACAAATTCATTACGCCAGACGCGCGTTTCGTCTATTCAAGACTCATCAGAGGCGTTTAACTCTAAATGCTCAAGATATTTTTTACTATTTTTCATCTTTTTTTATATATAATTATCAATAATTATATTCATGCTGTAATGTATGATTAGTTCTTTGATTGGATAAAAACACTTAAATTACGTCATTTTAGATAATTTATAAATGGATATTTCCTCTGAGCGGACTACTTTTGGGTATCCAATGTAACAGAGATCATCCTATGATTTCCTAGCGTATCGTAAGGGAGAGGGAGCAATGTTTTGTCTTAACAATGATTTCTTATTAAATCGATGGAGATTTCAAATAAAATATTCTATACATAAAAAATTGGGTTTGGTTTTGCTGTTTTTTCTATTAATATATAAAGAGAGATTCCTTTTGTACTATGTTTTGTATATTCATAAGCTTTCCGGCTTTGGTACATTTTGAGATCTAGATGAGTTTCGGTAACTTGTTTTGCAGCTTTAAAATCGCAATGATTATTTATGGGAATAATAAGGATTTTAGGAAATTATCAATGTATAAACTCCGTCGACTCCCTGGCAAATTGTGAGTGAGTCGCCGTAGTTTACACATTGATAATTTCCTAAAACACGGTGTTTAATCCTGTAGTAATTTTATGTCTTACATTTATCTTGATTTTGATTGGCCCAGGGTATAATAAAAAGTATTGTGCAGAGTATATGTTAAACAAAGCAGTTAAAACAGACTGATATAAAAGTTTGACTTTTGAGTAGCTAAAAAGAATTTATATCACTTTTCAGTCATTAAAAATATAATTCAAAAATAGGAAACGAGAATTAAATAAAAATCATTCTATAACATATTATATGTTTACATTATTTCAAAATGGCTGACGAGCAGCAGCAGACAATGTTTGCAACTGTCAATGAACAGGGATTTTTTTAGCCAAAAATAATTGCTCTAATATTACTACAAATTTTATTTGGAAAATGTTAATTTCGTTTATTTTAAAATCTGATAGTTTTTTATTGTTGAAATAAATTGATATTGTTATCTTTTTTTATTAGATACTTCCAGTGTAACAGTTATATAATAAAACATTTATCGCTTTTTTATAGGTTAATACTTATAGGATAATTAAGGTATCCGACCCATAATTGAAGTCACCGTTTAATTTTATTTTTAGACCAAGACATGCAGCTTTTTTAATATAATCATACTGCCTTTGAACGAGGGTGTTAGGGTAGATTATCACATGAAGAAAAAATTATCACCCGAGACGGAGTCGAGGGTGATAATTTTTTTCTTCATGTGATAATCTACCCTAACACCTGAGTTCAAAGGCAGTATGATTTTTATTATACTGAATGCCTATTATCTAATGAAAAAATGTAAACTACCACATAGATACTGTACTGAATCATATTTTTAATGGAAAATGCTTGTAAGTCTGCTAGTTGTTTTTGTCCAAATAATAATTGCCAATTTTCCTGTATTTGTGGTGTCTTTGACCTGTAAATTTCAGCTGATGCGGCTGATCATTTTCTAGATTTGCAATTTTCTTTCTGATAATTTTTTTTTATATCACTCGTAAACTTCGGCTAGAGCGGGTGATAATTTTCCAGTTCGGCAATCTCCGGTCTAAGCGGGTGTTAATTTTTTTTATATCACCCGTTGGTAGGAAATCACGAGGAATTAACATCCGTTGCTATAATGGGCGGGGCTAAAACGAGAATCAGTAGAAATTAACACTTGGTTACTGTCCAATAAAGAGACAACATTTTTGCATGAAGTATAATAAATCAATATATTACTAATTAATGATACAAATTAAATATTTTATTTTACTTTGAGTCAATGTTAACAGTTTTGAGGAAAAAAAGTTGCTCAAATAGTATTTCCGATGTTTGCCGAACATTACCGAGGTTTGCTCCATTGACAAACAATGGACATCCGGGACACCAAATATGATCACGTGGTCAATTATGGGTCGGATACCTTAATTGGGCGGAGTGAATATCCAAAATATGATCACGAGTGCCGCATAACGCATCTCCGCGCACGAGTTTAATCTGATGGTTTATGCGGCACGAGTGATCATATTTTGGATATTCACGATGCCCAATTGATTATCCTATTTATTATATAGATCAAAATTGTTTTCGTAAAATTTTAATGCTTAATCCTAAATTTTATGAACGGCGGATGAATATCTGTATAGTACAAAACCAACTGCAATATTTGGCGGGAAAAAACCCGAGAGTGAAAATAAACGATAATTTTCACATGTGATTTACCGTGATTTCTGTCACTCTGAAAATTCGATATTTCATCTCTATCTATATAATAATTGGTTTTATCAACCCTAAAAATAATATCGGCTCGGTTGATATAATTCAGGGTTAATAAAACCAAGTATTAACCTATATCAAAGCACAGGGGCTTGTAAAAAATGATTACTTGCGCTTTTGAATGGTACTGGGTCGATTTTGTTATAGCGTGGCTCCCACACTATAATAAAATCGACCCAGTATCATTCGAAAGCGCAAGTAAATCGATTTTTACAAGCCCCTGTGATCAAAGTCAATAAATGTATAGTATCAACATATGCTTTTATAAATCTTTATATACTAATAAGCTAAAAAAGGAAAAATATCAGATGTCTTATGTAAAAACTATATACATAATATAATGGTCCATGAATTATACCAGTATAAAAATATCGACTATATATTAATAAGACAGTTTCAGCAGCATATAAGTTGATTTTGTTTTGGGTCTATTTTTTGTGACGTACAATGTACCGGCTGGTTAGTCTTTGCAAATCTGTTGTAGCAGCAGCCAGATAAAGACGATATGTTGATGTGGAATTATTGGACCTTAAACGAGAAAAGCTTACACGCTTGTTGCATTGCTAACTATATATGAAAAATATATTCATCGGAAAACTGACAGTAAAATAGTTGTTGAACTTTTAACGCAGTTACCGTTTTTATATGAATTATATCTTAGCATTTTGACACCATTAAATCAGCGTAATATACATTTGGTTTTCATCTTTCACTGCAGGGTTGAAGTTGACTTGTAGTTTCGTACTAAATCATCAGACTTCATAAAACGTGTTTTTATTGTTCACGATTATTATTATATATACATAGTCAATTTTTAACGTCCTATATATTAACCCTTTTAAGTACTTTATCTTGAATGTATTTAAAAATACAAACTAACACTTTCAAAACTTACTAATTTTAGATTTTTGTATTTGTTTTATAAGATTATGTCAGTACACATGACAGTGTAGGACAGGTGGCCTAATTATCTAGTAAGTTATCACCTAAGTTGTTTATCAGAGGCGACAAACCTTTAGTTAGTGACAAACATGGAGTTTTCTACACAAATGAGGATACTTCTGTTGTGTAGTCTAGCCGTAATTCAGATTAATTGTAATCAAATTACCATTAAAACAAATGGTAGGATCGAAACCCTTGGAAGTGGTCTTTATAATTCGTTTGGTAAGTAAACCTAATATTGAATAGGTTATCTAAGTATTTATCTATATAGATAATAAAACCAAATTAATATAAAGTCGTGACAATATTTTTTTTCCTGAAATTTGATTTTCAGAGTAGTATTTTTTCTATACTTAAACCTAATGAATTGTAGATATTTAGTCGCTGGGATATAAATAAATGCAAAAAAAAAAGATAATTTTGTAAAAGATCATTTTCTCAATCTTCCAATAAAGATAAGAAATGTGATGCGTTGCCTCGAACCTTTATTTTGAAATCCAATTTTGCACTTAGTATGTTCTTCTGAAATTATTTCAGTATTAATGTGAATGATTTTCAGATCAGGACTTTATTCACTTGATAATACAGGTTATCAGTATATGGAGAATTAGATCTAATGTCTGAACTATTTGTTACCAAAACTCTCTGCAGTTAACACGTTTACCTTCTTGAGAGGTCTCGTTCAGGTTTTCAAACAATCTAAAAAACTCGTCGTACCCGTCTTTACTTCTAAGCAAATTCTACTTCCAAAAACAGAACTAAAAATACAAAAATATACTCTGCATATTATATATATATAAGGGGAAAAAGGAACTTCAGTACACTTGATCAAAACTAAACTGATAAAAACCTCAAGTATTATTTATACCGCGCCCTTAAACTAGTTTACATTATTGTTCTATTCCTCCGTCAATGCTGGTGTTACTTCAGCTTGTGTCAGAGTTGCATGGGTTCGTTTAGGCTTATCAGTTAAGAAATTAGTTGCTTAACAGTTCTGTCGTAAACGCACTACTTTAGAGTGGCGACAAAGTTATTTGCCACATGTATATTTTTGGAAAGTCGTGCACGCAGGATACCCAGTGCTTGATCCCGTTCATCATCTCTAAGACGACGTAATCAGTTAAAACTTTACCGCTAATGTAAAATTGATGTTTTGATTCTCCATTAATAAAAACTGTTCAAATCACACTGAAACAAGTGTCCAATATTTAATTACTATATCGGCTCATGCTGCACGTGCAATAAACATGTTTTTAAACTTTTATAGTATGCGACTCGCGTGCTTGCGCAAGACAGTTAACTTAACTGTTTTACATAGAAGTAAATATAACCTTCAATTGCTAATATTTGTAGATATTTTTTGTGAAGAATGAAATTTGTTAGTGGTGCGTTTTTTTTTAAGTCATTGGGTATATGTTACTCGACATAGTCGTTCTAGAAAGTTTGGGCCCTTCTACATTTCTCGATTACATCTGAACATTTAAAGTGTAATTTTAAGAAATGAATAGTTTTAATTTGTTCAGAGCAATGTATTATCACAATACATGGCAAGAAAACTGATGTCGCTTATGTTTGTTTCTAACTATAGATTAATTTGTTTTAAGTACATTGTGCATTTTTTCTATCAAAATAAAAGAAGACTTCGGTTTATTTACCATGTTTACGTACGTACTTAATAATCCGAGAACGCTTTTATCGACTGAAATTTGAAAAACGTTCTTAAAGGCAAATATATAAATCACAATTTCTCATTTCTTACACAGTTTCATCATTTAAAATGAATTAATATGTTGTATTAATGAGCTTTAATCAAGTTGATCCCAATTCTGACTAGCTTTGATAACTTTCAAAATGGCTACCACAACAGGTCATTGACTGTATTACAGATAGCAAACCATTTAAAGTTAAGACATTTAAAATCGTACATCTCTCATGAAGAAATATGAATGAATTTTTAATGGTATATAGATACAACAGAGTGAGTGCGGTCATTCGCATTTCAGTACCATAAATTGAAGAAAAACGAATCAAGAAACCCATTAATATTTACAGAATATATAACTTATAATTGGTAACGTGAGTGTAGGCAGGGCGTTCCGACAAAGGTACGACCAAGTAACATCTGTCTATTTTACTGCATTGGGATCACTAGGAACAGCTAGCGATATTTATTTCCATTAAGATTTTGGGGAGGAGAAAATTACAATTTAATGCTAATTTGTCGATTTCTTTTGACGTCTTTGTAGTAATTTACACGTAGCCGAATACCTGTTGACACATGAAATCAATACAGTTTCTCTTAGATGTGTTTCTAGATAATTTTATATTTGCGACGTAAATGTGGCTATCGAGGACTTGCGTCCAAGAGTTAAAATATTTAATATAAGAGTACCAAATTTTGGAACAAGTTGTATTTAAATGATTCATGAATGTCATTAAAAATCAGTATAACCCATTTTGTGCAATCAAATAATGATTATATCTACATTCATGTCACCTAAATTCTGCAGATGTATATATTATGTTAAAAAAAGTCATTTAAGCTAAAACGTCTATTTTAATATATCCAGAGAGACATGTTCTTCAGTGACCAATGTTATTTAACTATGAACGTTTATATAAACAAAAATAAAAAAGGAAAAAGAAGATAAAAAAGAGATGAAAGTAAGAAAGATCAGAAAAGCACAGCTTTCTTGTGTTAAAATTACTATTTAAATTACAAGAAATGTCTGGACCCTTCGTGTCCCCAACACTATTTCATGGCGCATGTAAATTACAAGAAATGTCTGGACCCTGCCCCCAACACTATTTCATGGCGCATGTTAACATAGAATTATGTTATATTATGATTTAAGGGGGGGGGGGGGCTACATTTACTCAATTATTTAATGAGTAGCCTGTTTTCTTTTCAACAGATGATGTTGCTGTATTTCTTCGAAAATGGTTCTCAAGGATACGACACAGAATGGGTCATGTTCTTAGTGATGATATGAAAGGTGAACGACTACGCTTGCGCAGATCCGTGTCAAAGCGTAATATAGAACCTCCTGCAAGCTTTGAAGATATCGAAAGAAAATTCTTACTGAGTTTAGGACAGAAGCACCTGGAGCAGCTTTTTGGATACATGCAATATATTAACAAAGACAATGAAACTAGAACAACAGAAATTGACAATTTAATGCAAGAGGAAATTGCAAGGCTTCAACAGATGACTCTTGACCAATTAAAAGTTTATTGTGCTAAGCTGCAGGCAGCGATGAAAAACGGAATAAGTGTGAATCAGGAAATAACGGTCGGGGGCAGGACATATTCATTAGATAGCATAGCCCACGTATGTTGCCCTTGGGGATAGATGAAATTAACCAATTTTTGAGTAAATTCTATTGAAATTGATTTCTGTGTTTTATTAATAAAATATATAAAAAAACTATTGTTTGCTGAATGTGTAAAGATCAGTATTATTGTAGACAGGCTTATAAATCAATTGTACATTGTAAATGTTCTTCATATTAAATCATGCAATAACCAGAGTAACGCATATTCAATACTTTAAAAGTGTTTGTTTTATTTTAGATTGAACCCTTAAACAATGTTGAATAACAATAATGAGTGTGTCACAAGACTTAACTCACTTTGTAGTTTGGAATATTTAAAAAAATTATGGCGGCAGTGAAGTTGTCTTACAAAAGAACTTCCATTCGGCAAGGGCTATTATTAAAACAGAAGAAAAATTATTGTTGTTATAATTTTCAAAACCTCATCCTTAAATAACAAATAACATTTGGACCCTTTTAAAGAAAAATTGACAACAGTCGTCTTAAACAAAACTTTTTAAAAATCACATCAACTCATGGTTTCATGAACATTGATACAATGCTTCTACGGTTTGATATGATTCGTTTTCCCGGACCCTCTAACCCTATTTGAACCGAACGTGTTAAGGATAGCTAAAAAACTTGATTGCACGTCAATATACAGAGACTTAACATAATACATGTAGATTGTATTTAAGTTTAAGGTTGATGTGACCTACTGAAAATGCGCGGGAAAGGTGAACAGCTACATGTACCACTACTGCTTATACTAATTATGGTAAATAAAAACAAACTATTCTCTAAACTTCGAGACCTAAAGCTATATACTAGTAGAAACAATCAAGTAGATGGAAGAAATTGGGAATGGCACCAAGAAAAAAAAATCTTAAATTGATAAACTTTTACATAGAACAAGTAATTTATATAACGGGCACAACTTTTATCAATGTCGCAGAACTATTACTGATATTATACATTGTATTTTATCAAATCTTAATCACGTCATGACGGTAGTATTTTGGTCACCCATGCAAAGCCGACATGATCTTCCGCCGATAGACAATTTTAAAATATTTCTTTTTTTTTATTTGCTTAAAACACTCATTTGACTGACTATAAGACAATTGAAACGTTTCATAACAAATTAACCACGGAGGGAAACACCATATTGCTGTCCGGTTAATAACCTTATTGCACCATTGAAAAGGTTTGAATGAAAGCAATATATTTTTTTTATTAAAACAAATTAAAAACTCAATAAAGCAAGAGTTTAAATAAAAACAACACAAATTTATTACGTTAAATTCAGCAATACATGATTGGGGTTGGTCAAAAATATAATATGACAATAACGACCCTATCTTAATAATGGAAACACAACAGATTTATTTGAATGTATCCTTCCAGAGAGGGCAGTAATGTTATAATATCCTGCTGGCATTGTGGCCGGAGTGTTGTGTTATGCATTAGTGTCATACAAACAGAATAAATAAAGATGACCCATACATTGGAAAATTCATACTATAAAATAAATCTTTGACAAATGTGAATTTCGGATGTGTCTAGATATATTAGTATCGAATGTCAACAGTTTAAAAAAGGAATTCCTTAAATGTTTTAGGCATACTTTCTTTACAATGTTACCTATGAAGGGAGCATTCAGGTGTCGACCGATTAAAAGTACACTAGTTTATTTATTAGAAACCTCCCTTAAAATCTAGGACATCCATTCTATGACGTACATAGTAGAAAAACACAACAGGGGATCAGTTTTCATTTGCATATTTTTTCTTCTGACAATAGAGCGATATGTTTGACAAAATCTGATTAGACAATTTGATGTACTGGAATTATCCAAACAAAGTACTTCTAAAACACAATGAACTCGTAATCTTAGAGGCTCCAAACAATCAACGAATTCGAAAGCAAAAAGAATTATCATTTTGTTAGATGAAAATCAAGTTTTGTTGCATTTTAGCAGAACTGAATTTAGTAATTGCTAAATTAATAATTTTAGGTGTAACAATTTTAATAATAATACAGTTACTCCCAAATAAGAAATTTAAGTTTGGACCCTGAAGTTTTCTTGGTCGATTCGATGAAATATTTTCACTTAGCAACTTTAAATGCTTATTATCCAATATTTAAGCACACAAATGACACAGATTTTAAATCCTTTATAATGGCGCTAGACGATGAGATATTGTGTTTTATGTCTTTGTTAGTTAAAATGTTATTCCTGTATTATGTTTTACAATTGATTTAATTGTTGTGATTCAATAAATGTTACCCCAAGATCTCATTCGGTATCAATGTCCTTTAGTGTGGGAGTATTTATTGTAATATTTAACCAATTACATATCTTTTTTATGACGCATTAAGCTGTAAGAAACAAATATGTATTTTAAGCAATAATCTCGTTAATTTGCAAGTAGATCACATTTTGATTGAAACTTACTCATAATATGTGTCTAAATGACTTTTTTTCACTTACAAAATTTTAAGTTAAGTATGATGATAATTTCTTTAAAACCGAAACTAACATTCATTTAAAACGTTTGACTTGAGACCCTCAATAGCAAACGCATTGATTTTTCAATTTTGGTTTATCATAATGGCTTTCGCCATTTAAGTTTTTGCTATAAATTGGACCTATTCACAAAAGGTGCTACATCATTAGCAGTCCATATAAGAATCGTGCAATTTTAAACATATATGGTGTATATCCTATCAAGGCTACATATTGGCAGTTATTGTAATGGCGCATATATTAATAAATTGATTTTTTTATATACTGCCTGAAAATGGCAAGAGAATTTAAATTTAAATTAAACTTAGTATTTAAATTTTCTGTGGTTTATAATAAAGATTAAATTATATCTCATTAACACATATTTGTAGTAGAATTAATATCTCAAACGAGCATGGCCATATGAAGATTCTTATATCGACTGGTACCTTATATCTGTAAATAGGCTCTAAATTAACCTGGTTTTTGGAATCCTTCTTGATATCGTACGTCTCAATGTATGAAATATCGAGTTTTCAATTCTATACCCGGACGATTAATTGAAAATAAAGACTGCATTTGAATGTAACATATACCGCACCATGTGACAGACATTATATGTTATACAACTAGAATACTATGATATTACTACATAATGATTTCTGTATTGGCCTAGTTATTGGTTCAAGGCTTGCTGTATTGGCCTGAGGCGCAGCCGAAGGTCAATACAGCTAACAAAGGACCAGTAACTAAGCCAATACAGAAATTATCACGTAATGATATCTGTAATAATCAATCAGGTTAATATAGTCTGGAATCAGGCCAATACCGATATTTGACTAGTTAATTCCGTATTGGACTGGTTCAGCAAAATATATCATATCAGCAGTTTTATTGTTATCTATTTGAATACTATAGTAGTTAATAAAATAAGGTATAAACTCTTGCTCACTAATTTGCGTCTTTACCAATGATTCACGGCCGTTCAACCCTATTTAGACTTTGATGGGAGCGAGATAAACGCTTTGTATTAATATTCTACGTCCTTCATGTAATCTTCTCTTTTCTCTTTGTGGCTTGACTTCTACAAATATGCGTGATAATAAACAATTCGGAATATACTTCAAATTATTAAAAAAAATCGTTAGTATTACTGTGATACAGACGAATTTCGAAATAAAACATGTTCAGTTAATTTTGTTCAAATGGTAAATGCACTAGATTTACTCCATCATTAAAGATTGAGACGCTTTCTGTAATATACCAGTTACATCGCTACCTTTATTTTCTGTTTACGGTATGATGTTGTTGTATATTTTACATTCATCGAGAAGGTTCTGTTGTTTCTAGTCAGTTGCTAATTTATGAGATTAAAGTAGAAACAGTTTGATTGGTTGATAAAATACCAAGTACAGACCCATGCCTAGGATTTGTTAACCATGTCCCTGAAAATCTATCTAAAACTATTTAGAGTACGAGGAATAGTTTTTGTACTTCGTCATACAATTATTTTTACGTTTAGAGAACACGTGTGACGTTTTGCACTTTCTTTATGTTGTTTAATGAAAAAAGAAATCAACAAATAATGAACAAATTTACCATATAACTGTGAAATTGTGTACTTCCCCGGATTCTCATATACAACACACGCAAATGTCGTTTTCATAATTACGAACTTATAAAAGAATTTCTTGTGACATCAAAATTGAAGAGGAGAGACAAAAAACAAAAATAATCGAATGCACGTCTTGACATCACCTGTGCTAATTTCTTTTTGATGGTCTTTTTTCTTATGAAACAAAGTTTTTGATTTCACGTTGAAAATCTTCAAGGCTTTTAAAATGATATTAAGTCACTATACCATAAGATTATATGATATAAATACGGATGCGGCAGGACACAGAGTCAGCGGAGATTTAAACATGGCCTGGTATACAGTACTAATTCTTTGTCTAACGGCACTACAGGTAAGCACCATATTCTTATTTAACAACCATTTACAAATAAACAAGTAACTTTTTGTGATTTATTTTTAGCGACGTATATAATTTTATTGCTTTAAGACAATACACTTCAACAAACTTCATGTACAGTTTCCTCAATTAGCCAATAAAAAATTAAATATATATTTATTAAACCTTTTTTCACGATTTGCTACTGATAAAAAAAATCTTATCATTTAGTTTCAAAAATCAGTTTGGCTTGATATTATAAAATGTAATTATATATATTGCTATATTCAACGTAGTTAATACAATTATCTTCAATGATTTTTTTTGCCATCCAGTTTTTATTAGAGAAGGGGGCCAGATCACCCGGTGAGAACTCTCGTCCTTCCATCTCAATTTGACTACAAGGTTGTTTGAAGCGTTTTTAGTTTTAATATTTATTATGTCGTATTTTAATGAAATTTGTTTGCGTTAATTGATAGGATAGTTATTGTAAATAATTCCAGAACCAAAAATAAACCAGTGGTATCCTAACCTCCCAGAAAAAAAAATAAAATCATAATCTACCAACTCAACTTGTCAAAGAATTTGGCTACAATATGTTTTCCACAAATAGCTTGTTTATAATAGATATAATAGATATTTTGATCGATGCATTTTTTTCTGATTAAATACATTCATTTACTACATTATTACTGGAAAATAAGAGATTCGTTTAAAACAATTTCAATTCAATAAAAAATATTACTTGATCAACTTGTTTTATAATGAAGTTTATTCTTCATAAATCCTTTCTTAAGTGACATATGTAATTTAATTATACAAGTTAAATATTTGTATGACTTCTATGACTTCTTATAATAAATTCTAATAAATCTTTTTAAAAACTCGTTTCCAGATTTATAAAACATTACCGATTCCGGCCTGATAAAAAAAGAACACTTCCAATATACCGTTATAACGTCAAAGCAGATTAGACGTTACGTTGCGTTTAATCTAGATTCAAACGTTTTACTGTCGTAAATATTCGTTTTACCGATGTGTAAATGTCGCTAGCAAAACTCAATTTGCGACAGTAAAATCGTAGTTTTACTACTGCAAAATACAATACAATTACATAAAGATATTATTTAGCATTTAAATGCAATCCTCTGATAGACATGAAAAAGTCAACAAATTTTAGGCAATATAAAAATCCATAAGACGCAGTAAATCGTTAAATTTTCCTAAATTATACATCCTTCTTGATCGTCCAGTAAAAGATTAACATAGGCAAATAATTCGCATGGTAATTAATGATTCGAAGAAATAAATTTTGTTTGTATCTATTTTTCATCACTAAACAATTTTATGAAATACCGAATATTATTTTTTTCCAGGCCAAAGCATCGACCATCAATTGTAAGTACCTTACAAAGGATAAAATGCAAATACAAACCAATTTACGGCCAGTGTGTAATTATAATAACGTTCAATGTTTAACACGATTCATAATATATTGGATTTTGCGAGTGAAAATATATTTATTGCGAGGTTTGAAATGATATTGCGTTAATTAAAAACAGTGCAGAGCATGATGAATTTCAGGAAATAACACGTCGCTATATAAATAGAATGAGATTATTGTTTGTTGGTGTATATGCTATTATGTTCAACTGGTTTAATGTTTATATAATCATTTGGTATTATATAACTCGTTGCAGTCATGTGTATTTATGATCTTTTAGGTCGATATTGTGTTGTTATCTCTTACTGATATTAATCTGATTGCATTCTGCCAAAGTTAGTTTAGTGGTACATAAATCTCTTGTCCAAAAGATCATGATTGTTGTATTACACACATATTTGGATATATATACGCATTGGTATCGTATCCCTGTCGTTATAACATATAGAATAGTAAGAAATGGTTTCAGCATTATAGTAATGTCCACGTATAATATTCCTTATGTCAAATATACAGCCCCGTGCGGGATCCGGGTGGCTAAAAGAATAGATCGCAGTCGCGCTAGCTTGTCGTAAAAGGCGACTAAATAGCGCCCAGTACCCTGACCGGCGTGTCAGGTCGGTTTGCCTAAAGACCGACTGGGATGTGTGCCCCAGGTGGTTGAATGAGGTACCCCTAGCAAGCTGGGGTTGTCAGGCCATAATACGGAAAACCTGACCGCAAACCATATTAGTGCACCGTGTTGGGAAAAATGCCACGTTCCTCGCACGTTAAAGAACGCTGCTGTAGTATTCGCTATGAGTAGGGATTTCGATCCCGCTACAGGAGGCTAAATTGCCCGACCCTATCCATCCTCCCATTTGCCAGTGCCGAGTGGCAATCTAAAATCCGTTATACCCCTATTTTTCCTTGTGTCCCATCCCATTTTCATTCATCATCATTTCATGTTCATTTTATCATCCATTTCATATTCATCGCCTGAATATAGCTGAAATATTGCTGCTCGGGCGTTAAACACCATTAATCAATCAATCAATCAATCAAATATACATCTTGAATACAATTAATATATAATGGGCCACTCACTATTATGACAAATACGGTAACTTGTATACATTGAAGTGGCATATCTAAATGTGCGCTAGTGTTTGGCTGCTTCACGCAACCCCGGATGTCATATTTTAGAGTTGTGAGAAAAATACTTAAATGGTAGTAAAATGAGACTAAAATCACAATTATATAAATAAATGTAATTATACTAATAAAAAAGTAATTATTTAAAGTAGAGGTTTTTTCAACTTACGCATGTGCGAACTAAATTTATTGGAATTTTAACACAGCTTTGTTTACAAAGCAAATTGGAATTAAGTTTTTTTGTGTTTCGTTTTTCTAAAATGAAAAAAAAATCATTAGGAACTGACACTTTTAATAAATAAAATGGATTGATGCTTCTATATTTTTAGCTCCTTCGCTGAGAAAGTATGGAATTGTAAAAATTGAAAATCAGTGTATGAGACAAAGTATTTGCCGTCTTATTGTGCCATTGTGTTTGTTATTAATAGTAGGACGATTTGCTGTCGATCAAGTTCTCTGTAATTTTATTTAGATTTTAATTCAATTATAGCTCTACAGTTGCGTTGCATATGAAACACATGGTTTGTCTACTGTACAAATAGATTGTGATGAAAAATGTCAACCATTCAAATGGCAAACTGCCCTCCCATGCGTCACAGCTGTGCATTACATACGATTCATATTTTAAACACAATGATCATTTTTATCGTTTAGAAATGTTTTACTAGATTGGAGAATTTTATTGTTTCTATGTTTCTATATTTCTACTTTGTAACCATTAAATCTTTGTATGACATGCCTAAATAGTATTAACAAACCGCGTTGCTAGCATTTCCCTTCATAGAACGAATAATCGTACCCTTGCTTCTTTTATCAAAACTAACATCGGATTAAAACGGCAGTAAAATTCCCTTCAAAAAAAAGTACAGTATAAAAATGGCGATGAAACAAACACTTCATTTTATCTCAAAAGACTTAACAACAAAGTCGCAAAAAACCCAAATTTAATAACAATCAGGACAGTTACTATATTATAGGTCATAAACCATAGTAGAAATCGAAAAGCAACAATGAAACAATGAAGCAACAAGATACATCATGTCATATCCATTGTCGTTATATGTGTGACCATTTTTAGGTTGTAAGCAAGGATTTGAATACGGCTCAGGAACTGGACACTTTTCACAATATTACTACGATTATTCAACAAACACATGTCTGAAATTCATCTACTCCGGCGCTGGGGGTAATGGGAACCGCTTTAATGACGTCGAATCCTGTATGGCTGCCTGCGGGACTGGTGATCACTATTATGCCGGACCAGGAAATACAGTAGTATACAGTAAGTGCTGACAAAATTGAATAATTTTAAACGAGGTACAATTATACATTACATCTTTTAACAGAGGCGTATTCAGGTGGGGAATTCCGGGCATGGGGACCCTTTTACGTCCGAAACAGTCCTGTTTTTTTTAAATGTTTTAATTTCGTCACTTCTCATGGCAGAAAACATGAGTTGCGAGGGGATAGATATGTCCGGCACCTCACCGAATCATTGCAGCTCCACTAACATGAAATCCAGATTCATGTATGGAATTTTTAGTGATTCTGCAATATATATATATTGCAGCCCAAGTTTGGTGTTTGCTTTGGTGCCTGCTTTCGCGTTCAGCAAAAATTGAAAGCAATGACACAGCTGAAATTGTTTTAAAAGTTGGCTTAGAAACCCCTCTTCAACAACAATCGTTATTTTCATTTAGTACAATACTTACACTACAGCAAGTACAACAGGAACTCTACTATGTAACGCTATTTAAGACCTTCTGTAAGTTTGCTAGTATGTTGCCCTGGCAGTATCCGAATACAAACTAGGAACATTGATACAATTCATCCTTATGTCACTGCTTTTGAGTTTTCTGTGACATTACTGAGAAATTAATTTTTAGTTTGTTATTAGATTTAAGTATATCCATATGATTAAGATGACGTGATTGATTACCAATCTAATTCAACACCATTGTAATTTAACTGTATACATCCGACTTGAGCGAATCACCCTTGACTGGAAAACAGACTAGGTTCTTATACGAAACAAATTATGTCGGTTAGAATACACTCAATAAAGACAATGTTACATTAGACTAAACATTTCTGTAGATCCACCAGTAGATGGCGCTTGGTGCGCATGGTCATCTTGGAGTGCATGTAGTAAAACATGCGGCGACGGATCCATGACAAGAACAAGATCATGTAACAGTCCCTCGCCAAATTATGGCGGCCATGATTGTGTTGGTTCTTCTACAGAAACAGCATACTGTAATAGCGGAAATTGTCACAGTAAGTTATCGCTCGTTAATCTGAATGCACTGGTAAGGTGGCGGTAATGTCAATATATCAGATTATCCTTTATTTATTGTTCACATTTAAGCAATTATAATCTTTCACAATTGAAACCTGTGATTGCGCAGTCATTAGACAAAAAATATTCGTGATTTTGACGTCATCGCTATGAATCAAACAATCTTTAAAATTGTTAAACAGTCTGTCCTTGCTTTATATTTCGACTTGTTATATTTGGTTCTAATACAATCGCATGTAAATTTATGCTATCACATGATTTTTTTCCTAAACTTGACCTGTCATTAGTTAATTAGGATGTTTGCAGTTTTAATTTTCTTTTTCTGTAAAAAGTCAAACATTTTTTACTAACATTTATGTTAAATTTTTCTTGACAGTGTTTACCAGGACATTGTTTTTTCTTAGTGTAAAAATTGTTTTTTCTCAGCGCAAAATTGGAATCAATCTCGACGCTTTTTAAGACATCTTACTTTCTGTAGTATTTACCACACAAAAAAATCAAACGTCATTTTATAAGCGTCATAATATAACAATAAAATAGAGTTATCTTAACAATTGCTATGGGGTGACAAATAATGTTAACAACGGCATGACGAATTTGTCTAATGGCTGTATCTAGTGTTCCTACACGTTTTATTACTTTTTTTAAAGTAACGATTAGCAAAATAGCCGCCAAAAGAATGATTGTTTTCTGGTGTAGGCATGTTAATGCTTGTATGTTGTGCACTTTGGACCACATTTTTACGGAGCATGTTTTTCCCGATTTTAATTCCACTTATACATTGTCAATGCTTTTTAAGTCCTAGATAACGTTGCTTATATTGCACTATATACCTGCATGAAAAATCATGGCGGTTATATAATTGTTAAAAACTGTTTGCATATTATCTAATAACAATTGCACAGATCCCATTGATGGCACGTGGACTGAATGGTCAGCCTGGGGTCCATGTTCCGGTACTTGTGAGCAAGACGGAATAAAAAACTGGAAGATAAAATCCAGAGACTGCATAGAGCCGTCTTATGGCGGCCTGCCATGTGAAGGTCATCGAAAGGTTAAAGCCAGATGTAACACAACTCCTTGTAATGGTCAGCATTGTTAACAAAATAGTATGACTATATGGTCCAATTGTTTCTTATAAGGTTACAAAACTTGGTGACGAAACATTTTAAGTTGCGAATTTGATTAAATGATAGATTGGTAAACGTCCAGAAAGCAATATTCAGCTAAATTCAGGACGAGAACAAGTTATCAACCAATAAATTAGAGGGAATTACATTGACCATCGGTAACAGAATTTTAACTGCCAGTGGACATGTATGGAAAATTTAGCATTTGTAGGTCTACAACGAGCCGTATTTCTCTTCAAAATCTACAAAAGGTGGAACTTTATCGCGCAAAGAACGTCGTTGCCAGGCTTTCTGTATTTTAACCGGACACCCCTCACCCTCTCAAACAAGAGGACTGTTATGGACGTATAATTATTTTAGTATAAAATGAAAAATAATCATCTAGATGTATTTAAGTGTCCATTCTTTGTATAACATGTTCTCAAACACATATCTGACATATCTCATGATATAAAATGCAGATGGACTTGTATATCTCATCTTTCATCACTGCATGAAATTGTGGCGGTGTGCATGCTGAAACGTTTTCATTTGATTATAATGTTTACTTCTTTATACCAATAATCGGGTGTATTTACAATAGTTTGTAAATAATTGTAGGCAGATTTACAAATAGCCAATCAAACAAAAGTTTAATTCAAACTAATTTGAAATGTATGCAATATTTAAAAACAATAATTAACACGGTTTAAGCAAAGCATTGATTAACACATGTTCGACAGGAAAGCAATTCAGAAACTAATACTGATTAAGTAGGAGATATACATCTGTATGTGACCCGATACTCAGACCTGAGAGTTAAATTGTCAACTTGGATTTTAAAACAAAATAACGTTAAGAATAATCAAATGTTTACTAAATAGTTGGTATAAAATTATAAATTTATTTCTAGTTGACGGTGGGTGGGGAGCATGGTGTGCCTGGTCAGATTGTACGGCAACATGTGGCGAGGGGGTTTGTTCCAGAACACGTAAATGCGACAATCCAGTACCGAATTATAGCGGAGGAGATTGTTACGGAGGGTCCTATGAATCCAAATACTGCAACTCAGTTCCGTGTGCAGGTAAACATGTAACCATAACACAGTTTTAATTATTTTTGTAAAAAAAAAATAAATCTATTTCTTCTTATTAATATTACCAGCAATAAAATAAAATCACATGGCATACATGCATACATTTAGTTATTTAGTTATCTGAGAGCGACCTTAAACAATATTTTTGTTGTCTCAAATTTAATATTAAAAAACTTAAGGTAAGAAAAACAAAGTTATATTTTTTAAGTTAATGGTGGATGGAGTGCTTGGTGTGAATGGAGCACATGTACAGCGAAATGTGGAGGAGGTACTCGTCAAAGATCACGCAAATGTGACAACCCCCTACCGTCATATAGTGGCCGTGACTGTGGTTATGATTCCCAACAATCAGAAACATGCAACACACAGCCATGCAGTGGTAAGAAATCTAACATACTTCTACCATGCAAGTATTTTTGAAACAGCAGAAACGAAATTTCATTATACACGAAATTTGGTTAAAACACGGAGGTTGTTATAGAAATGTGAAACATAGTTTTGGATAATTCCTCAAATATAATAAGTCTCCAACGTAAATGTTTTACCTAATATCAGAGGATTGCGTTAAAGACCTGAACCGTATCTAAGCAACACTAATTTTTTCTACACGTTATTAAATTATTTGTCTCCCCCTTTTTACTACAACTATTTTATTCATGTAAACTGTGATAATTTTAGTTGATGGTGGGTGGGGCGCTTGGTGTGCGTGGTCTCTGTGTAGTGCCTCCTGTGGTGGCGGAACCCGTCAAAGATCGCGGAAGTGCGATAATCCAGTACCATACTCGGGTGGTCGCGACTGTGGATATAATTCTGCTGAATCCGAAATATGTAACACCGATTATTGTAGTGGTAAGTTAATGAATGGAATAGGTAGTGTTTTGTATATATAAATCCCTAGTGTACCGAACCCTTTCAAAAATAATTCCTGCGCATGATGATTTGCGCTAGTGCAGTGAAAATAGTCTCAGCGTGCTAAATCAATTATTGATAGAACAGCTGCGCGATGTTGGAATATGTAGTTTAGCTTTCAGCTTTCGGTGGCATTGGTTCCCCAAAGAACAATATTTATAACGACGCATTTTAAAATGAAGTTTTTCAAATATATTATTTTGAAACTTAAACAAATTGTGTACATACACATGATTAAATTTTGTTATCACTAGTCATAATAATTCGACAAGCAAAAGTCTGAGACAGATTACATAGTATGTAAGCTTTCGTATTTTCTTATTTATGTGTTTGTCATTATTGATCTGTTTTGTTCTATAGTGGATGGTGGATGGGGCGCTTGGTCTGCATGGTCCTTGTGTTCCAAATCATGCGGAACAGGTGAACGCCAAAGATCCAGATCTTGTGATAATCCTTTACCAATGTATAGTGGTCAGACGTGTTACGGATCGGGGATAGAATCTGTTGCATGTAACACACAATATTGCCTTGGTATGTGTTTGTAGGTTGTAAAATATGGTATCAAACCAACAATAAAAAAGTTTGATTTTGCTGGGCGTGTATTTATTTTGTTGTTGATAACTAGAGATTCTATGGAAAGACACGGTTACTTGAAAACTAAATTATAACTTTAGTTTTCTAAGTTTTTAGCACCATATTGGAATGAGTCTAATTATTATCACTAATGAAGGCGTATTTTGTTTCACATTACTAAAGCGCTTGAAAATCAGTTTTTGTATTTCTTATTGCTTATAAACAGTTAAAAAGAGTATTGAAAATGTCAGATTAAAAATAAACAATTAATTAAAACAAATCTATCTAAAATTGACAGACAAACATGCGAAGCCAAACACTAAATAGATGACAAAAAACTATTAATTGAATTTAAGCTTTATTTTAACGTGATAACTGTTTATGTGACAGTGAATGGTGGATGGGGAGCGTGGTATGAATGGTCAGCATGTGACAAGACCTGCGGAGGTGGAGTTCGAAAACGATCCAGGAAATGTGATAACCCTATACCTTTATATGGCGGTAGCAACTGTGGAACAAACTCGGAAGTAACAGAAAGCTGTAACACACAGGCATGCCCACGTGAGTTTGCTGTCTGATAATTGATACAAGTGGTAAAACAGAGCAACGCGCACGTGCATATGATGTCCGATATTGGTACTAATAGGAGAGAAAATGTGTAATTTATTCTGCATAAATATTTTGTGATATTCAAACTACCAAAGATATGAATTCCGTTTTGATATCTATTGGGGTAATAAAATTAAGTTTATTTTTTAAATGGCGGTGGTATCCCACTGAAAGGCATCAGTTTTGTATGCGGATTATACTGGTAACAGATCTATAAAATCCAATGCGCAAATATTGCGAGCTATGCTGAAATGATAAGTTTTCTGACTAACCTGTATCCATCTTTTGCAGAAGAATGATTACGTTGTTTACTAACTGTCAAAAAAAAATAAATTTATAATTTCCAGCTGATGTAACATGTCCAGGGGGAAAACAACCATTCAGTAAATATGGTTATACTGTGTATTGTGGAGAGAACTCTTACACCCCAGAATGCCCCTACGGTTATACCTGTACACCGACTAAATCCTACACCTATGGTTCCAGTAGTCACTCATTCTCTGTCTGCTGTCCTGAGGTTTCAGGTAACTAGTTTTTACTTCGTCTATTTTAGACGCTGGTTGTAGTGGACAATATTAGACTCTGTAAAGTGTATTATTATCAAACTCTCTACTTCGTCTCTAGTTTCAATCTGTGTTTGTTTTGCACTGACTATACTCTAAATTTCAATATTCAGTATTCCTTTTAGCAACGATCATACATTCTTCAAATAAGTAAAAATATTGATGAAATACCATTACTAAATTTTATTTATAGATTTTGAATGAATTGTCTGCTCTGTATTGTTCTTATCGCGTATTGTAGCTCTGCGAATTATTAAAAAATCAACAATTTCTACACGATGTATATATTTTTGCTTTTATAGTGTGTGAGTTGGATCCAGAAATTGGACCATGTACATATTCTTACGCCCCTTACTACTACTACAACAGGCACTCAGACACGTGTGAATGGTTTGTGTATGGTGGTTGTGGTGGTAATGGAAATAGATTCCGTGACTTGAAAGACTGCCAAAAAACATGCGTAAAACAACCTGCCACAAAAGATAGTATGTATACTTGACGTAAATTGGGCTTGTTTTAACGTGTCAATGATGTAATCAAGTTTTAGTTAAAGAAAAAGGTTTTGGGTTGCTTTTTTGGGTGTTAAGCGTCGGGTTTTGGGTCACTGAAAGGCTAGTTGGTTGTTAACACAACAAGCAGTAAACAACATAATTATAACGTAACATATTTTTCGTCAAACACCAAATGAATAGTAATAACCTTTAACCCTTTGTTAATTTGTTGTAATTTGACATAAAATATTGATAATAAAATCAATACACAAGTTTAAATTAAACATTTGGCATTAATTTAAGGTTGCACACTTCCAAAGAACACCGGAAGTTCCTCATGCCACTACGAGTTCAAGGAATGGTATTATAATTCGGTTACCAATGAATGCGAGTCTTTCGTGTACAGCGGATGTGGTGGTAATGCCAACAGGTTCCATGACAGACTCCTTTGTGAGAATTTGTGTAAAAGGCAATACGACACTAGCTACAGTGGAAACAGTATGTATATTTGATAAATTGTAACTGAAATCGTTTTATCATGTATTACTTGATTAATTACTTAACGTCCAGCATAGTTTAGCTAAAATATATAAAAAATCAAGGAAAATGTGTCTAGGCGACATATTTGTAGGCATTCCCCTTTTGCTAAGTTCAATCAAGCTCTACAGAATGTTACCAGTGAAGAGATCTCATCTTCTTGTAACTGTGTTTATTAAGTTTCATGTATACTAGTGTGCCATTTTCATAAAGAAAACACTTCAACGCAAAGGTAACCTGTGTGTAGGACGTACGTACGAACAGACGAATAATATATATGACCCCAAACTTCGTTTGATGGACATAAATAGTTGGGAGAAGCGAATGAACGCCAAGAAAACTGTCAAAAAGACAACCTACAAATCAAGTTAAAGAAACCGGCAAATGTGAGAACCAACAACCAAAAATATAACAAGTTACACGTACTTGAATGAATTATCATTTTTACAGTGCAAGTATTTTATAACTATATGTGTTGTGTACTTTGATGCCAACCCCGGCTATTCATTTTTAAACAGAATGTACCCTTCCTATGGACTGTGGACAAGGAACTTACAATGGGCTAATGTTCTACTACAACCCACAAACCGACACATGTGAAAAGTTCAGGTACAAAGGATCCGGAGGAAACGCAAACATGTTCTATGATTATTGGGATTGTGAAAAGGCGTGCAGAAAAGAACCCACATCACCTTCTGGTATGATTTTTTCTTTTGCAAGTTACTCTGAAATTTACTATTATATTTGATATAATAATTATTCTTAAACAATATCTTGAATTACGTGCGTTTAATTTGATATGGCTCTTTTCTTACATGTAATAAAAATACCTATTAATATATTTGGAAAATTATTGTTATTTACAGTAACATTTTAACTTATGTTACCAATTCCTTAATGTCCTTAATTGTAATTATCGGGAACGCTTTTTGATATTTACCAAAAAGTCGTAACAAATTTAGGATTCTACTTTTGAATACGATTTCAATTTTTTTGCAAGCACGACTTATCTAGATATTTTATTTGTTGAGGGTATTAACATGAAATCAATTGCCTTTTTTATATAAAAAAATACAATAATATATTTTGCTGTTGATACTTACCAATGATATATTGTGCAGTTTGCTACTTACCAATGGATGAAGGTACAGGAACCTACCATCATGAACAATGGTACTACGACTCAGTGAAGAAGTGCTGTACAAAATTTTACTACAAAGGATCCGGCGGAACTTTGAACAGATTCCACGATCAGGATTCCTGTAATGCCTTGTGTAAAAATAGTATTCCTACTGCTTCTGGTAAGCTTTGACATTCTATGAACATCATAAGTAATAATCGTTATTTACAAGTTTTCTCCTCTAGAACTCAAATTTTAACTGCAACAAAAAGTTATTCAATACTATAATAACACCCCAAAATCTTAAACCAGCTGATTTTTTATTACGAAATTTTCGTAGCTACGAACGTTTCTTTTCCGAAATATAATTTGTTGCATTACAGAGATGTTAGACCAATTTTCCCTTTTTGACTACGTACGATTTTACACAGCCCAATAAAAACTGTAGGGTCATTTGCATTTGGTGCCCTATATTTATACACTAGCTCTTCTATTTCTATTTGGTCTGTGCATGGCACAACGAAGAAAAAGAAAGAAAACGATACCATCTTTGATGTATTGATTTGATACAGAATCAGAAACACAAACTTTCTGTAAAAAAGGGAATGTAGACATAGTTTTTGAATATCGTTAGTTCAATGCACACGTAAACACGACACTTCATAAAATAGAATAAACAAACTTAACCTTTTTGTGTTGAAAACAAACTGTAAATTTAATGTAATTTAATTTGAAGTTTGTGACCTTCCAAAACAATCGGGAGACGGATGGAACAAATACGACAGATATTATTACAACAAAGTCACTGGAAAATGTGAACTGTTCTCCTATACCGGACAAGGCGGAAATGACAATTGTTTTGAAAGTCAGAAAATCTGCGAAGATCGGACACAGTTCTGTACTAAGCCTTACGTGTCTGTCTCAGGTATTTTAACTGGCAAATTTGATTTAACAGAAAGTTACAACTACTGTGTTATGATTATTGCGTTACCTTCTGTTAATATAAACTCTACACCACCTATACTGTAATGATGTTAGTACAAAGGATAAAAGTTTCTGCTCTTCAAGAAAATATACCTCCAGCTATTATTCTTTTACTACAAAATAAAAAGACATAATAATTCTTATTACTTGTCTCATGCCAAATTTAGTATATGTCTGCTGTTGGACTGACAATTGTACAAAATCATAATAGGCTAACAAATAAAACAACTGAGTTGAGTGATGCATATGTTTTTTCCCATATCGCAACATGTTTACTGACACAGTTCACTCGCATTGATATATTTTTTGTAGCTTGTGAACTGCCACCAGATTCCGGTTATGGTAACGGACTTGATTACTATTATTATTATGACAAAGACGCTAAAACATGTAGCAAGTTCTATTTCTATGGATACGGAGGAAATGATAACAGGTTCGCAACAAAAGAAAAATGTGAGGCAGCCTGCGTCCAATACAAACCAGATGTTAATGGTGAGTTTTTTCATCATGTTAATTGCCTTAATTTGGTTTTTTTCATTGACAGCTTTTGCAAGGAATTGATATGATAATAATTAAGGTACAATATATAGTAATAATGTCTGTTCATCAAACAGGTATTTTAAGGAATATCTCAGATTGATGTATAACTAAACAGTCAAATACATGTATCGCAAAAATGCTGATTCGCAGTGTCACATGGGTTCTCATCTATGTAATGCTTAAATATGTTAGTGAACGAAATACCCACAAGACATTTGTTTGTTTACACTGCTTCCAAAATGCAGTAATGGGTGATTAAAAAATAAGCTACTAATTCGTTGTAGTTTGCAACTTACCACCAGAGACCGGACCTTGCTATGACAGGATTTGGATGTATTTCTATGACCAAGAAAGTAAAACGTGCCAAAAATTCGTATATGGTGGTTGCTATGGTAATGACAACAAATTTGCGTCGCAGACCGAATGTGAACAACGCTGTGGAAGTTATGCACCTCCTGCCGTCACAGGTAAATCTGGTTATATGCAAACCTCGAGTTGAAAAAAACTTGGCGAGTGGGGTAACCATTAAATATTATAGTATCATTTTGAAAATGTCGTGCAAAATGTAAAATGTATTATTGGTTTGTAACGTCTAGCAAGTCAGATTGACAAATCAACGTTTTCAGAATGTAAATTGCTGTTTTAAATACCTTCCTTCTAACAGACACTTACATATTGGTGGCGTGGCGAACACACATAGATAAAACATTTATATATGTCAATTTTTGAAACATTGCATATTATTTTTTACAGTATGTGACCTTCCCAAGGACGAGGGTTCCGGACCAGGCTACTATGAATATATTTATTACAACAAAGCTAAAAATCAATGTGATTGGTTCTACTATAGAGGTTATGCAGGAAACGGAAACCGATTTAATGACTTCCATAGTTGTTACAATACATGTGTTCAGCCAGCTATAGACGGTAAGTGTATTTATAGCCTATTTATAGTAGGAACGGACCAATCAGCTATTGTATGGTTAATAACAGGAATCACAACATGAAAATAGGGGATTACTTATTGGTAGAATAAAATACTACACATTATGGAAATTAAAAAACCTAGATATTGATTGTATATGCTATGCATGTTTCTTTAATGATGTGCGCAGAATACTCCATTTATTATCAACATTTGTAAATAACGTCCATTAGTTTGTCGGACAATGTTATCTGCATGACACGCGGTATTCAAAAGTTAGCGCATGTATTCGATTGTAAAATATTTGCTGTCTTTTCTTCTAAGCATTTTCTTCAATAAAAACTGTTTTGATTAATATATGTTATTTGTTATATAAATTGAGATTTATTTTAAGAGCTAAGGGTGTTTTGAAATTGTGTTGATTAATCACTCCACAGTATGAACCACAAAATCAAAAGATAGCGCAGTAAATTCTATTAACCTTGATATGTCATTATTTACATATTATTATCAACCACTGTGTCGATGACTATTATTGATTCTTTCAGGTATATAGTCATTGTCTAAATTTACTGCCATGTAATTTGTTAAATGATTTTAAATCCAAAGTTTTTCAATTTTTTATTTATGAAACCTTAGCCGTACCTGAAATAACGTTTTAAAAGCTCTACAACATCTTAATCATTTAATCATTTAGATCTTGGGTTTGATAATCTCTGATGTGTCTTGATTTAAAAATTTAAAAAAAAACACACGTCTGACTAGTAAGTGATATAAACGTGATATACTTGATGACTTTTTATTATCTTTTTTTCTGAATATTCCCCCATGCAGATTGTGCTCTACCCATGGATCAAGGTTCTGGAGATGATTGGAGGTGGTCATACTTTTACAATAAAGATTCACATCAGTGTGTGCCATTTGTTTACTATGGATCTGGCGGGAACCGGAACTGCTACCCAGATCTAGCTACTTGTGAAAAGACCTGTAAAGGTAATCATTTGATGTCACCGGTAAAGGTAATCATTGATGTTTAAAGTAAAGGTAATCATTTAGGTTTCAGGTAAGGTAATCATATAGGTAAATATCTTCTTGCTTGTTATCTTTTTGTGGCAACAAATAACACTTATTTTTATGGGTAAAAACTTTTAAAAACCAAACAATTACGACGTATTATATGCAGTTTAAGGTGTTGTCATTGGTTTCTAAATGATTTTATGTATAAAAATACTCGATTTTATTTGCCAGAGGTATTTCACAATCGTTTTATTTCCACAGACAAAACACCGCTGCAACCCAGGTATACAGTAGCATTTTTTTAATAGCCCATTTAAATTTCTTTGCTTAAATTTTTTATCAATTATGATAAAAGTTGACAGTTGCATAAAGTTTTTTTTTCTCAGAGTCTAATAATATTTACTGATATTTTTCAGATTATGGAAAGTAGAAAACACAAGACATGACAGAAAAGCAAACCCCTTACGACTTTAACTATAACACGAACCTCTAATGTTAATTTATATTAAACTTAATAAAATATTGCATGCAGTCTTGTCGTTGTGTTTTCCACCAGGAGATACGTTTTGCGCTTTGATATTAAAGTCAAATGCTACAAAAAATGTTCGGTTTATTAACTGATTGTTCAGTGAGCATTATTTCCGCTATTTTTAGGACTACATGCTTAAATGCAAGACCTTTGGGCATATTTAAAGCCAGGAACAGTTTTGGTTTATGAACATTACTTCTTAGTATATTGTCTCTTTCACGTTGTGCCAATATTTGTTAAACAGAACACCCATTACTATTCAGTATCGATGTTGTTAGCATTCACTCCTTTTTCTTATTGTTATATATATTTTATTATCCTTAGACTATAAGCATATTTGTGATACTACCACATTATTCATAGTACACACGTGTTGGTACAAGGTTTATGCAGATCGGTTTATAGTGTTTTATTGTTTTTTGAGTTGAAAAATGTAAAAATAGGACAGACTACCTATGACAACGGAAATGTCGGATCATTTGTTGTATATGGATTTTCCATGAAGATTGACGGGCATAGAACTAAAATTGACCTATTTTGAAAATCGGAATACCGATGGCAAGATCTGGCATAAAGTATAGTTTGTGAAATCTACATACCAAAAGCCGGAGGTGCTGGAATGTTGCTATTGATAAACGGGAAGTTGATAATTGGAAAATGAAATTCATAACGTTTGTCGTAGAATTTATTTTTATAGTCTTAGTCTATTTCTGGAACGAGGTCTAAGTAAGTGGACGAATTTAATGTATTGGTGGTGTCTTTCATTTTAAGCTCGCTAGTGTAAATTAGTGCAAACAGTCACAAAGTTGAGCATTGGTCAGGGAAAAGACATCATCAATATAGCGGAATTAGAGGTTTTTGCCAGCGTATTTTTTCTTCTTCAGCAGGTCTTCCGGGAACTCTGAATCATATTAGTACAATAGAGAAACACAGTTAATACCCACTTAAATACCCCCAGCCATCTGTCTTTTGTCGTTCTCCAAGCATTTGTTGTGAGTAAAACAATCTAATATTCGACCGATTTTATTTTCCGTGTATTATTTTATTCGTCTTATTCCGTTTTGTCTTGACAAGCAGGGTTAAATAAGACCTTTATGTCTGGTTATAAGCTAGATATGGTTAATGGTCGTGTTGAGTGTTGTTGAATTAAAGATTTTAATGTTGTTACATGGGGAAAGAGAACCAGGGCCCGGTTTCATAAAACATCTCAAATTTGCTTGAAATTTTAAATTTGAGGAAAAACTCAGATATTTGAGGAAAATCTCAATTTGAGAAGTTCTATGAAACCCAGGCCTGTCCAATCGTCCAACAGGTATTTTTACATTTTTTTAACAGTCACTCATTTTTCAAAACTATCATAATAGCAAGTGTCACTGTATTTTCGTTGGCCTTTTTTTGCTGTTAATAGTGGCAGGAGTTTCGATAAAGGTTTGGTAGTAAACTTAGAAGAGCCTGCTTTGAAACACTATAATATATTCGTATATATTTTCGTGAAGTTTAGGTATCCAATACAAGGCGGAAAAATTACAATCCTTGACTTTAATATAGAGACAAAAAACAGCCTTAGAATTTCAAACATGTTCGAAATGTCAGGTCTGCAAACTTAGACAATGACCATCAATGAGAAAATATGATATTCTTGTCAGCACCGATGATGGTTCTCCGTGACTAACAGTCCACCAGCAGAGGCATCGACCCAGTGGTTGTAGTAATGGTATAAGCAGTACTAGTTATCGTTTTGAATTATGGTGGAATACTAGTATTTGAAGTAACAGAGTTGTGATGTAAGATATTACTAAGATTGATGGCTTTATGATTTTTATTAGCAATAAGAAAAGACAAAAGGCGACGGGTTTCTTGTTTATCATCGCTTGTGCACCTGTTTGAACAATCTTTTATTTCTGATGTCTAAAATACATGATACTAAATATTGAGTAAAAGAAAATTCTGTTACATATGACTGGAGACATTCATTGTACAGAGAGTACAGTGCTTTAAGTGGTATAGAGTCCTAGTATTTTCTGATCTGATTAAACGGTAGTTAGCCAAGATGGTCAATGACGATGACCGTGATTATTGCATCACATTCACACTGCTGCAATCATGACTGAAAAAGTCAAATCCGGAAATAGGAGACATTAACTGAGCAAAAATATCCGATCGTATTTGAGAGATTGATTTCCAATAACGATCAATTAAGTCATAGTGATGACTATAGAACTTCTGAAGAGATAAAATCAACCTAGGTACAACACAAACTAACAACACGAACGCCACTAAAAACTGTTATAGTTGAACATGGTACACGCTTAATACGTGCTACCGTCTTGCTATTATTAGTTTATGTTAAAGGTGTGCAAAGTATTCTTTAACGAAATAAAGTGGACGTAAAATTGACTACAAAAATTGAGAGTAAGCTCTGTTTCATGGTTCAATATTCAGAATTTTAGTTCCTTGTTCAACATTCGCAGTTCCTCATTCAACATTCTATACTTAGGTTTCTATTACAAAATTCACAGTTCAATATTGAAAATTCAAACTTTTTTGCTCCTCGTTCAACATTCGCTGTCCTTGTTCAACAGTTCAACGTTCAACAAATTACGAACTGAAAACTCGAATGTTGACCGAGGAGCTAAGTGGCCACTATTGACAAAAGTCTTAGGTATTTTTTTTTGTTTTAAATGTTGAATTTCGAACGTTGGAAATGTATCTAACTTGACTCACGTATCTCGCATTCGCATTCCAATTTTTCAAACCAGACGCTGCTGTTGAACAATCAGGATTTGTTGCATCTAAGTAAAAGTAGTCCTTTAGGGTGTAAAATAAAAAATGACCTTCTCGGACGCCTTTCGACTTTGATTCTACTATTGTAATGGGTATGTATGGTTTGAGAAATTGTTCGTGAACATTCTCGATTCAAATCCGGTTAAGCTTGCTTGTTTGTTTTATATTGGGATATACAACTCTTTCAGCAATTTTTGAGCTATATATAATGGCGTCCAGTATTTATTGGAAGAGGAAGCCGGATTACCAATTGAAAATTCCCGACATTCGGCAAGAAAAATGACAATACTTGACACTTAATATTAGAGAGAAGCACACCCTGCCAGCACCAAATCTGGCTTTCTAAACTGTATCCGATTTTTATACAAAATAAATATATAAATACCTCATATATCCATTATTATATAACATATCAACAGTAAATAAGTATATTAGGAATTGAAAACTCAACATTTCCTGCCGACAAAGGCTTTAAATTTTTCTAAACAGTGAGCTAGAACAATAAAAGCTTGAATCAGTGCGTGCGCGTAATTTGAACGACATTCATCGTTTTGATGACTTGATTTGTTTCAGTGTTCGGTTCGTTATGCAAAAACCATGCAGTAACCCCTATGTAGGTGTTCAGCCATTATAACAAATACAATTTTATTATATAGATAGAGATGAAATGTCGAATTTTCCGAGTGACAGAAATCACGGTAAATCACATGTGAAAATTATCGTTTATTTTCACTCTCGGGTTTTTTCCCGCCAAAACGTCACAATGGTTTTGTACTATACAGATGTTCATCTGCCGTTCATAAAATTTAGGATTAAGCATGAAAATTTTACGAAAACAGTTTTGATCTATATAATAAATAGGATAATCAATTAGGCATCGTGAATATCCAAAATATGATCACTCGTGCCGCATAAAGCATCAGATTAAACTCGTGCGCGGAACTTGTTCCGCGCACTCGTTTAATCAGATGCGTTATGCGGCACTCGTGATCATATTTTGTATATTCACTCCGCCCAATTAATTATCCTATAAATCTTTAATGTGTTTAAATCCGCCACCATTCCTCAAATGAAATTTATTTAAATTATTTTCAATTTCTTTCAAGATTCTTGTTAAAATCGCACATCAACGTAACGAGGAAATTTAATATAAAAACATATAATCATATACATAGTTACATATCCCTTCAATCGTCCTTAATACATTTTGTACTGAGATAAAAAAATTTAATCTATAAAGATTAATTAACGATTAATTTACAATTCCAGGTCATATGGTAGATGACCACGTACACTAACTATGCCATAATACATTCTATTTCACATTCATCTTCGTCGTAAAATTTGTTTTCGTTCCCCATGGAGCCTCTGTAAACAAAAGGTCTGCACTGTTCTTCGCTAGCATTGTAGTAAAACATTGTTACAGCATAGTTACCGAAACCAGGGTCTGCTGGCAAGAGGCAACCTGATAATGTTATACAAATATGAAAAATTGTTAATATGAGAGAGAAGTATAGTGTCTATATCAGAACCAGTACTTAAAAGGCACGAATGTACAACAATAATGCAAATAAAAACAAAAAAAAAACATTCGAACAACGCAACGCATGAAAACCAGAGTGAGTCTAAGTCCTCCTGAAGACAACATTATTTTATAACAGCGTAACGAAAACTGCAGTGTTATCTCTCAGTTTTGATATTTTTATTTTTAGTATGTCTACAACATCGAGTGAATCCTGATAACTAATACACGAACATACTAAACAATGATAACAGTTTAGGTTATAACAATTTTTATTTGCTCAAAGAACACTCAGTTCAAATGACAATTAATAGGAACAAAACATTCAACGTTTATATTGAGAAAACCAAAAGGAATATTTGCAATTGAAACAGTGTAGAGATTTCGGAAGAAACAGAAACTTCAGCCCTTTGTAGCGGGTACAATTACCCTACCGATTTCTGACAAGGAGAATGGCAATCTCTTAACTCGACACTTTCCATGGTCCGGGACCAATTTTCAGCTATTATAACCAGACAAATCAACAGAGTATCAGTTATCTGGCCCGGGAACGCCCTTAGCAGCTCTGTAAATCCTCAAACTACTCAGCAGAAATATTAAAATTTTACGTACGGTGAACTTTGACCAGACACAGATTCTCACAGCTGTCTTTGTCGTGGAATCGATTCTTATTGCCATTACAGCCAGTATAATAGAAATGTTTACACTCATTAGTATCCTTGTCATAGAAGTATTGGTCAAACTTTTCACTGCAGTTCCCACTGTCTTGAGCCTCTAAGCAATCTACAAAATAGTAATAATATGTATTGAATTGCTTTACACATTTAGGTGTTCCTTTCAGTTTGAATATATTGAAGACAAACTTTTACACACTTTTTTGAGACACAGTATAAAGATGTTTTCCACTCTTGACTAGTTTAAAACAGTTAAGGAAAGTATGCTTAAACATGGCGTTATGCATGCCTTGATATGCTACGTTGGATAGCATTTTTATTCTGCAACTACCGCTTCAACTATACAAATACGACCCTACGTGTAAATAATGACGTCACTCCTGGTACCCTTGTTCTTACTTCTTTTACGGCATGTTGTCGAATACGAAATTTGTTTGTGACGTCAGGCTATCACTCGAATACGCGCCGAAAATTTAAGTCAAAAATCGGCTAGAAGTGCACATTTTCCATGTTTTTCATTAGAATAAAATATATTTTCTGGTTGCAGAATAAAAACTATATTCGTACATTGTCAGAAAATATAAAGTTTATTAAATTTTGTACTCGCTGCAAAACAGGTAAGAAATGCTCGGCAGAGCCTCGCATTTCTACCTGTTTCTAAGGCTCGTACAAATAAACTGTATATTTTCTAACGATGTACGAATATTGTATATGTCTTTGTCGTTTTCAAAACATGATGATAATATTACTCGATTTTGATATTTTAGAAGTCTTTTAATATGAATGTAGGCACAGCCTAAATGCGAGCATCGCACACTGTTCATGTCGTTACTTCAGAGCCCCCTAACAGTGCCTCTACATTCCATTGATGACGTGACGTCTTATCTAATGTGTTGGTGACGTCACAAAACTCAATTTCAAATACAGCGTTTCAGATTGAAAAAAATTTGTCTGACATTTTTGTAGTAATTTAAAAAATAAACACTTTAATTTTATCGATGTCAAAATTATTATTTTCTACTTTTATATTATATATTTTTTCGTTCGTCTACAATATTTTCTTCGGATAGCTCAGCTACCATCTGAAATGGATTTGTTCATATGGATCACGTGACTTTTTTACACACACGCATGTAACCGTATAGCTCGCATCTGCGATGCTCGCTATAATGCTTTCTGATAACATTAGATATAGGATTAAGTAGGATTTTGCTGTGGGAACTTTTGTTTCACCGTCGAGCAGAATTTTGTAATGATAACTTAAGTTAGCATTTAGCACAGAATATAAATAGTATACATAACAGTACGAGTCGATGATTTATGTGACTATATATAACAATACATAAATACTGCGTAGAAGAATGCAAGGCACCATCAATGATGCACAGTCGTTGAATCAAAGAGAACACCAACTTAATAGTTTGACCATAAGAAACGTTCTTGATCATCAAGAAAAATAGATTTTTGTGATTACAACTACATATGTTTCGCGACATTTTGCCGTTTTTAGAGCAAAATTGGCATTTATTGCTGTTCTCTCCATGTTAGACTGCAATGTCTCCTGCAGGATTTAATCGATGGTAAAAAAAAGTATCTCAACACGGTGTATTTTACACCAATAGGAAAATTGTTAGTGTCCATCTATATACTATTCCATTATAGGTCAGGCTATTGTTTTTAAGTAACCGTTTATCTCCAGTATCTTTGGCAATAAATAGCATCATAGTGATATAGTTGCAATATTTCCCAACAAGGCATTAAAATATTCTCTACCATTGATTGAAAGACTCCACCAATAACTCCTAGAAATCGTTGTCAAGCCGTTTTTATATAAGTAAGGTTCCTATGATTGTTTACTAAATGTAAATCATATATGATATCATGAATTTAGATTAAATATATCTACTAATCGTAATAAACCTTCATTCTTCAATTCTTTTTTTTATACCGTAAACGGAAAAATAAGATGTGTTACAATGCAATAATTTGTGTAATTCTGTTTAAATTTATTTTTTCAGATTTTACCAACTTACCCGATTCTAATGAAGACGTTTGCCGACATTCATTTTCGCATGTATAGTAATCATAAAACCTGTTTTCATTCCCACCACAGCCACTGTAATTAAACTTCTCGCACCTGTCGTTGATTTTGTCGTAGTAGAACATCGTATGCCAGAAAGTACAAAAACCAGCATCCTTCGGAACTGTACACTCTGATCATGAAAAAATCTAAATATTATTCTAAAGAGTATTCTGTTTTTACCTACGATAGCGAAACATTGTTACCATTTCGCTAGCTGAAGCACATTTTGTAACTTTGCAAGGACAATCGATAAATAATTTATCTGTTCAAAGGGAGATATTAGACAGAAGGTCTTGATATAACTCTGCTTGTGCTGTTCATTCATATTAACTCCCCAGTGTTGATATTTATCGCTAATATTTATTTATTAAAAATGTGACAAGACATGTAGAAAACTTATTTTCCATATAATATAAACTATCAAGGGCAATAATCCATTGTTTAGCTATTTCTGTACAAACATTTGAATTAAATTTCGTTAAAATCTGACTAAAAAGATGTAGGCGCGAAAGCCATAACGAAATTGTGGTTGTACAGCCCAGCTGTTTATTTTCCTACAAATATTTTTTTATTCGCAAAAATAGTCACTAAAGTAAACATGTTTTCTCTTACATACCCATGAAAAGAAAATTAAACAACTTGCACGGTGTATTAAACTGGTAGTGCGCACCAGCATTTTTTCTGCCTTCAAACTAATTGTGTTCATTATTTTAAATGTAAATGATATTGTAAACAGGAAACTGAAAGCATAAACATTGAAATGTGAAAATTGGAACATAAAGACAAAACCTTTAAAGCATTATAAAAATTTAGAAATGCTCAATGAATCGAAACTTGGAATTGATGTTTCCGTCAGTCCACCCGGAAAACAAAACGTCATCTAAAAATATCAAATCATCAGGTGATGCAGACAGAAGAATAAATAGAACAAAAAGGGGAGATCGGCAAGATAAATTAATAATATAAAATAAAAAGCCACAGACTTCACGCACTGTTAAGCTAAGCTAAAATAAATTTAAAAAACAGACTTACTGCCTTGAAATTCCGGAGTAACATTTTCATTGTCAGATTGTTTGGTGCTAGAACTATAAACAATAATCCCTTCGTCCAACTCGATTTCTTGTTTTATGCTATACAGATTGACATTCCCGAAAATTAGAAAACAACAAATTACTAACAGAATACAAATCTTCATGCTGCTTGTTTCTTTCTATCCGTAACAATATCTGATACTAAGTGATGAAATAACATAAAATCTGCTCTGTTTGATCAATGATATGACGTGTTTTATAAGGTGTTAACAAATATGGAAAACTCATCATTATATAATCTTCAAAACAAAGTCATAAAACGTTATGTAAGTAGCGTATACTGTTGTTAATATCATTAGAAATTAATATACACAGAGAAATCTTCATTTAAGTCGGATACCATGTTTCAGACGCCCTCTTTGGGTTTTTTTTTGTTCTAATATTAATCGATGTAAACAAGCATATACTGACAGTTAACTGATCATGTTGCCTTGTTCTAAAAAGCTGAACTTAAGTGGAATGAATACTTTAAAAAATATTTTGTTCGGATCTCCTCGGTAAATATGCACCACCAACCAGCCTACTACACAAAAATATAGTGTCCGCGCTTACAGGAAACTTGAGAATATAATCAGACCGCATTTATAATACAAATATGTATGTATAGAACTAAGAGCACGGACTAGCACTTCAAGTAAGCTCATATGTGGCCGTGGTCTAACATGAGTTTATAGCTATGGCCGTGTTCCATGAACATTTAAAGGCATGTCTAACATGAGTGTATAGCTGCGGCCGTGTTCCATGAACATATAAGGCCATGTCTAACATGATTCCATAGATGTTGCCGTGTTCCATGAACATTTAAAGCCATGTCTAACATGAGTGTATAGCTGTGGCCGTGTTCCATGAACATATAAGGCCATGTCTAACATGATTCCATAGATATGGCCGTGTTCCATGAACATTTAAAGCCATGTCTAACATGATTCCATAGATGTTGCCGTGTTCCATTAACATTTAAAGCCATGTCTAACATGAGTGTATAGCTGTGGCCGTGTTCCATGAACATATAAGGCCATGTCTAACATGATTCCATAGATGTTGCCGTGTTCCATGAAATATAAAGCCATGTCTAACATGAGTGTATAGCTGTGGCCGTGTTCCATGAACATATAAGGCCATGTCTAACATGAGTTTATAGCAGCGGCCGTGTTCCTTGAACATTTAAAGGCAGGTCTAACACGATTCCATAGATATGGCCGTGTTCCATGAATAATTAAAGCCATGTCTAACACGATTCCATAGATATGGCCGTGTTCCATGAATAATTAAAGCCAGGTCTAACATGCATGTATAGATGTGGCCGTGTTCCTTGAACATTTAAAGGCAGGTCTAACATGCATGTATAGATGTGGCCGTGTTCCTTGAACATTTAAAGGCAGGTCTAACATGATTATATAGATGTGGCCGTGTTCCATGAACATTTAAAGCCAAGTCTAAGATAAGTATATAGATGCGGCCGTGTTCAATGAACATTTAAAGGCAGGTTTAACATGCTTGTATAGATGTGGCCGTGTTCCATGAACATTTAAAGGCAGGTCTAACATGCTTGTATAGATGTGGCCGTGTTCCATGAACATTTAAAGGCAGTTCTAACATGCTTGTTTAGATGTGGCCGTGTTCCTTGAACATTTGAAGGCAGGTCTAACATGCATGTATAGATGTGGCCGTGTTCCATGAACATTTAAAGCCAAGTCTAAGATAAGTATATAGATGCGGCCGTGTTCAATGAACATTTAAAGGCGGGTTTAACATGCTTGTATAGATGTGGCCGTGTTCCATGAACATTTAAAGGCAGGTCTAACATGCTTGTATAGCTGTGGCCGTGTTCCATGAACATTTAAAGGCAGTTCTAACATGCTTGTTTAGATGTGGCCGTGTTCCATGAACATTTAAAGGCAGTTCTAACATGCTTTTTTAGATGTAGTCGTGTTCTATGAACATTTAAAGCCAGGTCTAACATGAGTTTATAGCTATGGCCGTGTTCCATGAACATTTAAAGCCATGTCTAACATGAGTTTATAGCTATGGCCGTGTTCCATGAATATATAAAGCCTATCTAACATGAGTGTATAGCTGTGGCCGTGTTCAATGAACATTTAAAGCCACGTCTTTCATGAGTGTATAGCTGTGGCCGTGTTCAATGAACAATTTAAGAAATGTCTAACATGCTTATATAGCTGTGGCCGTGTTCCATGAACATTTAATTGCATGTCTAACACGAATGTTTAGCTAAGGCGGATCGAACACGCATTAAAAACTTCAAATTATAACAAAACTGTATAAAATAACTAGAGGCTAACAGGAGCCTGTAATCGCTCACCTGGAACACAAATGACTTCAACTATATTTAAAGTTTTGCAATTTACAGTTTTAGTCTGTTGTTATAGACTTTAATTTACTTGTAAAAAATAAACATTACTTCAAAAATTTTTGTTAAGAACAATAATTCATATAAGGTTCCATCAGACAATTTCTGAAAATTAAATGATTATTAGGCCTTTTCCTCTAGGGCTATTTAATAATTTAGTTTAACTCTAGCTGTTAAAGACTTATAACACAAAAACTGTTTATGTCACAATTCGTAATTAAAGGGCAATAACTCATATAAGATTAATCCTGCAATTTTGGACTAAGCAATGACTTGTAGGCCTTGCTTTGCTGATCATTTGTGCAATTTACAGTTTCAGTGTAGCTGTTATGGCATTTAATTTACAGGGAAAAAGCTACAAATTCTACCAAAAAATGTTTATTAATATTAAAGGGCAATAACTTCTACGAGGAGTCGTCTAATAATTTCAGACCAATAAAGTGAAATCTAGAACTTGTATTGCCGCTCATTTTAGCAATTTACTGTTTCACTCTAGCTGTTATAGTTTTGAAATTACAGGTCAAAACGGAAAATTTCATAAAAAATTGACATTTAAAGGGCAATATCACCTATAAGGAGTCATCTGACCAGTTCACACCAATTAACAGAAGTGTAGAACTTTTAAAGCTTTTTCACTCTAGCTGTTATAGCTTTTAATTTGCATTACAAAAAAAGAAAATTTCATACAAAATTGTCTTTTAAGGTCAACAACTCTGATAATTAGTAATTTGAAAATTTCAGACAAATTAAGTGAATTGTACCTCTTGTATTGCTGATCATTTTTCTCACTCTAGCTGTTATAGTTTTTAAGTTATAAGACAAAAACAGAAAATTTCTTTAAAAAATTGTCATTTAAAGGCAATAACTCATGCAAGGAGTCATCTGACAGTTCAGACCATTTAAGTGAATTGTATAACTTTTATTGCTGATCATTTTTGATTTTAACAGTTTCACTCTAGCATTCTAGTTTTTGAGTTGCATTACAAAACAAATTGCCATTTTAGGGCATTAACTCATATAAGGAGTCATCTGACAATTTCTGACCAATACAGTGAATTGTAGGGCTTGTATTGCTGATCATTTTTGCTATTACAGTTTCACTCTAGCTGTTATAGTTTTTAAGTAACAGGACAAAAATGGAAAATTTCATTTAAAAAATTGTCAGTTAAGGGCAATAACTCATATAAGGAGTCATCTGACCATTTCAGACCATGCAGTGAATTGTAGAACTTAAATTGCTGATCATTGTTGCCATTTACACCATTTACAGTTTCACTCTAGCTCTTATAGTTTTCAAGTTATATTATACATACCTAAAATTTTGTAAAAAAGTCATTAAAGGGCAATAACTCCTTCAAGAACCCATTACACAACTTCACACTAATAACAACTATTGTAGAACTTATTGTGCTGAACAATTTGAAGTAAGGGTTTTCTCTTTAGCTATTATAATTTTTGATATATTGATCAAAAATGTGTGTTGAAACCCGTGGTCTATTTTTAGTAACAGTGGCCATCTTTGTCCGTTTATCAACATTCTGGGTACAAATTTTAAACTATGAATCCGAAGGATGATTGTGAAAATTTAAAAAAAAAATAGCCCAGTAGTTTCAGAGGAGAAGATTTCTAAAAAAATTTATGATGGACGATAGACGCCAAGTGATGGCAAAAGCTCACATGGACATTTTGTCTATGTCAGCTAAAAAATGAAAATAATCTAAAGCAATTAACATGCTTGATTGAATGTTTGCTTAACGTCCAGGTATAAATATTTCAGTTATATTCAGGACGGGAATACGTTAATAAACAATAAATAAGCGGGGATAATGGATGACCGAACAAAAGTGAAATTGTGACGTGTCAGTTAAGAAGATTTTTAATGGTGACAAAGAGTTTAGCCTACAAAGGGGATTTTAATCATGTCACTATCCACAAGTCACACACTATTGTCAGTGGTAAGACTTTACGTAGTATGACCTGAAAAAACCCTAAAACCGATTGACCAGTGTAGAAAAAAAAGTTCTCGTCACTATTGATTTTCACATCTGAGTTAGTTTAAAATAATCAAGTCATGAACACAAAATTTCCATTTGGGAGAATTTTTATTTGATTTAGCAAATTTACTACTTTTTAAAATTAAAGAAAAAAAATCTTAAAAAAGTACTCTAGGATTTCTCTGATCTCGAAAGTTAAATTATGGAATTATTAAGTCCTGGCCAAGGCTCTGGCTTAAAATTCCACTATTTAACTATCTTAATAATCCACTCGTACCAATGTAAGATCCTATATTTAAGAATTTCTTAAGAGTTTCTGAGAACCATTAAGAACATTTTCGTATGGTGTCCAGTGTCGAACAAGTTCTGCAATGGAGGATATTTTCTTATTGGAATAAACACATGAATTTTGCATTACTATCGAACAAATATTGACTGCTCTGTTTTCTCCTTTCCCAATTGGTGAAACAGGTTCTGGGAAAAAGCCCTTTCAAACATTTTACCCCATAGGTTTTTATGTCAAAGTAAGTCCTGTGTTGCAGCCATCTCGAATTTCAGATCGGAATAAAAAACAGAGTAGAAGACCATTTACTTAACATTCATATACAGTATTGTTCAGACAACATTGCAGTTTCTGAGAAGGTTTCCAAATTTTTCTTAAAGGTTCCTATGTTAATCAAGTTTTGCCCTGGCTGCCATTTTGAATTACAAATCATGAACTTTGTAAAGAACTATTCAATGATCAAGAGTGTTTGCACAAGTTTGGATTTACAAGAAGATGTTAGCATTTACAGGCAATGACAATGGCAAAGACACAAAGAATTTTCAATAAATTACAAACTGATTAAGGTCACTCTGGTTCCCTTTAATATTGCAATGCAGTTAATGAACAAGATGCACCTAAAAACTGCTGTAGGAGGTGTTTAAAAAGGGGGTACCTTTAAGGATTATAAGAAATGCAGAATAAACTTAACACGAGATAGTAAAGATGTGAAACCCAAAAGCAAAGAAAAGGCAACAATCAACATGGTAAAACCACAAAATACTGAATACCAATGCATAAACAGTAGACATTGTTCCACCATTGAAATCCTACAATGGAACAAGAAATTCACAGGTATTATATAGCATTTGTGAAGAATAATTAAAGGCATACTTAAAGACATTGTAAATTCGCAATAGATTTTAGTTTAGCAATTTATATTGGTAGAGTCATGGAAGTCTATAAAGGAAAGATACAGGAAGCTCCAGTACATATGCCTGTCAGATAGAGTGACAAGGATCATGATGTTTGAATTGCAGTGGTATTGGATGCTTGAATGGCTGAGGGGAAGTGAATGACCATGCTTGAATATCAGATAGGAAGGGAATGTTTGATGAGGGGAGAATGGATGTTAGAAAGGCAGGGGTACAGAAATTCCTATTGACCTGTGTAGAGGATGTATGTACATGTAGCAGTAAGCCAGCAAATAAGGTATTTACATGATATGTTTATTATAAATGCTGTCGCTATATCGAGTAATTTTTATTAACTTTAATAGACTATTTGTACACTATTATAGTTAACCGTGGGTATAAGATTTAAATGAATTTGTGAAGAGTTAAATTATTTTTTGTTTTTGATATATAAAATCAGTTTTAAACCATAAATCCAATTAATTTTTGTCTTTATGACTTGTAATGTTTTGCAATGACTGTTTTTATTTTGCTCATATTATATAATTTGTATTTCCTATTTTTGTAGATCTATCATTGCCTTTGATGTTATAGGTACAATAAATATATTTATTTCATTGTCATTGTATTTCGGCCACAAGTAAACACAAATGAAAAACAACCTTCACACATGGTAACATAATCAAGAATAAAATAGTTCAAAATATATTGGTATAACTGATTTCACTATTATATCACAAATCAACGACTGTTCATTACATACAGTAACCATGGCTACACATACTGTGCTGTTACTATAAACAACAAAAATTCCAGGTAATTTTCATGAGTATTCAATTTCTTGGTGCCTGCAAAAAAAGAATCACTATAAATTATAGCTAATTATCTTTGACTAAATAATGAAGATTTTAAAATCTAAACTTTTCATTTTCGTGGAGTTAACATAACACATAAATAAAAAAGGGAGATAATTTGTTTCATGACAATTTTCTTTCTTACATTGAGCTAATTCCTGATGACAGGTATGGTATATGTTTAGTTCAGAATACATTATTGTTATCATTTTTCTTTTGTAGAACTTTTGATTGTGTTAAAGGAATCCATTTTGTCAGAAAACTTAAAATGTTCTATGTACAAATAAAATGTTAAATTAAACAAAATTATAGCAGCCTGTTGATCAACACCAGAATGATTACCATAATTAGGGTCGTATTGTCAGCGGTCTTTTTCTTTTAATCTAAGTTGGACAGGAATGGTGCATAATATATGTAAATACAGACTCGATAGAGATTGTTTGGACCAGTGATTGTTGTCAATTCTGTCACCATTTTGTTGTTGTGTTATATGCTGTAACTTTGTACTATTCTAACACGAATCTTTTACAAACTTCCATATAAATACGTTTTATTAATATTAATTTTTACTTAAATTATTTTTAGTAATATTATAATAATTATATAGGACAAATAAAAATTAAAACGGCTCGAAAATAGCGGATGTGTAACCTGTATTGTGTACTATGCAAATGGCGTCGTTATGTAACATAAAATGTTTGAAGATTGATGTTTTGATTGCAATCATTAAGGGATTAAATAAAAACGTGTAATCTTTTTGTTTTCTTTGTTTTTGTTGAAAAAATGAAACTTGACAAAGTTTTGGTTTCGAAATGTGTGAGTATCCATTTTAACAACGATCAAAATAGACGCTATGAGAATGCACTATTTTTTATTTAATTTATTACAATCACTAGAAATTAATAAAACTATAAACATAAATGATATTTTAAGAGAGAATAAATTAGATATTACAGTAAAAACCTGTTAAAAAGTGTGACCAATTTGGACTCGATGTCTTCATCTTTGAGACGTTTTTTGAAAATTTTTACTTGCGGATTGTACATGCATATAAGAATTTTTCTGCAATTTTCTGGTCCAAGAAAGGGGTGCGGACAATATGTAAATGCGGACTATACACAGCTTTTTACAGCAAATCCTGTAATTAAATAACAACAAAGGAGGTCATCAATGTTATGAATTTCTTGCATAAGTTCTCAATCTTACTTAAAACATTGCAGGTGTCAAGGGAAAAAATGCATATGTAAATTTTGTATTCTGAAATTATTTAAGGATTGAACGTAATTACATTTCATCATAAAGAAATAAACTCAAAGTTGTACATTCTGGCAATGAAGAGGGGTACATAATGTGTGTACACACTGATGAGTTTACTTCAGGTGAAGTTAATGATAATTATGATCAACATTTCCCTATATAAAAATAAATATTTTAAAATACTTCAGACAAGTTTGTTTGGTTGTTTGAATGATGTTTAACACCACTTATATTTAATCACTTTTTGGTGGCCTTTTGCTTTGCCCGTGCCATCTTGACAACTCAAATTTTGTGCATTGATGAAAACATTCAATTTTTTAACTGATCATAAAACATCAAAAATTAAATTATAAACAAATACTGGTTACAGCTGGTGAAAACTCTACCTGCAGTTAGGACAGGTATAAAATACAGTTTGTCCTTCGTCAGCTGATCGGGTCTGCATGGTGGAATATACCATACCATCATTTCCACACTGCGTACATTTCTTGTCTGCCTAATAAAACAAACACAATTATTGTCAAAATCACAAACCACAAACAGGGTTCATTCCCACTTGGTCTACTCCCATTTGGTCTATTCCCATTTTGTCTACTCTAAAAAATTATAGTGTCCCATTTTGTCTACTCCATGAATTTTATATGAGAAACTAAGTTTAATGCAATTTTTTTTCCTTAAAATTTATAATTATTTTTTAAAATTATTAAATGTTTTAAATATGAAGGGAGTATAACATTGGTATTTAAAAAAAAGATAAAGTTAAAAAATAAGAGTATTCAAATGTTTTTAAAGTAAGTAGGAACATATAATGAGTAAACACTTTTAATTTAAAAACAGCTTTGTTTTATTTAAACATTCTATTACATAGAATGTGTGCATATGAATAAATTATTATTGTTTACTAATTAGTATTATGGAATTGTTACATTAACAATGAAAATGATTAAGTTGCAAGTTGTTTGTTTATACTGTGATTAACTTTTGATACATTGATCCTTGTCTGATATAATTTTGTTGCTTGGACACATTTATGTTCAGCCAATTGGCTTCGGCAAGAACATAAGCATGGATCATTAAAAAGCTGAGGTTTTTTTTTATTAGTCGGTCAAAAGCTCATTAGAGCTTGTGTTGTTTGTTGTCTTACCATGCCGACGTAAAATAAAGCTTATTATTATTATTATTATTATTATTTATGTCATATGGAATTATATTTGATTGTTATTAAATGTAAACTTTTTCTAGTTTTTCATTATTTAGTTGACTTCTCATCATACATTATTATTGGTACAACAACAATAAATATAAATGTTTATTAAGCAACTGAATTGTTTTGCAATACAAACATTCGTGAAATGTAAAATAAACATATAAAAAATACACAAACTCTAATACACCATAATTTTATGTAACAACCCAGTTTAAACCTAGTTATATTTTATTGAGTAGATGAAATGGGAATTATAAATTTTCAAGAGTAGACAAAATGGGAATGGGCAAATAGTAGACTAAATGGGAATAGACCAAATGGGAGTAGACCAAGTGGGAAGTTACCACAAACAGATGGAAGTAAATTCTGACAAAAACTTTGGAGAAACTTTATTTTGACTGCACTAGTGTGTCAATTTGCTAGCAAAGTCACTTCCAGGGAGTGAAAAAAGTTAATGTATTCATCGTGTAAATTACACAAATTTATTTCACAAGGAAATTTCAATATTTCATTGTTGTCAAGGTAGTAAGAAACACTGGCTCTGAATTATGTTGAAGACACAACAAAATCTGTGTTAAAAACCATAATCTCTTAATGACATGTTCATTTCAGAATGATCGTAAAGCATATTGATAAATTTGTGTAATTACTTTTAACATCACTATAAGTAATAGTACTTCTAGTATTTAATTCTATACAGTGAATTTAAAATTAGCAATATCATTGTTAGTAATGTTCATGAATAAACCACAATATGACTAATCCACTAAAACATACTGTGGGTCCTGTTAATTCACTTCCTCTTGTGATTTCCGCTTCTTCAGACTCCTTCATGTCAGGTTCATTAAACACTATTCTAGAATGTATCTCGATTCTGTCAAATTCTACAAGAAAATAAATGTCCTACTTTGTTACAGACTCCTTATAAAAGTTTTTAATTTTGATATTACATTGCTATAAACAAGTTACAACAAAAACTGCATTTATAGTTGAGTACCAGTAAGAAATTCTAACCCCAGTGCCAAGTTATATGAAACATTAATATTTTGTTATTCTATTTCTCAATAATATCACAAATCTTAAATAAATTGGTGTAAAAAATACTTAAAACAAGTGTTCTGCAAACTGAATTGCTACATAAAAATGTAATGACCAGAACTTATTATAATTTACTAGTGCACTGGTTACTACCTTCCACTTTTATTTGGTATTGGCACTTTTTACACGACACCAAGTCTTGTAATCCTGGAAGTGGCAGAACTGTTCCACATTCAGGACAAAAGTCAAGGTCACTCGTAAATACAGCTTTTTTCTTCTCTGTCATCATAAATTAAGGTTTCTGTAAAGAAATGAGTCAGAAATAAGAAATCAATCATTTAGAATAAACTTTAATGTACATTTATAAATCACAACCTTTAATGTGTGAGCATACATATACATGTACATTTTAATATTTTCCTTATGTCGTATTCAATTAATCCAGTTATGACAGGTCTGATAAGTTTCATATATATCACTCAATGATTACATTGTCCTGCTAAATCCATTAACAAAATTCACTCAGCATTCACAGTTACTAGTAAATCATTAGAAACACATAGATTGTACAACTTTACCTCTAATTTTCAAACTTTCTCATGAATAACTATGAATGAGGTAGAATCTATATATATCATAATCATTTCACACCAAACAACAGTACATGTACCTCTGCCATGATGTCAAATAGTTATAAACATAACATTTGCGTGTCTGTTTTTTAATAATTTTTTTAACAAATTCAAATGTTGGCAATTTAACAAATTATACAGTATTCATACCTTTTTATTATTTAGCAAATTGTGATAGCCAATATAATTTGTAAAAAAAAAAAAAACCAACAGCATAATTAAAAAAACCATAAAGAAACTGTTAGAGGTAATCCTGTTAAGCATAGCTGAAACCCCTAGGAAGGCTTTTGACTTAACAATTTCCTGGTCCAAACAAAATCCTAAATTGCTTTCTGTGTCATGGAAAATACCTTCCTTCTGGCTACAACAGTGTAGCTCCCATAAAATGATATGCCCTACAACGTAACTCAATAAAAAATTAAACATGGTACAAATGTGACTTAAGAAATGGAATAAAGTATATAAAATGGAGTGTTTTATTTTTGTATTGAAGATTTTTTAATCACAAACTCTTACGCACAAGATTTATCAAACAGACTGCCAAAAGCAGATTGATGCACAAAGCAGAAAAATGTTAAAAAATGATAATTTATGAAAATAATATTTTAAAACCAGGTTTTTAAAAACAACTCCAACCATAAAAGACCCTAAAATATATTCAGTGAATTTATTTCATTGGTGATTAAGTAATTTTTTTAATACACTATTTAGTATTATTTACAATGTTGCTAAATTTAACTTCTACTTTTTACACGAATGTACAGGTGCTTCTGCTGAAGCGTCTTGGTCATCAATAAGAAAACTGTTTAAAATAACTTGAAAATAAATTCACGTGTTTTGTGGGCGCAGCCATATTGGTATATCGATATATGCAAATTTATATCAAATAAATTAACGATATAACACAGTCAATTGTTGATATATATTCACATTTAGTGTATTTATAACAAATCGTTAGAAAATAAGATATTTTTATATAGTATATGTAATTATTGGGGTTTGCATAAATGCTACTTACAAAGAAATGCTTTTTTTTTTAAGAATAAACTATAAATTCGTTTTGTTTTAAAATTTGCATTCTTATATTATCGACATAAACAAAAGATCAAAATGAAGTTGTTAACACACAACATGCTTACTTCTAATATCATCAAGGGTGTAAAGAAAGGATATCCCCTGCATATAAAGGTACAATATTGTAACGTGTTTTATCTCTTTTCAACAGAGAGAATATAAAAACCCAAAGCTTACCTATTGCTCGTAACATTTTGTTTACTATGTTTTACTCAGTATATATGTACTTTTACTCTCTTGCATATTTTGGTGCTTATATATAAATATATAACACCTCATTAGGGTTCGTTGTATTTTTACTACAAGTTTATACTTGTGAAAGTTACAATAGCTGGCTAATGCATAACCAACTTTGTTAGCATTAACAGACCTGTCAAGTGTCACGCAACTCGCGTGAGACTCACGCATCTAGTCCACAATTTGGTAGCAAATTTCTTTGATGTTTTTATTTTTTCCTTTGATCTTTCAATTTTTAGGCAAATCTCACGCGAGCAGCTCATCAAAACTTGACAGCCCTGCATTAATCTTAAGTCACTGTATACTAGTATGTTTTGTTGTTGAGGGGTACAGGATGTTTCATGGGAAAGCCAGACAACTCGGCCCGGTTTAAAAGACAACTCGGACCGCAGAAAGACAAGTCGGCCAGATAGAGGAAATATAATTGAAATAAAAAAATTAATAAAATAATTTACTATCATACTACAGAAAAAATTATTTCAACTGATATTTTGAATGATTGAACATAAATAGTAAATTGACGACTTTCCAATTTAAAAAACTCCACCTAGTGTCTCCTTCCGGTACTAAAAAACTGCAGTTTGTCCTGTTGAAACCTTTTGAAATGGACAATTTTCTTTGATAAATTTTAACGCTTCCGTCTAATGACAGGTGTCAATATCTGAGTGAGGAAGGTTATTAAAACCGCCTGCTGTGTAAACATGATCGTTAATTAATTAACCAATGTTCATTACCCTATTTACCTGATGCTAATTGGAGGTATAACCCCAGCTGTTTTATAGCTTGAATAAACAAGCGTACCAGTGACATCCGTGTTGTATTCAAATTCACCTGTTGCCTATGGCTATTGTAACATCTAATAGTTAGGTTAATTACTAGTAGATGAAAAATTTAATTGGCATAGACAAATAATATACAAAACAATCCAAAATCTTTATTTCAATATCATAGTCTTTTAGTTATGACAGCCATAGTTTTTTTAACATGAAGTGAAAGGGGAGATAAATCATGTAAAACTGAAAATGGGTCAATTATACCTATAAATGTTAATTAATTACAACTCTTTAGGAATAGTTAGGGGTCAACCATTTTCATAAGTGTGCAAACCGCACACTTGAGGGAGGGGGTTAAAAATTTCAACATTTTTGCATACACTTTTTTTTATCTTCTGAAATTTTTCGTTTCTGTGGAGTTTGGTTTTTACATTAGTTTAATGGTTGATGTACACTTTTTGATGGGGGTGGGGGGTCTCAAAAAGTGTGCTTTTTGCACACTTGTGAAAATGGTTGACAATTATGGACGACCCCTTAATTGGATACTGTTTGAATTGGTAAATAATTCAATAATATAATTAAAATTAATTAAGTCTTAAGGACATTAATCAAATCAAATCAAATTTAGTTAACAACAATTTAATTATTAGAAACTGATTAGCTTAGTTACATGTCAGTACCGTAGATCAAAAAATTTTAATGACTGCAATGGAGCTTGTGTTATTTTAAATGAGAAGTAATTTCGGAGCGGCTTTTGAAAATGTCAGTCAACTGCAAACAGTGTTCTTCTGCCATTCGCCACCATGGTACAGTGTGATGATACTTTCATGACACAAAAGGGCAAGATAGCACAGTTGTGGTCCGACTATGCCAGTAATAAGATAACAGCATGGTGGCTTCTGAATTGAAGATGTGCGGCAATTTTATATTGCCCCGGTGTTTAGAAACAGAATAGTGCTGTAATTATTGAAATCGTGCTCTTGTATTTATAGTGCTATTACTTTTCTATGTCAAACATCTCGTCTGAATATTATTGTTACCGTTAACTGTTAATGTAATAAATGCAATAAAGGGTATAAAATAAATTTTATTTTTTTTATTTACTGAAACAGCTGAACCTGACAACAAAAGACATTGACCAATAAAAAAGACATCACATACATTACTTATAAAAAAATTCAAGATTAACTTGTAAAATCAGATGAAAAAAGCTCAACCATTTGATGGATGGTCCGAGTTGTCCTCTATCGGGCCGACTTGCCTTACTGTGGTCCAAGTTGTCCTCTGAACTGGACCGACTTGTCTCGAATATCGGCCCGAGTTGTCATTGGCCGAGTTGTCCTCGGGTCGAGTTGTCTGGCTACCGTTTCATGGGTGTCAATTTGGCACCTTGTACTAGTCATTTCGGCACATCGGAAAAGTCAGATCAGCATTAACTTCGGCACCAAAGACAGCATCTGTTATATTATTTAATTTTTACAAGGAATGGTTTAAAAGGCAAATTTTAATGCAATTTTGAAATAATAATTTAAAATAAAATAATTACGAATTATTTATGTTGATTGGAGATTGTTTGAAATTTACAACTGTAATTATTTAAGATAGTCGCATATATTACTGTTATAATAGAGAGCGATAATTAGACATTTAAATTAATTTATATTTGTATAAGTATATCGTTTGTTGTTGCAGTAATGACTCTGAAGGTTTTATGTCTTTATCCTAAATAAAGATGAAAAGGCCCAAACCCAAGAGGTTTAATAAGTGAGAAATTTGAGAAAAATGGAAAATAATAAAAAGGAGATATCATCACAATGATAATTATTACCTTTTTGAAAACATTTCTTGTGTTTCCAGACTTTCAATACAAAAATAAATAACGTACACTTATGTTTAATAAAAAATTGTAGTTCCTTTTTCCAATTCACAATTGGCCGATGACTTTTTCTTTGATTTCATAGTGCTGGTAACATTTAATATAATTTGTTAAATTTGCTTGATGTTTTTAAGAATATGAAATAAACATTGTTTTCTGTATAAAAAAATCTTTTTAACTGAATATTACAATATATTAAAAAAAAAATAGTTATAAATAATTACAGGTGCCGAATTTACTATATAAGGTGCCGATTTGACCATACCAAGTGCCGATTAGACTATACCAGGTGCCGATTTGACCTGGTGCCGTTTTGATCAAGTGCCGATCTGACTAGTATTCTCTTCCATCCCATAACCAAAACGGATCATAACCAAAACGGACCATTACCAAATGGAACCATAACCAAAACGGACCACTGAAAATATAAAATATTCTATACAACTATTATAAAGAAATAATAATTTAAAAATAATATCATAGACAAATAATTACTATTTTAATTACAATTAAGAAAAATAATTACCATTATAAACTAATAATTAATATTAAATGATTATAAGAATGTGTTCTAACAAAATTAGAGGAATTAAGATAATTACGATTTAATGCTTTTGATAATAGTTTTTAACTTTTACCAAAGCAATGCAGGTTTGCATTGGGTTGACCAAACGAGTTTTGATTACAGAAACAGTAATAATGAGAAATTTGTTATCAAAACAACGAAAGGCCTTTGAAAGAAGTGATTCCATTGCTTCCTGTTTAAATTACTGTTGCAATCTAGACAAATTAGAACTTTATTATTAGTATATTATTACCATTATACATATTTAACAATTAAAATTAAAATAGTCTTAGCAATAAAAGAAATTTTTTTTTTGAAACACTGACAGACATACTGTGATATGTTGAAACAATTTTGTGCATCAGATCCTCTGATGTCATTATTGTTTTACAGAAAACTTTGTGTTTCATTGTACAATCTACACGTATACGGAGATAAAAATCATCATAAGCTAATTACCTAAACTGAAACTGCAGCATAAATACAAACTGTTACAAAATGCCATATATATATATTCAAGAACTGCCTCCGATGGAGAAGATGGTGTAAATATATCAAAATGAATTTAGGATGGAGTGCCAACTATTTAAGATCTTGCAAGCTCCTTCTGGGAAATTATTGCAGCCAAAATAAGATCGATGATAAAGAGTTGGGAAAACAGGAACCTTGATTTTACATCAAAGGTGAATGTTATTCACACATATATTTTAAGCAAAGTGTGGTTTGTTGGGAGAATTGTGCCTCCATCTCAAAAAAATCATTAATACGATAATTATATATATAACTTCTTATAGAGCAGAGGACAATCATTAATAAAGTCTTATTAAAAAATCGAATCTGGAGGAATACAAATGCCAAATATAACAATTAAAATTAAAGCTATGTGGTTTTTTAATTTAGTTAACTGTTGTCTTATTAATATGTACTCTGTGTTGTTATGTGAACTGTCATTAAAATGTCATTAAAAATAAAAATTCTCTTCACTATCTTGATGTTTTTTTAATTTATAGATATAAAAGAGTTATAAACCAATAATAATGTATGATGTGTAGAACATTACACTGATTAGATTACACAAATTTCCAAAAAACAAGTTCAAATGTTGAAACACATTATAAAGAGAAACTAAGCAAAAATATAATTACACATTTATTTATTTCCATTTTTTTCTGATGGTTCAATTTGTTATGGTCCGTTTTGGTTATGGGATGAAATGTCATGTAATATTGTTGATTAGTTGAAGATAACTCACTATGGGCACCATGTAGATAGGTGGTGGGATAGTGCTATGCGTTGTATATATCCAGCCAGTGGTCAGATTTTCTGCTTGGCCAATATATTCAGGACAGACTATACAGAATCACTTTTAGCGTTTTACCTTTTATATATGTTGTAAATATTTTTATTTGTACATGCTCTCACAAAGTTGCTATCTGGACAGTTGCTAATAGTATACATCAACTTGATTGATGGTTGCTCCAGATAGTGGAGGGGTTCTACATAAAGAAAGAAAGGTGCTTTGACTCCCTATCTCATATCTGCTTGCTCAGCTTCTTAAATTTACTTGTACTGTCTAGCATGTACACACTATTATCTTTTTGTATGCTTATATGTTAGATGTATGCAATTTGTATATGTCGGTCAAAAGCTCTGGAGCTCGTGTTTGTATGTTTGTTGTAACGCATATATACCAACTTTAAATGAAACTTATTATTGTTCACAGTTATTGGTCATCAACCATAAATCAAATCATTTTACAATGTAATTAAACACCAAATCATTTCCTTTTTTTTACCAGCTTTAACCAGTCTATTGGACATCAAAGTTGCTAGCAACGAACGGATACATAACGGTTTTTGAGATTAAAATTGTTTAAAAATAATTGTTTGGTTATTTCCACCTTTTTTGCTAAATTGACACGTTCTAGTATTACTTGATTGATCTACCCTTTTACCTCCGGTTAAAAAAAACTATGACTGTCATCACTATTGAAAAGACTGATATTTGAAATAAAGAATTTGTATTGTTTTTGTATTGTTTGTCTACCCTTATTAAATTTTCATCAAATTAACCTCATGGCAGGATGTTACTATTACCATAGGCAACATGTGGGTTTGATTATTAGAACACAGGTGTCACTGGCATACTAATAAATGTCCAGAAATGTGTCATAAATTTGACCTATCCACATTTGTAACCCTGTTGTAGGCTAGGTTACATACAGTTACATTGGCATGTAGTCTGTAGCATGTTGGCAGAACTGATATGCTTGGAGGGGGATGGGGTTGATTCCTAGTTTGGTCATTTGTATTTACTGGTACATAATAAATATAGCTAAAAATATATTACAGTTGTTAAGTAAATAATTTTGAAGAGTTATCTCCCTTAATCAATCCAAGCTTAAACTTATACTTATGATACTGTAAGTCATACAACCCACACATTTATCATGTTTATTGTGCCTCAACAAATACAAATATGCAGAAACATATTACATCACACAAAAAAACAGCATCTGCATAAACCAGAATCAACAGAAGAGACACATCTTTAATTTCTAATCAATCAAATGCTTCCCAAAAGATTTAGCAAAAAAAAAACCAAAAAAAACTCTAACTTTAAAATGTGAAAATTTAAGTACTACAGTAACTCAATAATAATTTATTTATTTATTAGGCATTTATTGTAGGCATCAAAAGTAGAAGTAAAGGAAGTAGATTTTAACCCAGAATTCACAGCAAGAATGATCCCCAAAGTTGATTGGCCAGCGCTCTGTCAGGCTGCAAACGAGGTTTGTAAGCAGAATTTGTAAATGAAACCTGACAAACAGATGGTCTGTACATAAGTTTGTGACTGATTTAAGACATAGTGTTGATATCTATCAGTAATTCTGTAAAACTCCATTATAACTGATCTAATCTTACGTTCCATAATATTTTAACTACAGACTTGAAATAGTTACCATAACTAGTGACAACTTTGACATTTAAACAGTTTTGTGGGCGGCTTTCTTTATATCTCTTGGCTGTAGATTATCGATAACATCAGAAAATTGCAATCACTTGAGCGCTTTAGAAAGTTACAGTCGAAAATGGTTAAAATTAGAGTTGATCGGTAAAAAATAAAGTTTGTGTCTAATTTTGGAGAATATTGGTTAAAATAACCAAAAATGGTTAAAAATAGAGTTTGCTCTAATTTTTACCAAAAGTTGGGAATTTAGCTGTTAAGGTGTACAAGTTTGACTGTAACAAGTCATAGTGAGCTCTTTGAATCAGTCCTATTGTTGTAAGTTTTCATATGGAAAAAAAATTCTGTCCAATAGCCCACTGTCATTAAATTGTTTATGTAAAAAATTAAAAGCCACCAAAACCTCTTCATTTTTCATAAATTCTGTACTTGAATGCTAACCCTAACCAGATGGTGTTGCTTAAAATTCAAGTCAGAATTATGATCTTGTGAGCATGTGTTGTTGCTAATAATGAATATGAATTGTATGTGCATTCAAGGTAATACCACACTGATCGAAATTCGGCCGTAGAATTTTTAGTAATACCATCAAGTGTTCAAGTACAGTAAATATCAGTGTACTCATACTTACATGAAAAAGACTTAACATGTATATTGGAGCTCTTCTGAAACATTGATATATTTGCAAATAACATTTATTTTGACAATAGTTTAGAAATCTTTTAAGATTTAATTACGAACAGGCTGAGTGGAACAGATTTATTGAGAAAAAAACCATTAAAATACTTAACTGGTCTTATACATGTACTTATGAATCTACAAGTGGATTATGCTCTGTACAGTTGACAGTAGCAAAATACAGATCACTTCTGTCTTTGGACAAAAAGCCTTCACTTGATCAAGTCCAAAACCACCATATTAAATAGTTAAGGGTTACATGTTAGTATATGGGAGCAGGATTAAAACTGTATTAAATAAAACCCTATTTTAACCTTTTTTCTATATACAGGTAGGACATGGGGATGATGTGCCACCAGAAGTTGTAGACAGCTACGAGTCAAATGAAGATTTCCTGAAAAAGGCTCATAGAGTTTTAATGGAGGTGCACATACCATTATATGCATTGTGTTGTTTTAGGAACAATTCATTAGACATGTGTTATACGCAGAGGATTATGGATTGAATAACATCATCATATCTCACTATATATATGAGATATAGGTGCAGGCTATAATGGTATAATGATTTCATGCCACAAACTAAGATGCCCATCTTTAAAAGTGGGCTTCAGAGTGATAAAAGAATGGCAAACGGTTAACACCAGCCTGTTGCCAGGCTTTTCACATTTTACTATACAAATACAAATACAAATACAAATATCTTTATTTCCTAATCATAGGGCCCATCAGATCTTGTTAATTAGATAGTTACATTTTTTTCATAACAGCAAAACAGAAAAAACATCAATTGCACAGAGCCAGCCTTTCCAGTATTCATGTAGAGATAACTCTAAAATACAGTAGTACACCATTTATGTGACAATTAAACAAGTATTAATAATAATGAAAATAATAGACATATAATTATTTATTTAATCTGATTCTGACTTTTGCTTATCATCTGCTGACTTTAAGAAAATGCACAAAGAATTAACAAAAGTAGTTTCCTCATTAGACATAATCCATATATAAAGTTGTTTGTTATTTAGTATCTTAAGATTTGGATAAATTTCAAAGTTACAGTTTAAAAGCGATTGACGATTCAATTTATGTTTGGGGCACTCTAGCAGATAATGGAGTTCATCTTCCTCTTTATTCATATTGCAATTCTGACATAAGCTTTCTTGTTTTGGAATGATCTTTGGTTTTCCAAAATTGTTAATGTGTCGCTCATAGCGCCCAGTCTCAACTCTTAATTTATGGTTACTTAAACAAAATTTTGTCAGTGTTTTCTATTATTTGAATGTAATGGAGCAGATAAATAATTTTCTGTACCAAAGACAATATTATGAAGGAAAAATTTGCAGAGCTTGCCATCTTTGCCTAAATAAGATAATTTTGTTTTATCCAAAGTTTTGAGAAAATTTTGCTTCAGACAATTGTTTAATGAACGCTTAAAATAAGCATGTTTCCAATTACCGGTACTTATATTTGAGACATTAATATTAAGCTTTTCACAATAAAAAGCAATGTTTGAATACCATGTACAATGGCTTACAGTTCTTTTATACATCTCTTTGTATTCAATGAGTGCACAGTTTAAAAGATGTGAATGAGATTTTTCAAGTCTGTAGTAGTACATGAATATAGATTTTAATATTTCAATATATAATGGGTATCGTCCAAGTTCTGATAGAACTCCAATATTTGTTGTAGTTTTTGAGACTCCTAAGTATATATTTGCAGAATTTATAGTTCAGTTTTTCAAATTCCCAGTCCTTAAAAATTTCAAACAAGTCGAGATGTTTTCTTTTAGAAGTAATATTGAGAGTGGCCCAATTTTCCCTTCCATATAATACTATTGGTCTTATACAATGATCAAAAAGATGTAACAGTCTTTATACTAGGTTGTGTAGATTTCATATCTTTGTATAATTTAAAACATGTTTTTAAGCTTTTCTGGAATAATTGCTTTTTAGCTGCATTAAATTTGCCAGTATTTTCAATAACAATTCCTAGATATTAATATTGCTTTACACTTTATAAATCATGATTTCCAATTTTAAAGTTTTCTTTAATGACTTTGCCATTACTGTTAAATATCATAATTTTAGATTTATTAGGGTTCTTTGTCATTAAGTATGTAGGATTTAGTATAATTTATAATGGATTCTAAATTTCAATGTCACAATTAAGGAAGTACTAAGCATGTAGTATCTTTACAATTCTAGAATTTTCGTTTTCAGTTTTCACATGTAATTTCTGATGCATGCATCACACCTTGAAAGAATGACATATATTTAAAGTGATGCTGGTATCTTTAGGAGCAAATAGGCTTAACTATATCACTTTAGCCATATGTGGTACAATTTTGGAAATTTTTGTTAGTTTTTTGAGTTCTCTATTGTCAGTACCCTGGGAAGGATCTATTGTCAGTACCCTGGGTAGGATCTATTGTCAGTACCCTGGGTAGGATCTATTGTCAGTACCCTGGGTAGGATCTATTGTCAGTACCCTGGGAAGGATCTATTGTCAGTACCCTGGGAAGGATCTATTGTCAGTACCCTGGGTAGGATCTATTGTCAGTACCCTGGGAAGGATCTATTGTCAGTACCCTCGGTAGGATCTATTGTCAGTACCCTGGGTAGGATCTATTGTCAGTACCCTGGGAAGGATCTATTGTCAGTACCCTGGGAAGGATCTATTGTCAGTACCCTGGGTAGGATCTATTGTCAGTACCCTGGGTAGGATCTATTGTCAGTACCCTGGGAAGGATCTATTGTCAGTACCCTGGGAAGGATCTATTGTCAGTACCCTGGGTAGGATCTATTGTCAGTACCCTGGGAAGGATCTATTGTCAGTACCCTGGGAAGGATCTATTGTCAGTACCCTGGGAAGGATCTATTGTCAGTACCCTGGGAAGGATCTATTGTTAGTACCCTGGGAAGGATCTATTGTCAGTACCCTGGGTAGGATCCATTGTCAGTACCCTGGGAAGGATCTAAATGAAATCTTCCAGAAAGCCATTTCTCACACTTAATGTTTTTATAAAAGGGTGAAGTTTGAAAATAGAGGTGAAAAACATGTATGATATCTAATACATTTACAATACATGTATACATTGTACACTTACATGTTCTCCCAATTTTTAAGTATACATGTAACAAATGATCAAAGATGCTTGAAAACATGGAAACAATTGTCTTCAATGTCTACAATGTAATATGTTCTCAAAGACATCAAATCATCTTTGTATTTAATGCCAATATAAAACAATTTGTTAAATACTTTTCATAGGGTTTGGAATAGCTCAAGAATCCTCCAAGGCTTCACACTCCCATCAAAGTCTTATAAAGCATTGGGACAGTAGAGCATTCTCGTACTAGGTTTGAAATATCTTATTAGTAGTTACCTGTAGGTTATTTGACTGTATACATGTATATTATTGTATTTTTTTCAGGTAGAGGTCATAGAGGGAAGTCTGGTTTGTCCAGAGACTGGACGAGAGTTTCCGGTCAGTAAAGGCATCCCTAATATGTTACTGAATGAAGATGAATGTTGAATCGTCATAAGATAAAGATATGACAGGAAGGTTACAGAGAAAATGACATTTTTCCTGCAGTGCAATTTATCTGGTTAATTGACAGAAGACAAGCTATTTTTGGAAAATTGTTATATTTTTAATAAATCTGTTTCATTAATGGTTTCATGGACAAGCCAAATATACTGAACATTATTGTTATACCTAATAGTGGAAAGCTAAAGAAGGTACATGTATTGAAACGATAGGCCACGGTATACAGACATAGTATTTTCATCATTGACACCATTATTTTATAGTTGTAAAGTATTTGAGTAACAGAGTTAACAATATATTAACATCTAAATACTGTTGTAAGTCTTACACAGATCTTTAGTGAACACACTATTTGTTAGGCATATATATATATATATTTAGATCTACATGAATAATGACAGTTGAATCAGAATAAAGTTTTTTGGTCTAGCTCTTTTAATTTCATGTCATTGTGTATATGACATTGTTTTGTAAAATTAAGATATTTAAAATTAGTTTAAATAAATTATTCATGGTTCCATGACATAAAACATGGACTAAGTGTGGAATAAACTACTCTAGATAATTTATGTAACTGTGGATGACTGCCCAGATGTTTTGGTAGAACCTACCTATATATGGTGAGATCTGGATAGAACAAAATGCATAGACAGTAAATTGCTGGCATGAAATATGAGAAATGTCACCGTGTCAAAAGTTAGGAGTGTAGACTTCAAGGATTTCATTGATATGGATATGCCAGTCTGCTTCTCAGGATATGGATAGTTAAAATTTCAAACTTTAGAGAGTATTTTTGAAACCTTTGACTTCATCAAATGTTCTTTACAACTGCTGATTACCATAATCATTTATTGGTGGGAACAGAAATGTAATATTGTCTATTGTTTTATGTTATCTTTGGTCTCTATAGACTCATCTCTATTGAAATTTAATATTTAATATTAATAACCATGCCTTTTCAGTATCTGATTGGATAATAACTGACTTGTCAATGGTAATACATGTAGTTCATTGTCTGATTGGCTAAGAACTGACTTGTCAATGGTACTAGACAAATGTCTTTTTCTTCAGTGGTTCTGGTCAAGTGGCTCTTCAGTGTAACTGGTCAAGTTTCAGGCTAATAGCAGGCTTAAAAGTGTTACCGGTAAATTGTCTGTCTAATGACCAACTTGTCAAGTGTCGGGCTAATGACCGACTCGGATCAAATTGTCTTTGGGAAGGAAGAGAAAACCCCTGACCTTGGGTAGGAAAACTGGTAATCCTTGTCATTAATATTGGTGTCGAGTACACCCTGACTGCAGCGAGACTCCAACCCACAACCTGTGTTGATAGGCACACGGTCACTAGTAGACATATCTACCTTAACCACTCAGCTACTGAGGCCCCTTGTTAAAATGAAGTGCCTTTTGTAAACCTACCATAGCCATGAAATGTGCCTCCTTCCCCTATTACAACACTTAAGGTTGTCACCCCATCAAATTCCTGAAATGCATCTTCTTATCCCCACCATTGCCCTATTTGGTGTCTTTACTCACCCCAGAATACCCTTCAAAAGAGCTCTTCCTCAACTTCCCATAGTCCTGTAAATGCTTTATCTACCCTTTGCAGAAAGTAACCTACCTCATGCCACTATAGCCTTAAAATGTGAACTACCTTTACCCCACAGTCTCAGAAATGTATTCCCTTTACCCAACTATACATCTGAGAATAGACGGCCTAAACACAACTCACCGTAAACATGAAAAGTACCTCCCCTTACTCCACCAAACAATCTTAAGGGAGTTTTTAAGAAAGTATTATACAAGTTGATATATCTTGATTTAATTAACTTCTTGAATACTCTTCTGAAAGAAAATATGATTGCTAAAGTTGGGACCTATTTCTAAATTAAATTTGATGTGAAAGTGTACAATACACACACTCCCATAGCCCCTGACATTAATTGGTTGCATTTAAATAGTACCGAATAGGAAAATCTTTAAAACATAATCCGACTCCAAGCAGACCAAATCCCTCTACCATGTTACATTGTTAGCATGGATACAAGCAGACCAGACCCCTCTACCATGTCACATTGTTAGCATGGATACAAGCAGACCAGATCCCTCTACCATGTCACATTGTTAGCATGACTCCAAGCAGACCAGACCCATTGACTACGTTATGTTGTTAGCATGACTCCAAGCAGACCAGACACATTGACTACGTTATGTTGTTAGCATGACTCCAAGCAGACCAAATCCCTCTACCATGTCACATTTTTAGCATGACTCCATGCAGACCCGACACATTGACTTTGTTATGTTGTTAGCATGACTCCAAGCAGACCAGATCCCTCTACCATGTCACATTGTTAGCATGACTCCAAGCAGACCAGACCCATTGACTACGTTATGTTGTTAGCATGACTCCAAGCAGACCAGACACATTGACTACGTTATGTTGTTAGCATGACTCCAAGCAGACCAAATCCCTCTACCATGTCACATTTTTAGCATGACTCCATGCAGACCCGAAACATTGACTTTGTTATGTTGTTAGCATGACTCCAAGCAGACCAGATCCCTCTACCATGTCACATTGTTAGCATGACTCCATGCAGACCCGAAACATTGACTTCGTTATGTTGTTAGCATGACTCCAAGCAGACCAGACACATTGACTATGTTATGTTGTTAGCATGACTCCAAGCAGACCAGATCCCTCTACCATGTCACATTGTTAGCATGACTCCAAGCAGACCAGATACCTCTACCATGTCACATTGTTAGCATGACTCCAAGCAGACCAGATCCCTCTACCATGTCACATTGTAAGCATGACTCCAAGCAGACCAGACACATTGACTACGTTATGTTGTTAGCATGACTACAAGCAGACCAGATCCCTCTACCATGTCACATTGTTAGCATGACTCCAAGCAGACCCGACACATTGACTTCGTTATGTTGTTAGCATGACTCCAAGCAGACCAGACACATTGACTATGTTATGTTGTTAGCATGACTCCAAGCAGACCAGATCCCTCTACCATGTCACATTGTTAGCATGACTCCAAGCAGACCAGATCCCTCTACCATGTCACATTGTTAGCATGACTCCAAGCAGACCAGACACATTGACTACGTTATGTTGTCAGCATGACTACAAACAGACCAGACACATTGACTACGTTATGTTGTCAGCATGACTACAAGCAGACCAGACACACTGACTATGTTATGTTGTCAGCATGATTACAAGCAGACCAGATCCCTCTACCATGTCACATTGTTAGCATGACTACAAGCAGACCAGACACATTGACTACGTTATGTTGTTAGCATGACTACAAGCAGACCAGATCCCTCTACCATGTCACATTGTTAGCATGACTCCAAGCAGACCAGATCCCTCTATAATGTCACATTGTTAGCATGACTCCAAGCAGACCAGACACATTGACTACGTTATGTTGTCAGCATGACTACAAGCAGACCAGACACATTGACTACGTTATGTTGTCAGCATGACTACAAGCAGACCAGACACATTGACTATGTTATGTTGTCAGCATGATTACAAGCAGACCAGACACATTGACTACGTTATGTTGTTAGCATGACTACAAGCAGACCAGACACATTGACTACGTTATGTTGTTAGCATGACTACAAGCAGACCAGATCCCTCTACCATGTCACATTGTTAGCATGACTCCAAGCAGACCAGACAAATTGACTATGTTATGTTGTTAGCATGACTACAAGCAGACCAGATCCCTCTACCATGTCACATTGTTAGCATGACTACAAGCAGACCAGACACATTGACTACGTTATGTTGTTAGCATGCATGACTACAAGCAGACCAGATCCCTCTACCATGTCACATTGTTAGCATGACTCCAAGCAGACCAGACACATTGACTACGTTATGTTGTCAGCATGACTACAAGCAGACCAGACACATTGACTACGTTATGTTGTCAGCATGACTACAAGCAGACCAGACACATTGACTATGTTATGTTGTCAGCATGATTACAAGCAGACCAGATCCCTCTTCCATGTCACATTGTTAGCATGACTCCAAGCAGACCAGACACATTGACTACGTTATGTTGTTAGCATTACTCCAAGCAGACCAGATCCCTCTACCATGTCACATTGTTAGCATGACTCCAAGCAGACCAGACACATTGACTACGTTATGTTGTTAGCATGACTACAAGCAGACCAGATCCCTCTACCATGTCACATTGTTAGCATGACTCCAAGCAGACCAGACACATTGACTACGTTATGTTTTTAGCATGACTACAAGCAGACCAGATCCCTCTACCATGTCACATTGTTAGCATGACTCCAAGCAGACCAGACCCATTGACTACGTTATGTTGTTAGCGTGACTCCAAGCAGACCAGACACATTGACTACGTTATGTTGTTAGCATGACTCCAAGCAGACCAAATCCCTCTACCATGTCACATTTTTAGCATGACTCCATGCAGACCCGACACATTGACTTTGTTATGTTGTTAGCATGACTCCAAGCAGACCAGATCCCTCTACCATGTCACATTGTTAGCATGACTCCAAGCAGACCAGACCCATTGACTACGTTATGTTGTTAGCATGACTCCAAGCAGACCAGACACATTGACTACGTTATGTTGTTAGCATGACTCCAAGCAGACCAAATCCCTCTACCATGTCACATTTTTAGCATGACTCCATGCAGACCCGAAACATTGACTTTGTTATGTTGTTAGCATGACTCCAAGCAGACCAGATCCCTCTACCATGTCACATTGTTAGCATGACTCCATGCAGACCCGAAACATTGACTTCGTTATGTTGTTAGCATGACTCCAAGCAGACCAGACACATTGACTATGTTATGTTGTTAGCATGACTCCAAGCAGACCAGATCCCTCTACCATGTCACATTGTTAGCATGACTCCAAGCAGACCAGATACCTCTACCATGTCACATTGTTAGCATGACTCCAAGCAGACCAGATCCCTCTACCATGTCACATTGTAAGCATGACTCCAAGCAGACCAGACACATTGACTACGTTATGTTGTTAGCATGACTACAAGCAGACCAGATCCCTCTACCATGTCACATTGTTAGCATGACTCCATGCAGACCCGACACATTGACTTCGTTATGTTGTTAGCATGACTCCAAGCAGACCAGACACATTGACTATGTTATGTTGTTAGCATGACTCCAAGCAGACCAGATCCCTCTACCATGTCACATTGTTAGCATGACTCCAAGCAGACCAGATCCCTCTACCATGTCACATTGTTAGCATGACTCCAAGCAGACCAGACACATTGACAACGTTATGTTGTCAGCATGACTACAAACAGACCAGACACATTGACTACGTTATGTTGTCAGCATGACTACAAGCAGACCAGACACATTGACTATGTTATGTTGTCAGCATGATTACAAGCAGACCAGATCCCTCTACCATGTCACATTGTTAGCATGACTACAAGCAGACCAGACACATTGACTACGTTATGTTGTTAGCATGACTACAAGCAGACCAGATCCCTCTACCATGTCACATTGTTAGCATGACTCCAAACAGACCAGATCCCTCTATAATGTCACATTGTTAGCATGACTCCAAGCAGACCAGACACATTGACTACGTTATGTTGTCAGCATGACTACAAGCAGACCAGACACATTGACTACGTTATGTTGTCAGCATGACTACAAGCAGACCAGACACATTGACTATGTTATGTTGTCAGCATGATTACAAGCAGACCAGACACATTGACTACGTTATGTTGTTAGCATGACTACAAGCAGACCAGACACATTGACTACGTTATGTTGTTAGCATGACTACAAGCAGACCAGATCCCTCTACCATGTCACATTGTTAGCATGACTCCAAGCAGACCAGACAAATTGACTATGTTATGTTGTTAGCATGACTACAAGCAGACCAGATCCCTCTACCATGTCACACTGTTAGCATGACTACAAGCAGACCAGACACATTGACTACGTTATGTTGTTAGCATGACTACAAGCAGACCAGATCCCTCTACCATGTCACATTGTTAGCATGACTCGACACAGACCAGATCCCTCTACCATGTCACATTGTTAGCAAGACTCCAAGCAGACCAGACACATTGACTACGTTATGTTGTCAGCATGACTACAAGCAGACCAGACACATTGACTACGTTATGTTGTCAGCATGACTACAAGCAGACCAGACACATTGACTATGTTATGTTGTCAGCATGATTACAAGCAGACCAGATCCCTCTTCCATGTCACATTGTTAGCATGACTACAAGCAGACTAGACACATTGACTACGTTATGTTGTTAGCATGACTACAAGCAGACCAGATCCCTCTACCATGTCACATTGTTAGCATGACTCCAAGCAGACCAGATCCCTCTATAATGTCACATTGTTAGCATGACTCCAAGCAGACCAGACACATTGACTACGTTATGTTGTCAGCATGACTACAAGCAGACCAGACACATTGACTACGTTATGTTGTCAGCATGACTACAAGCAGACCAGACACATTGACTATGTTATGTTGTCAGCATGATTACAAGCAGACCAGACACATTGACTACGTTATGTTGTTAGCATGACTACAAGCAGACCAGACACATTGACTACGTTATGTTGTTAGCATGACTACAAGCAGACCAGATCCCTCTACCATGTCACATTGTTAGCATGACTCCAAGCAGACCAGACAAATTGACTACGTTATGTTGTTAGCATGACTACAAGCAGACCAGATCCCTCTACCATGTCACATTGTTAGCATGACTACAAGCAGACCAGACACATTGACTACGTTATGTTGTTAGCATGACTACAAGCAGACCAGATCCCTCTACCATGTCACATTGTTAGCATGACTCCACACAGACCAGATCCCTCTACCATGTCACATTGTTAGCATGACTCCAAGCAGACCAAATCCCTCTACCATGTCACACTTTTAGCATGACTCCAAGCAGACCAGATCCCTCTACCATGTCACATTGTTAGCATGACTACAAGCAGACCAGACACATTGACTACATTATGTTGTTAGCATGACTACAAGCAGACCAGACACATTGACTACGTTATGTTGTTAGCATGACTACAAGCAGACCAGATCCCTCTACCATGTCACATTGTTAGCATGACTCCACACAGACCAGATCCCTCTACCATGTCACATTGTTAGCATGACTCCAAGCAGACCAAATCCCTCTACCATGTCACACTTTTAGCATGACTCCAAGCAGACCAGATCCCTCTACCATGTCACATTGTTAGCATGACTCCAAGCAGACCAGACACATTGACTACATTATGTTGTTAGCATGACTTCAAGCAGACCAGACACATTGACTACGTTATGTTGTTAGCATGACTCAAAGCAGACCAGACACATTGACTACGTTATGTTGTTAGCATGACTACAAGCAGGCCAGATCCCTCTTCCATGTCACATTGTTAGTATGACTCCAAGCAGACCAGACACATTGACTACGTTATGTTGTTAGCATGACTACAAGCAGACCAGATCCCTCTACCATGTCACATTGTTAGCATGACTCCAAGCAGACCAGATCCCTCTATAATGTCACATTGTTAGCATGACTCCAAGCAGACCAGATCCCTCTATAATGTCACATTGTTAGCATGACTCCAAGCAGCCCAGACACATTGACTACGTTATGTTGTCAGCATGACTACAAGCAGACCAGACACATTGACTATGTTATGTTGTCAGCATGATTACAAGCAGACCAGACACATTGACTACGTTATGTTGTTAGCATGACTACAAGCAGACCAGATCCCTCTACCATGTCACATTGTTAGCATGACTCCAAGCAGACCAGAAAAATTGACTACGTTATGTTGTTAGCATGACTACAAGCAGACCAGATCCCTCTACCATGTCACATTGTTAGCATGACTACAAGCAGACCAGACACATTGACTACGTTATGTTGTTAGCATGACTACAAGCAGACCAGATCCCTCTACCATGTCACATTGTTAGCATGACTCCACACAGACCAGATCCCTCTACCATGTCACATTGTTAGCATGACTCCAAGCAGACCAAATCCCTCTACCATGTCACATTTTTAGCATGACTCCAAGCAGACCAGATCCCTCTACCATGTCACATTGTTAGCATGACTCCAAGCAGACCAGACACATTGACTACATTATGTTGTTAGCATGACTCCAAGCAGACCAGACACATTGACTACGTTATGTTGTTAGCATGACTACAAGCAGACCAGATCCCTCTACCATGTCATGTTGTTAGCATTACTCCAAGCAGACCAGATCCCTCTACCATGTCACATTGTTAGCATGACTCCAAGCAGACCAGACACATTGACTACGTTATGTTGTTAGCATGACTACAAGCAGACCAGATCCCTCTACCATGTCACATTGTTAGCATGACTCCAAGCAGATCAGACACATTGACTACGTTATGTTTTTAGCATGACTACAAGCAGACCAGATCCCTCTACCATGTCAAATTGTTAGCATGACTACAAGCAGACCAGACTTATTGACTACGTTATGTTGTTAGCATGACTCAAAGCAGACCAGACACATTGACTACGTTATGTTGTTAGCATGACTCCAAGCAGACCAAATCCCTCTACCATGTCACATTTTTAGCATGACTCCATGCAGACCCGACACATTGACTTTGTTATGTTGTTAGCATGACTCCAAGCAGACCAGATCCCTCTACCATGTCACATTGTTAGCATGACTCCAAGCAGACCAGACCCATTGACTACGTTATGTTGTTAGCATGACTCCAAGCAGACCAGACACATTGACTACGTTATGTTGTTAGCATGACTCCAAGCAGACCAAATCCCTCTACCATGTCACATTTTTAGCATGACTCCATGCAGACCCGAAACATTGACTTTGTTATGTTGTTAGCATGACTCCAAGCAGACCAGATCCCTCTACCATGTCACATTGTTAGCATGACTCCATGCAGACCCGAAACATTGACTTCGTTATGTTGTTAGCATGACTCCAAGCAGACCAGACACATTGACTATGTTATGTTGTTAGCATGACTCCAAGCAGACCAGATCCCTCTACCATGTCACATTGTTAGCATGACTCCAAGCAGACCAGATCCCTCTACCATGTCACATTGTTAGCATGACTCCAAGCAGACCAGATCCCTCTACCATGTCACATTGTTAGCATGACTCCAAGCAGACCAGACACATTGACTACGTTATGTTGTTAGCATGACTACAAGCAGACCAGATCCCTCTACCATGTCACATTGTTAGCATGACTCCATGCAGACCCGACACATTGACTTCGTTATGTTGTTAGCATGACTCCAAGCAGACCAGACACATTGACTATGTTATGTTGTTAGCATGACTCCAAGCAGACCAGATCCCTCTACCATGTCACATTGTTAGCATGACTCCAAGCAGACCAGATCCCTCTACCATGTCACATTGTTAGCATGACTCCAAGCAGACCAGACACATTGACTACGTTATGTTGTCAGCATGACTACAAACAGACCAGACACATTGACTACGTTATGTTGTCAGCATGACTACAAGCAGACCAGACACATTGACTATGTTATGTTGTCAGCATGATTACAAGCAGACCAGATCCCTCTACCATGTCACATTGTTAGCATGACTACAAGCAGATCAGACACATTGACTACGTTATGTTGTTAGCATGACTACAAGCAGACCAGATCCCTCTACCATGTCACATTGTTAGCATGACTCCAAGCAGACCAGATCCCTCTATAATGTCACATTGTTAGCATGACTCCAAGCAGACCAGACACATTGACTACGTTATGTTGTGAGCATGACTACAAGCAGACCAGACACATTGACTACGTTATGTTGTCAGCATGACTACAAGCAGACCAGACACATTGACTATGTTATGTTGTCAGCATGATTACAAGCAGACCAGACACATTGACTACGTTATGTTGTTAGCATGACTACAAGCAGACCAGACACA